>CM074732.1:158902984-159502984 GCA_037367245.1 Phrynocephalus guinanensis | reverse complement strand
ACACACATGTAAATTACTTTTAACTTTACTGATGCTGCAGCTGACTACATTGTGGAACCAATTTTTCTCTTGAACACAGTGGGGCCCACATCCCTCCCCAGAGCCAGACATTAGGTGAGGAAAGTTTTTCCCAGCTGCAGCACCTGAGACAGAAGCAGCACTTCATTTGGGGCTCCTCCTTCTTCCGGCAAACGACCACCAAGTTTATTTCCCAACCTCGGTTATGGCAGCACAGCCAGTTTGGACAAAGGTGCTCAGCCCTGCAAAAAACACTCCCTACTGACACCTGGGCCAGCCTGGCTGCAGCCACATGTAGGAGGGAAAGGACCAATAGCAATGTTCACAACACAAGTAATACTGGGAAGGAATGTTTCAATACATCATCAGTATAAAATAAAACAATCCTCTTGGAAAAGGGAAAATGTTCCATAATTACATTGCTGGCCGGGGAAATGGTGATCAGAAATTTATCAGATCTAACTGAGGTAAAACTAGGAAAGACTTTTTACAGAAGACTATATCTCTTCAATATCAACATGATTTCAGCACTAGAGATGGGCACGAATCAGAAAAATGGCATTTTGTTTGTCGTTTGGAGGGTCCGTTTCGGTTCGTTTCTGTTTTTCGTGAATTTTTGCAAAAAAATTGTTTTCGTTTTTCATTTGTTTCGTTACCATTTCATTACCATTTATTTCAATTTTTTGTGATTTTTTTAGGATTTTAAGCAATTCACTCATATTGCAGTAACGGAAACGAAACGCACAACAAAAATTCTGGTGTTTCTGTTCGTTTCATTTCATTTTAGAGACAAAATTCGTTTGTCATTTCGTTACATAACGAAACAAAAAAACAAAAACAGAAACGAAAAATTGTTCGTTTGGTGCACATCTCTATTCAGCACTAATAGCATGTTACCTGTAATGTATACTTTAAAAAGCTAACAAATCCAGCTAGCTAACCTATAGCTGAACTTGCCACCATGAAACAGGAAGCAATGGGTATCAGCAGGTTAGTGGTGGCTCCCAAGCCATTGCTGGAAAGCCCAAGGACTGCTGCTACCACAGACATATTAATCAGTAGCTTGTTGTTAGTCACAAGAAGAGCAGATGTAATCAACAGATGCTGAATGGAGTCAATAATCTTATTTAAATACTTTTCAGTCAAGATGTCTCCTCAAGGTGGGACTGTCAACAAGATATAGTCTTAAAATGCACCAAACAAACAGCTTCTGATCCTCTCCCTGCTCCAATTGTTCTCCAAAGCACAGTCAGAGAACAAAAAATAGAGCTCTAATTATTTTTGAGGTAGCTGCCTAGATGCCCTAAGCACATCCGATCTCGCTTGATTTTGGAAGCTAAGCAGGGTCGGCCCTGGTTAGTACTTGGATGGGCGACCACCAGGGAATACCAGGTGCTGTAGGCGTCTAGAGTAGGAACTGGCAAGCCACTCCAGTAGTCCTGCCAAGAAAACTCCATGGACATGGAGTCACGTAGAGTCGGTCACAACTGTAATGACACAACACTCACACACACACAATTATTTTTGACTTGTTTAGAAGGCAAAACTGTCAATCACAAAATGGTACCCTTATCCTCTCTGCCTTTCTCCTTTCCCTGTCCTTGGTGTTATGTTTCTAGGGACTGGTTTGTGAGAAGTGGACTTAACTCCTGAAGGCACACTGTTCATGTTCTTATACCCATCCGAATTGCTTCAGAAAGAACCCAGTCTAATTAAGGCTGCCTTGGAGGACACCAGCTTCACTTCAGACCAGCCCTCATTCTCTCAGACTTCTAGTTTGTTACTGAATGGAGTATCTTTGATCCTAACCAAGTGCTATCCTCTAGTACAGGGGTCCTCAAAGTTTTTAAACAGCGGGCCGGTCCACCACCACCCGGACACCACTGGGGGCCGGATTACAGTCCAAAAGCAGCTGCGGAGGCTGGCTTTCTCACAAAACAGGGGGTAGGTGGGGGGATTGCAATTGGTCCAAGGGGCCGGATTCAGGACCTTGGGGGGCCGCATCGGTTTTTGAGGACCCCGTTTACAAGTCACAAGTAGACATGGGCACGACTCGGTGAAATTTTCGTTTCCGTTTCCGTTTTTCGTTTCCGTTACGTAACGGAAACAGTAACGATAATTAAGCCGTCAGAACTCGAACTCGAACCGAAAAAATGAAAAATTTGTTCGGGTTTTTCGTTTTCGTTTGTGGCATCGCGGCGATCGCGCAATGCGAAGCACAGAAACAGTTTTTAAAAGTTTTTTTAAAAACCCCGACTCCCCCAGCCAAAAAAGCAGCTTTGCCACCTACCAGAGGGGTGGTTTCTAGGGGGGTCCCCAGCCTTTTCTCCTGTCCTGGGCTGCTTGCACCAGGCGGGGGGGGGTCATCCTCGTCGTCTCGCCATGGCATGCGGTGGGGGAGATCCAAAATGGCGACCGCAATTTTTCTTTTAAAATCATGGTCAAAAAACACACCAAATCACCACAGAAACATGTGAAATTTATTTATTTTAAATGCCTGAATTTTAATAGTAGCAGCAGTGGGTTTTTTTATAGCAATAAAACGTCGTATTGATTTTATTTTATTTTATTTTATTTTTTTAGACCTGCCCATTTGGGCTGGGCATGGGATGGGACCATGCAAATTTTTTGAACCATTCCACCAATGGCATTGCCAGGTTTTTGACTGACACTTCTGGATGTCTCGGAGGGCATAAAAAGCCGAGGCACCTTCCAGAAATCGCAGTCGGGTGTATGGATCTGGTTGAGGGAGGAGGGCTGGCTGCTGGTGCTGGTGTGATCCAATTGAGATTGAGGAGGGAGGCTGGAGGCTTTAGGACTTAAGTTAGGCAGGCAGGGAGGGAATTGAATTTAGAAAATAATTTCTTTGATTCCCTGCAGCTTTGTCTGCTGAAGGGAATAGCAGTTTATTCTTTATTTCTTCTCTGGCAGTTTGTGAGGATTTTTTTCTGATATTGGATAAAGGGGGAGGTTCGACTGGGAGTGGGAGGTGTGGATTTATTTTAAATATATATTATATACTACCATTTATTTTCTATTTTCCCAACTTCAGTTTGCTTGCACACAAACACATTTGGGGTGGAAGCCAAGAACAGAACCTCTATCCTAAGTGATATCCTAACTGCCCACTCGCCCGTCCGCCTGCTCTGCCACCCGCCTGCGGCCCGTGCCGCCGCCCTCCTGCCCACTCACCCGCCTGCGGCCGCCGCCTGCCCGCTCACCTGCCCGCACCTCCCCCCTGCTGCTGTCGCTGCCCACCCATGGCCCCCCACCACCGCTGCCCACCCGCACCTCCCCACGCCGCCTGCCACCTAGGGCGCAAAAACACCTAGCACCGGCCCTGATTGCAGGATGCCCCTATGCTCTGGAGGAAGTCAAATCGCGCTAAATCGTGGTGGAAACGACAAACGACAAATGAAACGACAAAACAACACATTTTTGACAAATTTCGCGACAAACGGAAATGACCCGAAATGGACCCGTTCCGACAAACAAAAACTCGAAACGTCATTTTTTCTGGTCGTGCCCATGTCTTGTCACAAGTCTTGACCTTCCTGAAAATGGAGTAAAAACATCATGAGGGACCAAGTTCATGAAAATGTGTGCTCCTGTGTCTTCTGACCCTCCCTGGAAATGAATTCCAGGCACTTACTCTCTAGCAGAACAGATGGATCTCATCATCTATTGCAAAGTCTGTTTTAAAAAAATACACAAACATACAGGTTTTTTGAAAGTGGTAGCTGTGTTCTTCTGTGCAAACGCATCAGAAAAGAAACCAAACAAAAACAAAGAAAGTAAAACAGAAAAACAGAAACATTCTGGCATATTAAAGATGGTTATATTTTAACGTGAGCTTAACATTTATACCTCCTCAAACATAATGCCTTCTGTCTGTCTTTAATGTCTTATGACTTCACCCACAAATGCTCACATTAAAATGTAAGTCTCGAAGGTGCCACATTGTGTTTAGCTTTATTTTTTTTGTTCTTTGTCTGATATATATCACATAGTGCTTATTTGCATTTGTTTCTGATACAAGGAGGATGCTGTTGACCTATCATTCACACAAGAAAAGCACAATGTTTCCTTATTTAGCCACATTTGATGAATACAAACAGAGGGTAACCTCAAAACACACAGGAATCCTTGCAGCACAGACTGATTTCTAATCTGTGATGTCATTAAATCTCCGTAAATCCTGCAGGATGCTGAATGCACATATGCCAGATAATGAACTTGCAAAGAGATATAAGATGGAGGGAGAGGGGAGGAAACTCATTATCTTTAGCTAAGGAATTTTTTTGTCTTCTAGCTTTAAGAGCCTTCAAACTAGCACCACACAGTAACAAAGCTGTGCAATTGTGTCAGAATTTTTAACTCCTGGTGTGTTTCTGACAAAAAGAAGTAGCAATAGCAACCTAGAAGACTTTTCTGAGAATGTCAACAGTCAGCACCAAATGCAGTGATCTTGCCCCCCTAAACTAGCAGTGAAAAACACAGAAGTCTCCAGATGTTTTGAAGGGATTAATGTACTTTGTTCTTGTGCTTTTAGCATTGTTCTTATTTATAATGTTTTGAAATGATGTTTGCTTAATTCTTTTTAAAGATTATAATAATTTATTGTCACAGTTTGGTGTTTGTTTTAATACAAATACAGGACTACCTTTGTTTACGACTATGTTGGTCTATGAGTGTTTTGCAAGACAAGCAAGCATTTCTCATCAATTTTGCCTTGATATCAAGAAGCAGCATCTTGCAATAAGAGCACAGGAGTGGGTCACATGATCACAAGTGAGTCAATTGTGTCTCTCTTGCTCTCTCCCCCAGCTAGATTGTGGGTGATTGTCTGGAATATTCCATTTTAACCAAGCCTCTAAAGCAGAGAATGGAATGGAGGTTTTCAAAGGTGAGTGCAGGTTAGGATTTTATTTTTCTTTATATTTATAATTGTATTTAATTTGTTTTTAATGTTCTTTCTTATTTTGAAAAACATTTCTAGTCATGGGGCAGATAGTCAGGTGTGTATATGGCTACAAAATGTATTTTATTATTGTCACATGAAAAACACAGAGTAAACTCCAATTGTTAGTCCCAAGCAGAGCAGATTCTGCAGCCAGGTACCTAAACCATGGTGTGGACGTGGACGTCTAGCCAACTTCTTTTGCAAGTTTTGGCATGATGTGTGTACAGTGTGTGGTCTAATGGGCCCCAAAATAAATCATCTGAGTTTCCATGATTTTTTACAGGAAAATTTGCTTTGATATAAGGGTGTTATGGTTTACAAGCACGTTTCCAGAACGGATTATGCTTAAAAATGAAGATATTACTGTATTGCCTTTTAATGATGTAGTCTACCTTTGTATAGTCATTGTTTAAGCTTACATACATACATACATACATACATACATACATACATACATACATACATACATACATACATACATACATACATACATACATACATACATACATACATTTTTGAATTCTAACTTTCATTAGTCCCAGCAGTCATTACAAGGATAGTTATATAAGATGATTAAATGTAACAACCATGACTCATTCCAGTGATTCAAATAATTTGATTTCCTCTATTAATATCCACAATGTCAGTCCTTGACAACACAATCACCAATCATCACATTAAACCTTTTGACCAAGAGAGGCATTTGTTATTCCAGTTTCTTCAATCTCTTTTAGGTTTCAGGGCAAAGTGCTGTAAGCTTTGCTTTGTACTCTACAAATAACATTGTATTGCAGTTACAAAAATATTATCCTTTTCACAAAATGTCTCCAGATAAAACACTGAATACAAGCATTTTAAATTTTGATTCTGAATGTTATCATCACCAAGTTGCCATAGTTGGAAGACCTGAAAAGCCACAATTTAGATGGGTTGTAAGCATATGTAAATCAAAGGTTGGTTGCATAAGGTTACAGTAGTCAAAATAATTCGGCACTCTAGACGTTTTGGACCATAACTCCCACAGTCCTTTGTCATTGGCAATCTAGGCTTGGAATTCTGGGAGTTGTGGTCCAAAACATCTGGACTGCTGAAGGTTCGCCACCACTGTGGGCCTATAGCATCTCAAAGAATGGCAAATATCTTACATTAAATGTTCAAGGCTTAAAAGCAAATGGATATCACAAAAGCAAATCTCAGTATATGAACTCAAGGTGGCTTATCAAATGACTAAATAGCAGACACAGCTAAAATACGTAATTAAAAAAATCATTTAAATGTATTATAGTAAACCAGAAAATGAATGCTAGCAGAATCAATTTCTGCGTTCTCTTCTCCAGGCTAAACATACTTCCTTTCCTCAACAGTTCATCAAAGAAATTGGTTTCCATGCCTTTTTATCTTGGTTTCCTCTCTACTGGACAAAATTATTCTTAAAATGTGGTGCCCCAAACTAGGCAGAGTACTTCGGGAAAATTCTGGTGAAATATTGTCTGATTTTGTCTACAGTGCCAACTAATCTGGTTTAATCCAATTTAATTATTTTTTTCTTATTTGGAGATTGCAATATTTCTGGGTGAATCTACTCAAAGCTAAACAGAAGCTGTATCCATGGTTCCAAGACGAGGAAGAATACCAATTGCCTGGCAGCCCTTGTCCACAGAGAAAGGCAAATATTTTATTTATCATTATTTTTTAAATTTTGTTTAGATTCCACCTTTCTCCTTTGCAATACCCAAGGCAGCTTACAATATACTTTTAAAAAACAGTTTAAAAAGCAATAAAGACAGTATTAGAATGGGATCAAACAGAGATGATCATGAACCAAACTACAAAACAGAACAAATGACCAATTGGGCTGGTTTGTAGTTCAGTTTGTAGTTTGGTTCATGGATCCAAAGCAAAACGATGCACTGAACCTTTTTGCCCATGGCACTTTGTTTTGCTTCAGCAAAATGTGATGCCTGCCCACCCCCCTTCCCCTTGCCCGTTGCCTCCCTACTTGTTCGTGCCTCTGCTGCCATTGACAAAGACAGTGGGATGGCTTCCCTGCCAGGAGCCAGGCCTGCTTGCTTGGTGCATGTGCCCTCCACCCAGCTGATTAGTAGCCACACACAAATAGATAGAGAGCTAGCTTCTGTTCTTGGAGTTGGTCCGCTGTGCCTGACAATAGTGGCAGTGGGGACAGCATCAGGACCAGGCAGACAGGGTCACTGGGGCCGCAGGAAAGGGCGCAGAAAGACATTCACTGTGGGACAACTCCAGAAAGCAACCATGGACCAGTTCATTTGGGGGGAGTTGGTGTGGTTTGTGGGTTTTATTTATTTATTTATTTGTTTGTTTGTTTGTTTGTTTAACATCCATCTGGGCATTTTACAACATAAAGCAAACTGATTACAAAATACAAATACAAAAATATAATTTAAATCAAAAATATTACAAATGAAAACATAACTAGAACAACATTCATAAAAATCAAAGGTAAATAAGATAAGTTAATGGCGGATGAGATTAGATTGCTAAATCAGTAAGACCATGTAACAGTTAATAACCAGGAAAAGCAGATTGAAATAACCAAGTCTTCAATCTTTTCTTGAAAATCAACAACAAGGGAGCCTGGCAGATCTCCAAGGGAAGTTCGTTCCAGAGTCTAGGAGCCACCACCAATAAGGCCCGATTCCTTGTTGTTGACTTGCGGGCCTCCCTCGGTGTCAGCACACTCAGATGACCTGCCTGTGATGGAGTGACATGGGCAGAACTCGGGGGTAGGAGCCACTCTGACAGATGGGTAGGTCCCAATCCATTTAGGGCTTTATATATGAACATTAAGACCTTGAAGTCAATCCGGTAATGGATTGGCAGCCAATACAGTGCAGCCAGAGTCAGAGTAATATGATGGAATCTTTTAGTACCCGATACTAGTCTGGCCGCAGTATTCTACACCAGACCAGTATTTCTGGTTCATGCCCATCTCTAGTCTTAAACTGAAAGATTAAAACAAATTCATAGTTAATAAGTTTTAAACTGTTTGAACTATTTTAGAAAGCAAGAACAGAAGCAGGAAAGCACCCATAATTGAAAGGTTCTGATCAGGGACCAATTATTTGTTGAAATAAAAACATCTGCCTGCTGGTGGAAAGTGGAAATCTGCCTAGCCTTCTTCGGAAAAGAATTCGATAGCATTTGGGGAAGACTATAGAGTTCTTTCTTGGTGCAGCAGCCATTAAGAAAGAATTCTCTGTTGTCTTTACCAAATGTACCTGTGAGGGTACCCCCTCAAAAAACTCTTAAGACCAAGGCAGACCCATGTCAGGAAATACAGTCCTTCAAATAACCTGGACTCAAACTGCATTCATTTGATTCCCCTTAACTTTCACACATAAAGCTAGTTCTACAAGGTTGCAGCCTTTATCTGTGAAATTTAAATACTGATCCTGAAGCATCAGCTTCTGGCCAGGATGTGTTTTAGCTTTTTCTGTTTTTTCCCTCTGCAATAATCAGTCTGAAGACGGGTCCTGCAAGAGTAAAAGGTATGCCTGTTTTAATATGTAAGATTATTAATGAATGTATTACTCACCCTTGTTTTGGAATTTTGTTCAAGGACTTCACTGTTTTTCTCTCTCTCTCTCTCTTTACATCTAGTGAGATCTTAGAACAGTGCCAGTGAACCTTCAGCACTGTAGATGTTCTGTACCACACTGCCAGAATTCCAAGCCTAGATTGCCAATGACAAAGGACATCGAGAGTTGTGGTCCAAAACACCTGGAATGCCGAAGGTTCGCCACCACTGTCTTAGACAGTTCATAAGGCAACAAGAACAAGATACCATGTGATACATTTATTTATTTATTTATTTATTTATTTATTTATTTATTTATTTTGTGTGTGTGTGTGTGTGTGTGTGTGTGTGTGTGTGTGTGTGTGTGTGTGTGTTTAGTGTTTGAATTTATATACCACCAAGCATAATTCAGAGAACAACTCCAGACAGTGTACAAAAAAGTTAAAACAAATTAAAAATAGCATTTTACATGTTGTGTATTGATCTGTATTCCTATTGGTTTCTGTTCCTGTTCCAAAGGGAACAGGCCTATTGGTTTATTCAAGTTGCTGCATTTGGATCCTCAATCCTATTGGTCTCTGCCAAAAGGCAGCTTTGTGATTGGTTGTAATTGTTCCCTCCAAAATGTATCTTTTCCTAGCCAGTCCTGGCTCCTATAAAAGTAGCTCCCTCTCCCCAGTCCCCAGTCTTGTTCTCTCCCTGAATAAAGAGCTGTTACACTAGAAGCTGTCTCCAGCCTGCTATGTCTAAGAGCTGAAATCACTGCTGAAATCACTAAAACCCAAGCTACTACACTGGCGACGAGGATGGGATCCGGAATGCTGAGAAGCAGAGGATCATCACGCTGACTCAGAGTCCGGATCGCAGTGGAGAACAAGACTCACCAGTCAGCTTAGAAGACGACCCTGCCCGCCTGGAGAATGGAAAGTCCACAGGTATTGGAGCCCTTCCAGCTATCGGAGCCCCACACTTGGGAGGACTATGTTGAACGCTTCGAGTTCTTTGTGGTGGCTCAAGGAATCACTGATGACAGCAAAAGAAGGGCCACGTTCCTGAGTTGCTGTGGGCGTGAGACCTTCATGTTGGCCAAGGCACTGCTTGCCCCAGCAAAGCTGAGTGAGACATCACTCACGGACATTTTCGCCCAGCTGACAAGCCATTTGGCACCTACCAAAACCAAGATGGCCTGGCGGATGGAGTTCCAGAAAAGGCAGCAGCAAGCCGGAGAATCTGTGGCTGCATTCCTGGCAGGACTCCGGGAGCTTGCTCAGCACTGTGGCTTCCCAAATCTTGAAGACACTCTCTTGAATCAATTTGTTGGGGTGCTCAGCAGCAAAAAAGCCCGAAGGTGCATTGTGGCAAAGGAAGATGTCACCCTTGCCTCCGCCTTGAAAGAGGCCACTGCCACAGAGAATTATGAGCAGGAAGAGCTCAATGCCAGTTGCAAGGCCATGAAGCTGCGGGTAGAGGCTGCCCATGCCATAGATGAACTAGAGACTAGTCCAAGCCAGAGCCCAGTCTGTGATGTCGAGTTGGTGCGTCAGGCTGGTGCACGGCCCAAAGATCGCCGAGGCGCTTGCCCAGGATGTGGCGGTAACCATGAGCGGAAAAGCTGCCGTTTTCGTGATGCTACGTGCAGGGCATGCGGAAAAATAGGACACATCGCCAGGGTCTGTAGGTCGGTGGCAGCTGGAACAACGGGATCACCTAGATCAACGCGTCACAGATCATCCACCACGACTCATCTCCTGGACGACTGCAATTATCTCACAGAGATCAACGGAGAGACCATGCAGTTCCTGGCGCAAGGCAAAACATCCGTCAGAGTGAAGATTGAAGGTCAACCATGTGACATGGAGGTGGATTCCGGATCTAGATTCACCATTGTTTCAGACCAGACTGCAAGGGGGCTCTTCCCTGGGGGTAAGTTCCCCTCTCTGGAACCATTCCCAGCAACCTTGCTATCATACACGGCTGGCCGCATCCACATTTAGGAATGTGTGCGGTGAGGGTACAATTCCGGGAGAAACAGGCCGTGCTTAAATTGGTGATTGCAAAGGGGAGTCGCCCCAGTCTCCTGGCTACTGACTGGTTTCCCGCCTTGGGACTGTGTATATCAGGGCTCAACTCAGTCCAAACTTCCCCAGAGTTCGGCAAGGCGTTAGGCCAGGAATTTGCCGAACTCTTCAGTGGAAAACTGGGTTGTTATAAAGGGCCTCCAATTGACTTTGAGCTGGACCCCAGGGTGGCCCCAATCCAACTCAAGCCAAGGTGAGTGCCATTTGCGCTGCAACCCAAGATTGAGGCGGAACTGGACAAATTGGTCAAACAGGGAGTTCTTTCACCTGTGGACTCTTCTAAGTGGGAGACTCCTATCGTCACACCCCTTAAGGCAAATGGGGAAGTGAGAATTTGTGCAGATTACAAATGTACTATCAACAAGGCACTCAGGGGAAATTCATACCCCATTCCAGTCGTCTCACAGCTGTTGGCAAAATTAGCTGGGGGGGGATTTTCGCCAAACTTGACCTGGTACAAGCTTACCAGCAGCTGCCAGTGACTCCGCAATCCACGGAAGCGCAGACTATCGTAACACACAAAGGGGCTTTCCGAGTAAACAGGTTACAGTTTGGAGTTTGTGTGGCCCCAGGGATTTTTCAAGGACTAATGGAGCGCCTGTTAAGGGGTCTGCCAGGGGTCTTGCCATTTTTTGATGATGTTCTGATTGCTGGGAAAGACCCCCAGGAACTGGTTGGGCGTATCTGTGCTGTGTTACTCAAATTTAAAGAGGTGGGGCTGCAGCTAAAAAAGGAAAAATGCAGTTTTGGGGTGCCACCTGTGGATTTCTTGGGGTTTAAAATGGATGCAGTGGGCATCCACCCCACTGACTCTAAAACTAAAGCCATTACTGAGGCACCACGCCCACGGAACAAGATGGAGTTACAGTCATTCCTGGGACTTATTAACTTTTATCATTCATTCCTACCTCAGAAAACTTCAATAGTGGAACTGTTGCACAAACTATTGAAGAAAAAGAGTGTGTGGCGTTGGGCTCAGGCACAGCAGAAGGCTTTTGACACCTTGCGGGGCATGCTGACTAGCAGGAACGTCCTTGCTCATTATAACGAGTCAAAACCTCTTGTCCTGGCATGTTATGCCTCTCAGTATGGGCTGGGAGCTGTGCTGAGCCATAGGGAAGCGTATGGGTCAGAAAAGCCCATCTCGTTCTATTCTCGTACGTTGTCGCCAATGGAGCGCAACTACGCACAAATTGACAAGGAAGCACTGGCAATAGTGGCAGGGATTAAAAAGTTGCATGACTATTTATACGGTCGCCACTTCTTCCTTGAAACTGACCACAAGCCTGTTAGGATTGTTCAACCCGAACAAACAGACGCCGCAGATTCTCTCCCCCAGAATGTTGCGATGGTCTATATTCCTGAATGGGTTCCAGTACACCCTGACTACGGGCAAGTCACCAGCAGAGCTGCTCCTAGGTAGAAGGCTGGTAACGGTGCTGGACTATGTCCACCCAGACAAAATGCCAAACCGCAATGCTAGAGCACCTCCACAGGCAGAGAGCGACTCTACAAGGTATTTTGCTCCTGAAGATTTGGTCTGGGTGAGAAATTATGCCAGAGGTCCCCTGTGGGTGCCAGGGGTGATCACCAGAGCATCTGGGCCAGTCTCTTATTACGTGACCATTGAAGATGGCAGGGTCTGGCATAGGCACTTGGACCAACTGAGGCGCATAGCGCCCAGTAGAGTTGGTACAGGTGTGGAAGAATTGCAGCCCGAGAGTGACACTACCCCCATGAATGAGTCACAGCTGCAAGATCAGAGCGGAGATGCCCCAGGAGTGCAGGTACCAGTGGCTTCAGCAAATGAATCTGCTCCTGCAAGTCCTCATGGTGCTGAGGAACAGATCAGGGACACTGAGTTGTCTGAAACCCCCTCCGTGTCAGACGAAGCTATTACAGTAGACTCTCCACCACAGACACTGCCTGCTCAAGCCCCTACAACACCCGTAGTCAGGAGATCAATTAGAAGTCACAGGGCCCCACAATATCTAAAGGATTACGTGTGCTGTGCCCACCAGGGGGGACAGGGTGTTGTGTATTGATCTGTATTCCTATTGGTTTCTGTTCCTGTTTCAAAGGGAACAGGCCTATTGGTTTATTCAAGTTGCTGCATTTGGATCCTCAATCCTATTGGTCTCTGCCAAAAGGCAGCTTTGTGATTGGTTGTAATTGTTCCCTCCAAAATGTATCTTTTCCTAGCCAGTCCTAGCTCCTATAAAAGTAGCTCCCTCTCCCCATTCCCCAGTCTTGTTCTCTCCCTGAATAAAGAGCTGTTACACTAGAAGCTGTCTCCAGCCTGCTATGTCTAAGAGCTGAAATCACTGCTGAAATCACTAAAACCCACGCTACTACATTACATATATTAAGTAAACATAAAAACAAAAAAGTGAACAAATCATAAGGGTTGGGACCATAATCACTGGACCTGCCACTCCATCCTCCTGATGCAGTCTTTTATTCAAAACCATTGTTTTATTGCTTAATGTATACAATTAATTTGTTTGTTACATTTCAAAGAATTCAAGCAACATAAATGGGCCACTCATCCTTCCATTTGATTCTTATGACAACCTTGTTAAGTAAGTTAAGCTGAAAGGGGTCCCAGGTGATGCCATGGGCTTCTTGAACGAGTGGAGATTAGAACCCAGTCTCCAAAGTCTGAGTCAAACATAGAATACTAGTATCGGATGAAGACCAGAATTATAGTCACGCACTGGCCAGGCCAAGGCTGCTGGCTAATTGACCTTACAGTACATTACATCTGCTGACCTTTTTAAAAGGTACATAAGCTAAATATACTATACAAAAGAGGCTTGGATGGCATCCTTCCAAGGAGAAGCATCTCTAAAATCCACTAATACCTTGAACTTTGACCATCTGTTAATGAGATACAGCTAGGATCTGTTTAGTAAAGGAAGATGGCAAATTCAATGCTTCTAAAAATACAAACTAAACATTGCCGATCACTGTGACCAAGCAGGGATTTTTTTTAAAGCATTCAGTCTCATTATTAATGAAGCATGATTTTATTTGGCTTAGTAGGGTGCCAACATAAGAACCTAATTAGTAGGCACAGACTAAATATAAGACATACCAGTCTAATTCATCTGGAACAGAGCTAAATGGAGCAACCAATACCTTACTGGGGTCATGAGGGTAAAGTGGGAGGACCCGAGCCATACAAGCGCTTCAGGAGTTCCACGCCAACCTGCCCTTTGATCTTAATTTCTGAAGTCTATTGGCTCTGAACATACATTAGGAGCTTGAGAAAAATTGTTACCCTATCGGGTTGAGTATACTTCTGCCAAGCTCCAGATTTTCTGGGACTTTGGCAGAATGCCCAGCTGGCTGTTTGAAGTTTTCTGCAAACCAGAATCTAGCTTAAGAGACATTAAAGCCTTCACTCCAGGAATTGTTGGCATGATCTTTGAGGAAGTTGGAGGAGGAAACGAAGTTGAAAGCTGGGTACTTCCTCCCTAAAATGACTTAATTTAGCCAAATACATTCACCTCTAAATGCTTCACTTAGTGTATATAGAAACAGTGGCAGCATGATACTGTTACGCAGACAGACTTTTGAGAACAGGATTGTCACTTTTTGCTATAGAGCAAAAACAATACCATACTACCCTTAATACATGGATCCAAACTGATTTTGGAAGTTACACAGGACCGAGCCTGATTAATATTTGGATATGAGGTCACCAAGAAATAGCAGGTGTCTACAGCTAAGGCCAGGTACATACCTTGACTGAAAGCTGGACAGTCAGTCAGAATATAGGACTAAATGGACCAATAGTCTGATGATGTCAAGTGCTGCGTTCTTCCTGCTCTAGATAAGGAAGATATGTCAGATCTCCATGGCCAATGGAAATTTTTAAATGAAATCATGAAAATAATGACAGAGACCCCAGTTTGAGGACTTTGGAAGCTCCAGAAAGCAGGTAGTTTTGTGGAGGAGTTACTCATCTTAGGACAACTGAGACAGGTTTGACAATTTCAAAGGGACTGTAACTGTGTGTGTGTGATTTGGTGTGTTGGGGAGGGTAGCCAAGGTAGATAAGACTGCACCTATGCTCAACCCATGTATTTCTAAATAAATTACATATTAGAAAACACCATATGGCTCTAGTAACCTTTGTTCAAGGGAAGCCAAACCCAAGCAATTACTGTACTCTTTATTCTTCTCCTCACTTGGAATACATTATCTTATATTGGCTGAAATCCTATAGATAGCTACCTGGACATACTGTATGTTGAGTTCTGCCCTCAATAGTCTATTTTGCACAGTCTATTTTGCACAGGCAGAATGCTTGACACATTTACACAGACATAATGTTACATCGCTCCTCAAGGAACAGTGACTACAGGAATTGTTGCATGGTTCTAATCAAAATATTGACAGCTCTGACGGGCAGCTACATCATTCCACAATTTCAGCCAGGATTCTTTCATAGTCCTCCCTGCAGTTACCCAGTAGTTTGGCATGACAGCAAAGAGTTTGGGTTTTTCTGGGTGATATGATCTGTGGTAAAGTGAGCAGAACAACAATCTGCAGGCATTTGTAATGTTTTCAGTTAGACCATACCTCTAACTTGGCAGAGGGAGCTTTGATCTAGTGAAAGGTTGTAAAAGTGGTCAGGAGGAAACATCAAGGATTTCTAGGGAAATTATGAAGCCCCATGTGTCATGGCGCCAACGTGGATGGAGGATCAAGATAAGAGGTTAGATTGTATTTGTTTTGAAAGAAGCAAAACACTGTACAGTACTTTCATGCACTAATAAGTGATTGCACCTATTTGGAAATCACAGCAAACTAATCTGTAAGCCACCATATGTTAAGTGTTGTGCCAATAAATAGAAGACACACACCTTGTAAGTTGCAATCGCCTTGCCATGATATTGTTAGAGATGGAGGACCAAAGAGGTAAGACACTTGAACCATCCCACAGGGAATACTCTGGAAAATGCCTCCCTGGACATACTTTGAAAAAAATGTGCAATAAAAGGTGTTTTTTTCATACTGTGAAGCAGCTCATTTGATGAGGAAATGTCATACAGATATAATTGTGCCCAAAATGCCTGCCAAACCTTTAGAATTAGATTCAGAAAATAGTGTTTCCTCATTATCAGCTTAACTTGCAAAATAATATAGAGTGTGTGTGTGTGTGTGTTCTGTCGTTACAGTCGTGATCGACTCTTCGTGATCCCATTACCATGGAGTTTTCTTGGCAGGAATACTGGAGTGGTTTGCCAGTTCCTACTCTAGGAGCCTACAGCACCTGGTATTCCCTGGTGGTCTCCCATCCAAGTACTAACCAGGGCCGACCCTGCTTAGCTTCTGAAATCGGGTGAGATCGGATGTGCTTAGGGCAGGCCTGCCCAAACTTCGGCTCTTCAGATGTTTTGGACTGCAACTCCCACAGTCCTTTGCCATTGGCAATCTAAGCTTAGAATTCTGGGAGCTGTAGTCCAGAACATCAGGAGGGCCGAAGTTTGGGCAGGCCTGGCTTAGGGCATCTAGGCAGCTCAATATAAAGAATACATGCCATTAAATTGACATTGACTTATGGCAACCCATTCCAGAGATTTCTAGGTAGAGAGTGCTCAGAAGTGGTTTACTGTCCTCTTCTTCTGGGGGTACACTGGGACTATGCAGGCTGCCCAAGGCTATGCAGGAAAGCTTTTCTTCTAGGACACCCAGTGGGAAACTGAACTTATCTCTGGCTGCACACCCAGATATTCAGTTTCCTCAGCTATTCCAGCTAGTGTATCTTGCATCATGCTGTTGAGATCAAAACAAAACTGGATTAAATCAATGTCCTTTTGCAAACCTTCCGCTCCTTTTTTTTGTTTGTTTTTGAAAACTGGGCCTTTGCTATGCTTCAAAATACATTTTAATTTTCTTTCCCAGGCTGACTGAACAGGAAAACCATTACACATTCACAGTTTGCCAGTTGGTTTGAAGCTGTCACAGCTGAAAAACACCCATATCTCGAGACAAATGAAAGCTTCCATAGCTTTCAAGCTCTTTAAAGTATAAAAGGCAAAAAGAGACCAGCTCCTGCGGAAGAAGGATTAAGCTAACAAAAATTCAGTGTTTGAAACAGCTACCCGGTCATGGTTTGGGTGGGAGAATTTGTAGAGTAACTCTTTGATAGTGACATCTGTAAAACAAAAACAAAAAAATAAAAAAAGAGTACTGACACATGCTTAACAGTACCATTTCCAAAGAAAACACACCCACACAAAGAATGTACTCACTGCTAGAAAAGAGAACAAAAGAAAGAAATGCAAACATAGAGGAGGAAATTGTCATACCAAGATCAAATGCACAAACCAAGGGCTGTCTATTAATTGAATAGAAAACTGTTTTAAAGTCCATAAATACACCATTCTAACCCATTCTAATTTACATCCGCACCTAAAATGTGATTCTTCATATGCTACTTATAATCACATGGTGTTTTTCCTACAGGTTGCTTGAAGTTATTATTCTTAAAGCTCCAAGCATTATTTAAACACTAAAAATTATAAACATAAAATAGAGATAAAATTGCATCAAAGTGCTAATAAAAACCTTTTAGAAGTCACAAAGTTATGACATGTTGGTGAGAAGTATTCAGTGAATGAAGACATCTGGTGGCCTTTCCACATTCAAAATGACTTATTAAAGAAAAGTGACTACTATCAATGCCCTCAGACATACCCAAATACATGTTCATATATGGATGGGATGCAGGAAAACATTTTGTTGATCCCTTTGGCTATTTCATTTATTGATTGATTTTAGCGTATTTTTACCCCATTGGAAAATTAAGACATGTTCAAGTATTTGAGAATAAGGAATTGAGGGGCATCTTACAGCATTAATAGACAACATTACATTAAAGCAACACGGTTATAAGTAGTCATAAACACAATCTATATGAGCCCATAGATTCATATAAAATACACATGGTAGTCCATCATTCAGGGAAAGCTTGACTGAAGATAAAGGTCTTTGCCTGTTTCCGGAAGGACAGCAGAGATGAGGCAGTTCTGGCCTCTAGTGGGAGGGAGTTCCAGATTCTGGGTGCAGCAGCCGAGAAGGCCCTTTCATGTGTTCCCACAAGGCATACCCGTGATGGAGGTGGAATGGAGAGAAAGGCCTCTCCCGATGACCTTAACACCCACTTTGGTTCATACTATGAGATTCGATCTTTGAGGTAGCTAGGACTCAGGACTCAGGTCATACCGTGCTTTGTAGGTTAAGGTGAGCACTTTGAATTTAAAGGTGATAAGTGCAACTTGGCATGGATCTTGCATATAGCTGTGAGTAAATAACCTGTCAAAATTCTCCGTTTGTGGAGGAGATGAATTTGGAGGACAATCCCACCACATTTCCCCAAGGAAAGGAAAAATGTTGAGTGTCATTATTCTTACCTTCTAAATCTTCATATAAAGTCTTGCTGTTGCATTTTCTTCTTTCACTTTCATCAGGAGTCATTTCAAGTCATTTCTGTTTTCTGCCAGTCATATAATGACATCTGCCTATCTTTGTTTTATTGGTGTTTCTTCCACTCGTTTTTACTATTTCATTTGAATATGGTCCAGTTTTCTATATGACATGTTCTGTGGACAGACTGAAGTGGAAAGGAAATGAAATGCACTCTTATCTAATGTCATATAGGAAACCATTCTGCTTCTTCATATTCTATCCTGACAATAGCTTCTTGACCACAATACAGATTATACATTGGGAAAATCAAGCATTGAGGCACACCGTTTTCTTACAGGCAGAAAGCACCAATGACTTGAAACAACTTTTAGAGAAAGTGAAAGTACCAAAAGTAGGACTGCAGCTGAACATTAGGAGGAAGAAAGCCATGACTACAGAAGAATTGTGAAACCAAAGCTGACTATATCTCTGTGTGTGTATGTCATACAGACGTGACCGATCCTTCACGACTCCATGGAGTTTTCTTGGCAGGAATACTGGAGTGGCTTACCAGTTCCTACTCCAGGTGCCTACAGCACCTGGTATTCCCTGGTGGTCGCCCATCCAAGTACCAGCCAGGCCTGACCCTGCTTAGCTTCTGAAATCAAGTGAGATTGGATGTGCTCAGGGCATCTAGTTGAGGGTGAAATAATGAAAGTAAGGCTAAAATAATGAAAGTAAGGCTGGATTCTCTGGAAAATGTTTGAAAAGTTAAAACAACAGCAAGAAAAAAGGAATACCAAGTACAAGATGGATTGATTCCCTACAAGGAAGCCATAAGCTTGATTTTATAAGAGCTGAGAGCAGGGCTATTGAGCAGCAGATATTTTGGAGATCGCTCATCCATAGTTTCAGAAGAGAATTCTTCCTCCTATAGTCAAAGTCATCCCAGGAGCAGCCTTACCAAATCCCTGCTTATTCAATGGGAATACTCATGTGCAACCTTCTTAACTGAGCAAAAGGATTATTTAAGGAAATCCTGTTTATTAAATGAATTTTTATAATGGTCCAACTTGGTGTTGGAGAAAGCACCTTTTACTTTCCCAAACTCCATTCTCCCCCCTTCTTCCATAGGAGCAGATCCAGTTCCATTCATCCCATGGCAAAAGAAGAGCACTGTAATGGATGTTCCCTGTTATATCCCAATATCTATAGAGCTTATGAGTTTTTTCCAATTATCATGCACAAAGTGCTGGTTTTAACCTATAATCCCTCAAATGGCAGGAGTATGAACTATCTCAAGGACTACATCTCTCTTTACTGTATGAACCTGCTTGGGTGGTAAGATCATGAGATCAGTCCTTTCTATTGGTCACACCATCTTCACAAGTGCATTTGGTGGGGACATGGGAGAATTCCTTCTTGATTACTGCTCCCAGACCTTGGAACTCCATCCCATAGGAGGTCAGGCTGGCCTCATTGCCTCATTTTGCAGGCCACCTTCAAGCAGACAAATACTGTATTTTTCCATGTATAAGACTTTTTTTTTACTAAAACTGTTAGACTTAAAATGTAGGGTTGTCTTATACATGGAAGTAAGCCAATGAGAGAACCACACAGTAGAGAAACTGTTATTTCAGGCTGGAAAATTGGGAGTCGTCTTATACATGGGAGCCTCTTATAGATGGGGAAATATGGTACCTATTTCAGTATACAACTACTAGGCGAAAATGCAACTTCAGAAAACGCAGGTCATCTCCACATTTCCAGGATGTTAATGGCAAGTACGCTCTGTCTACTACCTGTGCTAATTATGCTCTAGTCCAGTTGTAATTATGAAGTGTCATCTTCTGTCTCTCATTTAGTTTGACCCCATTCCTAACCCCTACACCAAAATTCAGCATATCCAACTATTGGAAGGGCCAGGTGGTATTTGCTGCTGGAAGCGTATAAACCTGACCTGAGTGCACATATTGTCAACATCCGCTTATCTTGGGGCAGAAGGAAACATGAAACAGGCAGGATCAATGGAAAACTCATTATGGCTGCCACATACTGTGGCTCCTGCATTCCTCCTCATTCCTCTTTTCCCTTTCCATGGAAGTCAGTCTCACAAGGCACAAGTATAACCAAAAGGTAGCTAATTACCAGGAGCCAAAACTCTTAGTCATGACATTGTGAGAGTATTAATGCTATCCGCGTTAATACTCTCAAGCGTTCACTCTGTGTGTTCATAATACCATTGTCTCCTTGGATATTCATTCCTAGGCACTAAATGGCAACTGTCATTCTGCTTGGTCTCATCCCACCGCACACACTGTATTTATAATCATGTACTGTTTTCTGTGTATCTCAAACTGGATTGTGATTCTCAGAAGCGCACACAAAATAAATCTGTTAAAATTAAAAGTGATAACGGTGCTTCTCTTTTTCTTTTTGTCATTTCTATTTCACATTTAAAGAGGTCTTTGCATACTGTGATGGATTTTAAATGCAAGGATTAATTAATCTGCTCCTTTAGAAACTGAAATTATTTTTTAAATTGATTTTGTTAGCCTTTTCTCAAAGCTAGGAAATATCTACCAAAAAATACAATGGCAGCGAGTCCTTTCTGACTCCTCCCCATCGTATCTGTTGGCATGGGAATGTCAAACTTCACCAATGGCTGCTTGATTGAGCCTGAAGTATGTATTAAACAAGCGCAAAGAGTGAGAACGATTCAGATAAATGTAAATGTAACTGACTGACTTTTATTACTCTGTACAGCTATAAAAACATGGATGGGTAAGCAGCAAGAAACGCTGGAAATGATACAATATGTTTCTGCTATAATGTGCATTTCCCTCGTTCTCAGCCTCTATGAAGCTGACGTCCAGTTATGTCCCCTTTGACACTGGTAACGCGGTCCAACTTATCCCCTCATTAGATTCAGTGACGTGCCATCTGCTCATGGTAGAAAAAGTACAATGAAGACATAATTTTCATTCTAATGTGTAAAAAAAGTAGCACCTGCAACAATGCAAACTAGTTGAGAGGCTAGCAGGATATAACATTCATGTCAATAGCAGGAACAGAATGTCAGAGCTAGTTCCCTAAAGTAATTAAAAAACAGTAATAATATCACCATTATTCTCTTGTTATTTTATTATATCCTGCATCCTGTCCCTTTGAATTAAATTAATTCTGTGCCCTCGAGCCAATTCCAATCTATGGTGACCCCTTTCCATGATGTTTTGGGTATAGAGTGCTGAGAAGTTTCTGGTGGCACTCTGGAACCCTGCAGCTTCCCCAAAGCTACGTAGGCAGGTTCTTTTTGAAAATGTATCAGTGGGAAATTCATTTACTAACTTTGCAACCAGATGTCCAACTGTGATGAAGCTGGCCCAAGGGCTCCCAGCAGACTGTCCCAAAAGCCCAGAGGAGCCTGGGAGGGAGCAAGTTTCCTGGGCCCCTGGCTGGAAGGGAGGCACCACTGCAGAGGAAGGGTTTATTGAACCCAGCCTCTGTTTTCCCTTAAATGGAAAATATTTCCCCCATTTGTGCTTCAGTGCAAAAACATGTATATGGGATGGCAGAATGCAAACACTGAAACCAAAGGTCAGGAAAATGAAGTATCCTTGCCTTCCCTGTCATTGTTCTCTACATGGGACCAGAGGGTAAGTGCCATGTTGTAGCTGGAGCCTGTTACAAAAGCTCCATTGACTGCCAGTTTGTTTCTGGGTGCCCTGCAAAGTTCTAGTCATGATATTGAGATTTCTTTATAGCTTAGGTCGAGGTACACACAATGTGTTGTAGTGGACAGAGTGATAGACAAGGACTCTGGATACCAGGGTTCAAATTTACACTCAGCCAAGAAAACTGATAATGGTAAAACCACCCCTTAAACCAGTGGTTCTCAACCCTCCTCATGCTGCGAACCCTTAATACAGTTCCTCATCCTGTGGTGACCCTTTGGCAGGCCGCTGCCGCAGGTGCCATAGAGAACTTCCCTCTACAGGTACCCTCAGCCAATCGCAGGCCTCCGGTGCCATTGACTGACATCCCCTCCAACCTATCAAGTTGTAACTCACTCTTTCCCCCCTTCCTCCCCCTCCTCCTCCAGACCCAAGCCGTTTGTGCCTTTTTCTTCACTGGCTCATGGTGACCCCTGTGAAATGGTCGTTCGACCCCCAGGTTGGTAACCATTACCTTAAACATCTCACCTTGAAAGCCCTATTAGGGTCACAATAAGCCGGTTCTGACTTGCTGGCACATAACAGCAGCTCAGGTCCAGGCTACCTGAAACATTGTATCATCTTGTAGGTGTTCCCAAGATCCACAGGGATCCTTGTCGCCATCCTATTCCTCACACAAGTATACATGTGCAGACCTGAGAGGGGGCTGTTTCTGTAGATGCTCCCACAATAGGCAACTCCCTCACCCAGCTGGTCCCTTTGTCTGTTGGCAGGTGAAAATAACTCCTCTTTAGAGAGGCTTTTAAAGAGTCAGGAGGCAATGGGGACCAGCAGTTCTTTTAAACAGTGTATTATATTTAAACAATGTTTTTAATAAGTTTAGTCCCTTATCTCTGTTTGTTAGTACTTTTAAGACATATTTTATTACTTTATTTGTTTTTCACTGTCATATGGTATTGTTTACTTGATTTTATTATGTTTGCATTTTAGTATGCAAAGTGTTCTGCTTATATGCCGCCCCATACCACTTCAAATAGTCTCTGGGTGGTTTACCATTTTTTAATTACAGTATGCAGGGCTACACATTGCCCCCTCCCCCCAGCAAGCTGGGTACTCACTTTACCAACCTCGGAAGGATGGAAGGCTGAGTCAACCATGTGGGATTGAACCCCAGGTTGTGAGCACAGTTTTACCTGCAGTACAGGCATTTAACCACTGCGCCACGAGGCTGTGTTATTACTAGAGATGGGCACGACTTAGCGGTATTCCCGTTTCCGTTACTCGTTTCCGTTACTCTACGGAAACGGTAACGGGAATCACTGCCCCAGACTTCAAGCTCGAACCGACGAACGAACAATTTGGTCTGATTTGTCATGCTCGTTACTTGCATCGCGCAATGCCAAGCGGCACAGAAAAAAAGTTTTTAAAAGTAAAAAAAAAATGATTCCCGGCCCTAAAAGTAGGCGAAAACTGTCTGAGGGCATCTACCAGGCCAGAAGGGTGTTTTATTTGGGGGGGGGGGTTCCCCGCCCCCCTCTCCTTGGCTATTGCTACTGCTGAGCTGCTGGTACCAGGCTGGGAGGGCGCATCCATTTGCCATGCAGTGCGGGGGATCCAAAATGGCGACCGCAATATTTTTTTTGAAATCGTTGCCCAAAACCCCACCAAAGCACCACAGAAACATGCGAAAATTAGCTATTTTAAATGCTTGAATTTTTACAGTAGCAGCAGTGGGTTTTTCTTGCAAAAAAAGTCTCCGTTGATTTTATTTTATTTTATTTTATTTTATTTTTTTACACCTGCACATTCGCAATGATGGGCTCGCCCATGGGAGTGGACCATGCAAAGTTTTGGAGCCATTCCACCAATCGCATGGCCAGGTTTTGCTGACTGTACCAGGCTGGGAGGGCGCATCCATTTGCCATGCGGTGGGGGGGGATCCAAAATGGCGACCGCAATATTTTTTTTGAAATTGTTGCCCAAAACCCCACCAAAGCACCACAGAAACATGCGAAAATTAGCTATTTTAAATGCTTGAATTTTTACAGTAGCAGCAGTGGGTTTTTCTTGCAAAAAAAGTCTCCGTTGATTTTATTTTATTTTATTTTATTTTATTTTTTTACACCTGCACATTCGCAATGATGGGCTCGCCCATGGGAGTGGACCATGCAAAGTTTTGGAGCCATTCCACCAATTGCATGGCCAGGTTTTGCTGACTGTACCAGACTGGGAGGGCGCATCCATTTGCCATGCGGTGGGGGGGGGGATCCAAAATGGCGACCGCAATATTTTTTTTTGAAATTGTTGCCCAAAACCCCACCAAAGCACCACAGAAACATGCGAAAATTAGCTATTTTAAATGCTTGAATTTTTACAGTAGCAGCAGTGGGTTTTTCTTGCAAAAAAAAGTCTCCGTTGATTTTATTTTATTTTATTTTATTTTATTTTATTTTATTACACCTGCACATTTGCAATGATGGGCTCTCCCATGGGAGTAGACCATGCAAATTTTCCACCAATCGCATGGCCACTTGGCCAGGTTGACCACAGAGACTTCTGGGATGTGCCAATCGGGCATAAACAGCGCACTAATCGTAGCCCAAACCCGAACCCTAAGCCTAACCCATATGCCAGTACACTGTCCTTCTAAGTGGGTCAGAGAGGCACCCAGATGCACCCCAATACTCACCGTAACCTCAAACGTAACTAGCCTAACCCTAGCCGTTGCGCTAAGCCGTCTTAACCCTAAGCCAGATCTACTTGCATTGCACTACATGCAAGTACGTGAGACACAGCGGGTGCAAAGAGTCTGCCAGTCCGTCACTTGTGGCTCTGGCTGACTCCTGCAGCTCCCTCCAGGAGCCCGCTACCCCCTCCCCAAACCAGTACTAACGACAACGAAAAAACGAAAAAACGAACTGACTAATTTTTGCAAATTTTCGCGAAAAACCGAAACGAGCCGAAACAGAACCGGCCCGACTAACGACAACTCAAAATTTTTTTTTTCAAGTCGTGCCCATCTCTAGTTATTACTAGAGATGGGCACGACTTAGCGGTATTCCCGTTTCCGTTACTCGTTTCCGTTACTCTACGGAAACGGTAACGGGAATCACTGCCCCAGACTTCGAGCTCGAACCGACGAACGAACAATTTGGTCTGATTTGTCGTGCTCGTTACTTGCATCGCGCAATGCCAAGCGGCACAGAAAAAAAGTTTTTAAAAGTTAAAAAAAACCCCGATTCCCGGTCCTAAAAGTAGGCGAAAACTGTCTGAGGGCACCTACCAGGCCAGAAGGGTGTTTTATTTGGGGGGGGTTCCCCGCCCCCCTCTCCTTGGCTATTGCTACTGCTGCGCTGCTGGTACCAGGCTGGGAAGGCGCATCCATTTGCCATGCAGTGCGGGGCATCCAAAATGGCGACCGCAATATTTTTTTTGAAATCGTTGCCCAAAACCCCACCAAAGCACCACAGAAACATGCGAAAATTAGCTATTTTAAATGCTTGAATTTTTACAGTAGCAGCAGTGAGTTTTTCTTGCAAAAAAAGTCTCCGTTGATTTTATTTTATTTTATTTTATTTTATTTTATTTTTTTACACCTGCACATTCGCAATGATGGGCTCGCCCATGGGAGTGGACCATGCAAAGTTTTGGAGCCATTCCACCAATCGCATGGCCAGGTTTTGCTGACTGTACCAGGCTGGGAGGGCGCATCCATTTGCCATGCGGTGGGGGGGGATCCAAAATGGCGACCGCAATATTTTTTTTGAAATTGTTGCCCAAAACCCCACCAAAGCACCACAGAAACATGCGAAAATTAGCTATTTTAAATGCTTGAATTTTTACAGTAGCAGCAGTGGGTTTTTCTTGCAAAAAAAGTCTCCGTTGATTTTATTTTATTTTATTTTATTTTATTTTTTTACACCTGCGCATTCGCAATGATGGGCTCGCCCATGGGAGTGGACCATGCAAAGTTTTGGAGCCATTCCACCAATCGCATGGCCAGGTTTTGCTGACTGTACCAGGCTGGGAGGGCGCATCCATTTGCCATGCGGTGGGGGGGGATCCAAAATGGCGACCGCAATATTTTTTTTGAAATTGTTGCCCAAAACCCCACCAAAGCACCACAGAAACATGCGAAAATTAGCTATTTTAAATGCTTGAATTTTTACAGTAGCAGCAGTGGGTTTTTCTTGCAAAAAAAAGTCTCCGTTGATTTTATTTTATTTTATTTTATTTTATTTTTTACACCTGCACATTTGCAATGATGGGCTCTCCCATGGGAGTAGACCATGCAAATTTTCCACCAATCGCATGGCCACTTGGCCAGGTTGACCACAGAGACTTCTGGGATGTGCCAATCGGGCATAAACAGCCCACTAATCGTAGCCCAAACCCGAACCCTAAGCCTAACCCATACGCCAGTACACTGTCCTTCTAAGTGGGTCAGAGAGGCACCCAGATGCACCCCAATACTCACCGTAACCTCACCCGTAACTAGCCTAACCCTAGCCGTTGCGCTAACTCGTCTTAACCCTAAGCCAGATCTAATTGCATTGCACTACATGCAAGTACGTGAGACACAGCGGGTGCAAAGAGTCTGCCAGTCCGTCACTTGTGGCTCTGGCTGACTCCTGCAGCTCCCTCCAGGAGCCCGCTACCCCCTCCCCAAACCAGTACTAACGACAACGAAAAAACGAAAAAACGAACCGACTAATTTTTGCAAATTTTTGCGAAAAACAGAAACGAGCCGAAACGGAACCGGCCCGACTAACGACAACTCGAAAAATTTTTTTTTCAAGTCGTGCCCATCTCTAGTTATTACTGATGCAATGTTATTACTGATCCCTTGGCTTATGCTGTGGAACAAAACAGAAGCACGAACTCTTCACACTTAAAGAAACTCGTGTATTTTCCACTCAACTATTCCTCCTAACCACAAAATATAATATAAAAATAGTTTAGAGTAAAATTCTTGAAATACCACTGCTTCTGTTAGACTGCCAGGCATCTAGGGAAGGAATGAGTAGTAAAAATTCTCTTGTGACATTTTTTCCAGCATGGGAGTGACTTGCTAAGACATTCTCCATTCTCATGTTATTAAAACAGCAAAAAGAAAAGTGGCATTTATGCATTTTTAAAAAATTCTTAACCTGGATTCTTTAAGAGCTAACACACTTCCCTGTCAGTGAAAATTACACTTACAGACCAAACAAGTTACACATTTGGTGATGGATTTGACAGCTCAAAAGTAAACCCTCAAGAAATTATGCCATTTTCAGACTTTAAAATCTTGTCATAGTGCCTTGTATATGTAACCTAAACTTGCTAGGAACTCTGTATCTAGATTTCATAGCCCCATGCTATCTTTCCTTTATTGACAGGATCAACGAACCTTCCAAAATAATTAAATTAATAAATAAATTGTGGGGAAAGTATTTTTCCATGTATAAGACCACATTTTTGTTTAAAATTGTTAGAATAAACATTGACGATTGTCAATTGAAAAGAGAACCATTTGGTTGTTAACCTGTAATTTTGAGTTGGAAAAGTAGGGGCCGTCTTATACGTATGGGTGTCTTATAGATGGAAAATACAGGTAAGTTTAGGTTAGGCAGGACAAAAGCATATGGAGCTAATGCAGATATCATGAACATATAATAGGCATGGAAGCTTCATATGAAAATGTAATTAATTCACAGCCACAAGATAGGAGTATATTTTATGTTTAGAACTTTGTTTTCTCCTCACCCTTTATTATTTTTTAAAATTACTGTTTATTGTTGTTTGGAAATGTGAAACAATGTGAAATAAAATGCCTTTTTAGAAAGAATTCAAAATTGTAATTAATTCTTTGTACCATATAAATGTTTTTGAATCCCAGTGCACCAGATATTTAATATTTTCTACTGTCTTCAGCAGCAGCCCCATCTATCTATCTATCTATCTATCTATCTATCTATCTATCTATCTATCTATCTATCTATCTATCTATCTATCTATCTATCTAGTTTTCCCTATAGTGCACACACTATGGATGGCTTACAACACAGTAAAAACATATAAATACAATACACAACAATAACTGCATAAAATAAATACTTGTCCCTAGCTAAAACTACCTTTCAATAAAATTAAACATTTAAAAAATAATTAAAGATTACAGGTAGTTAATAAAAGATAGGCTTGAATAATACAGGACCCTGATATGGCAATGGCTCAACTGTTGTACTGCTGCCAAAACTGTGGTCACGATTTAAGGTTCAATCCCAGGTAGCCAGGTCATAGCTGACTCAGCCTTCTATCCTTCTGAGATTGGTAAAACGAACACCCAGCTCACAGTGTGTGTGCGCAATATGTAGCCTGCATAATTGTAAACAGCCCAGAGAGTGCTTTAAGCGCTATGGAGTGGTATATAAGCAGAACACTTTCCTTTTTGCTTTTGCTTTTACAGTTCTTACTAATTTCTTTAGAATGGAAAAGGAAGGTGCCTTGATGAGCCAGTTGGAAGGAACGGGCCACAGCTAGAAAAGGGATGGTTTCTTGTGTTAACTCTTTTGGCCTACTTTGGTGTCATCACTTTTAATGCCATGGACTGTAAAGGGTGTGCTGGATGGGTAGCTACTTTGTTGGACAGAGATTTCGGGAGATATCAAAGTCTTATAGGGAGTCAATGAAGGTAGGCCAAGATTGGGGATCTGTGTTCATACCTGCAAGTTATCAGTCAGGCCACTGTATTTAGGACCTGCTGAAGTTTCTGTACTAACATCAAGGGCAGGAGCTTTATTTATTTGATATGGCATAACAGATGACTCCCCTATGAACAACCTAGTGAGAAAAACTGAAAAGCAGTATAAATAGTTTGTATTAAAAATTTTGTTGTTTGAATGTTGACTTGGAATGAGGAATGACACAGGGTGCCATTTGTGGTTCCAATCCCTCCAGAGAAGGTGCACCCTTCATACTCATTGTGGGGTTCTCAAGGTAAGAAAAGATCAGCGGTGGTCTACCATTGCCCCCTTCTGTGCAATACCAACAAAAGTTAACTTGAATGACACTGCCATTGTCTATGAAAGATCCTCTGTCAGTGTCGCCTTCAGCTATTGTTGCTGTCCAGCTGTTGTTCTCCAGATGCCTCTCTGTCCACATAACCATTGGAATTATCCATTTTCTTCTGCCTGATGTGGCCTTTGATCCTGAAGAGAATGGATGCTTCTAAGGCCCTTACTTCACGAGGCGCGGCGCTCCGCAGCGATATTGCCTTCGATTTGAATTCGGAGGCGGTCACGTGGCGGTCACGTGTTCTCGCTTCGCTCCCGCCCCTGTTTCTCAGTACTCACGAGCTGCAGTTTTAGGACCAATTCGAGCACAACCTCACGTGCTCCCTTCACATTCGCATGCCACTTTTCAACGTTCGTTATTTCCCATCCGTCCTTTAAAAAAATTCCTACCGACGGCGTATCGATGCACTGATGCTGGACTGTCAGTTGCAATGGCTCTACTGATTTCAACTGTTTCCTGGCATCATTGCCAGCCCCCCCGCCGCCGCCGCCGCTACTCGGGGGGAGCCCCGCATGGCACAGCCGCCCGCTCTCCGCCGCTTGCACGCTGCCTGCCCCGGGTGCCCTGCTCTGGCCAGGCGAGGCGGCAGCGGCTCCTCCTGCTCCCGCCGCCGCCGCCGCCCCTACTCGAGCGAGGAAGTAACAGCGCAAAGCGATGAAACGATATAGCGATGCATCGATATCCCTGTTTGAATATTTTTTTAAAAAACTTGAAATAAAAGCCAAAAACCGAGACCACACGTGACGTTGGGAGCGAAGCAAGATGCGAAGCGAAAAGATTCCCGGCAGCAGCCAGGGGAACCACTCGCCCCACTTGGAGCACAGTAAAGGGGGCGTGGTCGGGGTGGCATCGCAGCCAAAAAGGAGGAGCGTGCGGACTGAAACGATCGATTCGCACAGAAAAGAAGGCTAACCGCGAAGCGAGCGGCTCGTGAAGTAACGGCCTAAGTCAGAGATTTCAGCTTTGACATTTCCAGTCTGGGTGATCCTGCTAGGAGTCTAGACTCCCAATAGAGTCTAATTGTTCAAAGGCATAGTTCCTGGCTTCCTTGACACAGTCAACCCCTCCCCCAACAGATTAAGGTGTACATCCACAAGAGGGCACAAAGACATACCATAGCTTTAGTAAATTATTGCAGTTCTTTTCTTCATAAGGTATTTATTTGTATCTGGATAATTGTATCTAATCTTCATAAGGTGTTTTTGTATCTGGATGATTTAACAATACTAACATTTGATATTATAGTTAATTATGATAATTCTATTGTTTTAAAGAAATAGAAACAGAAACCAAAAAAAGGATATTACTTGAGGGCCACAATTCAACTTATTTGACGAACAATTTGCGTTTTTTCTCATATATACTGTATTTCATATATACTGTATTGTTTCTTTAAATCATGCAATAGTAATTTTAACCAAAATGCCACTGGGTTTAGGAAATCAGCCTGCTACACTTGTTCAAAGTAAGGGACTAATTTCCATTTATTTTAAGAGAGTTAATCTAAAATATTTTTCTAGTATTATAGAATGAAAACTCATCAGATCCCCATGTATTTCCCCACTGGAATTCCTCTACATTCCGAATTATGTCAGTGCTTCATGCTGAAATTCTTGCAGTTTCCCTTCTGTATCCCCAAAGTGATTATTCACTTAATACAAAATACAGTAGACTACAGTATCAATAAGTTATTTAATTTAGCAGTAGAGTACTTAATTATACAACAGATTTGTAGAACTGTGAGTTCCACAAGCAGTTATGATGCTTCAAAATCTTGAATAATGCAAATGTTTGCCTACAAACTCATTTTGACATAGGGGTATAAAAGCAGAAATTCAACAACAGCTGTTCCTAATGTTGACAAGGAATGCCAGCTTGTGTTCCGGTCTCAGAGAAATTATGCTAAAAATGCCAACAACATTCTTGCCATACAAGCTATAAGTACAACAGATAAATGTGTGCATACAGAAATATAATCCTAGAAACAGAGAAGAACAGATTCCAGTTACAATCCCCCAAATTCCGCAGGTGTAGTGAGGACTTCACAACTTGGCTCAGACATTCTGAAAACTACAATCATCAGTATAATTGTAAAAAAATAATATGAAGAGTCCCTTCTATCCCTGTAACTTAGCCAGGCATGTTCCCTTTGCTGTATACATGTGGAGTAGTTCAATGGATACTAGTTCCCTTATGGCAGATGGATACCCAGTGAGGTTTAGTGAACGGAGTCTGAACTCGGACTCAAGCTCTGGGTTGGAATCCTCGCTTTGCTATGGGAATGCCATGGGGAAAATGAGGTGGAACTAGTAAAACTGCTCCTTAAATATCTCATTTACAGTGAAAAACCTATTAAAGCTGCTGTCAGATCCAGCTTTTTCAACAACTCTTGGGGAGTTTCTTGTCACCTCAATAGATGATCCTGTCAAAGCCTTGGTTGGCCTCTGGAATGGGTAACAGTCCAGGACTATTGACACAATTTCTCCTAAGCATCCCCTCCCATGGAGTAGAACCAGACTAGCCCCCCCGAGTCTGATTTACCAGGGAGCTGGTGGTGATTAAATGACTGGAACACAAATTGGAGCAACGATGGCAGAATCTGCCCTAACATGGGCTGGAGGTCATTTGAAGGCCAAATCTATGGCAGTGGCTGGATTCTTCTCCACTGCCACAGCATTTGCATGGAGTTATCCAATGCAGTTGTCTCGAGAGGTCCACCACTCAACAACCCAATGAGCCAAATTTGTATGAGCATTTGCAGGCAAAGTCACTTGGATTTACTGACTTGGATGTTGTAGTTTAATGGTTCCCAACTACTGAATAGAAAACTGTTATAAAGTATATTTGAACTGGTATATAACACCTGCAAAGTTAAATATAATAATTTTTTCCCATTTGTTGGAGATGTAAAAAAGAAAGAGGGACATTTTTATATGTGGTGGGCATGTGAGAAAAGGAAAATGGAATGGACACTGGTTTTTAATGAAATACAAGAAATATTAGGGGGGAAATTTCAAATGTCACCCCAATGTCACTTATGGTCAGACCTATGGTGCGCAGCCAAGCATGGCAACGAAGCCTGATGGCAGCTCCCAAAATCTTGGATATACAAAGGCATGGCAAAAAGTGTGCATTTGCTGCGCTACCAATGCCATGGCCTCCTCAAAGATGAAAGAGGCATCTGCCCACTTGGACTCAGATATGAGCTCCAGGAAAGGGTGATGATGGGCCAACAGTACTCTTTGGTATGAACCCATAGCTCCCTGGTAGTTGGCAATTTTAAACAACAGGGTAGCAAAGTTGTAGATATTTCTGTTGACAGTGTCCAATTTTCAACTTTCCTTAGAAGGAGGGATTGAGACCTGCTTCATCCTATACTGAACTTGCAAAGCTGCCACCACCACTGAATTGGGTTAAGGATGCTTGCTAAGGAAAGAAGCCCTTTCGTCGTGAAACTTATAGAGGGATTTGATCTTCCTAGACACAGACATGGATCTGATCTTTTTAAATGAACCCTCAGCCATGGAGAGGAAGGATGTTATCATCAAAAGATGAACTGGTGCAGTTCCCTCAGAAGAAATCTTGCTAAAAATGTGGCACGTGTGCTTAGGTCTAGGATGGTGCATACGGAGATTGATGAATTTAGCCTCAGAGGAAGAGGGAGGAGAGTGCTCTTCTGTATCAAAACCAGGAGTTGTTGACAGCTGAAGAGAGTCAGAGTCCATGGGATCGACGTCAGACACGAAAGAAGTGCTCCTGGCCAACTAGAAGGCAGATGAAAAAACACTGATGCAATCAACACAGCACATTTGGATACTTGTACTGCCACGTGGAAACAGCATTCTCTCAAGGCCTCAAAATACTGTATTCTGGTTGTCTTAAAGTTCTTCTTTGGCTGTGATAAGAAGAGGAATCAGATAGAAAAGGACCATCTGGAAAGGATGAGAAGCCGTCTGGAAGAGATGTCACCAGAGTTAACTACACCTCTGGAAGGAAAACCTCAACCAGGAAACAGTTTATTAGTTTATTGAGGCCACATCCACCCTCCCCATCTTGTGCCCCTTAGTTTGGCAACTCAGTTCCAAAACCCAGCACAGCCAGCTATTAGACACTTTGAGTATTATAAATGAATCAAAAGTAACCCAGCCCTAATATATTTAAACTAGTCAGCTGTAAAGCTGTCTAGGAGCTCAGTGTTATACTTTGTTAAAATGCAAGGTGGCTTTAAGCTCTAAGGGCCCAAACAGTCATAATGCCCAGTGAGGAGATCTAAAATAACTGACAGATGTTTTAAGCCTGCCTCTTGGTCTGGCCCTGTCACCACCAGGCAGATCGAAGGTAATCTGCTTGGCCTGCTTTCCATTTTATCCCTGGTGCTGCTAAACACCAGACCTACCTTAAATATGACCTAGCTCATCCAGGACTGGATGAGGATGTAGATCTGGCTTGTATAACAGAAGCACTGATGGGGTGCAGTCCTATGCTTAATTTGCTCACCTAGCTGCTCCATCCAAAACAAGGATAGACTAAAGGGTGGGGAAAGGGAGTAGCCATTATTTATAAAAATCCTTTGGAGACTGGCTCTCTGCCATGGCGATCCCAGGTCTTAGAGGACCTACGTATGTTATCTGGGGCCAGGGCAGGTTTTAGGATTGTACTGGCACACCACGCTCCCACAACCCAGTACTCTTCTTTCCAGAGCTGGCAGCTTTCACTTCTGGAGTGTTGCTGAGGTCTCCCAGTTTTTGTTCTGGGTGACTTCAACATACATGTGGAGGCTAAGGTCACTGGTCCAGCTCTGGAGTTCTGGAAAACCATGGCTTCCTTGGAGCCTTAGAGCAACTTGTCATGGAGCCTACCCGAGAACAGGCAACTCTGGATCTAATACTGTGCGATACTCAGGACCTGGTCAGGGATGTGAATGTCACTGAGCCTCTGGGGAACAGTGACCATGCTGCAATCTCCTTTGCCATGCATGTTGGAGGAAGAGTGTCAAGCAAATCAGACATAAAAACCCTTGATTTTCGAAGGGCAAACTTCCCTCAGATGAGGAAACTAGTTAGAGAGAAATTGAAGGGGAGGGTTAGAAGAATCCAATCTCTTCAGAGTGCATGGAGCCTGTTTAAAACGACGGTAATAGAGGCCCAGCACAAGTGCATACCACGAAGAAAGAAGAGCTCATTTAAGTCCAAGAGGACACTGGCATGGTTAACAAGTGGAGTTAGAGAGGCTCTAAAGAGCAAGGAGAGGTCTTTCTGTAAATGGAAATCCTCCCCAAATGAGGAAAATAAAAAGGAACACAAACTCTGGCAAAAAAATAAGAAGATGATAAGAGAGGCAAAGAAAAATTTTGAGGAACGCATGGCTAGCAATATAAAGGGTAATAATAAAAGCTTCTTTAAATGTGTTAGAAGTAGAAAATCTGCCAGAGAACCAGTTGGCCCTCTGGATGGTGAGGGAGGAAAAGGGGAGGTTAAGGAGGACTTGGAAATTGCAGAAAAATTAAATGAGTTCTTTGCATCTGTCTTCACGACAGAAGACCTTGAGCAGATTCCGCTGCCTGAAACGCCCCTCTTGACTGAACAATTAAATCAAATACAGGTTAAAAGAGAGGATGTTTTAGGACTAATTGATAAATTGAAGATTAACAAGTCACCGGGCCCAGATGGCATCCACCCAAGGGTTATTAGGGAACTGAGAAATGAAATTGCAGATCTCTTAACGGTTATATGCAACTTGTCTCTTAAAACGGCCACAGTGCCGGAGGACTGGAGGATAGCAGATGTCACACCAATTTTTAAAAAAGGAAGGAGGGGGGATCCAGGAAACTACAGGCCAGTTAGCCTTACATCTGTCCCAGGGAAGATGGTGGAAAGCCTCATCCAAGAGAAAATCTTAAAACACATAGAACAAAAAACCTTGCTGAGAGAAAATCAGCATGGCTTCTGTAAGGGTAAATCTTGTCTGACAAATCTTTTAGAATTTTTTGAAAAGTTCAACAGGCATGTGGATTTGGTCACTGCAGCATTACCATACAGATCCCCCAGTCGTTTCACAGACCATTGGCCTGTACAGATCTTCTTTTTATTCTCGCTGCTACCATTCAGGATTACCCATTTGAAATAACCGAGTCCCAGTCGAGTTGTAACGTTAATAAAATAAAATGTTTATTGAATACAACAAGCTGTATTAGTTTCAGGTTTTCTTGTGCACCCTTAGTTAAAAGTTCCTCTAAGCAGATACACTCAAATTCTATCCTTTTACTATTCTCAAACTTCTCTCATCTGTCTCTCTTAACTTTTCTTAAGCTTATCTCTTCTTCCTATCTAATCTTCACAACCCTCAGGCTGAGCTTTATAAACATGTGAGCTCCTACTCCGCATTCCCTCATTAGTCCACAGCATTAACCCTTTATGCCCTCCTGCACATTGGACTATGCAGAGGGTAAGCGCCACAGTCACAATGACAAACCTCCCAATCGTACTTCTTGTGACCAATATTTTAAAAATCTAAAGTGGAGGCGATCTGCCAGGATTTTGACCTTTATTTTCAGACAGTAGATAGCATCGAAATGTTCTTTGCACCACTTTGTCAGGCTCATCTAATCAATTTTAACTGGTGATGTCAATGGAGATGAACAGAGCATGTGATCGCTGCAGAGCTTCCCCCTTCTCCCTGAATCCTTGTCAGGCCTGGCTCGTAGAAGCAGCCAGACTGGTGACAATGGAATGGGCCACTGCAATCATTAATGGATCTCTCCAAGAGGACATGGCTCCCCATGCCCTCAAGGAGTCACTAATTAGGCCCATAAGAAAGAAACCTAGCTTGGCTGTGGATGACATGGGCAATTATAGACCTGTAGGCAATTTCCCTGTTATGAGCAAAGTCATATCGAGGGCAGTGGCTGATCAGCTTCAGGTATTTCTGGATGAGATTAATGCACTTGATTTGTTTCAATCCAGGTTCAGGTCGCACCACAGTACAGAGACAGCACTGGTTGCCTTGCATGATGATCTTCTGGGAGAAGCCAATATGGGAAAGCTGTCTCCATTAGTTCTCCTCAATCTCTCAGTGACCTTTGATACCATCAATCACCGAGATTGGTGGTCTTGTATTGGCATGGCTCCTGCCCTTCCTGCTGAAGTGCCTGCCCCTTGAGGACAATTTGGAAAGATGAATTCCACCCCTTGGATCCTCAATTGTGGGATTCCACAGGGGTCAGTCATTCACCAATGTTATGTAACATCTATGAGACTGCTGGGTAGGGTAATCAGTTTTAGAGCCTTGTGTCATCAGCACTCTGATGACACCTAGCTGTCTCTTCTTTTAACCATCTGAAGTTCGCAGCTTGAGCATTCTTCTTGAATGCTTCTATGGAATCTCGGAGTCTGCAGTCCACTCGGCTCACCTCCATCTTGAGCAGATTGGCCAGCTGTGTCCCTACCTGGACATCAAGACCCGTGCGATGGTAGTCCATGTGTTGTTAATCTTGACTTTAGACTATTGCAGTGGTCTCTTGCATGGGACCATGAGGCTGACATGGAAGCTCAACTGGTGCAGAACAGAGCAGCCAGATCATTGACTAGAGTGAGAAGACAACGTATTTTCGATTTTAAGTGATGATGATAACATATAAGGCACTAAATGGCTTAGGACATTGGCACCTGTCCAAGCATCTTCTTCCAATGAGAACTTCAGAGTCCTAAATTACCCTGACTGGGGGGAAACGGGTAACATGACCATGAGGAAGGCTCAGAAAGAGAAAATTAATAAAACAGGGCCTTCTCAGTAGTGGCCCCCTTGCCTCCAGAACACACACACTCTGTTGAAATATGCCAGGCCCCATCACTGGGAACATTTAAACCAATGTTAAAAACTTTTCTTTTCAAGCAGGCTTTCCCCAAATTTGGGGCATAGCTCCCAGTAGCATACCTCATGTCCTCATCTTTTCTGCCACTGCTCTTTAATCAATTATTTATTTTTACAGTTTAATTGCTTTCTATTTCTATTTTATTTTTGCATTTTACTGTTTTTGTTGTGAACCACCCAGAGTGGCCTTAGATGGGTGCTATATAAATCTGATATAAACAAGTAAACAAATAGTGGGGTAAGTAAGTTTAGGTTGGTCTCAGTAAAGGCAGGACAAAAGCATACAGTATGAAGCTAGTGCAAATATGAACATCTAATAGGCATGGAAGCTATAAAGTGCCTGAAGTACTATGGAAAAACCACATCTTTTAAAAAAAATCTTTATGGTGCAAAATGAACTGAACATCTACAAAGAAGACAATTTTACCGAAAGTGCTTTTTTTGTTTCCCAAAATGTATACTGCAAATTTAAAACAATTGCCATTTTTGCAACCAACAGAACCTGCAATAAATGTTTCTTCAGTCTTACCTTGTACTCTTTGGCTGTTGCTCATATATTTTTTCATGTCATTACACTTAGCTGAGTAATTTGGAGCTCAGAATAAAAACAAACCAAGGTTAGCAACAAACAAACATTATAAGCAGATATTTTATCACACAGGCTAAGCATATGCCCTTTGGAATAAAGTTTCAAGTTTCACAAGGCAGCATGAAAATTCAGGAATGGGGGGTAGGACACCACAGAGTAAGGTAGTATGATTTGTCAAGGACACCAAAATAAAATATTGGTTTGAACATTATTAATACAGTACAGTATAGAAAAGATATGTCTGGCTCTGACTTGATCACTATGGGATATTTAAAAAGCAACTTCTTTTAATATGAACTTGGATGCTAAGTTCATGAACCCTGTTGAGATTTTTCTCATTTGTTTTTGTGTGGGTCTACTCATGACAGTCACCAGAAGGTGGCTAAGGATCTATGCATAGAGGACAAAGCACCAACCACTATAAACTTGTCCTGGCTGATCCATTCCTAAGAAATAAGAGTTTGAGAGCTACACAGTATATTTCAGTCAACAGACTGAAGAAGCTACTTGGATAAGTAGCAAAAATTTTGATCCCACAAGAAAAGACTCCAGTTGCCATGACTCAATTCCTGGATAACCTCACCCTGGATGACTGAGAATCTCCACAGACATGACTATTTCAAGTTACAGAAAAGGAAAATGAAGCTAAATCATAGTCCACAAGAAAAGTACAGCAAACACAACAAACTAGGTAACTTGAGAGCTCACAGGTAAATAGTGAGGACTGGTTGAATTGTAAGGGATAGACTCTCTAATTTCAATCAACATCTATGTACAGCTCCCAATATGGAAAGGAGGGGAGATTTCCAAACACAACTATAGTAGAATATTACTTATGCTAAAAAACTACAGAAGAAGAAGAAGAAGAAGAAGAAGAAGAAGAAGAAGAAGAAGAAGAAGAAGAAGAAGAAGAAGAAGAAGAAGAAGAAGAAGAAGAAGAAAAAAAGAGGGAGGAAAAATATAAGAAAAATGCAATAAAACCAAGCTTTCCTTCACAAATTCAAAACAGACAAACTATTCAACTTCTGCATAAACAGCTCACTTTAAAATCAAATTGTGTACAGTACTTAAATCTACAAATACATTCATCTTAAAAACCATTCATACCACTTCACATTTTATGCATATTTCTCAATAAATTAACCATACACAACTGAATTTGCCTGTTAGCACTCGCATATTGCAACCATAACACAAAATAAACCTTAAGCAATTTTAAGCTTCAAAAATGGAGCAATTCAAATTACTTATTACTAAAGTTTTAAAAGTTTTTATCAAAATTTACAGTTGGTTAAAATAAGTATTTAAAAAAAGAGTTGTATCTTCTTTAAGAGCACCACTGCATTTATTTGGATAAAAGGACTAAGTTTACCTGTCAGAGGTTAAATATGTAACTAAACATTATACACAGTAGGCATCTAAATGTTTTATTCATTGCATTCTGCATACAGATAAGCTTCACCGATATTTAATTGACTGTAGCATTCTGTAGGTGGTGACAAGATTACATGAATCATAAAGAATTTTTAAAGTATGTATTTTCAGATGATATAGTATCACAGTTATGATAAAAAAAAAGAAATAACAACAGAAGCCATGGCCTATTTTTTAAGTTTGCCAATTACTTCATATCTTTACAGTTTTAGAGATTAGAAACTAAACTTCAGTACCTCAAAAATAAACAAGTCAATGGTAGTTTCTAGCAATCAGTATTCAAGTAATGCAGAAAAAACACATTGTGAAAAATTGTAGCTCTTCATTAAAGTTGTATAACTATTTACACTATGTTAAAATCTTTGACTGTAATGTAAAAATAATTTGTAAAACATCATTTAATACAAAATGCAGATGTGTTATGTGTGGGACTAAGTAGACATATAAAATGGTCAAATACGCATTAAACACATAACAGCATGATACTAAGCAGTCATTTAAAAATGCTCCCTAGTTACTGAGTTCAGGATCACAGATTTATTCAAGCACAACTGTGCCTAAGACTGCAGCTGTACACTTCAGGAACACACAAAGTAGCAAAGGTCAGTATGAAAGATGCTGGCATTAAAAGGACAACTGTTGAACACTGTTCACATTACTGTAAAACTGACCGAATTCACAATATCAATAATTTCCATGGCTTGAAAATTCAGAAAAATTCAAAAACAAGATGACTTCATTAACCAAACGAACAAGCAGAATACTAGATATATAATAACTCTTTGTAGGTCTGCCTTTTTCAAAACAGTGATATGCATTAGATTTTGTTTTAAGTTAGTAGCTTCCATCAAATGTTTCTAAATGGGGATTATATGTGAACATGTATTTTATATGTATGAGACAATGCTGAATCACAAGCAACAGGTAAAAATACATGCTGCTGAGTTTTCTGGAGCGCATCTAGAGCACTTTAATTTTGTTGGGATGATGATAGAGAAATAGTAAGTAGATGGCATGTACTAATTATTTTCTTAAGTGTTAAAGAAACTTGCCATATATGGGCAATATTCAAATTTAAGAAGCACAATGGGGTGTTAATGTATTCTGGTTATGGATGTAGGTATTCTTATTTGTTGCCAGATGAAGTTTACCACAATTGATGGTCCTAGGCAAACTAAGGGCAGCATTTTAACAAGTTAAAGGGAAATAAGACTTTCAAAACATAGTTATTTCAAATTGTCACTTACGATTATTTGAAAACAAGTTCAATCCTACTATAGGGATGACAAAACAGTTGATCAGCACAAGATAACGAAATTGTAACAGCTTACAAAAAGACAACTCTAAATGGAAAAACAAATTTCAGCTCTCATTAATAGACAAAATTCTTCAAATGGATATCGCTGAAAAATTTAAGCCTACTTGAAATAGAAATAAGTTTTTTCTGTACAGTTTGATGCTTTTGTCTATACCATCTATAGTAGAAAAATAAATTCTTTAGCAACCTAGAAACAGTTTATAAAACTCTTGAAGTTTATTTTTTTCTCTCAACATGCCTATGTTAGAACTGATTACTATAAATAAAGGTTATCTTGATCATAGGTGTAATGTAAAAGAAGTTAATGCTACTATGTTTACAGGACAATTTTTATTAATGTATTTATATCCTGTGTGCTTTGAATCAGAATAGAGGATTTTTGTTGTTTTTTATAGAAAAGATAATTACTTGCAAGAATATAACACAAATATCAAGATAATTTATAATATACAAATAATTCAACAGCAGCCTGGGTTATGGTTTCTTAACTAGAATGATAATGCAAGGCATAATTAGAAGTACAATACCTAGGACATAAAAATTGGAAAAGGCATTTTTATTTTATTTTGGAGAAATGGAGCAAAGCTCTTAAGAATTTCAATGCCTAAAAATGCTTGCAAATTAGTCTTAAAGGAACTTTAGTATTTCTATCAGTTATAGTACATAACAAACTACAAATGAAGATTATAATGAGGTGGAGTTTTTTCGTCTATTCAAGAAATGCCAGCAGCTGAATAAACCAGGTTTTTCTTTTTAGAAAAAAGTGACTCTGAAAATGAAGGGAAAAAGTAATAATGAAACTCAAAGGTTTTTGGATTTAAACTATTCTTACTGGCAGAAGAGGAAAACAGCTTCTGCCACTTCTACTCCTGCCCTCCAAACCAGTGGTCCTGAGTGTGAGAGATTGTTCTGGGGATTACAGGAGCAGGGGAAACTGACAGTGTCCCCTACCTTCTCGCAGGTGATCCCACCTCTAGATCAAAAAGCCTTCTGCAGGCAGAAGGAGCCCTTCAGTTTGCAGGTGACAAATTCAACAAAGTTAAATCCATTTACTTTTAGGCTCCACTGAAATATTTTTAAAGATTACTAGTTTTTTTGTCACATTTAGTAAACACCAAAGATGAACCAAAGGTGTTCATAAATTAAGCAGCATTCTTTTACAGCAAAACATGTACCAATGTAAAAGAAAAATAACTTTAAATGGTGCAAACAGTGATTTTAAATTTTAAGTACAAGAAATAACAGGAAAAACCCACATGAATACAAATGTAATTTATGTACAAATTAAGATGCTTCAGTACCCAAAGTATTTATTGCTATATATTAGCAATGCTTTTTATACCTTTAAAGGGCCACAGAAAAATAGATATAATGTATACATTAAATTTAAGACCTAGATTGTTTGGTTTAGCAAGTTTACACTACAACAAAATTCTCATTTATGTATGAAAAGTTATATAGCCATATGAAAATGTCAAACTATTTTCTATATTCTAGATGAATTCCCCAATGGGAAAAATTAAAATATCTAAAATATATTAGATTAGGTTTACAAGACCATTAATGATCTTTCAAACATGCAGCTGTTTACAGAATTAACAGTATTACAAAAGTTTTCATCCATTAATGCAAAATAAGGGGAAGTAGGCTATAGCAACATTTTTGCACAATAGCTCTTTACTTTTACAATAAGCATGTCCTTGGTATTGTGCTGTAAGAAAAAAAAAACCTCCCAAAAACATGTCCACAGGTTTCTTTAAAAGAAATGGAAGGTGTACTTCTGTGGGATTTAGAACAGTGCAGTTTATGCTTTTTGTGAAACAAAATATAATGTAACATAAGTAGTTTGGAATTTACAAACAAGTCAGGGCTGTATTATAGCTGTTCACAGCAAAGGACTAAGTAAAAATAAAACTGCCCAAAAGAAAAAGCATTAAATAACAAAACAGCCCTAAAGCAGGCTGTAAGCACTGAATGTTCCATAAATGATTTATTTAATCATTACATTTCTATAGAAAAGTTTTATTCACAATATATTGTGACAAACTGTCACAGGAATGATAGTGATTGCAGTAAATGTTCATGCAACAGCAGCTTTGCACTTTAGTTATTTCTGTTTTAAAATTTAAACCTCTCCAGTCATGCTCATGACATAATTTTGACCTACAGCATTTATGAACAAGGTTTATAGCATTACTATGACAAAACTTCTTCACTTCAGTTTGGATCCATATTCTTTCATATGAGAGCTGTTTTTGTATCTTGAAGCATGCATGTTTAGTTTCCTTTTTAATGCCAAGCTGCCTGCATCTTCTTGTCTTTACTGAGAATTGCTTCAGTTAGATAATGCCAAGAGGATCTGCTTGCAACTGAGGTTGTATCAGTTGAGGTTGTAGTGGTGGGGGTAACTGTAGTGGTAAAATCGGATCCACCATCTGCACTGGGTTGGGAGGTGGAGGCTGATGTGCCACACTGTCAGAAGTTTCTAGAATTTCTCCACCATAGAAGAAAAACTGGCACTGTTGAATGAATGTTTCTATTACAGACTGAAGGATCTTGGTGGTCGATAGAAACTCTCTGTTTTCAAAATCAGGTCTCATCAAAGTTGGCCAAAAACATATTGACAAGTTATCTGCAGTCATAAAATTGGTTCTGCTTTGTTGACTTACCCTATAATATGAAAAAAATGTGGTAGAGTTAATATCTGATAAGTAAAAATGAAAAAATGTAAAAATAAGTTCATTATATCTGAAAATATTGTACACAATATTCAGCATGTTGAATAGCTGCAAACCTGCTATAGCTTATTGTCATGAGAAATTGGTCAAACTTGACATCCTGAAACCAACTTGAGAACACAAGTCTTGGACTTGTGTCTATCTGTAGCTATTTTTCCTCTGAAGAACAGTATCAAAATATACATCCCCACCCAAGATTCTATCCTGTTGTAAATGAACAGAAAATATCAAGGATGAGTATGAGAATCACTGCTTCTACAATATTTTGAGGAAGTGGCTTCTGATCAGACCCAAAATAGATTCCTGCAGAATTTCCATACCTTCACTAAAAAAATACTCATAGTACAAATACAAGAAGGAATCTCCATTAAAGCCTTGAGGAACAGTTGAGTTTTTAACACTCACAAAATAAGCCTGCTCTACATTTCTTGGAAAGGAATTCCATGTTATGGGATACCACAAGAAGCCCTATTCCTACTGCCTGTTAATCGTACTTATCTTAATGGCAGGACAACCCATAGGGCTTTATTATAATAATATGGACTATAATAATAAAATGATCATAATAAAAAACAATAAAAATGATAAAGTCAATTCTAACTTATGGTTACCCATTACAAGGTTTTCCAAGTAGACTATACTCAGAAGTAGTTTACAATTCCTTTCTGGTGGTGATCTGGGACTATGCAGCTTGCCGAAGGCCACACAGGGTAGTTCTAGCCACAGGAGGCACAGCGGGGAATCAAATTCCCACTGCCAGATACCTAATCCACCGAGTTATTCAGATATAAAATTGACTAGGGATGGGCAATTCACGCGAACCCAGGTGGTATTTGGAAGCCTCCAACACACAAGCAGCCAATCTCTTACCTTGATCTGTGCCCACACGGAGCTGAACTCCAATGAGGAAGCAGGCTGCAACATCATCTTTGCTTCTCTGTGGTGCTGGCCAATCATACAGGGAGGTGGGATGATGCCTGTCCCTGCACAGCTCCTGATTGGCCAGCAGATCAGTTACCCGAAACCGAGCCTTCTCTGTGGCTGGCCCCATCTGCCAAATGAGCTGCGCCTAGCATTGTCCCTGCTGGCCTTCAAAAAAGCTCTTAAGATCTTGCTTTTTAGAGAGGCATCTGGTGACCATTAGTGTGAGTCATTGTTTTTTCTGTGTAATATTAGCTGCCATCTTTGCTGATTTTTTATTTTTATTTTTTACCATGATTCTGTTGTTGTTGTTGCAACAACAATTGTTACAACTGTTGTGAGCCACCCGGAGTTCCTTTGGAAGACGGGCAGTATAGAAATATAAAAATAAAATAAATAAATAAATAAATAACAAGAACTAGCAATCTTGTAAATGTGCAAATGTCCAAGACCCTTTCACATTAACACAGAATATTGTAAATACCTGTTTAGATGAGTTATTACATATTTGAAGACTTCATAGTTCACTGGATGGAATTTCTTCACTATTTCTTTTAATTCATAGAGCCTCTCTGTTTTATCAAGGATTTCTGTGGAAACAAATTTTCAGATTCTGAAAAAAAAATCCTTTGCAACTCAATACACAATTCAAGGTGCTGACCTTGACCTACAAAGCACTATACAGTGGTACCTCGTATAAAGGAATTAATTCGTTCCAAATGAAATTATGTTAAGCAAATTTTCCTTTATACAAATTACCATAGGAATGCATTGAAAATGGAGTCCCATTTTTATGTTGTACGGATTCTCCCCATAGGCGATTATGTTAAGCAAATTTCCCCTATCTCCAGAATTTTTATGTTGTACAAATTTTATGTTATACAAGCTGTTTGTTATACAAGGGTCCACTGTATGACCTGGTCCTAGCTACCTCAAAGATCGAATCTCACAGAATGAACTGAGTCACGTAAGGTCACCAAGAGAGGCCCTTCTCTCCATCCTGCCACACTCACAGGCATGTCTCGTGGGAACCCATGAAAAGGCCTTCTCGGCTGCTGTGCCCAGACTCTGGAACTCCCTCCCACTAGAGGCCAGGACTGCCTCATCTTTGTTTTCCTTCCGGAAACAGGCAAAGACCTTTCTCTTCAGCCAAGCTTTCCCTGACTACCATGTGTATTTTATATGAATATATGGGTTCACACAGACTTTGTGTTTATGACTACTTATAACTGTGTTGATTTAATGTAATGTTGTCTATTATTGCTGTAAGATGTCCCTCAATTCCTTGTTCACAAATACTTGAATATGTCTTAATTGTACTGGACTGCATATTATCCCTCATTACTGTAAGCCGTCTTGGGTCCTTTTCCAAGGAGAAAGGTGGGGCAAAAATACTCTAAAATAAAATAAATAAATAAATAAATACTATTAACATAAGGAAGCTAAACAAAGGTGTTCTGGTGTCTCCACCATTCTATGATGCCATGGTTCCAGCCGCACTCCTCTTTCAAGGCAAATCCCAGAGGAGGGAAACAGCAGGAAAACTAGAGACACTAAAAAGACTACTGGGGACCATTTTTCTGAAAATTATCTTGAAAAATCAGGCTCCAAATTACTTGGAGGAAAGATTTCAATCTCTAAAACAAGTATGCTAACATACTTTAAGAAAACTCCATACTCTCAACGCAAATGCCCCTGTAATTCAGGTGCAATAGAAACTGTAACCCATGTTCTCCTGTCTTGCCAGTTTTACTCTGATATCCGAAGAAGACTCATTGAATCCCAATTAAAATTATTCCCTGGGCGTTCTGAGGCATTTTATACTCTGTTACTTCTATCTAGACAAAATTCAGCCACTTTGCATAATATGGCAAAATTTTTAGTTGCTGCTATTAAAATACGGGAGGGAAAGGTTTTAACAAAATAAGGATAGAACCTAACTATCAGTGGGATTCTTCCTCTCCTCTCCTCTCTTTTCCCTTCCTGCTCCCCTTCAAATTAAGATGTGAGTGAAAGGTGTTTATTTTTTCTGTTAGGCCATTTTAACTTTGCACCTAATTCTTTTAGAAATGTAGTATGTTTTAACTTGCTCTTGTATATAGTATTTGGATGTTGGCCTACGGCCGTATTAAAGATTTCGTATTCGTATGCTAACAGCTTTTCTTTTACAAGACTAAGACAGCAATAAAGATCTCTGGAGAGGTATTAACGTTTTTTAAGGAAAGGAGCATATAAAATACCATATGGTCATATTTTAGAAAAAAGCACTTCTCAGACATGGAACCAAAATGATCTAGAAAATTATGAGTATTTATTAAACACACTCATCAACCAGTGGAAGTATGGATTCTTGCTTGGTTGAAATAGCAAAAAATGATCTGGTAATCCAGATGAAATTCCTCGATTTTTGCCTCAGGAATCTAGCAGATACAAGTACACGTTTCATATAGTTTGATTTTAAATATATTTGGAATATATACACAGACTAGTACTTTGATTGTTGTTCCTGGATTAGAGAGGTTATTAATACAGATGATTGAAGACTACAAAGCCTAGCTTTAAAATACATTTGTAGCAGCACTTAAATCATGACAATGTGGTCAGTCTAAGAATGAGATTTAAATTATATCCATGTTTGGAATGCCATACCATTAAATTCATTACCATTCAGCCAAAATTTTTATCAACACATACATTTGATTTTTGAGACTCTAACTCCCAATCTAGCTTCAAGGTCCAATTCTAGCCCAGATTCCTGTTATAAAAAGGAAACTGCTTCAAGAAAGTGAAGCAAATAATAAAGCCACAGCATATAGCCTAAATGCTACACCTGTCTCCTTGTGGAATGGTTAACTTGCTGCACTGCAGCCAAAGTGGTGCTCACGACCCAGGGTTCAATCCCAAGTAGCTGGCTCGTGGTTGATTTAGACTTCCACCCTTCCAAACTCGGTAAAATTAGTACCCAGCTTGCTGGGGCAGCAATGTGTATCACAAATAATTAATTGTAAACTGCCCAGAGAGTGCTTTAAGTCCTAAGAGACAGTATATAAGAAGCATGCTCTGCTCTGCTCTTTGCTTTTCCAGGTGAGTGAAATATATCAGTAGAGGAGGATCTTTCAGGTAGGAAGGTGGAATCTGAAAAAATCTGGAAAAGGTAGAATCTGAAAAAAATCTGAAAGGGACATTCCTAGTTATCAACACATTTTCCATGTTTTCATTCCATGTCTGAAATGAAAACTTCTTAGCCCACAAGCTCTATGTTTCTATAAATGTAAATGTAATAATGATTCTATTGCTCTTTCACTTGTTTTTATTTCTATGTGCCTCCCCCACCCCACCCGCTGCCCAGCTGGCAATGCTGAGCACCACTTCCCCTGAGGCTGCTACACAGCCGATGGGCGCTGCGTGCCCACACGACCCTCCCACACACCCAGATTCAGATGAAGTGGAGGAGGAGGGCTGGAGAATTTTAAAAAAGAATTGTAAGTCAAGCAAACAGGATCTAACATTTGTAAGGCGGCAGTTCAAACCACCGTTTTCCATTCGTAAGTCAAATTACTTGTAAGAGCCGCTCGTAAGTAGAGGTACCACTGTACATCCTCATCTTTGAATGAATGTCCTTTGTCCTTCAAATGGAGGTACATTGCTGATTCTGGTGCGGAGCTGTTGCCCCTCCTACGTTGATCCATCCTCCTGTTTAATGGCTGTTTAGTTTCTCCAATGTAGAGGTCCACACACTCCTCTACGCACTGGACCGCATATACTATATTTCTCCTCTTGTGTTTTGGTATTGGGTCCTTTGGGTGGACGTGTCTCTGCCTTAGTGTCTTTGTGGGTTTGAAGTAAACAGGGATGTGGCATTTCTCAAAAATCCTTTTACACTTTTCATACACTCCAACCCTGTAAGGAATGACCAGATTCTTCCATCGGCTCTGGGTCTCATGCTGATCCACTGTTCTTCTGTGTCGGGACAGTGCTTTGTTGAAGGCCCACTTTGGATATCCACAGGCCTTGTGTGTGTGTGTGTTGCATTGTTACAGTCGTGACCGACCCTTCGTGACCCCATGTCCATGGAGTTTTCTTGGCAGGAATACTGGAGTGGCTTGCCAGTTCCTACTCCAGGCGCCTACAGCACCTGGTATTCCCTGGTGGTCTCCCATCCAAGTACTAACCAGGGCCGACCCTGCTTAGCTTCCAAACTCATGCAAGATCGGATGTACTTAGGGCATCTAGGCACTCCACAGGCCTTAAGTGCTATCTTCAAGTACCTGTTTTCCTTCTTCTTGGCTTCTATGTAAGTGGGAATGCTTTCTGCTTTGTGGTTTGAAGTCCTGATGACTCCTACTTTGTGTTGTAACTGATAGTGGGTGTCAAACAGTAAGTGCTGATCTGTGTGGTTGGGTTTCATGTAAACTTCTATTTCCAGGCTACAGCTGAGTCTAATGATGATTGCACAATCTAGGAAAGCTAGCCTGTTGTCTTGAGTGTCTTCCCTAGTGAACTTAATATTTCGGTCCACTGCATTGATGTGGTCTGTAAAGGCCTGTACTCCCTGAGTCTTGATTATCACCCATCAACTCATGCTGACGAAGCTGCTTGGATTAGTAGTGAAACATTTTGATCTCTCAAGAAAAGTACAGTTGCCATGACTCAACTTCAAGATTTAGAGTAACTGATTAAATTAGACATGGGCACTAAATGAATTTTTAACAAACATTATTTGTTATTCGTTTTGTTAGCTAGCGAAACAAAAAAATGATCCAACCCATCAAAGGAAAGGAAACGAAATGAAACAAAACAGAATTTTCCGGATCATGTCATTTCGGTTTTTTGTATGTCCCCCCCCCCCCCGTACCTTGTCACCGCCTCCTCACCTGGAACTCCAACAGCAACTGTGGGCTGGGGAGAAAAGCCTCACATCGGGGACTTTAAAAAATAAAATAAAAATTTTAATTTTTAAAAAAAATTAAAAAAAAACCTCCCTCTGGCCTGTGGGCTAGCCTCTCCGGCCCACGGGCCAGTAGGGGGAAAAATGTAAAAAAAATAAAACCCAGGTGCAAGCAAGCTAGTGCCTCTAGAGGTGCTGGTCCCAAGCCAGCGCCTCTTTGCTGTGGGAAAAAAAAGTCCCAGTGTCAGGGACTTTAAAAAAATTTTAAAAAACAATTTAAAAATAAAAAAGCGCTGAACCGGCCCCAGAGGTCATGTGGTCAGTGCTGGAAAAAATGAAAAATAAAATAAAATAAAATAAAATAAGCTCTGAACCAGTCCCTGGGGCCATGTGGTCGGTGCTGGAAAAAATTAAAAAATAAAATATACCGAACCCAACTGAGGGTGGGCCCAAAACAGAATGAACCAAACCATCGGTTTTCTGTTTCGTGCCCACCTATAGATTAAATTGCCCTGTTATACATTGATGGAGATGCTTTTGCCAAAACCCATGCAGTTCATTTGGACCAGGGGCAACCCAGTTTTCATGGCCTTTATTTGCTTCTTAATCATTTCAGTTGTTATTACAAGATCATCCATATGTTTCTCTTGAATTTCTTTACAAATGTCTAATCCATGAGGCATTTTTGTTATGTCTGATTAGGCTTTCTCAAATTTCTTTCCAAATTTAAAACATCATGTTAATTTGGGCCTAATTTCTTCTTCCCTGTGTTTTATCCAAGTGACTTATATAATAATTGTTTATTTCAAAATTGGATCTTTTCTCTCAAGCGTCTATATTACTTCAACTGTTGAAACAAGGGGAAAGGGAGCAGTATATTTGACACCCCTCCCCCAGAGCTCCACCATCTGAGAAAAGGAGAACACTGGGCCAGAAACTATTGAATTGTGTGTCTATAAAGAAATAGCCTGGCTACTGTAATCCTTGTGAAGTAGAATCCACACAAACTCATGTCATAGTAGTAACTGCCTTTATTAGTATTATTAAATTATCACACAGCAGACAAGATAACTACACTGGATTTTGTACTACAAATTACTAGTTGAACGCTTTCCAAGCATTTGGGACTATGTGATGTCCTCTACCACCTAATTTTCTAGGTAAATACAGCCTGTCAGCATCACTGCGTGGATGTAATACATAGTGAATGGTCAAGTTTTCTTGTTTTCCTATTCAGACTATCTAGCTCCATCTGAGTCCAGTTTATAATGCCAGCAGTATGTATACCTGATGACCAGTATGGCCCAGCTATTAATGTCCTTGATTGTGTTACTACCATTCAGATTATTATTATTATTATTATTATTATTATTATTATTATTATTATTATTATTATTATTATTATTATTATTATTATTATTATTATTATTACACAGCTAACTGCGCTGGATTTTGTATTATAAACCACTAGTTGAACACTTCCCAAGCGTTTAGGACTATATGATGTATCGGCGAATTATGTGAGCAGATCCCAATAATAATAATAATAATAATAATAATAATAATAATAATAATAATAATAATAATAATAATAATAATTATTATTATTATTATTATTATTATTATTATTATTATTATTATTATTATTATTATTATTATTATTATTATTAGTAATAATAATAATAATCGTCCAATAAGGAGACATACGCACGATGGATATTGATCTCAGAAGGCTGGATGGCTGAGTCAATCTGGAGCTGGCTACCTGGGATTGAACCCTGGATTGTGGCACTTTTAAAAATTAAAAAGGAAAAAAAATAATTATGGTTTTAAAAAAGGTTTTAGAGATTTAAGTCAGAGTTTTAAAAAAGTTAAAATTCCCAGAATCCTACTGGAAATTTACACTAGCACAAGTGAATGTTTGCAAATCACAATAGTGAACCCACTATTAATTATGACGAAAAAAAGTGTGCTACTACTTATAGCACTTAAAGAACCCTCTGGGCAGTTTACAACTTAATTAGACAGTATACACACTGCCCCCATCCAGCAAGCTGAGAATTCAATTTATGAGCTGCTGTTTACATTCCCTGCTGCATATAAAGTCACGAACAAGATCACAAATTGCAGGTCATTAACTGGCAACAACTTGCCATCACAATTTATGCTATTCTACCTACACTAGTAGTGTGAATTCCTAACAGGACTCTGGATAATGTCTTATAGTTAAAAAATCTTATTATTGTATTTATAGGATTATAAATTCTAATCCTACATTATGAAACAATAGCACTTCACATTTTTAAGTGTTATGAATATGGTCCTTTGATTAGAGTTTCACTTTTATAAAGTTCAACATTAATTATATTAATCTTTTATCTCACCAGTAAGTAGCCAAGTCCAGCAGGTACTAAAAAAATCTGCAGTTGTCAGTTTGTGTTTGTATCTCAGACAATATGTAATGTTTACAGCCATACACAGAAAAGAGATAGAAAAGAGATATAATAGATTGTTGTATTTTCCAGTTCTGACTCAAGTTATTATCGGATTTGTTGTTTCCCTTATTCTCTTAACATTATATTTGAAATCCTCAGAAGGCCTATATCCAAGATTACTTTAAATAATTTTGCTCAATGATGCTGATACTACCAAAGATGCTGTTTCTATGCAGAGACCAAGTGAAATTCTTACTTCAGTCTCTTTAAATGCACACTCTAGGAGGGAACAAACGTATATAGATTTAATCACCTGACTTCCTGACTCCACCAAACCTGCTTAAAAGACTCTTAATAAACAATATCCTTATCCAATTGACAGTTGAAATTTAAATGAAAAGAGGATCACTGGAGACTGACTCAGAACTTGGTAAGCATATGACACCTGCACATGTCTTACAACCCTTCCACAAGCAGATTCTTTGTGATTCCAGAAAAGCTAAGCAATATCCACCTCATGCACTTCATTTACCAAAGAAACTGGCCAGAATATAATTGGGTTGTGCCTGTTACCAGAGGAAGACAGGCAATTCTCTCTCTTACCTAGAATTCACCATAGACCCCTCCATATGTGCTCTGAAGAGCTGGAAAGCCCTTCAGAACAGGTTTCTGAGCAACACAAAGGGAAAGAAACTTTTACTATACGAGTGGATAGCTGACAGAATGAGATTAGCTTTGAACAAATTAATAACCTCATTGTTACCATATATTGATAATAACACGTCTACCTGATCTAGCCAATGTTGCATGAGAGGAGTTCCCCTCTGATAAGGGGGTTTCTAGTCCCTCTTCTGTGCCCCTGTATTTACATGCACTCCTAATTTACATGTAGGGGAATGCATATGATAGAGGACAATCTGTTCCACCCACAATATGCTGCCATCCTGCTGGCAGACATGTAGTACTAGATTTCATTCCTTACTTCAGTAAAATGTTTTTTACAAACTTGCTGAAAGGCACAATCTGCTATTTTGGGGACATCAGGGGTTAGAAAAACAATTTATAAATACTGTATATACTCGAATATAAGCCAAGTTTTTCAGCCCTAATTTTGGGCTGAAAAAAGGGGCCGTCGGCTTATAATCGGGTCAATACTTTTAGCCACTGAGGCAAGTCATCTGTGGCTAAAAGTCATTTTAAACATTGCATGCCGCTTTTCAGGACCCCCCTCTGCATCACAGGGGAGCGGCACATGATGCTGACCCAAGCACTTGCATCAGTGGCTAAAAGTCATTTTAAACATCACACACCACTCCCCCAGCTCACAAAGGAAGAGCTGCCAGGCCCTGCTGCATTTTCCACCCTAGACTTATACTCGTGTCAATACGTTTCCCCAGGTTTTGGGGGTTAAATTAGGGGGCTCGGCTTATACTCGGGTTGACTTATACTCGAGTATATACGGTACTTCCAACAGCAACAGCATATTCTCTGTTGAAGATATAATTTCTTACTTGATGCTTCAACTAATTCTGGATGGAGCGAGTAAGGAATTAAAGGATCTGGCAAATCTGCAAAGAAAGCTTTAAGAGCTCCTGCCACAGCATTCACTGTTACATCCATAGACTCTAAACTCAGGTTGTGATCTGTAAGAAAACAAACAATTTAATTAGTAATGTGCAAGCTACAAATGTCTCTCTCTGCCAATAAATAAAAACATTGTCATTCAATATTAAGCATAAAATATGTACTATGCTATGAGAGGTGACTACTATAAGCACTGCTTGAATATCAACTAATATGCTGTACATACATTTTGACAGGGACTACCTACATATTAGAAAACATCAGTGTTTTAAACAGAAACATAGTGTAAAACCGTAATTAATTTATTATTTATAATCAATTTATTTTCAGCTCTCAATTTAGTCAGAAGACCAGATATTCTTACCCTTCATACTACTAATATTTAACTTTATTCCCTATAATCAAATAAATGGGTACTGGGGAGAGCCTTTTCTTTCAGCATTTTGCTTATGAAATTCATACTACCTGGATCATTTCAGATCTTATCTTTATAGTAAGTTAGAACAGCTGCAAAAAACATGTTTATTTTCTGCAGCCTTTCTTTTAAGTTTTTATGGGCTTGTTTTAAGAAAAACTGTCAGGTGCAACTGATTTTAATGCTTCCATTTAGTTTTAGTCTTCCTGTATATTAATTATCAAACTGTTAATAGTGTATTCTTCTTTTATGAGTTTCACCATCTACCTGAGTGGGACAAAAAGTGGGTTACTTACCTGTAACTTTTGTTACAGGTAACTTTTGTAGATATTTTTAAAAATATAAACCCAGAATTATATAGCTAAGCTATTAGTAATGTGATGAATATGTTAAAACTCTAGCCTAGTAACTGAGAAGAAAAGTGTGCAAAGAAAAGCAATAATATGTTATTTATTTACTGCTATCTTCCTTTATATTAAAGAGATAGTCACTATCAGTTAAGAGCAACACTTCACATATTACAAACAATTGTCCAATGAGTCTAAGAATTATTTACAATAGAACATAACCTGTCTTAAAATGACTAAGTACAGGTGACTCTAAATCAAACATAATTTTATAAATCATTTATAAAACCAAAACACCAGCAAAACAAAATACTTAAGATCCTTGGGGGGGGGGGTGAGGACACCTGCAATCAACTAGTAAAATAAGATACAAAATGGTTAGATATCTAAGAAATGGAAATCCTGGTAATACAATCATATTCTTACATTTTCTTCCATAATTTTTCAGAAATATAAATCTAAGACTCAAAAGCCAATAACTGTTGTTAGATTGTTACCAATGAAAATTTTGTGGATGCTATCAACTCTACGTAGCTCTCAATTTTAAAAGGGGGTGTTATTATCAATTTATTGCAGTTTTGCTGAAGCATATTCAAAATAACAGAAATACATGACATTCTGGGAATACAGCAAGTTGGAAATGAAATGATTGTTTTAAATATGCTACCTTTTAAATAAACTTTTGTACTTGCAAACAGCTGGTTTATAAAGATGTATGTTTTATTTGCTTACTCTAAATCTGAGTAGGACAACTGAATACTATCCATGCACACACTGTATCAACATTAGCCACCTCCTTCCAAATCATAATTAGCAGTTAATACAGCCAATATTACTTGTTCTTCAGCTTTACAATGATCAATTTAGAGGTGGGGAGGAGCTTATGTTGGTATGGTTTTAAACAGTACATAGAACTACAAGCAATAACACATCTAAGTCATTTAAAGGATCTGATATTAACCAATCTCCCATTACCTTGATCAAACTGCTTCTGAATGTTGTCTTGATCTGTTTTATTTCCACTAACACGATAGAGACCTTCAGTACACAGACCTTTGGAAAACGAAAACAAATTGCAAATGACTAGTTTGTGTAAAATTACATTTTTGAATAAAATCAATGCTCATTTAACATGTGCAACACCACATATTCTCACCATTATTAGCTATTTCTTGTTAAATGAAATCTGCAACTCTAAGCATGTTTGGATGAAATCATAAAATCACTTTCAATGGAATGAAGCTCATTTTGAATAATTTCTTAATTAATTAATTTCTTAATTAATTCTTTAAAAGTCCTTAGTAGAGCACTAACTCATGCCTAGATGAATTCTTGGCTTCTTATATCTAGTTACGTGTTCCTGCAAAGCATAAGCACAATCTGAAAAGAAAACTCATCCCTATACTTTTTATATTCACAATGGCCAACCCTCAGATCTTTTGTGGCTGCATATGGAACCATAGAGGGCCACACTTGCTCTTATGGAGCCCTCATTTTTATAAGAAAAATAACTATAAAGACTATAAACCATAGGTGTAAGTTTCTTATAAAATGGGTTCTTTTAGCTGAAATAGCTGTTTTGCATTCTCTGATGGTTAAGTTTGGGGCAAGGGCGCTTAGGTGGGGATCACTGAAACACAGTAAATTACTTCCATAATACCAAAAGGCCACTTAAAAAAATGGAACAGTGCATTTTGCTCACCCTACCTTCTAGTTTTACAGAATTTCATGAAGAAAATTTCACTTCAGTACAGGTGAAACTCAAAAAATGAGAATATTGTGCAAATGTTCATTTATTTCGGTGTGTGTGTGTTGTGTCATTACAGTCGTGACTGACTCTTTGTGACCCCATGTCCATGGAGTTTTCTTGGCAAGAATACTGGAGTGGCACCTGGTATTTCCTGGTGGTCTCCCATCCAAGTACTAACCAGGGCCAACCCTGCTTAGCTTCCAAAATCATGCAAGATTGGATGTGCTTAGGGCACCTAGGCAGCTCTTTATTTCAGTAAGTCAACTCAAGGAGTAAAACTAATATATGAGCTAGACTGATTATATGCAAAGTGAGACATGTCAAGCCTTACTTTGGTGTAACTGTGATTATTCTGGCGTACAGCTTATGAAAACCCCAAATTCACAATCTCAGAAAATTAGAATAGTGTAAAAATGTTCAATATTCTAGGATCAGGAACCCTTTGCAAGTATTATGGATTTATTAGCTGATTAGAGTGGGACACTTTGAGCCTAAAATATTGAACCTTTTCACACTATTCTCACACCGAACAGTAAACTGAGAAAAGTAGGGCTAAAAAATGGGCTAAAATGTCCAAGAACATTTTCCACATCATATTCCAGTTAAAAGTCCCGGTATGAACCAGAAATAGTAGTTTACATTTAATGTTCACATTCTTGCATGAATACATTAAACAAGAAGTAGAGGCAATACAAATTATTTTAATTCCTAGATATTTATTAGTAGAAGTAGCTACTTTTGAATAGCACAGCACCTATGGGGGGAGCTGACAGCTTGTATTAAAATACAGCAGGTAGTCTTCAAGATTCTACTGCCACATGGTTTCGGTCTTTAGTGCAATGTGTATACTACAGTACTATGGTCAACAATTCTGCTCATGTCATGCATTCAGTCCAAATAGATTCAGGTAGCTCACTCAAGGTTGATTCAGTCCTCCGTCTTTTTGGAGGTCAGTAAACTGAGTGCCCAGCTCTCTGAGGCATGTGGGGAATGCATAACTTGCATAATTAAATTGTAAACTGCCCAGATAGTGTTCTAGGCACTATGGGCACTAATCTTTCTTTTGTTTTTGCCTGACATGCTATCACAGATTAACACAGCTATCTCTTCTAAAACCAGCAAAACCAAGTGAATTCTTCTACTCTATTAACATAACTTAGTGTCCCGTATTTTTAGAAAAAAACCAAATATTAAAATGCATTGACTACTTAATTAATTAGTTGAGTAGCTAACAGTATTAAATGTGAGCCATTAGCTTTTCCAGTTAAATATCAGAGAGTGAGAAGGATAATCCTCAGGCTACTATACACGTAAAGATCTCAAGATGTGGAGTACTGTGCTCAAAAATTTTCACTTTCATTTTACTGTTTGCCCCTCCCTCCTCAAAATTTACTCCTTGTGTAGACCTATCCCATTCCAAACAACCTTCTACTCATTGAACATCTTGAAATGTAGCACTTAAGAGGTAAGGGGGTTGATTCTGTGTACATAGATTTGCAGAGGAACAATGGGATTAAGGTCTTTTTCTCAATTCTGATGTTTATTTTATAACATTTTTGCTATGAAGGAGACATATTATTATTGCAGACCCAACTGCACAGTTTTGACAATAGCAAAACCAAGCATCTTTGATAATATCTTCTAGATAGAAAAATTGCCTCACATAATCAGAAACCTCTTCGAGAGCATGAATATAGCCTTATGCTGCATAATTAAAAACTAATTTCATGATAAATAAGCTTTGGACTATAATGTATCTTAACTAGAACATAATCTTTAGAGATTTTTTTTTCCTCAAAAAGCATTTAAATAAAAAAATCTGATTTAAATAAAAATGATTTTATTTTTAAATCATTGATTTGTATTCAAGCTGATTAGCATCTGTGTGACCTGCCTTCATATTTATATCCATAACCTAACCTAACCCTACCTAATGTAGAAAGTATGCCAGGAATCCTGCTAGTCATGATTAGAGATGGGGATGAAACAAAAAAAAAGTTGGTTTTGATTTGTGATGATCAAATGTCAACAAATCACAAAAAAAAATGAATTTAAGAATTTTCTGACAAATTGACTAATCAATTTGTAAAAGCCCCTATATAACGGCCTTCAAGGATTCTACAGACACCAAATTTGCAGAGAAACTGCCCACAACACTTCACTACAAGCCCTGCAGGCTAAGACTGGGTTTCAGACATCTGAGCTATACATCCATCAAGAGCTCAGCCACCCCAAGAAAATGCTCTTTAGCAACTGATTTGAGGAAATCCAATCTTCACTAAAATTGGAAAGATTGTAGAGGAGAGTCAGAGGAAGCTTATCTGCAAGTTTGGTGCCTCTAGATACTTGGGGGAAGCTTTTCTCGGGGCTCTATTTGGAGTGCGTAACTCACACACCAGATATCCAGCTTTCCTCAAACCACAAAGGGACTGTAGAAATGGGTCTGTGGAAACTGCCGTGCAAATTTTGTGTCTCTTGATGCCTTGAGGGCCATTTCATAGCCCAATGAATCAATGAATCAAAAATCACTAAAAATTCATCAATTTGTATTACAGTACGATAGGTGGGGGTTAGGGACCCACCCGACCTGCGATACATGAAAATCCATGATATGCGGAAGCGGGTCGGGTGGGGGTGGGGCAGCGATGCAATCGCTCCCCGCCGCCCCCGGTGCGGCTCTGAGGCCTCCCGGAGGAACCTGGAGGGGAGGTGGGGAGCAATGTGATCGCCCCCCGTGCCCCTGCGTGGCTCCGAGGCCTCCCGGAGGGGTCTGGGGGGTGGCGGAGAGCAATGTGATAGCTCCCCGCCACCACCCGCAGGTACTGCGATCCCGCGATATAGCGGGACTGCAGTACCTGAACCGCGAAATGGCAGGGGGTGACTGTAGTTGGGGTATCAATTTGTGCAAATACAAATCAACAAATTAGTTGATTTTGGATCAACTTTGCAATTCATATTTTAAATTCATGGCCATCTCTAGATATGATTTGCTCTTATGTAAAATACTTTCATCTACACTCTAACAGAACCCACAAGAGAATCATGTTAATTTGTTCCCATTTGGAAATAGGCAAAACAGCTATTGGGTTATAAAATCACACTATTGCCACCTGCATATCCTGAGAATTAATTAATGAACAAATAATTTCATTCTAAGTAATTTACTAATTCTGGAGCCTTAAACAAACTATAAATGAGATGTGTAATCCTAAGTATATGGAAAGGGCTTAGATGTCTTCAACTATGGCCAAACTGTTTCCTAAATTCAAACAATCATAGAGCTTCTCATGTATGTGGGTCCTGTCAAAATTCTAAAGGTGAGTGATCCCAAGATAGATCTGGTCAATAATCAGTGTAGTCTAAAAAACAAGAAATGTCTTTTTGTTCATTCTAATGCCACTCCTCTTTATTAATTGGCTGAAATCCTGTTGCTTCATTATGCAGACAGGAGGCAATTTACACAATATTCATTTGCCTTTAGCCTGCAATTAACAAGTTATCTCTGTGATACTTGGGGTCACATGTGCCTGCAGGCTTGGCACATACTCAAGAATCTCAGCAGGACTTATTAACTGGCAGCTCAAAACAAGTGAATGCTGTACCATTTACCTTCCACGTAATAACAAACCAACAGGATTTCAGCAATTGATCAATAATGGCTAAACAATCAAAGAGACAGTTTAATACTACTGTTTATACAAAACACCATATTTATAGCTATTAAGTTCTGGAACATGGCACTGATGTACAAATTAACTGCTTACAAAAACGTTCTGGAAAGAGATAAAAATACAGTGGCATGCTAAAAAACAGTTCTAACATTTCTCTGTAGCAACATTTTTCTACTTTTATTATGATGTGTACATTTCTTCCTACTGCACACATTTATTTATCTCTGTATTAAGAATATTTTTTTTCAAAAGTAATGTTGTACTATAATAAATATATATATAGATTGCCCAGGACACTGGATACCAAGTTTAGGAATTAGGACAAGTTGAACAAAATCAGTGGTATAGCAACAAAGGGAGATGTCAGGAAGAGACAATAGCAACATGTAACCCGCTGAATATACCACAACCCAGACAAAACTGCTGAAAGAAAGTACTGAGTATGTTCTTAAAATTTTGCAAAGTTCCTCAAATTTTACCATAACTTCTTTAATAATTAAATCGATGCTATCTAAATTTATTTAATAATCAATTAAACATTTAAGAATCAATGTCACCTATGTGACACTGATATTTTTGTGGTTTTGGTAAGCGCTTATAAGTGAATGTTCTTCAGCACATCTTATACTTGTAATTTCTGTATTAACACAAAGCATAAACTATGACCGGGGGGGGGGGGGGAGAAGAGAATTCCATAATTGCCAGAAAGAAAGACATCACAGACTGAAACCCAACTTTTTTCTTACCTGTATCTTCAATGAACTGCACACACTTTTCAACAAAGAGGGGTATAGGTCTTTCAGGTGTAACCAGATCTTGCAGTGGCATTCCAAAGTAATTACTATCCCAATTTCTTCGAGTTGGTGGATTGAATGTCTTGGTTTTCTTTTTCTGCTACAACAAAACAACAGCATTCTTAGCAATAAGTGAAGTTACTAATACATGTATGAAATCATTTCTACAGCCAAAAAAAAACCCTCATAAAGCAAAGTAAATTTTGAATACACTAATACACAGTACAATACTGTTATTAAAAAGCGCAACTACACTTTTCAGTTATACAGACTTTTCTTCTGTGCTCTACCTCATACATAGTGACAAAAAACTGAGCAACAATAGGGTTTAGGGTGTTTAAACAATACTGGCTTTACATTCAGATTTGTTGCTTTCTGAATAGAAAGTACTTTCATTCTTGAAAAATGCCCTTTCCTGTATTTCTACAATTCCTATGTTCTTCTGCACTTTATTATGTCACTTCCTAAAAGCCAAGATGGTGAACCTCTGTTTTACCGCAAGCTTCTTCTCGTATATGTTCTGAAAAGGTATTTTAGGGCTTTGCAGGAAAGAAAGCTGAGCACTGTGGGTTGCCCCTGCAAAGAACTGAACTGTACTTTGTATGCCGGAAGGCCACATGGAAAGAATTAACATAACCACAGTCCACTTTGCTCTTTCTCTGTCTTGTACTCTCAGCCTCACCAATGGCTGATACTTATTCCCCGAAACCCTTTAAAAATAAGAATTAGGTCATCTAATTATCACTATAGCATTCCTGGTGCAAAACTTTTACTACAGGGGGAGTGTTCAGGGATTTTTATGTGTGTGTGTTGAAGGTTTTTTTTTTTTTAAATGTGTGTGAGAGTGTTTGGAGATTTGTGTGTGTGCGTGTTGAATCTGGTCTCTGGGTGTCTGAATTTCGTTGTATGTGTATACTGTGTATATACACACAATGACAATAAATTATTATTATTATTATTAATAATCTATAAATCATTTCAATACTATACACATCATTATACATATACAAGATGAAGAAATTGTGCCTTTCCCTTTAGATCAGGCATTCTCAACATGGGCTATATGGCCCCCTTAGGGGTCCTGGCACATTTGAAGGAGTCATAGATTGAAAAATGTGAGAAGGGGATTTTCTATTTATTCATGTTGTCTTTGTTTGACAGGTGTCCTGAAAGCTGTGAAACCTGTGAAATCATAGAAAAAGGCTGGGGTAAGAAGAAAACGCTGAAGATGACGATGAAGGAGGAGGAGGGTTGGGAATGGTTGCTTTAGACCAGTGATGGCGAACCTATGGCACGGGTGCCAAAGGTGGCACTCGGAGCCCTTTCTGTGGGCACCCGACATCGCCCCTTCATAGCCACCTGTATACAGATTAAATTACTGTATTGGCACTTTGCAAAAAAATTAGTGGGTTTTGAATTGCAGTTTGGGCACTCGTTCTCTAAAAGGTTCGCCATCACTGTTTTAGACTATCTTCATATTTCTAGACATCGGCAACACCCATGAGTTTTGAACACACAAATTCTATGGTTATGACACACAACTCCTATAGTTCTAAACACAACCTAATAATATATTTACTAACCAATTGGTTCTCAAATGTTTGGACTTGAAAACTTTTATATAATATTGTAATAATACTGTTATAACCACATAGTACCTCCGCTTTGTCCCAATTTAGATCTATAAATCTGGGACATTTGAAATGAGTATGTTTTGTGGTGACTTCCTGCATGTTCTTCTATATGGACACTACTATACGAGTCTTCCATGTGGCCTGGAAGAGTAGAGCAAAAGCTACAACAATGTGTTATCCAGAGGCAGGAATAGATGACATTTGCACTCCCTAGTCCAGTGGTGGCAAACTTTCATCACTCCAGATGTTTTGGTCCACAACTCCCAGAATTTCAAGGCTGCATTGCCAATGACAAAGGACTATGAGAGTTGTGGTCCAAAACATCTGAAGCATCGAAGGTTCATCACCACTGCCCTAGGCTGATTCTTCATACTCTAGTCCTCACTTTCTAAGAAATACAGTGGTGAACATGGTAAACCAGCACCCTTGGAAGTCCTGGATTTTGTGTACAATCTGGCTTTGTCTTTTCAGAGAATTTTCTTTCTTCTGTGAAGACTGTGTGGGCTTCTAAGGAGGGAACTCTCTAGCTCTGATCTCAATCAATCTTCTCAACCTTATGCCCTCCATCAAAAGTTACTTTTATATGGTCTTCAACTATCATGATCCTATACCTATGGCCATGTTATTGGGTCTGATGGAAGTTGCAATAAAAATATTGGGATGGCATCTCTTTGGGAGAGGAATCCTAAACTAAATTTAACTTGTGCTTTTTTTTGCATTTTGCTGCATTTGTGAGCCCTGTCTCAGAATGAACGACCATTTTAAGAATGATCCAAGTTTGAAAACATATTAAATGCATGCTTTCATCAGCAACATAATTCAAATATCTTCTGATTAAATTAAGATAAAATATTGAGTAACTTCAGCAAAAGCTGTAACAAAAGTTTGGGAGCACCTTGATTGGCAAATATTGCATACAAAATGTCCCAATTTATTTCCATTAATTATAAATAATCTATTTCAAATACGATTCCCTCTTATCCCCCATGCCACTAAACTATATTAAGAGATTTCGATACATACAGCAATATTTTTAAATGCACTGATTTAAAAATGTCAGTTTGAAATGAAAATTAAGGCTAATATGCTCAAGTGACACAACCAAAGAAATTGGAAGTCAAGGTGAATGTTTTACAAATGTGCCCTGTGATCGGAAATGATGTTGTACAAAGGTACACATTATTTAACCTGCATATTACTGCACTATGCCTTTGTCCTTCAGGTCCAGATCCAGATGGGAAGGATGGAGTACCTGGGACAAGCAAAGACACAGCATGCTGTTCAGCTCATGTACTGCCTTGTAAAACAGCCTAAATATTTTAGGGAAAGACCCTTACAAGTTGACCCATACCTATTTATTGTTTATACCAACAGCTAGTAGGAAAAATTAATCATTGAAAACTGGCTCTCGTCTAGCACCCGACAATATTCCGGGTTTTTGTAGCACTTAAGTAAAACCGAATGACATGACAATTCTTCTTTCAGAAGCACAAAATAAAGAAAAGTAAAATGTTCATTTTATCATGCTGAGATACAAACTACCACATATTCAACCATTTCCCAATATAGCAAAGCACAGCCTTATTTCCGGCTGGGTTAAAATCTTCAACCAGCACTTTAGCCAGACAAGTCATCTTACCTCATCTGCTCCAAATAGCATGCCCCCAACCCTGAAGAAGCTCTGGAACGGCCATAGTGTCGGAGGACTGGAGGATAGCAGATGTCACACTAATTTTTTAAAAAGGGAGCCCGGGAAACTATACGCCAGTTAGCCTTATATCTGTCCCAAGAAAGATGGTAGAAAGCCTCATCCAAGAGAAAATCTTAAAACACATAGAACAACCCTTGCTGAGAGAAAAACAGAATGGCTTCTGTAAGGGTACATCTTGCCTGACAAGTCTTTTAGAATTCTTTGAAAAGGTCAACATGCAAGTGGATTTGGGTGAACCAGTGGATATTGATTTTCAGAAGGCTTTTTACACAGTCCCTCACCAAAGACTGCTGAGAAAATTGCACAGTCAGGGGATAACAGGACAGGTCCTCTTATGGATTGAAAACTGGTTGAGATCCAGGAAACAAAGAGTTTACAAAGAGTAAACATACAGTGGTACCTTGTATAAAGGAATTAATTCGTTCCAAATGAAATGGCAAATGCGTTTTAATGTAGCCAAATGTAAAGTAATGCATATTGGGGCAAAATATCAAAACTATATCTATCAACTCATGGCCTCCGAGATATCCGTGATGGATCAAGAAAGAAATCTTGGCGTGTCGTTGGACAGCCCAATGAAGGTGTCTACCCAATGTGTGGCAGCGGTGAAGAAGTCCAATTCCATGCTAGGGATTATCAAAAAGGGGATTGAAAATAAAACAGCCAACATTATAATGTCATTGTACAAAACGGTAGTAAGTCCGCACTTGGAGTATTGTGTACAATTCTGGTCACCACATCTCAAAAAGACATAGTGGAACTGGAAAGGGTGCAGAAGAGAGCAACTTAAATGATTACTGGGCTGGGGGACCTCCCTTATGAGGAAAGGCTAAAACATTTGGGGCTCTTTAGTCTGAAAAACAAAGGCACCTGAGTGGGGATATGACTGAGATGTACAAAATAATGCAGGGCATGAGTAAAGTGGATAGAGGGATGCTCTTCTCCCTCTCACACAATACCAGAACTAGGGGACATCCACTCAAATTGAGGGTTGGGAGAGTGAGAGCAGCACATTGCTAGTCTGTGGAATGCCCTTCCACAAGATGTGGTGATGGCATCTAGCCTGGATGCCTTCAAAATGGGATTGGACAGTTTCCTGGAGGGAAAGTCCATCACAGGTTACAAACCATGATGGAGATGTGTAATCTCAAGGCTTAAAACCGGGGTACTTCAAGGACTAGATGCAGGGGAGTGGTATCAAGAGACAGATACCTAGTCTCGTGCACTCCCGGACAAATTTGTTGGGGCAACTGTGATATACAGGAAGATGGACTAGATGGGCCTTTGGCCTGATTCAGCATGGCTCTTCTTATGTTCTTATGTAACCCCACACTTAAGTTTGCTCATAGGTAAAATGATACATTATCGTAGATATGTTAAAGGATATTAGAATAATTAAGTATAATTATTTTTAAATAAATAATTGAGATATAAGCATATATGTCTGTTTACAATTGGAGTGAAATTGGTAAACATCTGTTTGAAGCACTTGTTAGCCCACTGTTTACAATGGCAAATTTTATGAGATTGGTTTGGTATCTGACACATTCATATATATCACCAGTTTGATACAGGGTTTTAAAGTTATCAGTCTAACAGGAGTCAGCCTTAGAAACAGGGGAATTTGGGCTGATCTTGTATCTATTTTTCTTGTGAATTCCCTTATACAAAGGGGCACTTCATTATTCTTTCATTTCTGAGGCTGCAATCACACTGCCATTTAAGTGACATTTAAATCAATTTAGATTTAATTAGGTATCTGTCTCCTGATACCACTCCCCTGCATCTGGTCCTTGAAGAACCCCAGTTTTACGCCTGGAGATTACACATCTCCATCATGGTTTGTAACCTGTGATAGACTTTTCCTCCGGGAATCTATCCAATCCCCTTTTGAAGGCATCCAGGCCAGATGCCATCATCACATCCTCTGGCAGGGAGTTTCACAGACTAGCCACGCGCTGGGTGAAAAAATATTTTCTTTTGTCTGTTCTTACTCTCCCAGCCCTCAATTTTAGTGGATGTCCCCTAGTTCTGGTAATTTGTGAGACGTAGAAGAGTGTCCCTACATTGAAAAGCATTTGCCATTTTGCAGCCCATTTCCCCCAGTTTGGAGAGATTCTTTGGAGTTCTTCACAATCTTCTCTGGTTTTTACCACCCAGCAAAGTTTTGTGTCATCTGCAAACTTGGCCACCTCACTGTTCATCCCTGTCTTCAGGTCATTTAAGAACAGACTGAAAAGCACCATTCCCAGGACAGATCCCTGGGGCACACCACTTTTCACCTTTCTCCATTGTGAAAATTGCCCATTGACACCTACTCTTTCGTTTCTGGATCTCAACCAGTTCTCATTCCATAAGAGGATCTGCCCTCTTATCCCCTGACTGTGCAATTTTCTCAGCAGCCTTTGGTGAGGGACTGTGTCAAAAGCCTACTGAAAATCCAAATAAACAATATCCACCGGTTCACCCAAATCCACATGCCTCTTGACCTTTTCAAAGAATTCTAAAAAGTTTGTCAGGCAAGTCTTACCCTTACAGAAGCCATGCTGTTTTTCTCTCAGCAAGGTTTGTTCTTCTATGTGCTTTAAGATTTTCTCTTGGATGAGGCTTTCTACCATTTCCCCTGGGACAGAAGTAAGACTAACTGGCCTGTAGTTTCCCAGGTCCTCCCTCCTCCCTTTTTTTAAAAATTGGTGTGACATCTGCTATCCTTGAGTCCTCTGGCACTGTGGCCGTTTTAAGAGACAAGTTGCATATTACTGTTAAGAGATTTGCAATTTCATTTCTCAGTTCCTTAATAACCCTTGGGTGGATGCCATCTGGACCTGGTGACTTATTGATCTTCAATTTATCAATTAAACCTAAAATATCCTCTCTTTTAACCTGTATTTGATTTAATTTTTTAGTCAAGAATCTGCCCAAGGTCTTCTGTCATGAAGACAGATGCAAAGAACTCATTTAATTTCTCTGCAATTTCCAAGTCCTCCTTTATTTCCCCTTTACCTCCCACACCATCCAGAGGCTCAACGGGTTCTCTGGCAGTTTTTCCAATTATAACATATTTAAAGAAACATTTATTATTTCCCTTTACATTGCTAGCCATGCGTTCCTCAAAGTCTTTCTTTGCCTCTCTTATCATCTTCTTACATTTCTTTTGCCAGAGTTTATGTTCCTTTTTATTTTCCTCATTTGCAGAGGATTTCCATTTATGGAAACACCTCTCCTTGCGCTTTAGAGCCTCTCTAATTCCACTCGTTAACCAAGATGGTGTCCTCTTGGACTTCGATGAGCTCTTCTTTCTTTGTGGAATGCACTTGTGCTGGGCCTTTATTACCGTTGTTTTAAACAGGCTCTATGCACTCTGGAGAGATTGGATTGTTTTTACCTTCCCTTTGAATTTCTTTCTAACTAGTTTCCTCATTGAGGGAAGTTTGCCCTTCAGAAATCAAGGGTTTTTGTGTCTGATTTGCTTGACACTCTTGACCCGACATGCATGGCAAAGGAGACTGCAGCATGGTCACTGTTCCCCAAAGGCTCAGTGACATTCACATCCCTGACCAGGTCCTGAGTATCACACAGTATTAGAATCATAGAATCATAAAATCACAGAGCTGGAAGAGACCTCCAGGTCCATCCAGTCCAACCCCCTGCCATGCAGGAACCCCCATCACAGTATTTCTGACAGGTGGCCATCCAGCTTCTGCTTAAAAACCTCCAAAGAAGGAGACTCCACCACCCTCCGTGGCAGCATATTCCACTGCCAAACAGCTCGGACCATCATGAAGTTCTTCCGAATGTTCAAATGGAATCTCTTTTCCTGTAGTTTGAAACCATTGCCCCGAGTCCTAGTCTCTGAAGCCATGGAAAACAAACCTGTTCCCTCTTCAATATGACATCCTTTCAAATATTTAAACATAGCTATCATATCCCCTCTCAGTCTTCTTTTTGAAAGGCTAAACATTTCCAGTTCCCTAAACTGTTCCTCATAAGACATTTCTTCCAGACCCTGAATCATCCTGGTCACCCTCCTCTGTACCCGCTCGAGGTTGTCAACATCCTTTTTAAACTGAGGTGCAAGAAACTGGACACAGTACTCCAGGTGGGGTCTGACCAGACCAGAATAGAGTGGTACTATCACTTCACTTGATCTGGACCAGTGGTTCTCAACCTATGGGTCCCCAGATCTTCCTGGACTGCAAGTCCCAGAAATCCTGGCCAGCTCAGCTAGTGATGAAGACTTCTGGGAGTTGCAGTCCAGGAACATCTGGGGACCCCCCAGGTTGAGAACCACTGATCCAGACACTATGGTTCTGTTGATGCAACCAAGAATCGCATTGGCTTTCCTGGCTGCCACATCACACTGCTGACTCATATTCAATTTGTGGTCCACCAAAACTCCCAGATCCCTTTCACAGGTACTATTTCCCAGCCAGGTATCTCCCATCCTATATCTGTGCAATTCTTTCTTTTTACCTACATTTCCCTCTGTTGAAACCCATTCCATTAGCTTTGGCCTAGCATTCTAATCTGTAAAGGTCATTTTGGATTTTCACCCTATCCAATAAGGAATTAGCAACCCCACCCAATTTGGTATCATCTGCAAATTTAATTAGCATACTCTCAATTCTTTCCTCCAAGTCATTAATAAAGATATTGAACAGCACTGGACTCAAAACAGAACCCTGGGGCACCCCACTGCTCACATATCTCCTACCTGAAGAGAGGCCATTTATGATCACCCTTTGGGTGCAATAAGTCCAACCAATGGCAAATCCACCGAACAGTAGCACTATCTATCCCACTTTCTACTAACTTCTTAGCAAGAATGCCATGAGGAACCTTATTGAAAGCCTAACTGAAGTACACAGCATATCCACAGCATTCCCCTCATCCACCAGGCCTGTAATTCTATCAAAGAAAGAGATCAAATTAGTCTGGCATGACTTGTTTTTAAGAAACCCGTGTTGACTTTTTGTAATAGCATCAGAGTTCCCGTGGGAAGATGGGCGGGGTATAAATCCAATAATAATAAATAAATAAATAAATAAATTACAGATGGCCTGTTTAATAATCTGCTCTAGGATCTTTCCAGGAACTGAAGTCAAGCTGACTGGGCGGTATTTATTTGGGTCCTCTTTTCCCCCCCTTTTGAAGATGGGGACAACATTAGCCCTCCTCCAATCAAAGGGGACTTCCCCTGTTCTCCAGGACTTCTTAAAAGGGGTGTGGAGTTGGAGGAGGAGGAGGAGTCAAGGAGGAGTTGGAGGAAATTTTGGGTACCTGGAGTTGGAGTCGGCATTTTTTGCCGATTCCGACTCCGACTCCAGTTACCCAAAATTTCCTCCGATTCCTCCTCCTCAACTCCTCCTCCTTCTCTGACTCCACAGCCCTGCTTCTTAAAGGATATTGCCAATGGTTCTGAAATAGATCCAGAGTTGTGTGTTCTCGGGTGGGCTCCATGACAAGTAGCTCTAAGGCACAGTCATTCAGCATGTCGAGAAACCCGGTTTCTCTTTCTTGCCCCGAGCTCGCATTGGCCCAGTCAATGTGGGGATAATTAAAGTCCCCCATGATTACTATCCTATCCCTCTTAGACACCTCCATGATTTGTCTCCTCATTTCAAGTTCCCCCTCAAGTTTTTGATCTGGTGGACGACAGCATACCCCAACTATCACATTACTCCTTGGACCTGGTAGTTTAACCCACAGTGATTCTACGGTGGAGTCAGACCCAACATCAATCTCCATTCTGCTGGATTTTTACCCCTCCAACCTGCCCCTCTCTACCCCTTCTATAGAGTTTATAGCCTGAGATTGCTGTATTCCACTGATTCACCACATTCCACCAGGTTTCTGTTATGGCTATTATATCAATGTTATCCCTAGCTGCCAAATGTTGCTCAGAGGCTTCGAGCATTGGCGTAGAAGCACCTATACAGTGGGTTGCCCAAGAATGGCTGCTTCTTTGTTCTCCCCCCCCCACACACACAGCTTTTAATTCCAGTAGACAAACAACCACATCCCATTATTCTCCCGGTGCTAATACCTACTATGTCAGCACTTGGTGGTTCTCTTCCCTCTCCAACCTCGTTCCACGGGGATGAGGTGTTCCGAACCAGATGCCATTTAGCTCCTGTCGGCTTTCCCCCAGTTATCAATTTAAAAGCTGCTCTGCAGCCTTTTTTATGTTGAGTGCCAGCTATCTGGTACCATCATGGTTCAAGTGCAACCCGTCCCTCCTGAACAGGCTTGGCTTGTCCCAAAATGTTCTCCAGTTCCTGACAAATCTGAAGCCCTCTTCTTGACACCATCACCTCATCCATGCATTGAGGCTTCTGAGCTCTGCTTGCCTGGCAGGTCCTGCACAAGGAACAGGCGGCACTTCTGAAAATGCTACCTTGGAAGTCCGGGACTTCAATCTTCTTTCTAACAACTTGAATTTGGCTTCCAGGACTGACCGCTTCGCCTTCCCGACATCATTGGTACCAACGTGTACCATGACCACTGGCTCCTTCCCGGTTCTCTCTAACAAGCTATCTAGATTTCTCGTGATGTCTGCAACCTTTACACCTGGCAGGTAAGTGACCATATGGTTATCATGCTCTTCACAAATCCATCCCTCTGTACTTCTAATAACTGAATCCCCTAGTAGGAGCCTCTCTCCTGCAGCCTGTTCATCTACATGCACCTTATCCTGTATCTCATCAGTTATGATGAGGGAGAGATCCTCAGATGGAACCAGTTGTTCCTCTGTGCATTCATCCTTGCATGTTATAGAGATGTGTCCAGAGTCCGGCCCAGGGACCAAATGCAGCTGAATGGTCGGCCCCCCACACATTTTCACCTCACCAAATCTGGCCCTCCTTGCAAAATGTTTGGACACCCTTGGCCTAAATCAACCGAAATAAAGTGATTTCCATTCAGTGAGTGTGAACACCATCACCAGTTTAAACTCATGGTTTGGACCTGATTTTGACCAGTCTGAACAGAAACGGATTCAAACTGCCAGTGTGACTACAATCTAGGCAACACTAATTCCAATCTAGGCACATTTCACCAAGAAACAGTGGGCTCTGATCAAAAATAGTTTCCCACTTGTCAGTACTCTATTCTCTAAAATAGCACTAGCCAACACTTACAAATTTCAAGCTGCCATGTTCCTATGCCAACAAACAAATGCTCTAAATACTGTATAAACCAAAATATGAAGAATGAATGAATGAATCATTCATGAACAGTCACCCCATTTTTGTCACTTCAACATGATAAATTCAACTGGAGATAAAACAGGTGTTTTACTTCAATCCCAGTAACATCACATTTTTAACATGTTACATTTTCCTAGCCTTCCAAATTCAAAGTGAGTTGAAGGCTTGAATTGACTTCTTATTCAGTATTTGCTTCTTGTAAATTGGACTGAACAAGCTTTCTGTCAAGAGGGGAGGGAATCAAGGGCCTAACATGTCTAACACACACACACACACACACACACACACACACACACACACACACACACACACACACACACACACAGAGAGAGAGAGAGAGAGAGAGAGAGAGAGAGAGAGAGAGAGAGAGAGAGAGAGAGAGAGAGAGAGAGAATGGGGGAAATACATTCTTTCTCATGACTCCCACATCTTTCTCATACCTTCCTCCTTCCCTGCCTTTTGCAATTGAACAGGGAGGTTTGAATCTTCTCTTCTGTGTGCTCACAACACTTGTGCAAATGACAATTAGTTGGGGAAACACACAATCTGAACAAACGCCTTCATGCATTATCCTTAATTTAAATTGTAGCTGTGTGTACCTTCTTCCTTAGCAAAATTGCAGTATGGAGTGGGGCATGCTTGCAGCTTTGTGGATATCAGTGGCAGGCCAAACAGAAGTCTTCTGACAGCCATACATGTCCCATCCATACGTAATGTAAAAGCAAAGGCTGTTGAGTAGAGGAACTTTTTTGAAATGCATTGCATCTTTAAGACTGACATGATACCTTGGGGCTTCACTAATCAGGCATCAACGGGTACATCTTGTGTGCTTGAAATGAAGCAACCACCACATGCAATGATACAGCTGCAGAAATTAATCCTGAAGAGTCAATCTTTTGCAAAGGTTCTTGAGATTATTATGCTGATGATATACTTCTATCTCTGGGCCAAGAGTAACAATCCAGAAACTAACTGCCCTCCAGATATTCTTGCATTCAAATTCCCATTAAGCCCAGCATGCAGAACAGATGGTTGAGGTAATACAGATTGTAACGCAAAGATCTGGAGGACCACCTACACCAAATTTACACAATTTGTATTTTTGAAATGTGTCAAGTGAAGGAAGGGATGGGGGTGAGGGAAGCAAAGTAAAAAAGAGGAAGCATTGTTTTCCAGGGACAAATATTCTATTTCTGAATGAAAATAACTGTATTACAAACATCTCTATAAAATCACAGGAAGAATGTGCATCTTGTAGCTTCAAATGCAAGAAGCATTTTTCTACCCTGTGGGTGCTGTCACCGTCATATAGATTGTAACTCATAGTAAGAACAATCCCTCCCTTTAGTATCTGGTATACAGTAACACCGTGGTTTACAAGGGATTTGCAAGATGAACAACCATTTCTTCTAAATTTTGCCTTGATCAATTAGCAATGTTTTGCAATACAAGCACTGGAGCAGGTCACATGATCACGTGAGCCAATGGAGTTTCTCTTTTTTTAATTATAAAATTAACAAACATACAAACATACAATAAACAATAATACCATCAAACACTACAAAGTGCACCCCCACCCCCCCACCCCCGGGACCATCCAGTTTCTCCCTTCTGCTGGATTGTTGGGGACTCCATCTCAGGCAAGCCTCAAAAGTGGGGTGCCGGAGCGAAGCAGAGGTTTCCCTTGCACTAGCCACAAACATTTTCAAAGGAGATTGTAGGTTAGGGTTTTGTTTTTCTTCATATTTTTAACCATTTTGTTTTCTACTTTCTCATTTTTTCAAACCATTTCTAGATTGCATTTTATTATTGTCACATTAAAAACACAGAGTAAAATCCAGTTGTTTTGCCCAAGCAGAGCAGATTCCACAGCCAGGAACCTAAACTATGGTATGGGCGTGGACTTCTAGTCAACTTCTTTTGTGAGTCTGGGCATTTTATAAGTATACTACGTGGTCTATGGGACCCCAGACTGAATCATCTGAGTTTCCATTATTTCTTATGGGGAAATTTGCTTCGATATAAGAGTGTTTTTGGTTTACAAACAAATTTCTGGAGCTGATTATGCATATAAACCACAGTATTCAGTTTCACTTATAAAATAACTAAGGATTTTTTAATTTTCAAAAATGCCATGAATATGCCAAGCAATGCAATTGCTTGGACTGGTTAATGAATGAAATATTTTACTGTATTTTTCTGTGTAATATTTTTTCTAACATTCTTATCCTAAAAATTTAGAGTCATCTTATACACAGTAGGCATGTCTTTAAGATGCCATCTACTGTTGCCATGTTTTGTTTCTTTGGATTTTGCTCAATATGCTTGCAAAGACTAAACTTGTCTGAAACGCTCCAAAAAGTATCCCTCCCTCCTTCTTTCCCTGTGCTGTTTCCACCACACGCCTTTTGGGCCCAAAGCGCACATCCTGTCCGCGAAGGATCCTCACTGTTTTCATTGACCTGGTGAGCAGCGGTGGTAGCTCGTCTTTCTCAGCTTCCTTCACAATGAAGCTGAGAAAGAGGAGCCTGCGCCACTATCACCACCCACCAGGCCCAGGGAAAGAAGACAGGGAGTATCTGTCACAGATGGGACGCAGGCACACAAGTAGGCAGCACTTCAGGCATGAAAGGCATGGGGGTCATTTCATGTCAAATCAACCAATACAAAGACCATTGATGTCATGGATTTGATTCATTTTTGGTACATTTGCACTTTACCATGAGATGTTTAAATATCAATTTTAAAAAATTCATCCTACGAATCGCCGTTTATTGTGGTTCCCATAGGAATGCATTGAATTCAACTTGTGAGGCCTCCCATAGGAAAAAAATTCATCCTATGAATTTCATCCTATTCCTGGAAATTTCATTCATCTTATGAGTTTTTCGTATTAAAGGGCATTTGTCTTATGAGGTACTACTGTATTTATAACTTTGGGTTAGAAAGTGGGGTTGCCTTATACATGTCTTACCAATGGGAAAAGATGGTTTGTTGCTAAAGCAGTAAACTTAATTTTGGTCTCCTATGAAACCAAATGTACTGCATTTATTTCAGTTTTCAAATGTTTGAAAAATAATTTAAGTTTTTGAAAAATGGTTTGGCATTCAATCAGAAACTGAAAGCTTCCAGAAAGGTTTACATCATATTTTATTTTATGTGACATCATTTTGAAACCTTACATAATGCAAAAAGTTACTACAAGCATAAATAATCCTGGTTTCAATCTACAGTATATTTAACCTTAAGCTCTTCTGCTCACAGCAAATATCATAAAAAGCAACATAGATGACTGCTTTGATTTGGGATTATACCAAGTAAAATGATATAATTTCTCCTTAACTTCCATACGGAAGATACATTCATTCTGGACAAAAATATATTTCCAAAACTATCCATTCAAGCCATCCTATAAAAATAGGAATTCTAGCAAAGTGGTAGCAAGGCTATTATCTAAATACGTATCTGCACTATGTAAAGTTTTATAACCGGCTTACAAGCCAATGTAATCTTTATATAGGTGGGTGTTTGGATCCAGGCACATCTTCTTTGCACAGGGTTATCGCTCATACAGAGAGATAACTATGTGTAGAAGTTAACTGACCCTGGGTTATGACATAATGATCTCTGCTTGGTGGTAACACTTCTGTTACATTCAGTCACTAATATTCAAAAATACTCAGCAGGTATAGAGAAAGTGCTTTAGCCTCGCCTCTTCCATAATTACATTCATCACCTGAAAGTGAAAACTCTGCATAAGTGAGCCTCCACTATCCATGGGAGCTCTCCACATATATAAGAATTTTAATATTTTCCAGGGCTCCAGTCAGGGTGGATAAAAATAATGATTTCTTAAAAATAAAATCAATTTAAATTGTCATTTATTTATTTATTTATTCTCAAAAATCTATTTTTTATTTAAATTACGGTTTAAATTGAATCCACCCTGATTCCAGTTTACAAAGTGAATCATAGACAGTTTAAGAATTCCTGTTCTAACATGTCACACTACACATTTCAGGGTGAGGGAACAGGAGCCAAAGGAGCACTCCTTCTAATCATTCAGGGAGAATTTCAAAATACTCACAGAACAAGACAGTAGAATACTGAGCAAAATATTAACTGAACTCAGGTAATTATACACGTAATTATTATTATTATTATTATTATTATTATTATTATTATTATTATTATTATTATTATTATTATTATTATTATTATTATTTAAAAATCTGCATTCATATTCTAAGATCTCTGAAGCACATTAAAACATGACTGATAACTATGGATGGGCACAAAACAGAAAAATTGAGATGTGTTTCATTTCGTTCCCCCATGATTCATTTTGTTTTGTTAGAAACTTTTTTTTAAAAAATGTACAAAACAAACCAGAAACAAATAGATTTGTTACTCTATAAAACACGTCCCCTGGGTGCTAGAGGCACCAAATTTGGTGGGTACCTTCCTTGGACTCTCTCTTTTAATCCCTCAAAATATGGAGAGATTTGGGGCTCAGAGGGCCAAGTTATTCAACTTCAAATGGGGTACCCCAGAAAAAAACATTTAGAATTGTAATGTTATGTGCTTGAAAATAGTGGTCCCAGGCGGGTAGCACTGTGGAAATTACAGTGGAGCTTCCTCAAACTCTCCCCTTGAAGCATCCCAGTTTGGAGAGGTTTGGGGTACATGGAACGTAGTTATTGAGCTCCAAAGGGGCTGTGGGGGGAACTTAATTGAAGGAATGTGGATCGGCGCGCTGAGGGGAAGCTGTCGATTAACCCTATAATTGGTAAAGCACTCCAGACTAGACATGGGCACGACTCGGCGAAATTGTCGTTTCCGTTTTCGGTTATTGTTTCCGTTACGTAATGGAAACAGTAACGATAATTAAGCTGTCAGAACTCAAACTCGAACCGAAAAAAGAAAAATTTGGTTGGGTTTTTCGTTTTCGTTTGTGGCATCGCGGCGATCGTGCGATGCGAAGGACAGAAAAAGTTTTTAAAAGATTTTTTTTTAAAAAACGACTCCCGGCCAAAAAAGCAGGTGAAAATATGCCTGCCTGAGGCTTTGCCACCTACCAGAGGGGTGGTTTCTGAGGGGTCCCTGGCCCTTTCCCCCCATCTTCTCCTGCCCTGGGCTGCTTGCACCAGGCTAGGGGGGGCATCCTCGTCGTCTCGCCATGTCATGCAGTGGGGGGGATCCAAAATGGCGACTGCAATTTTTCTTTTGAAATTGTGGTAAAAAAACACACCAAATCACCACAGAATCATGCGAAATTTATTTATTTTAAATGCCTGAATTTTAATAGTAGCAGCAGTGGGTTTTTTATAGCGATAAAACGTCGTATTGATTTTATTTTATTTTAATTTTAATTTTTTAAGACCTGCCCATTTGGGCTGGGCATGGGATGGGACCATGCAAATATTTTGAACCATTCCACCAATGGCATCGCCAGGTTTTTGACTGACACTTCTGGATGTCTCGGAGGGCAAAAAAAGCCGAGGCACCTTCCAGAAATTGCAGTCGGGTGTATGGATGTGGTTGAGGGAGGAGGGCTGGCTGCTGGTGCTGGTGTGATCCGATCGAGATTGAGGAGGGAGGCTGGAGGCTTTAGGATTTAAGTTAGGCAGGCAGGGAGGGAATTGAATTTAGAAAATAATTTATTTGATTCCCTGCAGCTTTGTCTGCTGAAGGGAATAGCAGTTTATTCTTTATTTCTTCTCTGGCAGTTTGTGAGGATTTTTTTTTCTGATATTGGATAAAGGGAGAGGTTCGACTGGGAGTGGGAGGTGTGGATTTATTTTAAATATATATTATATATACTACCATTTATTTTCTATTTTCCCAACTTCAATTTGCTTGCACACACACACATTTGGGGTGCAAGCCAAGAACAGAACCGCTATCCTAACTGATATCCTAACTGCCCACTCGCCCGTCCGCCCGCGCCACCGCCCGCCTGCGGCCCGCACCGCCCGCTCATGGCCCCCCGCCACCGTTGCCCGCCCGCACCTCCCACCACCACCACCACCCCGCCGCCTAGGGCGCAAAAACACCTAGCGCCGGCCCTGATTGCGGGACGCCCCTATGCTCTGGAATGGGAAGTCAAATCGCGCTAAATCGCGGTGGAAACGACAAACGACAAACGAAACAACAAATTTTTGAAAAATTTCGCGACAAACGGAAACGACCCGAAACAGACCCGCTCCGACAAACGAAAACTCGAAACGTCATTTTTCTGGTCATGCCCATGTCTACTCCAGACACACTCCTTTCATTAAGCACCCCCACCTCCTTTGTTTACCTTTTCAAGCATTTTCCAGAGAATCCAGCCTTACTTTCATTATTTTAGCCTCTAGATATAGTTCACCCTCAACTAGATGTCCTAAGCATCTGATTTTGGAAGCTAAACAGGATCAGGCCTGGCTAGTACTTGGATGGGCAACCACCAGGGAATCCGAGGTACTGTAGGCACATGCAGTAGGAACTGGCAAACCTCTCTAGAATTCCTGCCAAGAAAACTCCATGGACATGGAGTCATGAAGAGTCAACAACACAACACTCACACATCTCTGCATCCAGAAATCCTAACTTTTCCAAATTTCAAGGGATTCCCTAAAATCGCTTGGGGAAGAGAAGCCTGCCATTCACAGGCCATGATATTAATAATTTTCCACTGAATATTTTATAAAAACATTTATTAATATTTTTTAAACTATTCAATGGAAAATTACTGAGCTCAGATATGTGAATGGCAGGCTTCTCTTCCCCAAGCGATTTTAGGGAATCCCTTGAAATTTGGAAGTTAGGGTTTCTGGGGGCAGAGATATTAAGCTCCAAACGTGGTGGTGGGGTGCTTAATGGACGCTTTACCAATTTAAGGATTAATTGACAGTTTCCCCTCTTTATGGTAAAGTGCACTGAAGACATTCGTCCACTTAAGTATCCCCACCTTTTTTGGAGTTTAATATATCTACTACCGGAAACCCTAACTGTTCCAAATTTCAACGGGTCCTCTAAAATTGCTTGAGGAAGCTAGCCCTGTCACTTTGGGGGAGATACATGGCTGGGATCTGTATTTTCTACAGCACAGAAACAGGGCAGCCATTTTAGAAAGAAATGCATCAGTTTGTTTTAAAATTAAAAAAAAAAAAACATTGGCTCATTTTGTTACTAACGAAATGCTGCTTCCCTGGATCATTTCATTTTTCATTAGGTGTCCATTCCTACTGATAACATACAAATCCATCTATTTTTACACTGTGTACCTAATTGTTTTAAAAAATGAAACTTCAAATGCTGGCTTATCAACATCTGAAATATACTGGTGTACACAACTGCCAATTTTTCATATAACAATTACAATTTTGATTCAACACATGTAAATACAGTAATACCTTGGTTTACGAAACATGCTTGTAAACCAAAACACTCTTATAGCAAAGCAAATTCCCCATAAAAATAATGGAAACTCAGATTATTTGTTCTGACGTCCCAAAGACCACATACTGTACGCACAAAATGCCCAAACTCACAAAAGAAGTTGGCTAGAAGTCCATGTCCACACCATGATTTAGGTACCTGGCTGTGGAATCTGCTCTACCTGGGACTAACAACTGAATTTTATTCTTTGTGTTTAATGTGACAATAATAAAATGCAAATCACAGCCATATACACACTTGACTGGCTGCCCCATAACTAGAAACGGTTTGAAAAAATAAGAACAGGTACTGGAAAAAAATATAAAGAAAAATAAAACCCTAACCTACATGTTCCTGCCTGGTGCATGGGAGACGTCTATTCTTCTCCTCTCTCTGATTTGGAAGCTTCCCAAGATGGAACATTTCAGACATTCACTCACAATCCAGCAGGGGGAGGGAGGGAGGGAGAGCCACCACTGGCTCACTTGTGATCATGTGACCTGCTCCAGTGCTTGTTGTATATCAAGACATTGCTTGTTGATCAAGGCAAAATTTAGAAGAAATGTTTCCTTATCTTGCAACCCACTCTTAAATCAAGCTACCCTTAAACCAAGGTGCAGTATTACTAAACTCCCACTTCTCTAAAGCCCAAGTAGAACTCCAAAGCTGATGCTGCAATTACAGAACTAACCTTCACTTCCTCCTCAATGCTATCGAAAAACTAGCTGTGGGCGATGTTATGCTTTTCTAACACGTTTTTGGAGAGCAAAGTTACAATGTTACAATGTTTATACAGTACAAGACAATATGTTCTCAATTTTGCTGACAAAAGCAGTTCCACCAGCACATGTCCTCTCATCTTAGGGCCGAAGAGTAGAATTCATCCTTTCTTATTTAAAACCAAAAGAGTGCAATTCTCCTCACTGGAATAATTTAAGTTTTTTTATTGCCATTCCGAATACTCTTATGCTACAAACCAATGCACCAAATCTAACCAATTATATTGCTGACATGGCTAAAACAATAATGTATTAAAACACCAAGCTATTATGTGTTGGGAAACAAATATATCATAATTTAAACTGATAACTTACTTTTTTGTCTTCTTTTACTTTCTGAGTTTTCTTTTTCGTCTTTTTATCATCCAACTCTTGATCTGATGTAATGGCAGGATTATCAATGCCACCCTTCCATGTTTCTACAGGAGACAGAAGTGGATCCTCTTCACTGCCACGATGCCGTCCTTTTCTTTTTGTTTTAGATGTTGTAAAAGCTTCATCATCACTTGCATCAGAATGTGCTCTCCTGTAATAAGATTTTGCTTTGCTAAACAGAGTTTTTGATTTATATTTGTATTTTGAAGGTCTCCGCTCTCCCTGGGTCTTTGAAATTCTATCAGGAAACCCATTTTCTTCATCTCCTTGGGCATTATTTATAATAAATGAATTTCGAATTTTAATCATGCGACTCTGGCTGTCATCTGGAATTGCGTAGATATCATCTGCAACACCTCTGTGCTTAAAAATAGTATCTATAGGCTCTGCATAATTATCAGACTGGTCAAGTTCCTCGGATGCTCCCAGAGCCATTCTGGATTGTTTCCTTGGGTTTTTACCAATGCCAGCCTCAATGGTTTTTACAAGATTTGGATCTAGTTTCTTCACATTTGTCTTCGGTACCATTGGTTTTGGTTTTATGGGAGGAGGCACTTTATGGTTGCGTTCATGATCATGACAGTTAAGTGGTGTGCTATGAGCAGGATATTCATTACCTTCCAAATCTAATCGATATTTTGAGCGATCAGGTGTTGGGAGCAATTGTACATCATCTCCAATTGGACTGTAAGGAGGTGGGGCTTCAGTATCATCCTCTGAATCTGGGTAATAATTGTATGCAAGGGAGCCTCCTCTGGGAGAATGCAGGAAAACATCTTCACTTGCATGAGTTGTCTCTCTCGTACTATCAGACATGTAGGAATTTTCAATCATGCTTTTTTTCTCCAAAACATCACTGAAGAACAGCGTGAAAACCTCAGTCTGGCGGTGATACTGAGATAGGGAATACAGAGCTGTGAATTTAGCAGTGATCTCAGTAGCTATATGTTCGCCCTCTGTCATTAGTTCTTTAATTGCCTCATTTTCAAAGAAGTCTGCCTGACTGTCAGTAACAGCTACCAACTGAACAGGAATAGTATCCTGTACTTCTGAAAGAAACGCTCGAAGCATTCCCATAGAAGCTTTTCGTTTAGCAGAATAAACTAATATATACCCATGAACAAGTTCATCTTTTCTTACACCAATTGAGGAATGGTATGATAATATTGTTATCTGTATTCGTCTCCGTTTTTCACCTATAATTTTATCAAGCATTAGAGAATTATTCTGACCCGCCTGAGCTGCACTACAGGAATGAGAATCAAGGAAGGGTGAAAGAATGAGGTCCACACTGAATGGATCTCCACACATGGCACACATAACTATTCTCAAATCTGCTTCTGAGAGGTCTTTAATTGTAGGAACAGGGCTTACAACATCAAAATTGTGTTTAACTGCTTCAAGAACTCCCCGCAAGGCTTGTTTTATTTGGGCCTCATTAAATTTACGTGGATAAGTACCAGCAGGCACATCTATAAAAGGACACTGCAGCTTGTTTGCCAACTGCTGTCCTTGATGTCTCAGAATTGGCAAATTCTTACTAACACTCTCCCTCTGATTAGCCAGTATTAAGGTAAATGGAAGATTGGCCATATATTTGTCTCTTCTTATCTGAGATGCTTCTGTCCTAATTTTTCCAATAGATTCTCCAATAAAATTAAGCGATTCAATTGAATTAAATACACAGAAACATCCATGTGGTTTGAAGGCAGACGTCCATAACTGACTGAGAAGATAAGGTGACTTTGCATCAACTGGCCTAAGATCAAGTTCATATATTTTTCCATCTAAGGCATACTCATCATCTGTAGACTGTGTCCAAATCTCATTTGCCAACTCTTGTGCAAGGCCATCTTTACCCAAAATAAAAATATTGACTTTATCAATATTGGCACTATCATGATAAAAATTTAAGCGACCATGATCCAACTGCAAAAGACTACCAGCAAGTAACTGTTCTACTTTAATGTCCATACAGTTTTGGCCACTGAGGCATGTTTCTTTAGTGGGATGATACACAAACCCTATATGTTTAAGCAAAAGAGACTCTCTATCAGGTGCAAGTTTCTGTAAAGCTTTGTATCTAGGCTCTTCGCTCAAAACTGCATGAATTTCACTCATTTTATCAGAGCTGGGTGTTGCATTTAAATCCAAGTCATAAAATAGTTCCGAATGTTCAAAAAGCATTTCCTGAAACTCCTCTTTGGCTTTTTCAACTATTTCCCGTTGATGTCTACTATATACTTCTCTACTATCCACCTCTGTAATATATTTAAATGCTTCATCTTCCATTACAAAACACATGACTTCTTCCCAGGGCTGCCCAGGAGAGATGAACTGTATTTTCTCAAGTGTTTTTTTGAACTTCTCCTTCATTTCAACTCTCCGTTTTTCAGATATTAGATGTTGCACATGATTTTGATAGACTTTCTCAGCTTCTAGTGTGCTCAAAAGGTCAAATGGAATTCTCCTGTCATTCACTTTATCTATATGGTCAGTTTCATCCCAGGGTGTTTTTTCTAGCACTACAAAACATAGTTGGAAATCTGATCTTTTCTCCATTAATTTCAAGGCTTCTGGCCAACTCAAATGTTCAATCTCTTCGAGGTTTGACAGAAGTGTATTGAATGCTCTTGGTAATGCATTAATGTATTCCTCTCTTCTTTTTCTTATATGCTCTTGTTTAAGCTGTTCTATATGCTTTGAAAATGTATTTTTGGCCTTTTTCGTTCCTTCTAAATTAATGTATTCTTCATAATCTGGGTGATTTTTCAGTTTATTACTAACTGTTTTCCAAGTGGCATGATAGTCCCTCACAGTCTGCACAAGTTTCTCAAATTTATCTGTTGAAGTGATAACAAGTTGTCTCTGGGTTTTATAGGCATCCAGATAGGGAATTATTTTAGGCTTGCCACGGGTTTTATCCATCATTTGTACGAGCGCAGTAAAACATGTTTCTACATTGACATTGAATCTTGCTGATGTTTCTATTACGAGAAGATTCTTTTTATTTGATGCAAAAGCCTGAACTTCCCGCAAATAATGTTCTACACATTCATCACATTTTGTTGCTGCAATTATTATAGGTTTTTTAGATTTTGATAGCTGAATGTAGAGGTTATTTACAAATTTAAGTTGGTCATCAAACTTCCTGTTGCATCCTTGACTTACATCAATACACAATAAAAATCCATCAATGTTTAGTTTCCCTTCAGGCATCTGCTTCTGTTCAAAGTCTTGCTCTAACCCAAGCTGATCTGTGCAAATATACATAAGTTTTTCTGCTGACTGCAATTTTGTTGCAGCAGCACGTTTTATATAAGGTTGCAAGTTCGTACTCCGATGAGGCAAAAAAGTCTGATCATCAATGAACTCAGTCTGTTCAATAACATGAATTTTGCAATCTATTCCATCTTCTCCACATTGAATTACATCACCCCAGTATAAAAAGTGATCATTATTAACAACTCGGCCACCAAAGTCAATTGTGCTAAGCACAGAGGTATGTTCAGGGTAATATTCATCTGCTTTTGAACGCACAAATCTATTGCACAAACACGATTTCCCAACTCCACAGTTCCCCTTGTCCTTTTCAGTCCCAGATAGTCCAACAATGCTGATAGCATAGGACGGGGGGCGAGGTTCTTTGTTCTTTGCCATCATAACGTTCTTCTCATCTTTCTGTATTTAGCAACATAATTCAGCACAGTATTCATTCTTGGAAGTGCTTCCACACTAACATTTTATCTGAAAGTTTGCAAAACTGATATCCATCCTTCTGAGTTCACCATGCTTGCAATAAACTTAGGCGTCCAGGATCAAACAGTCCATATTTCTGGGGAAGAAAAAAAGAAAGATTGTAAATTGTAAATATAAAAAAATGCATTTTAGTGTGGAATGCAAGATACAAGTACAGTGATACCTTGAATTACGAATGACTTGATTACAAAGGGAGCTCTGCAGCCACTGTGCTTTTTCCTTCAGAATTCAACTTTTTCATAATTCACAGTGCTATTTCGTCTTCAGTGCACCCAGAAAGCAGGCGGGTGGCAGGGATCCAAAGGTACAGATCCCCGCAGCACATCCTTTTGGAGGCGTGCTGAAGAAAAGAGCACCACTTCCCTCCTTTGATGGGTTGGGGGGGATCCCTCAATAACCAGCAGCCAAAGGCTGCTCCGCAGCATGACAGAGAGGTGATTTTGATAACTCCCCACGCTCCCTGTTTTTGTCCCCACCTGCTTTCATCCCCTGAATCCCTGATTTCCTCTCCATCCTCCTTACTTTTGTCCTCAACTGCTTTCCTTCCCTGAATCCCTGCCCCTCTCCCCACCCTCCCCTTTCTGACAGCCCCTGCTTACTGGGCATGTGCAGAAGGAAACCACTTTTTCCTTCAGCTTGCCTCCAAAAGCAGGGGCTATCAGAAAGGGGAGGGTGGGGACAAAAGCACCTATAGGTCAGGGCAGGCTTCCCATAAGAATGCATTGAAAGCCTATTGATCTGTTCCCTTTTTGCCTTTTTTTTGACCTCTGAAATGTATTAATTGGTTTTCAATGTATTCCTATTGGAAATTGCATTTTCACTTACGATAATTTTGAATTACAAAAATTCTTTTGGAATAGATTAATTTTGTAATTCAAGGCATCACTGTATATGAAATACAATTTAACATTTAACCTATCTAGGATTATGCCCTTCTCTGCCCTGTTCAAAGCTCTTTCAGTGTCCTCTGACTTACACACAGATCTTCTACTCACTCAGCCTGAAACTGCTTTGCCTGAGCAAGAAATTCACTGTCATTTCTCCAACCAACTCAGTGCTGTTTTCACTCCTTTATCTTCCATTATTTGTCCCCATTATTTGTCATTCCTTTCCACCCAAGCAGTCATTCAGCCAGTACTAGCTTTGCTTGAGCTCCTTCTAGTCTTCTCTATTTCAGTACTTTTCCTTTTTCCCTTTGCATTCCCACTTAATCCTGCCTTTTCACTTTTTTCTCCCCCCCCCCAACTCTGATGCTCATTCCACCTTTCCCTCTTCTACTTCTCCTCTCCTCATCAGGCACCAGGGGTTTTGCTTAGGCATGCTATATTCTAGTACCCGATTTCATATGACAACACTTGTATATAAGACAAACTACTGCTCTGCAGGTAAGTAAGGTCACAGACAGGGTGACTGCCAAAGAGAGACAATTTCATAACCAAAGTGTTTTATGTACCTCACATCAACCCTTTTTCTTTTCTGTGCTGTGAACACTGCTGTGTTTCCTTCTTTGAACTCTGTGACTTCTCAGTAATTATACAAATATTGAAGAGTCAAATACCACACTAAAAAGTAAACAAAACCAAGAGCAAAAACAGATTCAAAATTAACAAGGGAGCAGTCCATTTTAAAACTTCGCTCTGACAATCACTAAAGGAATGTCTGCCTGAAGAAAAAGTTTTTGCCTGCTTGTGGAAAGACAGCAAAAGTAGCCTAGCCTGGCCTTCTGTTGAGAGCAGTTATGGAGTCTGGGAGCAGTGACAGAGAAGGTCCCCTTCTGTGTCACCACCAAAAGCACATGCAAAGGTGATGGACCTGACAGAGAGAGGGGGGGGGGCTTCCCTGGTGATCATGTCACTCAAACAGTCTCATAAAGATGCAGTCTTTGAAATAGCTTGGACCCAAGCTTGGAGCACTGTAAGTCAAAATAGCCATTGCCTACTATTTAATTCAGAGGTTGCTAGAACATAATCCTCCTTCCACAAGTAGGCAACTTTGTAGTGAAGCACATTCTTTTCCTTGCAGGCCAGGGCCATCATTTCAACAAAAAGAAAAAATGCTATTCTCTCTCTCTCTCTCTCTCTTTCCAAAATCCCACATTCCTCTAAACTATCCCCTCATTATGACCTCAATCATGGCAACCAAGCCCTGGAATACTGGGATCACTTGGCTAAGGCTATGGAAGTAAAAAAAAAAAGGGGGGGGGCTGTGTGGCCATTACAAAATACAAATGCAAGACTAGGCTATACTGTAGGTAATACCTTCACAGACCACAAATAAAATAACAAAAATATCATTGCAAGTATTTGAGGGCAAAACCCTCTTTTTCGAAGCATGTACCAAAAGTCCAAACACAGCAAAAGCAGGAGATCATTCTTAGATGTAAAGTTCTTGGCAAGATGATATTCACCAGGAAGTCTTCTTAGAGGGCTCTTGTTGGCTAAGACTGTCTGTCTTCCCTCTAAGAACTGTTGCCTGCTCAGAAGCCAAGGGTTCCGAAACTATGCATTGTGGCTCCAGGGGGCACTGTGAAATGCAGGCAGGTATGCATGGGATGAGGGAAGGAACACAGAGCTCTGCATAGCTCTATGTCTCACAGGAAGAGAAAGTGGAGGGTGTGTGTTCCTGCCTCTCCTTTCCTATTTCTATGGCCCTGACTGGAACAGCTTCCTGAGTAAGCTTGGAGTTTCCTGTATCAGTACTTGGAAGGACATTGGCCCTCAGGGATGAGGGGGAGGAGAGAGAGATGGGATGGCGGGGTCAATGTCCTGCTCCTGTTGGGAGACTGAGCCCTCATGGCTCTTCCAAGCAAGAGGAGCAGCATCCAGTGCTTAGAAAATGAAGGGAGAAATAGTGACAAAATGTTTCGTAACCACCTCTCGAAACTCATAATGTCCCATTCTTCTTTGCTTAGAGCAGCAGTTGGAAGTCTCCAATGCCAAATAATGAAATGTCTTTTGCTGCTCTAGTACTCCTTCAAGAAGGTAGAAAGTGGAGTTCCCTTGAGCTACCACATCCCGGGTATTAACTGGTGCAGTGGCAAGTCCAATTTTCTTGCCCCTGCTATAATAGCTCCCTGTTCTAGACAACATGGCGAAAATCACTGTATTCTACTCGACTAAATTTTAATGTTAATTTTATTAACAAAAGGCAAGAGAAACCTTAACATAACATAGAGACGTATATTGTAATCTTACTTATTAGGCACCAGCTATTTATACAATTTAACAGGGCTACATTTAGTCTCCCAATTCCATCCTAAAAGACAATCTAGATTATTACCTAAAGCATGTTTCTTCTCAATTAAATCATTCATATATTTTAGTATAGGTTTACAGGTTTCCATGAATTGAATATGCTTTATTTATCCTTTATATATTTAAATCTTATTAGTCAATTTATCCATCAGCACTCTTTGCCACGTCCCATTCATAAATGTCTGCAGCGAAAGATCCTGAGCATTTCTCCAACTTTTAGCAATCTCACACCTTGCTGTCCCCATAAGGTTTGCAATTAGCTCTTTATTAGCCAGTTTCTCATTTCCCCCAGTGAATAATGAAAATAATAGCAATGTTTCATTCATAATTTTTTTATTAACCAAGATCTCTAGCTAATTAATTACTTCATGCCACTATGCTTCTATTGTGGGGCAGAAAATCCACATATGTTCCAATGTCCCCTTTTGTCCACAATTCCTCCAAAACTTATCTGATACTGTATATCTCTGTTAAATTTATGTAACTTTGTAGGGAATTAATGCCATGTATTTAACAATCTTCAAAACCATTTCTTTCATTTTTGCTGAAATTGACTTACAGTATATGGGTATTTATTCCAAATTCTCCATACCTCCTCAGGTACCTTAATATTTAAATTTGTTTCCCAAGCTATCTTAGCTCCTCTACCTTTACCATATTCTTTCTCAATAATGCATTTATATATTAACAAAGCCAATCTTGTTCTTTTATTTTTATCTTTTTGAATGCAGCATTGTTTGAATTGTTAATAATCTTCTAGGGTCAAATTTTTGACATTAATTTAATTGCAAAACTTCTTGTTTTATTTATAACCAGTTTGTTCTTATTTGTTTTTTTTCTTCAATTTTTCTAAGTGTGATTGGTTCCCCTGACTCAAATAGGTCCTTAATTCTATATAATCCAATTTGTCTCCAATGTTTAATATGTACATATTTTTCCTGAAATTTAAAATCTGGATGGTCCAACAGAGGACATAGAGGGAATACGAGAGGAGCAAGTGTTTTCATATATTTTCGCCATATCCTTAATGTTTCACAAATGAAGGGGTTTTGTACTTGTTATCTCCTTCTAAATGCTTTTGGTGTGGGTGGGTGTGTACACCCACACACCCAAAAAACACATCCATTTTTCCATTACCTTCCATTTCAATCCAATCAGGGTTTTCTTCTGTTTGTATAAATGTAGTGATTTGATTTACAGAAAACCCTGCCTATTGCAGGGTTAGGGAACTGACCCAACTCACGATAACTGAAAATCCGCGAGATGCAGATTCTGGGTCGGGTCAGGACTGGGGGGCCTTTCTGGGGGGCCCTACACTTACCAAGTGGTTTTCATCTGGAAATCACTTCCAGTTTGCCAGAAAGCACTTTGGGGGGCTCCAAAAGGCCCGGGAAGTACAGGAGGCCTGAAACATGCCCATCCAGCTTATCTCAGGGGGCCTTGCCTTTCATATACTGCAGTCCCGCGATATAGCGGGACTGCAGTACAGTGGCACCCTGACTTAAGAGCAATTCAACTTAAGAGCGGGAAACTGTTGGCATTTTAACTGCCGCCTTACAAATTTTAGATATGGTATGCTCAACCTGCAAATATTTTTTCCATGTTTTGATATTTTTAACTAATGTTTTCAATTTTTAGATAGGTACCCTGACTTAAGAGTAGTTCGACTTAAGATCATGAATTCGGAATGGATTAAATTCGTAAGTTGAGGCACCACTGTATATGAACCACAAAAGGGCAGATAAACACTGTATTTGTAAAGCTTCACAATATCCCTAGTCCTCCTTTGCATTCTACTCAACTACATCAGGTATGCACGTCTCTTCCATACTCTGCAAGCAGTCTAGAGCTACAGATTGAGAATGTGTGCCCTACACCACATTTATTTCCTCTTCCAAGCCTGTAGTGCTGCTACCATGTTTATGCTATTGTCTATGACAAACAGACGTTGAATTGAGTAACTCAACTCCACCACTGCATCATGAACCTCAGAACCTTTTCAATGTCCTGAACTGTGTGGTTTCCTTTTATCACAACTACCCCGTTCAACAGAGCCCACTTCTATCCTCTTCCTCTTGTACCGCCCTTAGCCTGAGGCTTCCATCTCACACCTGGGTCCTGTCAGGGAGACAACCGTGTAATGCACTCTGCCTACTGTAGAGGTCACTTGTAAAATGTACCACTTGTGCTCATGTCAGCTGCTGCTGTCTGACGCCCCAATATAACAACCCAGTGGCAGAGATGGCAGTTAGTAATGAGGTGCCAGTTCTGCCATAAACATACAGAAAAATGGGTTTTCCACCAGAGATAATGGCAGTAAGTAATCCAGATATTTCTACATTTGCAGAATGTCTTTTTCTGCCCGCACTTAAGTACCTTCTTGCAGTTCATGCACTTAGTCATGTGAGCACCTCTTCGCTCTCTCTCTCTCTCTCTCTCTCTCTCTCTCTCTCTCTCTCTCTGTGTGTGTGTGTGTGTGTGTGTGTGTGTTGTCATTACAGCTGTGACTGACTCTTCATGACTCCATGCCCATGGAGTTTTCTTGGCAGGAATACTGGAGTGGTTTGCCAGTTCCTACTCCAGGTGCCCACAGCACCTGTAATTCCCTGGTGGTCTCTCATCCAAGTACTAACCAGAGCCGACCCTGCTTAGCTTCCAAAATCAGGCGATATTGGGTGTGTTACTGAAAAACCTTCCAGATTATTTGACTGCATGTTCATGACAGGTCTTGCTAACTTATCACTACTAGCTCTGGCAACTGGCAGGGATTCCTCCCTCACATCAGATGCATAGGTACTTGGAGAGCTCCCACCAACCACAATGCTACTTTGCACAGGAGAGAATTGCTGGGAATGAAGGCTGGGAGTAAACCCTCTCTTGAATGTAAGAGAGTTGCCATGTATAAATATGGAAAGCAATGTCTGTTGCTCTTTACATATACAGTGGACCCTTGTATAACAAAGTTTATATAACATAAAATCTGTACAACATAAAAAATTCTGGAGATAGGGAAAATTTGCTTAACATATCCGTACAACATAAAAATGGGATTACTTTGTTTTCAATGCATTCCTACGGGAAATTTGTATAAAGGAACATTTGCTTAACATAATTTCATTTAGAACGAATTAATTCCTTTATACAAGGTACCAGTGTGTGTGTGTGTGTGTGTGTGTGTGTGTGTGTATGAGAGAGAGAGAGAGAGAGAGAGAGAGAGAGAGAATGAGAACCTCTGTCTGCTGCTCTTTCATAGTGTCAGCGCTGAACAAGGCAGCTGGGTGAGGCTCATAATAGCTGCTACAATTTGTCTTTTTCCTCTCCATCTCAGTAGAAGCTGTAGCAGTGGTAGCAGGTAGCATTCCTCCAGCCTTCCCCAAATGTCTACTTTTTCTACCACACCCATGTTCAATACAGCCTGCAGGAACAGTATCCAATTAGGTTACAGCAAAACAAATCATTCCAATGAAAATTACACACACAGCCACAACATCTATTAACTTGATATATATTTGTCTACATACTGTGTAACAAAATTTTATTCCTGACTCTCTGCCTGATAAAACGGGTCTAAACCTAATATATCAATACTAAATCGTATTATTAAATAGACAGACTAAGATTACAGAATGTAAATGTAAATTGAGTTCAAAAAAGGTCACTGGGAAATCTGTTGTAGTGAAGGCTTGCACTAGAGAATAATCTAACACCAAATGTCCAGGGGACTTATAAAGTTATGCCTACCTTTCAATTGGAAAGAACGATTGTTTAAAAATACCTTGTGTCTGTGCCTACTCATAGATACCAATGGTGCATACAGAAATCCATTGCAACCACTACTTCTGATGCCAGCATCTATATTTCATTTTTCAAAAAAAGATCACTTAGGATGCCTAATAAATAGATTTCACTTTCACCTTTTCTAGTAAGAAGATACACAGCCTTTTGTTTTCTAATCTACATTAGTAAATGGGACTCTGAACATCTGGAATGATTATTACAGATACTGGAATAATCAAATTCAAATTTGGATATATTTAGAACTACAGTATTTGAATATGCCATTATTCAGCAAATTCTGAATCCAAATTCACATTCCTAATTTTCTCCAAATATGCCTCCTGTGCCTTTGCTAGATGTAACAGGTGGATATTAAACCTCTGTTGCTAAAGGGGGGCAATCAACATTCAGCAGTGCATGTGTAACACTTTTGCATTAACTGCACAAATTTAACAATTACATAACAATTGCAGAGACCTTTGGGTAGTGGGCGGCATATAAGTTGTAAAAATAAATAATAAATAAATAATAACTAATGAGAAAGGTGATCACATGAAGATACAATGCAATCCCGACTCTAGGATGTATTCTACAAATTTCAGCTGAGGTACTTTCTATGTACCAGTAATTGTCCTTAGGATCAGAGCTCAGTCAACACCCAAGACCTATTTTGCTCTTCTGTGGTGAAAAATGGAAAGCTCTACCTGGTTTGCTTGAACTACTTCTCTGAAATAGTTACTGTATCAAAATTTTAATCATCAGAAGATATTAGCCTGGCAAATAAAACCATATTAAAAAACCTCATGGTTCATCATTAGGGATGGGCATTTGGTTTTGGAAACAGTATGTTACGAAACAAACCACGCAAGCCCAGATGGTGCTCAGAACCGTCTAATACACGTGGAGCCAATTGCTTTACCTTTCTCTGGGCTTGTGTGGGGTTAAACTGCACTGAAGAAGCATGCTGTGACGTCCTATTCCCTCCTTTGTGATGCTGGCCAATCAGACAAGGAGGCAGGATGATGCCTGTCCCTGCACAGCTCTTGATTAGCCTGCATCACAGAGGAGGAAAGATGATGTCGCAGTGTGCTTCCTCATTGCAGCTCAGCTCCATGCCAGCAGAGAGAAAGGTAAAGCAATTGGCTCTGCGTGTATCAGACAGTTCTGGGCACCACCTGGGCTAGCGTGGTTTGTTTTGTAACCTATTGTATTCCTTTAGAACACAGCCTAATTTTTTTTTACTTTAGAGCTCTGTTGAATATTTAAGCAAACATAGCAAGCATATTTTCTACCTCTCATTCTCATCACTTGAAAAATGCAAATCAATCAATAATCCATGTAACACAAAACTTTTAATATATAGATGTGATGTAGAGATTAAATCAGATCACTAAAATAATCACTAGAAAGCACTGATTACAAATTATGGACTAGCAATTCTTTAAAAGTTCTTCTTGCTTGCTCTTTATAAAATGAATGTGGAAGAGACTGCTCAACCGACTATTGGAAGGATATCTATTTGAAATTCAGCTCTTGCACCCTGATACGGTGCTAAAGAAACTTCAAAAGAAGAAAGCAGCAGCAAAAGGAAATGGAAGCATAGGGTACTGTGCACAACACTCTCTGTGGAAATGTTTAGCAGCCACAACACTCTCATTAATAGCAGATTCTTATGTTATTGCAATTACTGCCACATTATTACATAGAAGGATGAAGCTATAGGTGCTGCTTTACAAGAAAGCTAAAACAGAAGATTGCCATTCTCTAATGTTTGCAGGCACAAAACATTAACTAGTCCACTGTTTGTTAAAGGTGTTAATTAATGAACCAATAACAAGGATATGACTCTTGGAAGTGGTCTCGGAAGAAACTGAACCAAACACTTGTCCTATTTGATGATTTTATGGTAGTATTTACAGAAAAGCTAACAGCCTTGTAAACAAGGTCCATGCCTCACACTCCTACCTGTTGTACAACACTGCTTCTAAGAGGTTTCTAACAGTGCTGTTTCAAGATGCACACATTGCATAGTTTATTTTACAATATTTTCATCATCACTGCAAATTGAGAAAGATGAAGACCTTTAACTTTGATCTTCACCCAGGGTTTAAATAAACAGTGGCTTATTATGTCTAACAACCAACGTGGGTCTACCAATACTGCAAGTTTAATAAGCAGTGGTCCACAATCAATACTATCCTTTGCTTCAGGAATCATTTTGATTAAATGAATTAGTGTAGTATCTGGTTATTTTCAATCCAGTTCTTTGGCAAAGAATTACCGTGGTTTGCAAAGGATTTTTTCCCTTTTGAAACTAGCAACTGTCCAGTATTGTCTGGCTTGAATTCACACTTGAAGTCCCCTCTCTTTCTTAGGAAAACATAGTTGATGAGTTGTGCTTTCATGGTTCAGAGACTAACTGCCATATTTGTAGTCAAGAAGGACAGATGTAGTTTCCTACATGACAGATGGCTTAGTGGCCATGGAGTGCTGTTTTGTCTTCCTACGTAGCACAAAGTGTTTTTATTAAAACATATTCCTTGCAATGCTTGCTTATTCATGGTTTCCTGTGTGGTACACAATCTGGATTATGTTGGTTAATCTGCTCATTCTGTTTGGCAGCATTCCTGCCTCAGTACACTACTACATGATATACTTATACTGTATTCTTAACAGTATAAGAAAACTTAGAGGGGATTAGAGATGTAGACTTCTTTCTTTCTTTCTTTCTTTCTTTCTTTCTTTCTTTCTTTCTTTCTTTCTTATACAAGCAGAATTCCTAGAAGTGGTAGCAAAATATAAGAACATAAGAACATAAGAAGAGCCATGCTGGATCAGACCAAATGCCCATCTAGTCAAGCTTCCTGTATCTCACAGTGGCCCCACCAGATGCGTTTGGGAGCGCATGAGACTAGATATCTGTCTCCTGATACCACTCCCCTGCATCTGGCCCTTGAAGTACCCCGGCAGGGAAGAATGATCACAAATGTAGATGAATCTAGATGTATAAAAGTTACAAACTAGTATTAGTTCTCTGTTTTTTATTTTTATTAGTGGCCTATAAAGATATAGCCTGTAACCTATTTTTGCAATTGTGTTTTGTGATGGCCACGCAGCTCAACCCCCTTTTTGCATTTAAAGTAATATTACAGAAGTCAAATCTGCTTCCTCTGATGCAAAAACCCATCTTCTACTTGTGCTTGAACAGTTTTTTCTTCTCCTGTGTCTCTTATCAGCTTATGGTTCCTTCTAAAGCCTACACACACTATTTTACAATGTGAAATTCTCAGAAAAGCAATCAGGAACAGCATGATCAGAACTGGTAGTCACCTGCAAGGTTTTCCCATTCTATCCCCTGCAGTACCTTTTCCACTGCAGTGAATACCTAGTTCAAAAGGTGATTCCACATATTTGAATGAGAGATCTGGGCCAAAAGAAACACTATATTCAGGTAATGGTGGGATCATCACCTAGTAACATTCATCTGTTACTGACATGATCAGGAGATGGAGGGGAGATGGGGGAATAAAATGTCAAGACCTGCTACTAATGTTTACCAACACAAAAAACCCTATGAGAAAAAGACCTGGCCAAGGAAACCTACAATATTTTTTGCTCCATAAGACACGGGTGGATTTGATTTAAATCACTATTTAAGACACACCGGACCATAAAATGCACCTAGTTTTAATAGGTATGTATGTGTGAAAAAAATATCCCCACATACATACTGTGGTCGGGTCCAGAAGTCTCTGCGGCGGCGGCTGCCAAGTGCTTCCACAGCGACCACCACAGGGTCCAGAGCCATGCTTGCTCCAGCTGCCACTGGGCTGGAGAGAGCTGCATGCAGCCAAGGTGACGGTTGTGTGTGTGTGCACACGTGAGGCAAGCATGTGTATGCACTGCTGCAGGTCCGGCAGCAGCCACAGCGGGAGCCACCGCCAGATATGGCGGCCACCAGCAGCAGGCTCCGGTCACCCACAAACAGAAAAAACTGTGATTGAGCCAGGGGAGCTCCACCATTACTGCCCCAAAGCCCTGTAGCCATACCGAGCCCAGGAACAGAAGCTGCAGGTGACGCCCGTGCACCAGCCAGAGCGAGCACTTGGGCGCACGAGGTGGCATCTTACCATAGCCAGGCTGCCTCTGTGGGATGCTCCATCTCAGCCTGGCTATGGCAAGATACCACCTTGTGCGCTAGGAAGCTGCAGGCTCCGGTCCCCCGTGCACCAAATTCCTTGCCTTGGTGGGCGCACAGTCTCTGCCTGCAGCTTGTTTCCTGGCTCGGTCTCTGTGGCAGTGGCCGTCGGGTCCAGAGCCATGAATGGCCCGGCTACTGCTGGGCTCTAGAGACCTGTGTGCAGCCAAGGCAATATTGTGTGGATGTGCGCATGAGGCAAATGTTTGTGTGCATGTTAGTGGGGGTCTGGCAGCAGCCACAGCAGGAGCCACCACCTGGGAGCTTCCAGGACAGCCACTGTAGCGGCCACTGGTGGCAAGTGAATCCAGCAGCAGCTCCTGTGGCAGCTGCTGCCAGACCCACAACAACACACACACACTTGCCTCATACACACAAGCACACAATGCCATCTTGGTTACACTCAGCTCTCTACAGCCCAGCAACAGCAGGAGCAATCACGGTTCCAGACCTGGTGGTGGCTGCTGTACAAACACCTTTTGGCCGCCACCACAAAAACGTCCATACCCAGCAGAGGGGACCTACAGTGGCAGGCACCGGGTCCGGAGGGCTATTTTTGTTCTATAAGGTGCACCAACATTTCCCCTTACCCTTTGGGGGGGGTGTCTTATAGAGCAAAAAATACGGTATCTTATTTCTGCCACTCCTTGTAGAATTTCCAGCTGAATATAATTACTGGTCCTCCACTATCGCTCTTCTAAACTTTCTAACACTTTGGATGACCAATATATATTTGCATTAATAATGCTAATATACTTTAACACCAGATTTATGTTTGAATGCTCTATTCACATAATCAATATAAGCTGAGTAGAGAGACATAACATAGGTGAAGAATTCCAAAATTATTTCTGATCCTCCCTTTTTCTGTGCTGTACATGCATGACACAGAATCACTAATTAAAGAGCTGTTCTCAACTCTGCCTTATTCATTCAAGCAATCTACAACAGCAAGTGCTGCTTCTAATTCAACTTTTTACATTTACTTTTTCCAAGTATAAATACTTTGTATGTAATTTCTAATAAAGTGCAAGTGGCTACTTCTGCAGGAGTGGCAGGCAGTCTCAAAGTACCACTGTAAATGTGGAAACCTATCTCTTCACTTCCAGGAATATTTAAGTTAACATAAGAACATAAGCAGAGCCATGCTGGATCAGGCCAAAGGCCCATCTAGTCCAGCTTCCTGGATCTCACAGTGGCCCCACCAAATGCCTCTGGGATCAAACGAGACTAGATATCTGTCTCCTGATACCACTCCCCTGCATCTGGCCCTTGAAGTACCATGGTTTCAAGGCTGGAGATTACGCATCTCTGTCATGGTTTGTAACCTGTGATGGACTTTTCCTCCAGGAATCTGCCCAATCACTTTTGAAGACATCCAGGCCAGATGCCACCACCACATCCTGTGGCAGGGAGTTCCACAGACTAACACCACTATGGGTAAAAAAAAAATATTGTCTCTTCTCATACTCCCAATCCTCAATTTGAGTGGATGTCTCCTAGTTCTGGTATTTTGTGAGAGGGAGAAGAGTGTCCCCTAATCACTTTACTCATGCCCTGCATTATTTTGCAATTAAGCAGCCCATTTGTCTTTATCAGACACCTCATGTCTCATTTTATCATATATTACTTCTTAAAACTTCCAATTCCCCTTAACATCTCTCAGGATCTGGTTTGCCTAAAACGTGCATGTCTTTTCTCTCTCCAAGCATGGAAAATTCTTATATCTACACAAATATATATCCATTACAATTACTTCAAAGTTATCTGTTGCAAACCAATTACAGCATACAGTACTCCTCCCATTTATCATGGGGGTTCGGTTCCCAAGCCAACTGCGATAAAGGAAAATCTGTGATATATGGACACCTTTATCTGCAGCTCAGGCTGGGACTGGCAGGCCTGTGTGGGGCTTCCTATGCTCAACCCAGGCCTGGCATTGCCTGGAACAGGCCTCGTGCGGTCTTCCTAGGCCTCTAGAGGACCCAGAAGTGGCTTCCAGCAAACTAGAAGTGACTTCCAGAGCCTGTGCTGGGCCTTTGGAGCTTGTACAGAGTCCAGAAGTGACTTCCAACAGACTGGAAGTGACTTGCAGACCATGCACTGGGCCCAGCACTGCCTGCCCACACCTGCGTTCCTGGTCAATCCGTGATATACCGGGACCGCAATATATGAAGCGCAATTTGACGGGGGACTACTGTACCATAAATATTTGTAGGCCAGGTACCTCAATAATGAAAATTAAAAAAATCTGGCATAAACTTTTCTGGACTGCAACTCATTTCACCAAACATACCTAGTTAGGTGAGTAAAAGTCTATTAAACATATGCCAACAGAAAACTTTCTACTTTTTAAAGACTTTTGCAAGAATGTTGCTTCTACTGCAATAGAATAACAAGGATATCTCATTAGAAATGTCTGTAATATATAGTTTCTGATCCTCAACATTATCCTAACAACACCAACATTAAAGTTTATTTTTTAAGGATTCATAGCTCATCTCTTTCACCATGAAGCATCTGAAACAGCTAACCCCCTTAACTGCATAAAGTTTTAAATATAAATTTTAAATAAATACAAAAGTAAAAGTTTAAAAATACACAGCAAAAATCTGAAAACATATTAGTCTTCTGAAGTGAGTACAAAAACCAGAATAGCAGACCCCAACACCAAGTGGGACAGATACTAAGAAAAAGAAGAAGTGAGGATATCATCAGAGTTTCTGGATACATTCTATAATCTGAACATCAGATTAAAAGGTCCTATCCCTAAAGTGTGTAGATTCCCTTCTATACTCTGATGCAGAGTACACAGAGAAAGATCCCAGCATGCTCTTCTGAGTGTGCATATATGCCAACATTTGCACATTAATCTGTGCACAGGAGTCAAATGAAAGGGAGTGAGCATATTTGAGGTGCTTCATAATTAAAGCAGCAAGTGCTAGTTAACAATTTTGCTGCCATATTTTGGACTAAATGTATCTTTTGAAATTTTCAAATGCAAACTTTCAAGTACAGTAATAATGTCATCTGAATGTTATTAAAGCAAAGTCAAGTATTCTGAGAACAGGATGCCACTACCACACCAAAAGAAGGTAATAAAATACATTCCTGTCACAAGAATGTATGACGAAGCCAGAAGAAGCACCCTTGCCCAGTGAATCTGGTCTTTAATAGAAAGTGTGACATTTTTCCTAATGAAGAAATAAAAGTAAAATAGAGACATTATAGCCCCTGCCATAAATTCTTCATTGTATCAGAATTTATTCAGTTTATTCATCTTTTAGAACCCCATCACTGCCTCCTGGCCCTAGATCAGAACAGCCAGACTAGTACCAAAAAAGAGACAGTCTTGTGTTTTACCAAATACCAGCTGTTACTATCAGCAACACCTGAGCTTTTATTTGATGAGAGGAAGTTTATAAAATCTGAATGGTTAACACCTTACTCCTGGGAACCTTCCAATCTCTAAAATAAGTCATGCATGCTAGTATTGTATGAAGTACGCATGATGAGTGTATAATAGCTGCTAGGATCTGCTTTGCACAGACCACAATGCAAAGGCCTTCCAAGGACAAGTTCCCTCATCTGCCATTACTAATTGAATCATCATGACAGAATTTTACAGAGTTCCTTTTTGAAGTGATTTGTAGACATCTAATGAAGTTAACTATCACAGATACAATTATTCAGACTCTAATTACAAACTCCTTTTATATTAGATATACTTGAAGCTCATGTACGTTTCATGCTCTTTTGGAGACAATTAAATGTTGGAATAACAAATACAGTCACCCCCCACCATTTCGCGGTTCAGGTACTGTGGTCCCACTACATCGCAGGATCGCAGTACCTGCACCTCGGGCTGCACGGTGGGGCAGTGGGGGGCAATCGGGTCGCTCCGTGCCGCCCCCGCGCTCCTCCGAGAAGCCTCAGGCAGCGCGGGCAGGAGGCGGCAGGAGGTCAGATCCCGCAACACCACCCCGCCCCCAGCCCCCCCCAGCTTCCGCATATTGCGGATTTTCATGCATCGCGGGTGCGGTGGGTCCCTAACCCCTGCGATCGGTGGGGGGTTACTGTATCATGCCCAGAAGAAGTAGATATGGGACACATGAACTGTCCCGTTCAGATGATTATTCCCCAAATTCACAAAAACTTCCATACTAAGTCTTTAGGTGTGAAATAAGATAAGAAACTTCCAGGGCTTTTTGTTTTTGATAAAAACTCAACAAAGTGACCTACCAACTGTTTTTCTCCTGAGGTATGGATGGAAGTGTGCCATTCAGCAGGTCCTGAGAAGGTAAGACAGTATGACCTCAACTGCATGGCCCTAAGTGGTTGCAAATTGACTTTTTCAGTTCCTATATTTCATAATATTTCTAGAGTTCATCTGCGGAAGAAAAGACTTCATAGTCACTACTTCCACTTCTAATAAAGGGAAATATACTCAATTAACTGTAAGTACATTCCCAATTAACAGTACTATGCAAACATTTATCATTTTAATGCAGTTACTTTTGATAACAGTCTGTAACATGAAGCAGCAGCCAGCTTGTCACAAAAAGCATTCCATAGGTGTTGTACATTTTAAACAGACATACATTTGATTTCTTCTAAGTGTTAACAGCCAATAGTTATTTGCAACTCAAGTTTTTTAAATGATCCAGTCCCGATTACCTCATTTGCAACCCTCCCCTTTTGCAGCCTGGATTTCACAGTTCCAATCACCTCATTTGCAACCCTCCCTTTTTACAGCCAGGATTCCCCAGTCTCAATCACCTCCTCTGCAAAGAGGCTTTCTCCAGGGAGCCTCTCCCCATCCCTTCCCTTCTGCAGCCAGGATTCCCCAGTCAAAAAGCACCTCCAAGGAGGTCTCCTCCACAGAGCCTCTGCCCTCCCCTTTTGCAGCCAGGATTCCCTCACTTCTGGTTCACTTCTGGTTTGCAGAAAAGTATTTCTGATTCCTACGACATATCCAGAAAGGCCTTCGGAGGCCCCAAAAGTGCTTTCTAATGATCCAGAGGTCACTTCCGTTTCGGCAAGAAGTACTTTTGGGGCCTCCGACAGCCCGGGAAAGCCGTCTGAGGCCCGTTCAGGGCAGTGTGAGGCCTGGGGTAAGTCCAAGAGGCCCCAAACAGCCCCCCCAGTCCCGACCCAACCCTGCATCCACATATGGCAGATTTTCAATTATCACGGGTCAGGTTGGCGGGGGGTTACTGTATACACTACTAGCAAAGTGTTAATAAAGAATATAGAAATTAAATTGACGACTCTTTAATATAGTGTGTCAGTTAAATTGAAGCAAGTGCTGTGTATATTGAACAGAAAATACTTGGGAAGAAATGTGACTTAAATATAATGTAAAAAGTATGAAAGAGTATGAAAAAAAATGACACACCCAGGAGATGTCAGAAAGTTTTCAAAATATATTGAACAGAAAAATTATATCTTCCCTATTGAAATCCACAGAAGAGCTATACAGAAACCCTACAACTACTACCTTGCAAGCTGTAAGATGTCTAAGTAAATAATAAATAGAGGCTACATATCTAGAATACATTTTAAATACAAGTGCTTTTCATATGACACCAAAATATTTTCTACTTCGTCTTATAATATTGATTTATCTGGCTAATTTATATGTCAAATAGCTAGCAAATCTTGACAATAAAATTAGAAGGAACTACTTTTCTTTGCACCTTGGTAATAAAACACACTCACCATTGTTAAGAGTTGAACGATTTAAGGATTTATCTCTGTTCGTATTTGCCTGGAAGTTAGTCCTACTGAACTTAGTGGGGTATATCAATAAATATCCATAGGACTGCACTGCATGCCTGTAATCTCAGGGTCATATTACCAGGTTAGTTCCATTTAACTCAGTGAGACTTCTGATCAATCATGCTTAGGCTTGTGATGTAACTAATGTACCATTATAACAGCCTCTGTGATCAAATACAGATCAGTGCAAAATGCTACATTTCATAGTGTATGCTAAAACCCAAAATACTATTACTGTGAATTTACAACTCTATGTTAATTCTAATACCAGATACTATAATGTTTTTAAAAATATGGATCCTCATACCCAAATGAAAATCTCTGAAGCATTGTCACTAATGTTCTGAAATACACACAGAACACTAGAAAGCAATGCCAAGTTACTGACAACAACCTCAACTTTTTCTTTAAATACTGAATACCAATGTTAGGTATCTGATTGGAGTCAGAAGTTGGAAGTTCAATTCCATGCTATGCATCCCAGAAGAGCTAGCCTGTGCAGCCTTGGACAAGCTGCACAGATACAGGGTGCCCTGTATGGTAAACCACTCCTGAATATTCCCTACCCAGAAAACCTTGGAAGGATCACCATTAATCAGAACTGACCTAACACTTTATTATTATTATTATTATTATTATTATTATTATTATTATTATTATTATTATTATTATTATTATTATTATTATTATTATTACCTTATAAATACAGGTGAAATGAATATGCAACTGATTCACAACTGTTTGTATCTACTGAGACACCTTACTATGCAGTGTATCCTAAAAAAAGAAATCTGCCAAGCACTGGTATCTAAGATAACAAGAAAATGGACTAATTATCTATGAAAACCTAAACTTGCATTCCCACCCACTGGCCTATTTTAATCTTCATTTTGAACATCTTCCTCCTACTTTTCAGGCAAATCCTTAACATAGGTGTTGAAAGCCTCACATACAGAATAACATATGGGAAGGTTTCCACACCCTTTTCTTTATACTGTAGTAGCCTCCATAAAAAATTTAAGGCATTAGCAGGCAGGCAGCCTCGTACCATCCCCCTCCTTTTATTATGCATCCCCCCTCCACGACAAAATGTATTTATTTATTTATTTATTAGATTTATACCCCGCCCAACTTCCCTCTCCTGCTTTTCCTGGGCAGAAGAAATCTAGGGGCTACAAAGCGGAGGAAAAACCCATGAGGAATTATAATAACCAAGGCAATCCGCCTAACCTGGCGTTGCAAAAGACAGCACACCCTTCCCTATGTGGAGGTGGGGAAGGGGAGGCGGATTTTAAGGGTAGGCCACTCGCCTCTTTTCGAGAGTAAAGTTTGATACGGCGAGATCTGGGGAGGCGCCCAAAGAGAACAGAAAGGTGGTGGTGGTGGTGGTGGTGGGGCTGCAGGGTCGGTGAAAAAAAGAACAGGGGAGCGGGGAGGAATGGAAGGCGAAGGAGAAAGAAAAAGGGGGGGGGGAGGAGGAAAGAATTGAGGGAGGGAGAGAAAAGAACGGGGAAGAAAAGGTGGCGGGGCCCCTTCCTCTCCCTCCTCCCTCTCTCCACGGGAGAGACCCCCCCCCCGCCCGCCCCCGGCCTCTACTTGGCGCTGGTTGAGCCGCGAGGAGTTGGCAGCCGCCGCCGCCGCCGCCGCCACCATCGGAGTCCGGCCGAGCAAGCTCCGACCCTCCCCGCTGGCTCAGGCCTTCCTCGTCACCTGTCTGGGACCCACAGCGAGCCAGGCGTCCTACCTTCCTTCCTTCCTTCCTTCCTTCCTTCCCTCCCTCCGCCGCCGCTGCCCGCTGCTTACTCTCCCCCCCCCCAAAGACCCCGCTTCCCCGGAGTGTATCGGGAAGGAGCGGGCTCGAACCGAGAAGAGGGAGCGCAGAAATGGGGGGGGGGGAGAGAGAGAGACCTCCCCGGCCGCTTCGCTCTCGCGCCTCCTCCTCCTCCTCCTCCTCCTCCTCCTTCGGCCGTTCCTACGGGCGACCGGCCCCGGCTCTCCTCTCAGAACTGGCCGTCGCCAAAAAGGGGAGAAGGGAGGGAGGGGGGGGGAAAGAAGAACCGCCCGGGATGCTTTGGCTGGTGCTGCAGCGCCACCGCCACCGCCACCGCCACCTCCCGCCTCCAACCACCACCACCACCACCACCACCACCACCGTGAAGAAGAACCGCGAGGGTGCTGCAGAGCGGATGGGTTTGGGGTGCAGTTCTGGCGGCCGATGGGGGAGGGGGAGGGGAGGGAGATAAGAGGCCACGGTGGACCCGAGAGGTGGTACTGTATGTGGGGGGGGGAGAGAAGAGAGAGAGAGAGAGAGAGAGAGAGTTGAGGCGGAAGAGCGGCTCCCGTCTCCCTACCTCGCTCTCCGGCGCTTCCACAGCAAGAGCAGGAGCGGCGGCGGCGGCGGCGGCGGCGGCATTCCCGGAACTCTGGCTCCGCGCCGGGGACGGCGGTGCCTGTTGGGACCGCAGCTCCCCTCAGAGCTCCCGCCACCGGCCCCATTTCCCCCTCTCACACACCCCCTCCCTCCCCCGGTGTCCTCAAGCTTAGTAATGGCGGCGGCGGCGGCGGGCGCCGAACCTCTTCGCCGGCACTGGCTTTGGCGGATGGAGCTCCGCGGGCTCCCGTCTCCCCCCCCACACACACACACACTCCACCTCACCCACAGGCTCCGCGCTCTTCCCCCCCCCCTTTCCCCAGCCCTTACCCCCGCCTCGCGAAGCGCCCCTTCCCCGCCCCCACCTCTAACTTTACCTCAGCGGCTTTTCCCTTCCTACCTTCTTTCTTTCTTTCTTTCCTTCCTTCCGTCCTCCCTGCCTGGCTGGCTTCCTTCCTTCCTTCCTTCCTCGCTTCTTCTTCTTCCTCCTCCTCCTCCTCCTCCTCCTCCCTGTTCTGTTCTTTGCCCGCCGCCGCCGCCGCCGCGGCTCAGCGAGCGCGCCCCCGAGGCCTAAGCCGGGCTGCGCGTGCGCGGGAAGGACCTGGCCAACGTTTTCCCAATGTCTTCCCACAGGGGGCCCCCGCTGGCTCGGCCGCCAGTTCCTGAGGTGCCCGGGAAGCCCCGCCCACCCCGCCAGGCGCGAGCGCGGCCGCTTCGCTTGTCCTTCGAGTGTTGTGTGTTCGCGCGCGCGCGCGCGCGCCTATGTGTGTTGCCTTTTCCCTCCCCCCCCCGCCTTGGAAGCGGGGGAACTGGGAGGAGGCGGAGAACGGGGGTGGGGATGGGGATGGGGATGGGGATGGGGAAGGGCGGGGAGTGGCGGCGGAGGTGGCTCGTAGTCTCCGCCTCAGCTTCTGGGATTTAAATGAGTGGAGAAATGGATAGCGAAACATTTTGGGACGCCGCAGTTTGCACACAGTCGCGTTCCTTGGAAACCTGCGATGACATCAGCATGCCTCTCCGTGTTGGGAGAGAGAGAGAGAGAGAGAGGAAGGAACCTCGGCGGGTCTACAGGGTCCTACCCCGGCACGAACTGTAGCCTTAAAGGGAGAACACAAAATAAAATAAAATAAGAACACACGCCCCCAAACACATTCTTTTGAAACATACTTAAAAACACCCATTGCTCAAAATGTAGCCCCGTTTAATGTTGAGGTATTGCATTTGGAACGTGCCCTGCAGAACCCTTGAAGTAAAGCCTGACAGAGAGAAAAATGACTTGCTCGACACTGTCTGAGAAGCTTTGTCACGAAATGGAGCGGCGGCGGCTTTGCCTCTAATGTGAGCAGAGGCTGGCGACCGATATGGGAGTGGGGGTGGACTCGGGATCAAGTCCTTTGACGGCCCCCGGCCTTCCTGGGCTGGTGGGCGTGCGATGGAAGGCTTGTGTCAGTATTCAAGGGGGCACCAGGTACAGTCACCCCCCCCCACACACACACACACCGCTGATTGTCAGGAAGCGAATCAAGAATGTGCTGATGCAGTGGTACCTTATATAAAGGAATTAATTCGTTCCAAATGAAATTCTGTTAAGCAATTTTCCTTTATACAAATTTCCCATAGGAATGCATTGAAAACGGAGTAATCCCTCCCTAATCAGGACCATTTTTATGTTGTACAGATTTGCTCCATAGGCGATTCTGTTAAGCAAATTTCCCCTATCTCCAGAATTTTTTATGTTGTTCAGATTTTATGTTATACAAACCGTTTCTTATAGGAGGATCCACTGTATTGTAATCCTTGCTGTTAAACTGCATAAAACGTAGATGCCACTGAACTCAAGTACAGTGATTAGAATACAGTGGTGCCTTGTATAAAGGAATTAATTTGTTCCAAATGAAATTATGTTAAGCAAATTTTCCTTTATGCAAATTTCCCATAGGAATGCATTGAAAACAGAGTAATCCCTAATCGCAAACATTTTTAAGTTGTATGGATTCACCCCATAGACCATTCTGTTAAACAAACTTCCCCTATCTCCAGAATTTTTATGTTGTACAAATTTTGTTATACAAACTTTGTTATACGAGGGTCCACTGTACTCTCACTTCTGGAGTACAGTAGCACATTGCTTTCATTTGATGTGTGAAGCCAGCCTGTACCTTTTTTTCTCCTTCAGTTTGTGATCATGATGATCAAAACAGAAATGCTTCAGTATCAGGATTTAACAAAGCATAGCAGAGGTGTTGATCCATTTTCAAATCAATGTGAAGCAAAGCGAAGAAGAGCCAAATGCTGTAAAATTGAATTGGGGCTCTCCAGGGCACCAGATTTTGGTTCACTGCTTTGGAGGATAAAAATCTGGGGCAGTAGTAGCATTAGTTTCAGAGGATCTGGGGTGGCTCCCAGGAAATATATATGTATAGCTAGCTCTAATGGATGTATATCTGGAAGGGCAGGAGATAGACAAGGAATACAATGGAGAGGGCATGTGAAGAAAGGAGAAACAGAAAGACATTGAGAATGGATGGTGGTACTTTCATCTAAACCAGTGGTTCTCAACCTGTGGGTCCCCAGATGTTCTTGGACTGCAACGCCCAGAAATCCTGGCCAGCACAGCTAGTGATGAAGGCCTCTGCGAGTTGCAGTCCAAGAACATCTGGGGACCCACAGGTTGAGAACCACTGATCTAAACCATGGAGGTTTTTCTCTCTCTCTGACTCTCTCTTACACACACACACACACACACACACACACACACACACACACACACACACACACACACACACACACACACACACACACACACACACACACACTAGGTCAGAGGCCTTTATTTTCCTTTTTCATGCATTTTCACTATTGGGAGAAATACATATGTATACAGTAGAATCAAATTTTTCAGCCAAAAAGACTGCTTGAAGTGAATCAGTTGCAATCTTTAGGACAAATAATTCAGATCAAACTGGAGTGGACTGTATTTGCGCAACTCTGATAAAATCAATAGGATAATGTGTAATAACAAAGCCATCAGATAGGCATCAGTATACACACTGAAGGCTTTTCTGCATGCTCCAGAAAAATATGCCCTATTATAAATTTCTTCTTAACGCAACTGTCCTATTTCTCTGAATCTCAAAGATTATCTGTTCCTCCCACATGGGAAATATTGCACAATTGGCATTTTGTGGCAAAATTGACAAAATACAGTAATGCCTTGGTTTAAGAACGTTTTGCAAGGCAAGCAAACATTTCTTCAAAATTTTGCCTTGATTAACAAGCAATGTCTTGACATGCACGCACTGGAGCAGGTAACATCATCACAAGTGAGCCAATGGTGGCACTCTCTCTTTCCCCCTGCTAAACTGTGGGCGATAGAACATTCCGTCTCTGGCAGCCTCCAAAGCAAAGGGAGAAGAGAGGAATGCAGGTAACCCTTGCAAAAGGCAGGAACATATTCAAAGGGGAGTGCAGGTTAGGGTTTTATTTTTCTTTATATTTATATTTAATTTGTTTTTAACATCCTTTCTTATTTTTCAAGCCATTTCCAGTCATGGGGCAGCCAGTCAGGCATATATATGGCTGCAAATTGCACTTTATTATTGCCACATTAAAAACACAGAGTAAAATCCAGTTTTTAGTCCCAAACAGAGCAGATTCCACAGCCATGTACCTAAATCATGGTGTGGTCATGGACTTCTAGCCAATTTATTTTGTGTGTACAGTATGTGGTCTATGGTGCCCCAGAATGAATGATCTCAGTTTCTATTATTTCTTATGGGGAAATTTGCTTTCCTATATGAGTGCTTTGGTTTACGAGCACATTTCCAGAAGGAATTATGCTTATAATTACTGTATGTCAAGGGAATCATTAGGTAATTTTATATGCAAAATTAGCTGACATTCTGAGAACCAAATCATTTCTTTACTCATAGCCTAGAACAGTGGTGGCAAACCTTTGGCACTCCAGATTTTTTGGACTACAACTCCCAGAATTCCAAGCCTGTATTGCCAGTGACAAAGGACTGTGGGAGTTGTGGTCCAAAGCAAGTAGCCCGTCCTATTTCACTTACTGTAAAACCTTGCTGAGTGGTAGTGGTTTGAAGACAAATTTGAAAAGCAAACCTGGGTATTTAAATTTATACTGCTTATAAACAGTAACTGACAGTTGATGGTGAGAGAAAGGCAACCAGAATCTTAGCAAAGGTAACAGAATAGCCCTCCTCTCTTTACCCTCTGCTTTCCTAACCATTGGAATGGATTTATGTATGATACTAATTCAGAGTACAGTATAGTAGTCACTTTTTAGTTACTTATTACTGGGTTTTACTAATTTTACTGTTGTCTCCTCACACATTAGTAAAATCCAGTAATGTCACAATTAGAGAAACTCAGTGTAACTTTGATAGGTGTTGAACTATGTCAAACCAAAACCATGAACCAGAAAAAAACAATGAAATGGGCTGACAGAGCAAAACAAAGTGCCTAACTTTTTTTCTCTTGGTGTTTCGTTTTATTTGGCAAATGTGATCTCCTGCCCGCCCCTTTCCTGCGGCCCTCATCACCTCTGCCTACCTGGTCGGTCCAACACTGCCTCCCCTCTGCTGTGGGCCACCAGTGGCATTTCAGAGGCAATGGCAGGCTCCCAGCAAGGAAGCTGGGCATCTGCCCCCTGCATATGCACCTGCCGCCCAGCTGATAAGAAGGCACATATGCAGAGGCAGCAGGTCTGGCCGCCCTGCCAGAGAACCTGAAAAATGACACAAACCTGGAAAACGAACCACAAATCACATTGCTTTTCAAGGAGGAGTTTTGCGATTGTTCATGATTTGTGAGTAGCCAGGAACCATTGGTTTTTCGGTGTATGTCCATCTGTAGTGTTGACTCATCAGATCCACAATGCTTTAATGGGACTCCTCTAGTTAAACAATTCAAATGATGTTCCTTCATCAGCTGCCTTGTGCCTTTTTGTGAGTGACAAGGTCGACCGAGGAGTGTTTGTTATATACTACAGCTTATAGCATTCATATGTGCTTTTAAAAGTAAGTGAGAATTAATAGTTTCATTTACCTTTGTGGGACATTAAAATTGCATATCTGTACAGTATATTATCTGACTGCTAGCTACATTTTGAGTGCTTGAATTATAACTAGCAACTTTTTAAAAGTAACTTTTCAAGCTCTGGATATTGCTACAGCAAACCGCAACTTAGCAGTGATTTAAATGTGCAGAAGAAATATGATGTGGCCTGTAGCGATTCATAACCAGAGCAAGGTGAAGAGGATTCCCACAGAAAGAAAATTGTGGTTCCTCTCGACTGCCAGGTCAGATCACTGGTTTAGTCCACATATTTGTTTATATTGCAATGTATAATATTATTTACACATGGGATGCTAGCATATCAGAAAAGGTTTAAGCCTAGCTTCCCCCCACTTTTCTTGTATCGATTCTACAGAAACCAGAAGCAGTGGGTTATCACACTCCAGCTGGCATATAGCAAGAGTGTGTGCTAGTAGATTTTTCAATATCTTGATGATGCATGTGCTGTCCCAAGATAACCTCCATGAAAATCCAAGTAAACCTGGTAAGATCCGTAGCTTGGGGGAAAAGATATAGACTGTTCCATAGCACTTTAAAAGTGTTTGAATGACAATCTGAAAAAGCTGCAAGGCTGTAGTACCCCGTAGGTGTGCTTTATTTTGAGACTAATCAGGGCAGTGGTGGGATGTTTCCTTTCCTTCCTTCAGTTTCAGATTTCCCATTCAACATTTGCATTTCTCTTTTCAGTTCCTGATGTACCCCAGAGGGATACATGGGATGTGCCAATTAGTTTGAAAGCAAAAGGCAACAACATATAATGCAAAATGTGATGATGAGAAGACCTACAATAAAACTCAATAGACTACAATGGAGTTAAAAGTGTTCTCCGGAATGCCACACTCTGACACAATGAAGCATGCAACTGTTCCGAACACTGCAGGCTTAGCAAGACTAGAAAGGACTGCTCAACGCATCCTTTATTCCAATGTATGAATTGGTTCATAGACGCAACATGACAATTAGCATTTCCAAAGAATTCAGTGAAGATCACTGGACTTAAACCTATTATACAAGATTAACCATATCGGGTTGCATCCATATATTTCTGCCCAGGTGAATTTTGCTTGCATTGTAGAAAGGAGGCAGGGAGATAATTTTCACTGATTCCTCATACTTGACTATTGCTGAGTTGCAGTCAGTCTTTTTAGACATACGGGACTCACCAATCTCTGTTCCACTAAACATGCACTAATTCATTTTTGTTGCACATATATCCTGCCTTTCAATGATTTCAGGGTGACACCTATGGCTCTCTTCCATTCTACTCCCCCCCCCCCCAAACAGGTCATTCTAAGAGACTTTGTCTGAAATCCTGTTGTGCAGCTGTTTGTGTGCAACAGTTATGATGTTAGCAGAAAACTGCTGATGATTAATGACTTGGTTTGCGGAGGGGGGTTGGGGAGGCATACAGATTCATCACATTCTGTACAATTCATGTACACCTTGGAGTTTGCCTTTAGTCAGTAGCAATTTGCTTCTGCTAACATCGTACCTATCCAGTATATGGCATATGTGGCTGACCCAAGGTCACCATGTGTGTTTAACAACCCATGTTTGAGCCAAGTCTCCTGAATACTAGTCCAATGCTAAGCACTTAATCACATGGGTTCTCTGTGATTTGCTAAGTGTGATCTGTCAACCTGATGCTAGAGTCTCAACAGCTACTCTATATTCTTCTTGGATTTTTGATTCAGCTACTGACTTCTGGCTTTAATACTTGGCCAGATTTCTGGACCTCCATGATTATGTCTAGCCCCCTCGTTTTTGGGAGGGGCAGCTGGTGTGTGTGTGTGTGTGTGTGTGTGTGTGTGTGTGTGTGTGTGTGTGTGTGTGTGTGTGTGTGTGTGTGTGTGTGTTACTGGGCTTGATGAAAAAGATCTGGATAATATAGACCAGTGATGGCAAACCTTTTAGAGACCGAGTGCCCAAACTGCAATTCAAAACCCACTATTTTTTCCCCGCAAAGTGCCTATACAGCAAATTAGCCTGAATACAGGTGGCTGTGGAGGGGCAATGTCAGGAGCCCACAGAAAGGGCTCCGAGTGCCACCTTTGGCACCCGTGCCATAGTCGCCAACACTGATATAGATGCATTATTGTTAAATTTTAATTGGTCTTACTAAAGGTATAGATTTTGTTTGGTGTTTATGGATTTTTTAAAATCTACTAACACAGGTATCTTGGGTGTTTTATCTTCTCAGACTATAGACATAAAATTCTTTTTAGATTTTACCATGAGCCAGGAGAAACCTTTCTGCCATTAAGTCCATTTTTCTGGGCAAACTCATGAATCTGTACAAGATGCATCTTCTATTTTCGTAGTGATTTACAGGACAAGACCATCACCATCATTTAATCACTGCATGATGTACTTTCCTCACATCCTGTTTCACAATAATTTTGGCAACTGTGAATTACAGAATCATTCTTTTCCTCATCATTAATCTTTCTAGGAGAACAGTCAATATTTGCTCAGATAAGAGCTATGTATTTTTGAATGCTTCTTAGCTAAGCATCATCCTGGTGGCAGTGGTGTGTGAAGGTATCATCCAGCACAGGATAGGAAAGATAGTGGTTAGAAAAGGTAGTTTGCATGTCATGGGGTTTCAGACTGGATGGTAAATGTGTAGCACAAGTCTCCCATTTATTGCTAATGGTTAGATGATAGAGAAGGCATAAGTGAACAACCGAGAGGATATTGCTGTTCTATCACCTAACAGAGGCTACCAACGCACACAACCTGATGTACCAGAGCCACTTTTGTCTTGATGAGACTATGCTGCCAGTTTCAATTCATGATGCAGTTTCTCATTTGAGATCTTATGGGCTTTCACGGGTCCCGTTGAAGACTGTCTGTTAATGACCATCCTCCAAATAACAGCTACATCTCCAGTTGTTCTAACAGTTCTAAGAGGTGTCAAAAACATTCTTGGTTGTCTTTGAGATGGCCAACAAGCTGGTGAAAGTGGCTTCCAAATGCTGCCTCAGCACAAACATCATCTCACCCCGCACAACCGAAGTAGAGCTCCATTCTTTGTGCTGTTTCTCTTGGACCACATAAACCCCTTGCTCCAGCTAAACTGCTAAACATTTACTACATTGCATAAAGCCAGTAATTTAAAAAAAATTGAGCTCAGATGTTATTGCCTGTTTCTAATTCAAAAATTTTGAAATGTTATAAGGAAATATATAGCCAGTTACAGTAGTGCAATACAGTTTTAAATTCAGACCTAGAAAAGTACAGTGGTACCTTGTATAAAGGAATTAATTCGTTCCAAATGAAATTATGTTAAGCAAATTTTCCTTTATACAAATTTCCCATAGGAATGCATTGAAAACAGAGTAATCTCTAATTGTGACAATTTTTATGTTGTACGGATTTGCCCCATAGGCAATTCTGTTAAACAAATTTCCCCTATCTCTGGAATTTTTATGTTGTACAGATTTTATGTTATACAAACCGTTCGTTATACGAGGGTCCACTGTGGTCTGTTCTTCTGTAACATTATCATTGCTCTATCCCAGACGTACATCATTCAGTGATCAAATAATGGCAGTGATCTTGTCCTGTAGCATAGGTTAGCTGCCCAAATTATATGTCTTTCAAAATTATATTTCTTTCAAAGAACAATACAAACTGAAGACCAATTGAAAATAAGCATTTAAAAGAAACCTTTACAATATAAAACCTCTGAGTTTATAGGGATCTTGTTAAGCCTCGTGACGCAGTGGTTAAATGCCTGTACTGCAGGTAAAACTGTGCTCACAACCTGGGGTTCAATCCCAGGTAGCAGGCTCAAGGTTCACTCAGCCTTCCATCCTTCCGAGGTCCGTAAAATGAGTACCCAGCTTGCGGGGGAGGGGATGTGTAGCCTGCACACTGTAATTAAAAATTGTAAACCACCCAGAGTCTACTTGAAGTCGTATGGGGCGGTATATAAGCAGAACACTTTGCTTTGAAAGGGGTATATGTCTGGTTTTGTGCCTCTGTTGTTGTGTGTCATTAAGTTGCTTCTGACATAGTGATCCATAACAAAGTTTCAAATTTATGAAATACTCAGAACAGAAGTAGTTTCACAGTCTCTTATTTTGGTGATACTGTGGGACAGCACGGCTTGTCCAAGGTTAGATAGTCTAGCTCTTCTCCCAGAAAGTAGAGTGGAGAATCAGCCCCTGACCCTTCGTTCGGTAGCCAGGTGCTCCAACTCACTGAGCTATCCAGACAGTTCCCTGAGTAGGTAAAAATGCAATGTAAGACAATAAAAACTACACTAACCCTAATGTCATGTAGACACAGATGATTGAGAGACTTGCACTATGAAATGTTTTTAAAGTCTTCATTCTGGAGTATTGAGATGGTGCTGGGTGAATCTTTCTGTGAAGGCTATTTCAGAACTGCAGCGTCTCTTTCCATGGTGTTACCTGCCTCCCTTCATTGGGCAGGCTAGCAGATCCTCTAAAGAGGGTAACACAGGCATATAAGAGAAGGCAGAGTTTTAAGCAGCCTGATCTGCCAAGGAATACATCACCCAATACATTGCCACAACCCTTTAGACCCAACTTGTGAGGACTGGGGGTGGGGGGTGGGGGAGCAGTGTGTAGCCAGCATCATAACTTGCAAACTGTCCAGAGAGCAAAGTGGTAGGCTTATATACCACCCCATACCACTTCAGGTAGTCTCTGCGCAGTTTACAGTTTTTAATGACAGTATGCAGGCTACACACTGCCCCCCCCCCGGTAAGCTGGGTACTCATTTTACCGACCTCGGAAGGATGGAAGGCTGAGTGAACCTTGAGCCTGCTACCTGGGATTGATCCCCAGATCGTGAGCACAGTTTTACCTGCACTACAGGCATTTAATCACTGTGCCACAAGTGCTTTAAGTGTGATATATAAGCAGCACATTTTGCTTTGACTTTTACTTTCATATTCCAACAGAATTAAACCAACAGCAAAGGGATACAACCACATTTGATTGGCAGTATAAATTTTTTGTGAATGTTGGGAAGAAAAAAAAATAGAAACACACCTGGCTGAAGGCCTGTGGTCAATGTGGCGTTGTGAGAAAGGGTAGAAAGGGGGTGAGGGTAAGCGCCTCTTGTTGGCATGGCGTCCCCTCTTCCCATTGAGAAAGCTGAATATGGTATTTCTAGATCACTGTTAGAAATATGCAAGGTTACTATAGGGCAAAAATCACCTGAATGGCCTGACAGACTGGAAATATAAAGAGTCCAGGAAAGGATCAGCAGTTGGAGGAGGAATCAGAAAAGGGGAAAGGAAATATGGGGACAAGGCAGAGGGAGATGAATGGACTGGGAGTAAGAGCAAGAAAGGGGAATATCAGCTTATACCAGCGTTGGCGAATCTATGGCACAGGTGCCAAAGGTGGCACTCAGAGCCATTTCTGTGGGCACCCAACATCGCCCCTTCACAGCCACCTGTATTTCCAAATTAAATTGCTGTATTGGCACTTTGTGGAAAATTAGTGGGTTTTGAATCACAGTTTGGGCACTCAGTCTCTAAAAGGTTTGCCATCCTATACTCTAGTTGTAAAGGGATCAGGAACAGAGATAGAGCACACCCAGCAGCTTGTTTTTTTGAGGGGGAGAGGAAAAAAAGCGAGATAGACCCACACTGCCTGAGGGTTTGGAAGCAATTGCTGAAGAAGACCTCTGGATTAGATAAGCTTAAAGTACCAAAGGAAGAAGCTCAACAGCACCCCCCCCACACACACACACACAAACTTATCATTGCAGGGAGAAAAAGAGATGAAGAAGCAATGCCACTTGGAAAGGGAATGAGTGACCAATGAAATTGAGTCCTCCTCATAGGAGTGAGCAGAACCCACAAACACATGGAAAACCAAGAGAGGAAGCGGGGATCTGAATGAGAAATGAGCCCAACACTCCTCTTGTGTCACCTTATGCATGGTGTGGTATCAAAGTCCTCATTAGGCATTTGAAGAAGAGGCAACTGGGAAATCAGACCAGCTGCAGATATTAAACTATGGACTGTCCAAGGGGACATTTTCGTTAAGCCGCCAGGTTTTGTGGCAGTGTTTCAATCATTCAAATGAGTCATGGATGGTTTATCTCTCCACTGTTAATAAAAAACCATTGAATTCAAACAGGGGCCCTTCTTCCGGTGTCAGTTTGGAATTGGGGGAAGCCTCCACTCAAGAAGGGAGTGATGGGCATCATGAGCCCTAACAGGAAGTACAGGACATGTTCCTTCCACAGGTTCCATGCCACAATGGGATGGGGAACCTCAGGGTGACATAGCAGTCTCTCCAGATGGCCAGTCTCCTTCCCTATTCTACATTCATTCATTCATTCATTCTGGAAGTTGAGTTATGGCTACTGGACTTCTTTTTTTGAGAGATAGAAACATTTCGCTGTTCATCCCAACAGCTTCATCGGTCTGACCGATGAAGCTGTTTGGATGAACAGCGAAACGTTTCTATCTCTCAAAAAAAGAAGTCCACTAGCCATGACTCAACTTCCAGATAAACTCACCTGGATGACTGAGAATCTTCATATTCATTCATTCCTTCATTCCTTCATTCATTCATTTTATACTTGTTAACTGCCCGACTTTCCCTTGGGAACATGTGTTTGTTAGCTCCCTAGCTTGTGTACTTTCTAGAATAATGATATGCCTCATATAAGTTAAGAACTTCAAGCTAAATTGTGCTGGAATTTTTGCCTTTGCCCCAGCAACCACCTGCTGAAATTGGTTTTGACTTGGGCTGAAAGAGGTTTCCCCCACTCTCGCCATACGGTCCTTGCATGTATGGGGTAATACATACCTTCATCCATAATTTCCACTAGAAGGGCAGTGTTAACATGAATACTGACCGCTTTCTAATTTGGGATGAAAGATCCCTGATCATAGCCACATGGAGTTCGATGCATCTGTTCACTACTGACATTTTATCAGGGTCATATATCCCCTTTTCTAAGTTTGATTGAAGGCATTTGGGGACACCTGCTGTTATCTGGAGGCCAACACACAGATGGACGAGGTGCAATATAATTTTTATGCACAAGTTTGTCCCACAAGAGGGAATAACTTGACAAACAACCTTTTATGGGTTCTTGAATCAATCGCCGAGAAGCTTTGGGAACTGTTGGATTTACCACGTGAACAGGAGAGGGGCTTGTGAAAAGCAGGGAGCAGCAAATACCCCCTGGGGCAGGCGATGAAGGCAGCTTGGTGAAGCAGTCGCCACTCCTCCCTCTCTCATGGCACTCACACCATTCAACTCTGAAACATATTGATCTGGTTCAGGGCATTGCTGAAAGGAGAAGCTAGGGAGGAGATTACTTCTATCAGGGCTTTTTGTAAAATAATTGGACAGTGCCAAGACGCCGCAGCTCCAGGTGCCTCAGGGATGCTCAGGAGTGTAGTAAATGGAAAGAGAAAGTAGATTATCGGTTATTTTAAGGCTACAATAGATTTCTGTTCTTTAAAGGGAAAGGTGTGAAATGTCTTGGCAAAAGTGGCAAAAAATATTTTGACACTGCAGAAGATGACTGCAAACAATATGGAGCGGCAACAAGTGTAGCGAAATGCTGAAAAGGGCGTGTCGTGACAAAAATGGCATTATTTCTCGCACACTTTGTGGGTGAAATCAGAGCACCCGAAGAGCCGTGTTTAACATTTATGAGATATCAACAGCTGGGACGTGCACAATATACACTTCAATGTAAGTTGGATTAAAATTCTCGTGTGTTTGAGCAGTGGTGGAAATAAAGCAAAGAGGCTCACAGATGAGGCCGAAAAGTTGATTGTGAAAAGAGCATGCAGCAGAGCCGTGCAGTTTCTGTACCACTAAATTCAACAGGACCTCTCCATCAGCTGCATAAGCCTAGGCTGCACAACAGCCCCATTTTGTGTCAAGCTCACCCCCCCAGTAATATTTACACTTACCTTTTCAAAAGAAGTTTAACAGCTACAGATAGAATGAGACATTATTTCACATACAATATCCAGATGCAGAAATTCCAACTATCACTTCAGTTTTTTATCAACAGCACTATCGGTACAGTGGTAGGTCTCGATAGCAGAAGAATTAACAACACATAGCCACAGAAGGCAGGGCAACACTTCCACAGCATCTGGCAATCCTGGTATTTCTAATTAACCATGATACTGTGTACACACATTAGCAGTGCACAGAAGGTGCCATTCATTGTATAACAACAACCACACAGCACCATGTTGTCACTGAAAGGGTACATGTACATTCTCTACCCACTGACACGTCAACTGGCCAGGTGCTCCTCTTTACAGAAGGCAGTCCCCCTGTTTGAAGGCGACCTCTGAAAGGCTAACAAGTCCAATCCAGTTTAAAACAAGAAAGAAGATTAGGGGCCTTGCCGTTGCCAATTAGAATCACTTGGATGGAGCAACCATGTGGGTCACCTGGCCACAGTCTTCTCTGCTTCATGAAATGTATTTGTATCTAAACTGTAGCAATCAAAGCTCTGCTTGCTTGAATTAACACAAGGAATGCTCCCTACCTACCTACACAGACAGGACTTCAAGGAGAACATGCAAGCATTCCATGGGAAGACACTAGAGCAGTGATGACGAACCTATGGCACGGGTGCCAAAGGTGGCACTCGGAGCCCTTTCTGTGGGCAGCCAACATCTCCCCTTCACAGCCAGCTGTATACAGGTTAAATTACTGTATTGGCACTTTGCAAAAAATTAGTGGGTTTTGAATTGCAGTTTGGGCACTTGGTCTCCAAAAGGTTCGCCATCACTGTGCTAGAGCAATGCGTCATTTTAACAACATTTTGTTTTAACTCATTTTGCAACAGCCTTTGGAACCAGAATATTGAGGTGGTATGCTCAATATAGAAGAGAAAGCTCAGTGCAAAAGGCAATAAAAGGAATGGGGCCCTGTGGGGTCAGATCTCACCCTAGGGTCAACACTAGGCCAAGTCTAATTTGAGGAGCTTCTACCAGAGGAAAGGAATTAAGTTCCTGTAAGAAACTGAAACAGAAGGTGAGCCAGGTGATCAGAACAAGGCCAGGCAGCAACACTTTGGTTTCCCATCCTGAGAGCTCCTTCTGAAGTCTTGTAAAATATCTGAGGCTCCTGTTCTCCAAATAGGGAAACAAACCTCAAAGCAGGGGTTGCTGGATAAGGATGGCGTTTGCTTTCTGGATGTGCCTTGGTTTTAAACCCTGGGTGCCACCTCCACTCTTTCAAGTTGGCACCAGAGCTCACTGGCTCAGTGTGAGAATGCTTGCGTGTGCAGTTTTTCACATCAAGAAGCTGGAAGCAAGGAGGAAGAACTGGACAGACAGAGAGCAGGCAGGTGCAACATGGAATTTGGAGCAAGGCCAGGGGTGGACGCCAACATGCATAACATGTGGAGGTGGCCTCCACCAGAACGTTTCCCCACCATGACCCATTGCAAGTCTCAGGGAATTGTCACACAACTCCCATAAGCAAGCAAAGCACTTTTACAACAGTTTGAAACAGCACCATAGGAATGGCATGGAGGTGAGTAAACTGCTGTACCTCCTGCCAGTATAAAGGCTCCCATTTCCCATAATCAGCTTACAACAAATCTTGCTTATTATACTGGGAGTCCTTGAATTCTGAAAAAACTCATCCTTACTAGCTTTAAATGGCATGGTGTGGTTAATTAAAACCATTGATTTCATATTTGGCTATTAAATATAGTACACCAAGCCCTATGAGGACAGACTGAAGGAATTGGGCATGTATATCCTAGAGAAAAGACTGAGGGGAGAGGGGATAGCATTGTTCAAATACTTAAAAACAGTCATACAGAGGAGTGGGAGGATCTATTCTCAGTCATTCCTGAATGCAGGGTATGTAATAATGGGCTTAAGGTAAGAGAACCCAGATTTAGGCTGAATATCGGGGGGGGGACCTTCTTAACTGTTAGAGTAGTATGGCAATGGAACCAACTACCTTAGAAGGTGGTGAGTGCTCCAACGCTGGAGGCATTTAAGAGAAAATTAGGGCGCTTTTACATGACCCCTAAAATCTGAGGCAAAGGGCTCCCAGATGCGGAGCTTAAAATTGTTTTCCCACCAGCTCCGGACTTTAAAAAAAATTAAGTACGGCCACGCCCATCTAAGCGCGTCCGAGCGCATTTTCCAAGTACCTGGTCTTTGAAGGTGAAAAATTTCTGATGCAGATTGCAAAGCAGTGAGTGCCGGGCTTTCCCCGCCTTCTGTTTGTTTTTTGGTTGTTGTTGTTTTTTGGTTTTTTGCCCCCCGCCCCTTTAAGAGACTGGAATGCTTCCCTGGGCAGCTCCGGATGGCAGAGCGGAGGTGAGCCTGCATTCTTTTCTCCCCTTTTTTCCTCCCTCCCCTCACACAGACAGGAGCAAGGGAGTGCGGAGGGGTGGGAACACAGCAAGAGGAGCAAAACCCCAATATCCCTGGTCCAAATTAAAGTTGCCAGCAGATCTTAGGGGTCGTGTAAAAGCGCCCTTAGACAACCATCTGTCACATGTACTTTGATTTGGATTCCTGCACTGAGGAGGGGTGGGACTCAATGGTCTTATAGGCCTCTTACAACTCTCTGGTTCTATGATTAATCAGGTAAACACAAGTCCTGTTGTTAATCAGATAAACACGGAAGCATCTGTGAGGCAAAGTCACTCACTGAAGTCAGCATTCGGACCATGTGTTCCTCACCTCATTATGCTCTCCTATTTGGCAGCCAAAATAGATTTCCCTGGAATAGAACTTCCCGCCATTGTGACGGCTGCCAGTCCCCGTAATTGGCTTGTGGGGTTTCCTGCCAACTTATGGAGTCCTTGGATTCCCAAAATCCCATTCACAGTTATTTCTTAAAATATTTCTTGTTACTTGATCCATGGCATTAGCAGTGCAGGGGCTTGGAAACGTTCCCTGTGGGCCATGTGTGACCCTTCCACATGTCCCAGGAGCCACACAGGCCATGTGTCATGTGCGCTGTAGGGTCAATCCTGTAACCCATCTCAGCCAATCAATCAGGATAGAGAGAAAAGAAGGAGGTATCATGTGGGGCTTTTCAGTAGCCTGAATCCTAACTTAAAGAGCTATCACTATAGGCAGGGACATGATTCTAGTACTACTAACTCCTCCCTTTCCCTTGCGTTGGCCTAAAGAATCTACTCCATAAGGCCCCGGGCAGCAGGAGCTACATGGGAGGCTGTAGATGGAATTGACAAAAACAGCTTCCATCCTCCCTTCTGGGTGTGCAGTATCATTTGCTGGACTAAATTTATTTCCATAAGCAGGCACAGCTCTTTGATTCAGTAACAGGAAACTCAGGGTCCGAGCTATTGACTCTTAACGTCTTCAAGACAAACACTTCTTCTTTAGTATTTATAGTGTTATGCTGTCATTCGAGGTTAGGAGTGATCCCTGAATGAGCAGAGAGTTTTCATGATCCTTCTGTCTTGCCGCTAGTGCAAGTCTGCCTCCGTGGAGTCTCTTGACGTTTCCTTGAATTGAAGTCTTGCCAACTCAAAGATTTGCTGTTTAAGTGCATTCCCTCCCCCACTAGCACAGTGTTTTGTTCCAAGTGGGCCTATCATTCAGGGAGGGGGCCATAGTGGGCTGTGTTTTATTACGCAGTGGTCCTAAACTCATTAAATCGTAACCAAGTTCCACCACAATCTGCAACACTCACTGTTTCAGCTGAAGCTTGCTAAGCACTATTACATCACTGCATTATTAAGGAAGCCTAGGAACTTCAGGAACAGTCTGGCCAAAAGCGTGTTGCTCAGCGTGGAGGCGTCAGTATTGTTTTCAGTGGAGAGGTACTGGAGCTGGCCAGATGTTTCACATTCTTTCTGTTTCCCTCTGGCATGTCATGGAGACAGGGGAGGAGAAATCACCTCCCCGTCTCTCTTTGTTCAGTTCTGTGCAAAAAAAAGGTAACATCGATCTAATAAATCAATTGTCATCTAATCTCATGTAATGTAATCAATCAATCAATAGCCCAAAGTAAGCCAAGGTTTATTTTTAATTTGGAAATATTAAAAAAATGTCAAGTCTGAACATCTTTGGAAAACATTACATATCAAGATATGGTATGAGAACCTGCTTTTTGGTGTTTAAAAGTCATTGTATTTTGGAACTATTTTGTTCATGAATCGATCCACTGCTAAGAGAAAGGAACATTGTGGTTTCCCTTTCCCTGTCCGCTGAACAACGTCTGTACAATAGTAGTTTTGGGTCAGAGGGGCAAAATTGATTTCTAGAAGCCACACTCTATAGAAACATGCTTTGCACATTCCATTACCCCTTTTCTGTTCCATTCAGTTACAAAACTGTGCTAGAAGGGGAAATATGAGTAAAAGATACAGTAAACAGAGTCTTTAAGGTGAGAACAAGAGCCAACATTTTAAAAGTAATACAGTATTTAGCAAGTACAGCTATATATGGATACAAATAGATACAAATAGAACTCCAGGCTGATTGCATCAGCTTCCTACAGTAACGTATATTCCAAGAGATAAATCAATCCTACAATACCTTCTCCGAGTAACTAGGATGTCATTTTATGTATTCCTCACACTATCTTTCAGAACAACATATTTTTAGGAAAGCACCATGGCTTCCTGCAAATGGCAGTGATAATTTATTTCTCAGTTTAAGTACCATGACATGGAGTTAAATTGTTGACATCTGTTTTTATTTTTGCAGCAGGTCTATAAAATAAACCTACCTCATTTCCAAACCAAGAACACTGTAGCTCCAATCCACTCTGTCACCTATATGCACATCCATGCACATATGCTGAACAGATGAACCTGTGTAATTTCTTACTGGGCTGGAGCAGGCAAGTGCCTTGTATCAGCCCGACTTGGATAACACCATAGGCCAGTGATGGTGAACCTTTTAGAGACCAAGTGCCCAAACTGTGATTCAAAACCCACTTATTTTTCGCAAAGTACCAATAGAGCAATTTAACCTGAATATAGGTGGCTGTGAAGGGGTGATGTCAGGTGCCCACAGAAAGGGCTCCGAGTGCCACTTTTGGCACCCGTGCCATTGATTCACCAACACTGCCATAGGCCAGACTATAACTTTGCCTCACACAAATGTTGTCCGAGTCTCCAGAAGCTGAATGTTAAGAAGACAAAAAACTATGGCTACAGAAGAACTACTCGACTTTAGTATTCACAATGAAGCAACTTAAATTGATCATTTATATTCCTTGGTCCAGTCATCAATCCAAATGCAACCAAAAATCAGAATTATTATTATTATTATTATTATTATTATTATTATTATTATTATTATTATTATTATTATTATTATTATTATTATTATTATTATTATTATTATTATTATTGTTGTTGTTGTTGTTGTTGTTGTTGTTGTTGTTGTTGTTGTTGTTGTTAAATTAAAAGATACTGTATCTCAGAAGGGCAGCAATGAAGGAAGCAGAAAATATCAAATGTAAGGAAGGATGTATCCATAGAGGAGACCAGGAGCAAGATCATCCATGCCCGAGTATGGATGTAAAAGCTGGACCATAAAGAAAACTGACAGGAGGAAAATTAATGCATTCAAAATGTGGTGCTGGAGGAGAATTTTGTGGATAACCTGGACTTCCAGAACATTGAACAAGTAGGTCCTCCTAAATCAAATCAAGTCTGAACTATCTCTGGAGGCAAAAATGCTAAACCTGAGGCTGTCCTCCTTCAGGCACAGTGTGGAAAGGCAGGAGTCTTTGGAAAAGACAATAAATGCTGAGAAAGGTGGAAGCCAGCAGGAAAAGAGGAAGACCAAATACAAGATGTTCTGACTCCCTAAAGGACCCCTCAGGCTTGAGTTTACAAGAACTGGGGCAGGGGAATTGAGGACGTAGCATTTTTCAGATCACTCATTCATAGGGTCACTGTAAACTGAGGGAGATTTGATGGTATGTTAGAAGAAGTGTGTAAAATACTCAATTGTTACAAACTATCATTTTTCTGTCTAAGATCATAATCTTGTAGATACTGGTTAGTATTGTCTCTAACATCCAGCCACTCTGATTAGATATGCCATTTCAGATGTGATATTGCCTCTAGCTGGTTTAGCTATGTCTGAGTTTTAGAGTATTTTTAAAAATAAACACAATTGCTTCTATGTGTGACTCAAGTCTTTCATGTCAGTCGCTCTCCCCCCCCCACTTGATATGTGATAATTATCAGTCTAATAGCCCTAGGCAGGTACATTGTAATGGCAAAACTTCTTCAACTGCCCTTTTAAAAAGTCTATATCCCAGTTTAATATTAATAGTTTTTTGTTTTGCTTTTTCCAATAGTGTAATTAGTCATGTTTGCTTTTTCCTCTTATCTTGATTATTTTGTCACTTGCAGTGTCAATAAATTCTTTGGCATAAAACACTTGCATCTGTGTGAGCTACTGTAAATGTACATTGGTCATACCAAATCTGATGCCCTCTACCTCTGCCTAGCATGACCACTTCATTCACTTCCACGCTTGCAAGGGTATTGTCCATGATGGCTAGGCAAGGATGGAAAGTCCAAACGTTGGCCCTCCTGATGTTTTGGACCACAACTCCCAGAGTTCCAAGCCTGTATTTCCAATGGCAAAGGACTGTGGGAGTTGTGGTCCAAAACATCTGGAGGGCCAACGTTTGGACATGCCTGCCGGAGCGCTCCAGGTCTTTGCAGATATTTGAGCAGACACAGACCAAGAAAGGAAGCATTGTGGAACTTTCAGTAAGTAGAACAAAAAGACAGGGATGGGTACCTTTAAGACAGGCATGTCCAAACTTCGGCCCTCCAGATGTTTTGGACCACAACTCCTACAGTCCTTTGCCATTGGAAATACAGGCTTGGAATTCTGGGAGTTGTGGTCCAAAACATCAGCTTTAAGACTTAACAGTGCAGTTCTGGGATTGCAATCCATTTCTTCCTTGAGTTTTATTTACAACTTCAATTGGAGTGGCTGGGAGGGACTTTTCTGCATTGAAGTGGTTGTTTATTTATCCAGCATCGACTGTTCCTTCAGGCTTTTAGATTCAAAGAGGGTCCTGCCTTTCTGGTGAGATTTCTATTACTCCCTGTTGTCAGTTGGTAGTAGTTGTTTGTTGCAATTGATCCATTTGGTTGGTTGCTAGTATTTGTGCAGTAAAGAAAGCAGTATACAAAAGTCTGTAATTTGAAGCAATTGTACGTAAAGAAACAGTTTTTTGCTCTTTCTCCTGCAAGTGTCTCAGAGTGAGTTATTGAGTCTTTAATTGCCAGTTAATGAAAAATGACTGGACTTTGGGGAACTTAAAACAACAACAACAATCTTTATTTACGGTCACGGACTGAACAATGGGGGAACTTAAAGCTGTTCTTCTCTGTGGATTACTGTATTTCTACTGTGCAGAAAAAGGAAAATCTTCAGAACTCTGCAACATTTTTTCAGACATATGGAGAAAGTATTGAGACTTTTTGACAATAGGCAGCTCATTTTATTTGTTTATGTTCACTTAATATATGTAAAATGCTATTTTTTAATTTGCTGTTTTTACTTTTTTTGTACACTGCCTGGAGTTGTTCTCTGAGTTAAGCTTGGTGTGGTGGTGGTGGTGGTGTGTGTGTGTGCGTGCGTGCGTGTTTTTTTGTGTGAATGAAATTGTGAAAGAGATAGAAAATCAAATATTTGTCCTGAACATCCAATCAGCTGTACCATAGAACTTTCATATTGACCATGGCCATATATTTTAGAAATGGTTAATACATTGAAATTCTGTTAAGCAAATTTTCCTTTATACAAATTTCCCATAGGTATGCATGGAAGACAGAGTAATCCCTAATCGCAACCATTTTTATGTTGTATGAATTCGCCCCATAGGCGATTCAGTTAAGCAAATTTCCCCTATCTACGGAAATTTTTTATGTTGTACAGATTTTATGTTATACAAACCATTTGTTACACAAGGGTCCACTGTACATGACTAAATTCATTCATTGGAACCTTTTTTTAATACATTTAGCCAAATACCAATTTGAGAAGGGTCTTAGTATCAACTTTTTAGAAGTACATCAGACTAAGGGCACTGGGTGGAGTCATAATAAAAGGAGGCCCAAAAATAAATACTGTAATTAAATAAATATCAAATACAGTGGACCCTTGTATAGCAAACAGTTTGTATAATATAAAATCTGTACAACATAAAAAATTCCAGAGATAGGGGAAATTTGCTTAACATAATCGCCTATGGGGCGAAGCCGTACAACATAAAAATGGGATTACTCCATTTTCAATGCATTCCTGTGGGAAATTTGTATAAAGGAAAATTTGCTTAACATAATTTAATTTGGAACGAATTAATTCCTTTATGCAAGGTACCACTGTAACTGCATAAAGGAAGAAAGATTAAATCTTAACAATTTGTTGATAAGATTTGTTATATGCTTGGTAGGGATACTTCGTCACCAAGCATATAAAGAATAGTTAAATTCTATACCTTTCTCTTTAGACACAGGTTCTGGTGCAACAGCTTTTTGGCCTACAAACCAGATCACATTTCCTTGGGCAAATGTTCCAGCCTTTAATAGACTCTCTTCAATGATAACAGAAGAGGAAGCCTATGAACTTGACGGGAATCGCCAGAAGCCTCACCCAGGTTAGATCCAGCGTTCCTCTCTCCTGCCCATTCTCACATATAGCCAGGGCCGGCGTGTCCATTAAGGCGAACTAGGCAGTTGCCTAGGGCGCCAAAATGGAGAGGAGGCGCTGGCCAGCCTGCTGCCCCCCTGCCCCCCCACCACTGGCCACCACCGTCCGTTCCCCTGCTGCCCCCCGCCCCCCGCCCCGTCGCCGCCCCTGTGCCCGTCGCCATCCCCCGCCATCTGCCTCCCCCTGCTGCCTCGCCCCCCGCCCCTCGCCTAGGGCGCAAAAAAACCTAGCGCCGGCCCTGCATATAGCAAAGGTAATTTCTCATACTGTATAACGGAAGACAACTGCTGAATGTCCACCTAACTCGTTTAGAATGCTTGTGTGTCCTGGTGCATAGCTTACTATGTTCATATATAAATGGCATTTAAAAGACCTAGACATGATGGTAATCTTGAACTTATCTGCTTGCTCCTATTATCCCTTTCATTTCATCACAATCTTCAGCATGAATTTGACCCTTGAGTTCTGGAGGCAACGTGATGAGTTGCCAGGAAGGAGGATGTAGTGCACATTGCTTACACTCTTCGTTCCTGGCTGAGCCTGACCCTGTAATTATCATGTCCATTCACATGTAGAGTATATTCATCCCCTCCCTCCCATGTCTTCAACAGATGGGCATTTTGCTAGTCTCTGCTAGCAGCTACAGATAGAAATATTCACATGAATAGAAACTGGGAAAGCTGTGCTGTAACAAAATTAAAGGTATATCATCGCCTACCCACAACTTTCCTTTCTGTACCCTCTTTGCTACCACTGTAGCTATATGCAATAATATTCTGCTATAAATAGTAGGAAAACACTAAACAGTATTTTTTTTTTAAAAAAAAGAACTTCTAAACCACACTATTGTTAGCAATGTGCAAGCTTTTCAGATACAGTCAGCCCAGAAAAGAACAATTTATGTGAAACAAATCTAAATCTTTCACAGCTGAATCTTTCACACTAGATTTATTCTGCCTTGGGGGAAGCATGCATTTTGTTCAGGACATAAAATATACTGGAGAATTGATCTATCTATTCTTATTTGATTTCTAGCAATTCTTGCATGTTATGAAATTCATCGACTTAATTTCCTTTTTTTTAGTCTATACAGTACCACAAACATTCCTGTAAAGACAGCTGGAATTATATTAATATAACAACCTTCCAAGCGAATTTCAGTTCAAAAGATTACACGGCCCATCCAAAACTGTTGACAAATGACAGGAAACTTCAGAAAAGCTCTCTGATCTTGGAGAGGAGGAATCCAGGGTCCTAGATGGAGCTTAGTGGTCAGAAGTTGCCCCTTTGGACTTCAGATCCACTATAAGCACAGCGAAATGTGTGTTCCCTCATTTCCCTACAAATGTAAACTGGCAAAAAGGGAAAATAGTGAGAACCGCTTAAACACCGGACGTCTGTGGAGATTCTCAGTCATTGAGGTGATGTTATCTGGGAGTTGAGTCATGGTAGCTGGACTTCTTTTCTTGATGGATCAAAACGTTTCACTCCCACAAGAAAAGAAGTCAATTTTAACACAGGACATAAACAAACTGAAATTTAGCTGGACTACACTGTAACGACACAACACATACACACATCAAGTGGTTTATGGTCATCAGCTTGCAGAGGCATTGCAAGGCATCCAGTGACCGGAGGAAAGAAGCAAACCACTGCCTTCCCCACACTGCTAAGGTGGCCAGAATAAATGTTTCCAGTGTTGGAGCACTCACCACCTCTTGAGGTAATTCGCTCCATTGCAGAAATCTCACAACTGCAGCATGCCAGGTAGAACAGTTTCTCCTCATCCAGCCACCATTTTAAGAACATAAGAACATAAGAAGAGCCATGCTGGAACAGGCCAACGGCCCATCTAGTCCAGCTTCCTGTATCTCACAGTGGCCCCACCAGATGCGTTTGGGAGCGCATGAGACTAGATATCTGTCTCCTGATACCACTCCCCTGCATCTGGCCCTTGAAGTACCCCAGTTTTAAGCCTGGAGATTACACATCTCCCTCATGGTTTGTAACCTGTGATGGACTTTTCCTCCAGGAATCTGTCCAATCCCCTTTTGAAGGCATCCAGACCAGATGCAATCACCACACATTTTCTCCCAGGCCTATTTTCTTCCAGACCAGTGGTTCCCAACCTAGGGGTCAGGACCCCTTTGGGGGGCTCGAACAACCATTTCACAGGGGTCGCCATGAGCCAGTGAAGAAAAAGGCATAAACGGTTTTGGTCTGGAGGAGTTGGGGAGGAAATGGGGAAATAGTGAGTTACAGCTTGGTAGACGCCTGGAGTAGGAACTGGCAAACCACTCCAGTATTCCTGCCAAGAAAACTCCATGGACATGGGGTCATGAAGAGTCTGTCATGACTGTAATGGTGCAAAACACACACACAGGTTGGAGAGGATGTCAGTCAATGGCACCGGAGGCTGCGATTGGCTGAGGGTGCCTATAGAGGGAAGTTCTCTATGGCACCTGTGGCAGTGGCCTGCCAGTCAAAGGGGCCTTGTGTCCTCTTCCAAGCAGGGCAAGGGGTCACCACAACATGAGGAGCTGTATTAAAGGGTCACAGCATTAGGAAGTTTGGGAACCACTGTTCTAGAAAGTATGGCTTCTAGCATTTCATGTGAGCACATGTCCAAAGAACATATTCCCTATGTTATCACGAGGGCAACATCCCTGGTTTCTAAGTTTGGACCTTGACATCTCAGGGAATGAGATGCTACAGACTCGGAAACCTTACTGACAATCTGCCAGTTCCCTCAGGCAACATGGCCAGTGGTTGCGCTGGATGATAATGTTGAGTCCCCCATTCCAAAAACCTCATCAAAGCCCTTGTCCATTCACCGCAAGCATCAAGGAGGATGAGAAAGATGGACAGATAAAGAACCACAAGCTCTTCAAAATAATGATAGCAGAAACTGGAGTCAGACAGTGCACTCAGTTTAAGACAACCCAATGAGCTAGCAGCCATGGTATACCAAATATGGCACAGCACACAGAACTGTACCATAGAAGGAATACAGAAATCTCACAGCTTCAGCATGCAAGGTAGAACAGTCTCTCCTCCTCCAGTCACCCTCTTTCCCCCCAGGCCTATTTTCTCCTAGACAGTAGGGTTTCTTGCATTTCACTATCTTTGCTCCTTAGTGTCAAGGATTACCATAAGAACTGAAGTTTCTTCCGTGTATATCATCCTTTTCTAACCGCCTGGTGCTTTCAGCAGAGCTATAATCCAATGTTGTTTGTATCTGTGAAAAGCGATACAATAGCATCATTCAGCAAATATCACTGGAGGACAAGACAGCTATATATATACATATTTCAGAGCCTGATGGGGGAAGGGAGGCTCAAGAATGAAACAGCCAGGTTTTCTTCCTCCCAATGTTGGTTGAGTTTTTAAAGAAAGCATCCCCCTACAAGAGAAAATTAAGGGTGTCACCCTGCTCTCATCAAAGCAAAGGAGGGAACCTTCTACTGATTTAAGTGGAAATAGGCTCCAGGCTCACAGCCTCATCTATTTTAATACTAATTTGTTAGACTGTGGTGACATCTATTTTATCAACTGCTGAATGACGGTGGGTTGGTTCTGAACCTCTGGTCAGATTAGGAAATTTGACAGATGGCGCTCTCAATTTAAATGGATTTATATCCGGTTAAAAGAAATATTTGTGCTGGCTAAGAAGAGTATTGACTGGGAAAGTCATGGTATTGTGTAGATTATTTCCACCGAGAATTTGGCCAGTCTCCTTCCAATTAGTCTATCAGTATGATACCCTTATAAGCATGATGTTTTATTTTTCTTAAGGGATTTGCCTCTACTGTAAGCATCCACACAGAGTCTACAGAAGAAACAAGGCTTGGCCAAAAGCGCTTAACTTCTGCAGAATTGCACATTTAATCAATGTCTTGAATTATAATTTACAAAGAAACAAGTACCCCATTTCAAACAAATAAATATCCTGTTTCAATATATGACCAATGAAATTTTGTATTTATTTGTCAACTAATAATCTAGGTTTATTGCTCTCAGTATAGCCAAATGCACAAGACAATTTATTTTATTTGTTTCTTTGATGTATATAGTATACTGTTCCATTTGACCCAGAGGCCACTATAGGCAGTTTGCAACATTTAAATATAATACAAAAATGATACAAAATATACAAGTATACAAAATGATAATAAACATAATTAAAACCTCAATTAATAAACAATTAACAAAGCAATAACAAATTAAAATCAAGGGATAACATAAACAGTAGGACAAAAACAGAGGCAGAGTTGAAAGGTTATCAAAAGACAAGTAACAAGACAAGAAACAACTCTGTCCATAAAGCCATCAAGTGAAAGAACAGTTGGTAAGGTTATGGTGGAAAAATTAGATACTAGTTAAAATGAGGAGATTCACTGCAGGCAGGATAATACTGGTTTGTTTTCCATGGCTTCGGTGACTAGGACTCAGGGCAATGGTTTCAAACTACAGGAAAAGAGATTCAATTTGAACATTTGGAAGAACTTTCTGATTATTAGAGCTGTCCGGCAGTGGAATATGTTGCCATGGAGGTTTTTAAGCAGAGGTTGGATGGACATCTGTCGGAAATATTGTGATGGGGGTTCCTACATGGCAGGGGGTTGGACTGGATGGCCCTCGAGGCCTCTTCCAACTCTGTGATTCTGTGATTCTAAATTACAGTTTTTAGATCAAGAATCCACCTTTGGAAACTGCATTCTTACCCTCAGAAACTATAGCTAATGAAAACCTGGTTTTTCTCATAAATGGAAGACTGCAGCCATTACTTTAAGTAGATTTGCAAACCATACTTACAAAGAGATCTGGGTTTGCCTTAGACACCAATTTGTGTTACTTCACCTGGAATGAAAGTAACAAAAACACTGCAGTTGAAAGTCTGGCTCCTAGTTAGCTATAGTGGGCAATGAGATAGCTTAGTTCTATAGTAGCCCAAGATAGCATTGGCACTTCATGTAATTATGGTTCAACAAAATTAGAATAAAATCAGCTTTATTTAAAGAGGGTGGATCTCCTTCTGTTGAAAATATTTCCCATATTTTCTTTGATTGCCAATTATATGTATCCACCAGGCTTGAATATCTATCCCCCTTTTTAGAAAGAACAGCCCATAGGGACCCAATTCACATATTGTCTTATCTTCTTCCGGGCTCTGCTGTGTACACTGTTCGCAACGTTGCCAGATTTATAATTAAAGCAGCAGCTTTAAGAACACAATACATTGAACAAATTGGATTGTCCTGTAAAGGAGATCTACATATATGATTTCGGTATATTCTGAATTTTTATTGTAGTGTACCCTACTGGATTGTGTTGCGTGTAATTTAATATATTTTTATATTTTGTGTTTTTGTTGGTTGGTACACTCATGGGAATAAGTAATAAATTACTAACTAAATTATTAACTAACTAACTAACTTTAAAGACGGCGTGTGCTTTGAATGTGCTTGTAGAAATCCCTGCTGACTTGAATCTAGTCCTAGTGCCCATTGAGCTCACAGCCTAATGGAGTAGGTTCTTCTTCTGGCATTTGAGAGGGAGGCACCCTGTCCCATTCAAACTGGGTGCCATTTTTGCACTGACAATTTTCCTATCTGCATCCTTTCCTCAAGGAAGAGATTCTGGTGGTAGGCTAACCCTTGATTTCCAAAGGGCAGATTTCCCTCAGATGAGGAAACTAGTTAGAAAGACATTGAAAGGGAAGGTAAAAAGAATCCAATCTCTTCAGAGTGCATGGAGCCTGTTAAAAGCAACGGTAGTAGAGGCCCAGCACAAGTGCATACCACAAAGAAAGAAGAGCTCATTGAAGTCCAAGAGGACACCGGCATGGTTAATGAGTGGAGTTACAGAGGCTCTAAAGCGCAAGGAGAGGTCTTTCAAAAAATGGAAATCCTCCCCAAATGAGGAAAATAAAAAGGAACACAAACTCTGGCAAAAGAAATGTAAGAAGGTGATAAGAGAGGCAAAGAAAGACTTTGAGGAACGTATGGCTAGCAATATAAAGGGAAATAATAAAAGCTTCTTTAAATATGTTAGAAGTAAAAAAAACCTGCCAGAGAACCGGTTGGCCCTCTGGATGGTAAGGGAGGAAAAGGGGAGATAAAGGAGGACTTGGAAATTGCAGAGAAATTAAATGAGTTCTTTGCATCTGTCTTCACGACAGAAGACCTTGGGCAGATTCCGCTGCCCGAACGGCCCCTCTTGACTAAAGAATTAAATCAAATACAGGTTAAAAGAGAGGGATGTTTTAGGTTTAATTGATAATTTGAAGATCAATAAGTCACTGGGCCCAGATGGCAACCACCAAAGGGTTATTAAGGAACTGAGAAATGAAATTGCAGATCTCTTAACGGTAATATGTGTCAAGGCCCGCACACAGAGCACACACACAAACAGGGTTCAGTTCTTTGCCAAGATCTTTAGTGGAAAGCCAGGCAAGTTCAAGTCCTTTGCCAACAATCAAGTGCCAGATAAATAACAGAATCCAACTCCCAGCAATTAACAGTCCAAGTCAAAACCAGAATATCTCACGGAAACCAGATGCCAAACCCAAAGGAACAGATTAAGCAATTGTCCAGGAAGCCAGTCCGAAATCAGGAAACAGAGCCAAGGTCACAGACAGGAACGTGGTTGCAAGTTCAAATGACGCGTTGCTCCCACAGAGAGCTCAAGGTGAGCTTACCAGCTTTATCTCAAAACAGGGAACACACCCTTACTTCTGGAAAGGCTCCTGCTAGTACTCAAGGCTTCCTGACCTGATTCCCCGTCTAGCATCAAAGACCCTTTCCCTAGCTCTCCTGGTAGCACATCTTTGCAGAATCCTGCTCATAGCCCTTCTAGGGGGAGAAGATATGTTTTCAGCTGAGTCATCAGACCCAGCTGCCTGCTGACTTGAGCTGCAAGGCTCCTCCAGCAGCTCTTCACCATTTAACCCCTCAGAGGCAGGTTCTGTGACAGGCAGGGTCCTGGCAATATGCAATTTGCCTCTTAAAACTGCCACAGTACTGGAGGACTGCAGGATAGCGAATGTCACACCAATTTTTGAAAAAGGAAGGAGGGGACCTGGGAAACTACAGGCCAGTTAGCCTTATGTCTGTCCCAGGGAAGATGGTGGAAAGCCTCATCCAAGAGAAAATCTTAAAACACATAGAAGAACAAGCCTTGCTGAGAGAAAATCAGCATGGTTTCTGTAAGGATAGGTCTTGCCTGACAAACCTTTTAGAGTTCTTTGAAAAGGTCAACAGGCATGTAGATTTGGGTGAACCGGTGGATATTATCTACCTTGATTTTCAGAAGGCTTTTGACACAGTCCCTCACCAAAGGCTGCTGAGAAAATTGCACAGTCAAGGGATAAGAAGGCAGGTCCTCTTATGGAATGAGAACTGATTGAGATCCAGGAAACAAAGAGTAGGTGTCAATGGGAAAGTTTCACAATGGAGAGAGGTGAAAAGCGGTGTGCCCCAGGTCTCTGTCCTGGGACCGCTGCTTTTCAATCTGTTCATAAATGACCTGGAGACAGGGATAAGCAGTGAGGTGGCCAAGTTTGCAGATGACACAAAAGTTTTCCGTGTGGTAAAAACCAGAGAAGATCGTGAAGAGCTCCAGAAGGATCTCTCCAAACTGGGGGAATGAGCTGAGAAATGGCAAATGCGTTTCAATGTAGCAAAATGTAAAGTAATGCATATTGGGGTGAAAAATCAAAACTTTATCTATCAACTCATGGGCTCTGAGCTATCTGTGATGGATCAGGAAAGAGATCTTGGTGTGTTGGTGGACAGCTCCTTGAAGGTGTCTCCCCAATGTGTGGCAGCGGTGAAGAAGGCCAATTCCATGCTAGGGATTATCAAAAAGGGGATTGAAAATAAAACAGCCAACATTATAATGCCATTGTACAAAACAATAGTAAGGCCGCACCTAGAGTATTGTGTACAATTCTGGTCACCACATCTCAAAAAAGACATAGTGGAAATGGAAAAGGTGCAGACCAGAGCGTCTAAAATGATTACTGGCCTGGGGGAAGTCCCTTATGAGTAAAGGCTAAAGCATTTGGGGCTCTTTAGTCTGGAAAAAAGGTGCCTGAGGGGGGACATGATTGAGACATACAAAATAATGCAGGGCATGAGTCAAGTGATTAGAGGGACATTCTTCTCCCTCTCACAAAATACCAAAACTAGGGGACATCCACTCAAACTGTGGGTTGGGAGAGTAAGAACAGACAGAAGAAAATATTTTTTACCCAGCGTGTTAGTCTGTGGAACTCCCTGCCACAAGATGCGGTGATGGCATCTAGCCTGGTTGCCTTCAAAAGGGGATTGGACAGATTCCTGGAAGGGAAGTCCATCACATAAACCATGATGGAGATGTGTTATCTCCAGGCTTAAAACCAGGGTACTTCAAGGACCAGATGCAGGGGAGAGGTAGTAGGAGACAGATATCTAGTCTCATGTGCTCCCAGATGCATTTCGTGGGGCCACTGTGAGATCCAGGAAGCTGGACTAGATGGGCCTTTGGCCTGACCCAGCATGGCTGTTCTTATGTTCTTATGATAGGACAGGGATGGATCAAAATTGAGTCCAGAGAGCACTTCTTTCCTTCAGCGACACAAAGTTGGACATGGCACAGCAAATATTCTGCTGATGTGTAAAAACTCACCTCCCATTGAAGGCAATGGCGCGGCAAATCTGTTCCTCCTTTCCAAGTATAAAGTCCTAAAGCCCTATCTCGATTTGTTTTATTGGTCTGCAGGAGAAAAGAAAGGGACAAATCAGCTATGTCAAAGTGTAAAAACAGAGCTTGCCTTGGCCTGTAGACTGTTCATCAGAACAGATGACAACAGCTTTATCCAAGCTGGTGCCTTCCAGATGGGATGGCTTGACTACGGCATCAATTGCTCCAACATCCACCAACACAGGAACTATAATAAAAACACATCGTTCAACCAGCATGAACCCAGGCTGGAAATTGCTCTCCAACTAATTAAATTCCACAAGGACTAATTCACATACATTTATTCCTAGTTCTATGATTTAGTACAGGATTTCCTCATGATATGTAATATATGTACAGCAAATCTTTGTTTTAAAGGGGATATTCAGAAATTGGTTATTCCTTTCTAAGGACACTATATATCCTTTAGAAACTGGCAACAGACTCACAGAACTAGGTGGATATTGGACAGGTTAATTTTAGTGTATTCTGTCAATCAGTCTTAATGACCAGTTATAAAACAAGGGAAACCACTTTGGCAGATCCAGTAGTTCAAATTAGTTCCCACTGTGACAGTCAGATGTCATTCCATACTAAAGGAATTTCTGCTTCTAACAACATGCTATCTGTATCTTTTGTTTTAAGCTCCAGAAAACAAAACTTTCAGAATCCTTTGGTGAAGTTATACTATAGTTGCTTTTTAGGTAAGGCTTTTACCATGCATTTCCACTGCTTCATTCATTATGTTTATGGAGATTCCCATTTGCAGCCACCCCCCATGTGCGGCAAATGCCTTTGTGTCTTTCTTTTCTTATGAGAGGAAGTCCATTAAAAAAAGATGCAGATTTGAATATGAGTAGTAGATGTTCTCCGTTTAGCAGTGCCCTAATCTGAGTATACCTCTGGAAAGGTACACAAAAATTATTTGCAGAAGATTGATTCAGGCTTTGTCTGACATTCAGATGAATATAATGCAAGGTAAGCAGTTACAAACAAATCTTTGAACTTTGCCTCTGCAACATCACCATATATTCTAACAACAGTTATACATGCCACACTAGTTACCACCAAAGTTAATAAAATGATAGGCTCACTGTACATTCATAATTTCCCTTAAGGAAGCTAAGCAGTCATACTGGGCTAGCATATATTCATTTTCACAATTTATATTAATCTGTCAAAAAAAATATCAAGTGTTTTTCTCATATATAAACCCTTAGTCAGAACAACAAAATCACTGTTTTGTTTGTAAGAATATAGTCTGGTTTCCTACTTAATGGCTTGTATTGCACAATGAATGTCTGCAATATTTCATTCAGTAAAGTGCTAGGAATTCTCTACTGAATGATCTTTCTAAACAAAAACATATGAATTCACTACACTTAAAAAAACCCTTCCAGTTCTATGAATTAAGGTATACAGAACTGCTGGATAGCTCATTGGCTTACGTCTCTAGCTGCAGAGCCAGAGATCGAGAGTTCAAATCCCCACTGTGCCATCTTGATCAGGACTGGACCTGACGGATCCTTTCTGCTCTGCAGTTCTAAAATTGTAGTGCAATTAAGGTGCAATCTGCACAGCTATACAAATGAAAGAAAATGCAGTATTAAGCTATTGCATAGCAGTAAATCTTAAGCATGCAAAACTCTTTCTGAATATTATTAGGTGTAACCGTGAAAACTTCTGTGGTGTAGGCGATAAGATGTTAGTCAACCAAGGCTAAAATCCTGATTCAACCACAAAAACTCACTAGGATTTGGCAATCGTAAACCATTCCTTGAACATCTCACATAATTCAGAAAAAAGCTCTACTAGGCTCACTATGAGGACACATGAATTGACAGCACATAACATGAGCAAGTTGCCGTTCTACATCTTGTAGTAGCTGCACCTTTGAACAAAAAGTTCAATGGAAAGTGCCAAAACATGCTACTACTGTACTTTAGTATGTTTTCCTACAGTTATCATGCCTGTTCTATAGCTTGCCCACAACTTCCTCAGAAAGGGTGTTCTTTCTGGGGATTTGTCCCGTGGTCTGGTCATACCTGTCAAGTGTCCCGTTTTGGCTGGGACACTACCATTTTCCAGCCTTTTTCCTGCCGTCTTCCCAGAACACTTATCTTCCCAGAAATGTCCCAGGTGAGCGTTGACAGGGAGGCTTTTTGATGACATAGTGACAAGACACCGAGCAGGGAAAGCTGTGCCTGTGAAGCAGCCCCGGGGTTGGCTGGTTACTGGGTAGAGGGGGGACAAGCTGGTGCAGCTGTGGCTCAGTGGGGTGGGAGGGGCAAAGCGAGTGGTGTGTGCATGCATGCATGCATGCGTGTGTGTGTGTGTGTGTGTGTGTGTGTGTGTGTGTGTGTGTGTGTGTGGATGGGTGGATGGGCAGGCATTTGTGTTTGTGTGTGTGTGTGTATATTACACCTCTTTCCTCCGGTCCTGGCCGGTGCCAGGGAAAACATGACAGTTATGGGTTTGGTCCACTCTAGAGACTGGCTGGTTCACTCCTTTTCCCAGTGACCACCTGATATACAAGCCACCATGAACCACCCAGCCCTTCCCTGATTGATGCTTACTTGGACATTTTTGGCTCCTTCTCAGTGGCTACTTCTGTACCTCTGCTCCCAAAGTTTTGCACTTTGCTGCAAGATCTAAGTCTGCCTTTCCCCTTGTATACCAACTCTAGGTGCAACGCACGGCTCAGCCATTACTCCCAGGAGCCCATTTAGGGGGGTTCTGGCCTTCTCTCCCCCTCTCCCTCCAGGGCCTCTGGCTGCATATGGGGTTGATGTTAACTCCCTTAACGGAAGTGCTTTGACTAGCGATCATGTATAATGTCAAGTCAGTCTGGAGTTTTAGAGTGGCCTGGCTCCAACAGAAGGAGACCTGGCAGATCTTATTGCCAGAAACTGTAAGTGACTTTGATGCTCTAAGTTATTTTCCCCCTTTTTCTCCCCCTTTTTTGGATTCTTTCATCTGGAAAACAATTACAGCCACAGCAAAATGCAACACAGGTCTACTGAAGTACATCTCACTCTCCTGTATGCGTCTGTGCATTTTCCAAAAAGTTTATGGGGATATTATGCATGTTCACCAAGAGAGAGAAATGCCCCCCAAAGTCTTCCCCAGCCTACGAAAAGGGAAAATAGACTCTCAAGGTTAACAAATGCAAATAGGACTACATGAGTAAAAAGAAGGAAATCCCTCTTAAAAGCAAAAATATTCCAGAAGTATCATTCTGTAGGGAGTTTTTGAGAGTCTGTCGAATTCAGAAACTATTCCAAAGAAAGTAAATGGGTTCCTTTTTCTGAAACTGGGAATGATAAGGACACAGAGCTGAGTGGTGCTTGAATATTTCATCTCTTTTACAACTGCTTCAGTTCTGGGAGAAAATATTTATTGAACACTAAAAGTTTTATAGATTGTATTTGAGCTAGAAAAAACAATTAGTGGTGAATGTTAAGCAGTGTGAAAAACCACAGGGAACAAGAAGGGAGAGAAAATGTCTAAATTTATGCTTATATCCCTCTAGGTGGCCCAGGAAAGAGGAATTTTGAAACCAATATAGTCTTTATTTACTCTACAGAAGTTTTAGAATTACAGCGGGGGCAGTAATTATGCCCTTTAAGAGGCGAGTTTCATGCTTGCAACTTTTCATCATCTGCAAGCAACACAAGCTGATCATAAGCAGTATCAGATAGAAGATATTCTTGCTTTCCGTGGGTATCAGAATCAGAAAGAAAGCAGACCTTGAAAGAAAGCACAGTCCCGTTTCCTAACAGCAGTGGTTCCATTTGGGGTAGGGATGCAAATCCTGACTTGATTTGTTCTTGCATGACAAGAAAAGGCCACCATCACAGATATTCTCACTTGGAGCCAGCAGGGTTCTGAGAGCAGTAGCCTTGGGACAAAACTTGCCACCTTGGATCATTTCGAAGAGAAAGATGGGATAGAAATATTTTACATTCATCCATCCATCTGTACGTACATGCATACACACATAATACACACACACACACACACACACACAGAGAGAGAGAGAGAGAGAGAGAGAGAGAGAGAGAGAGAGAGAGTATTTACAAGTGGTTTATTGGAATTTCTGGAAAAACATGCAGTACTGGGAAAACGTGCGGTACAGGGGTGTTGGATGCAAGCACTCAGTTGCCCCTGCAGCAACATAGCCTGGGCGTCTTCCCCTACTCCCTGCTATTCCCCCGTAGTCACCAGTGGCCATTGCACAGTCCTCTTCCCTGGAGGCATGGCCAAAGTTAGGGCTGGGATCACCAAATTAATGAGGTGCAGAGGGAGGTGAAATGGGAGGAGGAGAGCTGGCTAGCATCCTTCATTTGGCCCATGAGGTCCTCGCTGTGGGACTGCTGGTCCCTGCTGCTTCCTCTGTGTGTGGCATGCCCAGGGTTCTCCAGGTATCTCACCTCACCTCATCTCCTCTTGGCATACCTGAATTGCTTCATCAGGTAGTACCAGGAACTCCTCCCAAAGTCCTGTGTCAGAATCTCTCTCCTGGATGGTCTCCCAGCAGTGAGTGATCCAGCAGTGCCAGTACTTCCTGGGCCTCAACTGCCTTCCAGTCGAAGGTGGCTACCTCACAATCCTCTTCCTCTGCCTCACATTCCTCCTTAAACCCCCACCATCATGGCTACATGTAAGGGCTCAAAGTGCCATCCATGTCTCTCCCCTCCCCCACGAATGCCCAGTCCATACTGACTCTCGCCATCAGGGGGGGGGGCTGCTCCCACAGCTGTGAACATTGTTAACAAGAGCAGCAAACCACAAGGATGGAGATGATGAGAATAATAAACAAATAAAACCAGTAAATGGCAGTAAAACTTGACAGTGTAAAAGGGAGAAAATAGTTTCACAAACCATAAAAGATAGCAGCTCAGTGGACTCCAAATGCCCTCTGAAGCAAAATATCATTTAACTTGCCATCGGAAAGGTGGTAGTAAAAGCCAGAATGCACTGGAGGCAGTGCCACTGTGAGAAAGGCCCTGTGCTGGAAAAGTCCCCAAAATGTATTGAATAGAAAGAAGCAGCTCAATCTTTTATTTCTTTCTTGAGCAACTGGAGATTTCCTGTAGGAGTCTGATCCATGGGGGGAAGTCTAGAGTCTTCATTTCACAAGAGTGAACGCACTCCTATTGGGAATCTCTGCCGAATCCACATGTTTGCAGACCTTGTAATTCCCCCAAGCCAGTTTGGGTAAGCTTTGTTCACCTATTACTTACTATTTAGCCAAAACATTAGTTACTTTTCATAACTCAGCTTGTGTACCCTGCTCTGCATATCTTTCATTTATTTACGCCTGGTTACTGGGCTAATTCCACTTACTTTTTATTTACCTCAGCTTCTTGTCTCCTTGTCTCCTTCTCATTAACTCACCTTTCTCATTAACTCACCTTCCATCTGCAAACAGCAACAGTAATCAATAACTGGGCAAGGTGTGCTCTGTTCACAAGGCAATTTCCTATACAGCAGCCAACCAGCATATGCCAACCTTTCCCTTGTGACCAATCATGGGTACTGTGCATACTCTGGGATGCACCCTTTCTCTTGTAACCAATCACTGATGCTGTGCACACTCTGGCATGTAAATGATATGTAATAAAACGTGCCGAATGGCAAGGGGTGACATTGCATCGCTCCGCTGGTCGGACAACTGGACTCAAGTCTTTTTTCATCAGGATCCTCCCACCTCCCACATTTCCTCCTTGCATCTTCTGCAACTGTTGTCTAACTTGTTCGCACCAGAAACTGATGAGGCTGTAAACCCTTATTTGGATCACAACCATTTGCATTGGTATGATGCAATGTGCCTGCATTCCACTTCCTTCTGGTCTTACAAAGCTAAATTGGGACCCAAGCAAGAAAATGGGCCTTCCTGCACCTCCCTGCTTGTGAACCTCTATACTTCTTCCTTTCCTTTCCCTTTGATAGGTGTCTTTTCTGTTCTGTTCTGTTCATGCTGCCTTTCTGCTCATAGGCAACTTAAGGCAGTTCATTATCAAATAAAACCACACAAAACACTAAATAACTAATATTGTTATATTAATATAACAATATTAAGACCACCATTAAAATAAATTTTTATAACCTTGCAAAATCTTTATATGCAATACATGTAACATTCCATGCACACATACCCAACCCCCACTTATTACAGTACCTTAAAGCCAACTTGCACATGAGGGTATGACAACAAGCAATGTCTCCTGATACTGTGGGTGCCCCATTGCTGGAAGTTTTCAAGAAAAGGTTGGACAGCCATCTTTCCAGGTTGGCATGAGGTCTCGTGCCTTGGGCAGGGGTTGGACAAGAAGACCCCCAAGGTACCTTCCAACTTTTTGATGATTCTATGGAAAAGAAAGGCTTTTGCCTCATAATCGGAGGACATGAGAGAGAAGGCCCAAGGGAGAACATTCCAAAGCATGGGAGCAACCACTGAGAAGGCCCGCTCTTTCATCCTCACAAAACAGGCCTCTGAGAGTGGTGGAGTCTTTGGAGCCTCCTCCAAAGATCTTAAAAGCCAAAGAGGATTACAGGAGAGGATAGGGTCTTTCAGATAATTCAAGAAACACCAGGTGGGGTAAACTACTGCCTAGAGCAGTGTTTCTTAACCTGTGGGTCCCAAGATGTTCCTGGACTGTAACTCCCAGATGTCTTCATCACTAGGTAAGCTGGCCAGGATTTCTGGGCGTTGCAGTCCAGGAACATATGGGGACCCACAGGTTGAGAACCACTGGCCTAGTCCAATCCACTCTTGCGAAGACAGAAGCTTTTAAAACTACTAAATATTCCTCCATTCAAAAACAAACCCAGAAACAACTTACACTCAGATATGGAGATGCTGAAGTTAAGGGCTACGTATATAACATAATCTTTTCAACAGAAGGTGATAATCTCCCTCTTTTTGCCAATGGAAGTGTAACATTTCATCCCATGGAAACCCCCACTGTAATCTTAAATGGTAGAATCCAGACATAGCTACACGACAACATCTGCTGTTAGTTAAGACCTAGTTCTTAGTTGCCTTTCCTATCCAGCTGGCCAAGCAGAATTACTTACACAAGAAAACTGTTTATACAATGTCCAGTTAGTCTAATGGAGTGTGCTTCTGTCAAGATCTGGAGCCCATTTGAGAAGCAATATTAGTTTGGAAGCCTCTTATATTGATGACTTATATAGTAATTAGAGTTCAAATAATGTAAATGATACTCATTCATAGGGCTGACTAACGTTTAATGGGACTATTACTGTGGTTCAGAGCAGGCTCAAGTTTGTAGAATAATTTGCAGGAGAGCTGAGTAATTTACTGCTGCAGCCTGGACAATTATGCCTTTCCATTGATACTATGATGAATGGCACATTCATATTCTCAATTCCCCTTCTCGGTGCTTCTATTTGCATAAAACTATTCATGAGGTTTTGTAGGAGACATACAAAAGGGTTCAAATCCTGTCCCCACCCTCTTCACCCCACCCCACCCCCTTCTAACTAAAGCCTCATTAAGATTCCAAGAAATAAAGAACATAAGATCATAAGAACAGCCTTGCTGGAAAAGGCCATAGCCCATCCAGTCCAGCATTCTGTTTCACACAGTGGCTCACCATTTGCTTCATGGTATTCCCAAGCAGATGTCTTCACCTGCTTATGATTCCCTGCAAATGGCATTGAGAGATATCCTGCCTATCTCTCCAATCCAGAGGTTGTCCTTAGGCATCCATAATGATAGTCATTGATGCCCTTGTTTTCCATGAACTTGTCTAATCTTTTCTTAAAGCTGTCAGAGGTGACTGCTGTCACCACTTCTTCTGGCAGGGAGTTCCACAGACCAGTGATCCTCTGGGTGAAAAAGTACTTTCTCTTATTTGTTTGAGATCTAGCACCCAAAAGTTTCATGGAGTGCCCCCTAGTTCTAGTGTTGTGTGATAGGAAAAACAGCGTTTCCTTATCTACTTTGTCCACACTGTGTATGGTTTTATAAGCTTCAATCAGATCACCTCTTAGGCAGCATCATTCAACAGTGAAGAGGCCCAACTGTTGAAGCCTCAGAGGGTAAGGAAGGTGTTCCAGTCCCCTAATCATTCTGGTTGCCCTCTTCTGTACTTTTTCCATTTCCGTAATATCCTTCTAGAGGTATGATGGTGACCAGAACTGTACATAACACTCCAGATGGAGGCTCACCATAGATTTATAAAGAGGCAAAATGACACTTGCTGACTTATTTTCTATACCCTTCCTAATGATTCCTACAGCATTGAGTTTGATTTTTTCACTGCTGCGGCACACTGGGTTGACACCTTCATTGAGTTGTCCACCAGGACACCACGGTCACTTTTCTGGTTTGTTGCAGAGAGTTCAGACCCCATCAATTTATAAACATAATTGGGGTTTTTTACCCCAACATGCATCACTCTGCACTTACTAATGTTGAAGCTCATTTGCCGCTGGTTTGCCTACTCCCCCAGTGTCAAAAGATCCCTCTGGTGCTCCTCACAATCTCTCTCAGTTTTTACCTCCCTATATAATTTAGTGTCGCCAGCAAATTTGGCCATCTTGCTATTTACTCCTAGATCATTTATGAAGAGGTTGAAAAGCAGGGGTCCCAGTAATGAACCTTGGGGGACCCCACTCTTTACTTCCCTCCACTTTGAGAAGTGTCCATTTAGTGCTACTCTCTGTTTCCTGTCCCTTAGCTAGTTGCTGATCTGAGACAAGACCTGTCCCTTGATTCCATGACTGGCAAGTTTATTCAAGAGCCTTTGGTGTGGGACTATGCATGCATTTACTGGGACATCATCATCAACTCTGCAAAATGTGCTGAGGACTACCAGTTACGGAACAGCATCATGGGAGCATTTATATCTAATTCTGTTTACATGAGGAGAATCAGCAATAGGCTTGGCAATACATGTTCCCTTTTACTGGGCACCTTCCGTGACACAGTCTATATCAATTTTAAACAGCTTCTTTGATTATTAAAACAGCAGTGGAACAAACTGGGTCTGAAGGGTCATGACAGACCCAGATGGGAATTCTACCTGCAATCTCACCATGGGTAGAGCGTAAGGCATTTTGCTAAGTACCTCTAGCTGTACTGTAGTCAAAAGCAGGGGCCTGTTTTCTGCATATTACAGACAAGATCTTTCCTTCTCTGTTAATAATGCTTCCAAGCCACATCAGCAATCTTCACTCTGGTTGCCTTTCTTGACAGAATGGGAACATTAGTCTAGCCACATAGCAGAAAATTTGCCCTCATGTTAAGTCTTTATGTTGACATTTTGATAAACTCCTACTCGGATCAGATAGTAATGGTTGGGAAACCTTCACAAATTATAAAGGTAAAATGTGCACGTTAGCAGGTCTCTGTAACGTATTTCCCTTGCGCGTCAGATACATGCTCTGTTGCACATTTCCAACCAGCCAGTTTCTCTTTCTCTCATGAGAATCTCAGTAAAACACGACCACACCACAGAGAGGGCAGGACTAAAGGGAAGTCCATTCCATGGCCTAGAAGGCTTTCATGAACAAAGTAAAAAAAAACAAACAGCATTATAAGTCATTGCACTGAAGCAAAAGCTCACATACAACCAGGTCTTAGGCAGCAAAGGAATTGAGAAACCATTAATGCTACATTGCTTAAGAGAGGGCCGAGACTGCTCCTCCAAATGTTGATGTACTGTATTGTGACTTCTATCCTAGTTGGAATACTCAATAATGAATTATGCAAGTTGCAGTCCAGCTTTATCTGGAAGGTCAAATGTTCATTAATCTTCTTCTTGTTGTTGTTGTTCTTGTTGTTGTTTGCTGTCAAGTAACCCTCAACTTATGGTGACCCTATGAATAAATGATCTCCAAAATGTCCTGTCCTCAAAAGACCATCTGTTGAAAAGTCAAGCCTGTGGCTTCCTTTAGGGAGTCAGTTCAACTCCAATTTGGTCTTCCTCGTCTCCTGCAGCCTTCCCCCTTTCCCAGCAATATTGTCTTTTTGAAACACTCCTCCCATCTCATGACGTGCCTAAAGCAGGACAATCTCGGTTGCAACATTCTTGTTTCTGGAGATAGTTCAGGCTTGATTTTATCTAGGAGGACCCACTTGTCTGCTTGTCTGGCAATCTAAGATGTCTGTAAAGCTCTCCTCCAGCACCACATCAAACAAATCAGTTTTTTCCCTATCACCTTTCATTACCCTGTAGCTAGCAGCAATTTCCCTCTCTTTGTTTTTTTTTTTTACTTTAAAAGAGACCTCACCCAGAACCAAGTAGGGAGAAGGAAAGACAGCTTTAATTTCTTGCCCTTACTTCAGGTCTCAATCCGACATTTAATTCAGAAAAAAATGCATTCCAAGCAATATCTGTTATTATGGAAGATATACTAGGAAAATTTCACACATTTTAGTAGGGCCCATATGTTACAGAGCTGTACAGATTCCAAGGCATTTGGGTCCTCCAAGAATGAAGCAGCATTGGTTAAAAGCAGAGGGATAATGTCCCATCTTACCCCTGATAGTCGCATTCTATTGGCTTCTCAGGTACGAATGAGGCAAATGAAGTGGAGGGAAGCCTGATTTTAACATGTCAAAATCAATGGACATTTGTTTCAGATATCCTCTGTGTATTGCCCGATCATCTCATTCCCTTCTTTGCTCAGAACAAGTTCCCTTTATTTTGTACTGTAGAAAAACCTGCCCCTAAAGGAAAAACCTTCCTGCATGCCAATAGATGGCAGCTTTTTGATATTCATATGCACGTTCACATAGTTCAATTATGGGGAATCAGAGATTTCAGTGTAGTCTCTATAAAAAGATAAAGGTTCCCCCTGCACCTGCGTGCTAGTCGTGTCCTACTCTAGAGGTGGTGCTCATCTCTGTTTTCAAGCCAAAGAGCCAGTGTTGTGCAAGTCCGTGGCTATGTGGCTGGCATGGCTGCACGGAACACCCACCTTCCAGCTTTTTACGGCACTACCTATTTATTCACTTGCATTTACATGATTTTGATCTGCTAGGTTGGCAGGACCTGGGATTAACAATGGGAGCTCACTCCACTGCCTGGCACCCGGGATTCGAACCACCGAGTTGCCAACTATATTCTCTATAGGCCAAGGTTAATAGCATGACTCATGGACTCAGGAGGAAGAGGCACCCTTTCACCAGGCAACTGTGAAGCCCAAGAGAGGCAATGCAATTCAGTATCATGTAAAACAATGTTATATTACTGAGAAATAGAACCCAAATGGCTGTCACAAACTTCACTTTTGTATAGAGACGAATACAATTATGCCCTTGTTAGGAGTTGGGGCTTAGAATAATTGAGTTGTAGAGATGGTTGAGGTTAATATATGGCTTAATACTGTCATTAAGTCTTTGTTTTCCAATGTGAATCTGCTGCTTGTTTTGGGAGTAGGCATGTGAGAAATATTTTAAACAAAATTCTTGGTGATATTCCATCATTGCTGAGACTACACCCTACACCAATGAAATACTTGAAGTCTTAGCAAAAATGAGATGCTGGTCTTATTTTGGCTGTTTCCCACCCCAATCCCCGTTTTCTGTCTTTGCTTATTCATTTGTGCAGGAAAAAGAAGATCCCATGCTGATCTTTTGGGGAATCTTGAACTGGATACAGTTTTGTGCAGAAACTAGAATAATTCAGTGCCAATTTGTGTAAAATTTTTGTGTGGAAAAAAATATCATGAAGCCTTTGAAAAATTTTGTGATGTTTCTCGGGGAAGGGGGGGGATGAACCTCCAAGAGACCAGAGACTGAGAAAGGCTAAGAGATTTGCATGCTTTTTGGACAACATGTAACCTCTAACCTTCCAGGTCAACATAGGAACCACACAATTCCATAGGCAGTTGCCCTAGGTGCAAAATTTTTAGGGGTCAGAAAGGAGTCCAGACGACTGTGTTGGGGCGTGTGTGATATCTTGCCTTCTTTTGGGCAGAGGTGACCATCTTCAAAGCCAGGAGGAAAGGTTTTCCGTCTGGGATCCAAGGGCCTGATCCCTTTGCCCCTCTCCTGCTGCCAAGTTGATAGGCGGGCTTGCAGAAAGGCAAGGGCTGCTCATGAAGGGAAGCCTCAAGAGTAGGTGGGGGGGTCACAGATGGGATAGGGCAGGGATGGCGAACCTATAGCATGTGTGCCAAAGGTGGCATGCAAAGAGCTTTCGCCTGGCAGGCAACATGTCCCTGCCCCCCCCACTTCCCCCTCTGCTGGACCAGCCATGAGGAATTTGCAGAGGGGGAAGTGGGGGGCTGGGAGCATGTCGGGTGCCAGGCCGACCCTGCCGTCGCCATCCCCATTGCCATTGCCATCATCACCGCCGCCCCAGCCGCCATCCCTGCCCCTCCCATCACCGCCGATAACCCTGACCCCGCCGCCATGCCGCCCTTACCCTTGCCCCCACCCCTGCCCCCCACTGCCACCGATCCCGACCCCCCACCGCCGCCGTCCCCATCACCATCACCCTTGCAGCCCCTGCTGCTGCCACCCCCGCCTCCACCTCCATCAACGCCGACATCCCTGCCCCTCCCACTGCCGCCGCCGATTACCCTGCCCCTGCTGCCCCTGCCACCCTTGCTGCCTTCACCCCCTGCCCCCCCCGCTGCCACCTATCCTGACCCCCTCCCCAGCCGCCGCTGCCGCCGTCCCCATCACTGAGTTTGGGCACTCGGTGCCAAAAAGGTTCACCATCCCTAGGATAGGGAGTCATTTGGAGGGGGGTCAGGACTGCTCAGTTTCCCTTCCAGGCCCATGTCTGTGCAGGCCTGGAAGGCAGTGTAGTGGCAGGAAGGTGGAGGGGTTTTCTTGCCCCAGGTGTTTGCCATGTACACTACACCACTGAGCCAGGTGGCATTGAAAAACTATTTCACAGCCTCTGAGTTCAAGCACAGCACTGTTACATCCCCACCCCTTTTTTTTTTTTTTTTTTTTTGCAAAAGAAATGGACAATGCATCCCCAGAAGCCCCGGGGACAAAGACAATGCTCTTTTTTTAAAAAACAATGTTTATTAATTTATAAAAATACAATAAAAAACATAAGACATTATACAAAAAAAGATTAAAAAAGAAAACCATTGATCTAAACTAAAACAAATATAACAAAAAACAATACAGTACAACCTACGACGCACTCGGGATTTGGCCAACTCTTAATATATTGACCAGCCCATTTCCCTCCAGAAATCTATTGAATCTTCTTCTGGTATAAACCCTTTACCTTTTTGAAATACATATACTCACAGTTTATCCTATATTCCATTGATATCATTAGACTTTTTTTTGCAATTTATTTATGGTTTCCAAACAAAAAAGTTGTCAATAAAAAAAGGAATAAAATTGTAACAATTCTAATCTTCTCAAACAAAATTTGCATCTCAGTATAACAATATATGATCCTTAACTATCTCAATTACTCATAAATTAAACGGGAAACTTTTTTGACTTATAATATTGATCTAAAAATTTGTAGAAATCATGCCATCTTTCTTCGAAGTCTTCATAGTATCCATCTGGTTTCTTTAATGCTGAGATCTTGTCCATTTCTGCGCAGTTTAACACTTTCATAATTAACTGGTTTTTTTGTCCAGAATCTTGTTTGTCTTCCATAGTTGTGCATACAACATTCTAGCTGCTGTGATAATATGGATTATTACAATTTTTTTGCTATCCCCAATATTTTGTTGTATCATAGATAGTAAAAAAACTCTGGTTTTAGCTGAAGATTAATTAAGATAGTTTGTAAAATAATTTTTTGTACCATACACCAGTATTTTTTAGCCCTCTTACACACCCACCACATATGGAGAAAAGATCCTCGTCCTTTGTTACATTTCCAACAAACATCGGATATTTTATACATTTTAGCCAGCTTATCAGGTGTTAAATACCACCTATAAAACATTTTATAAAGATTTTCTTTAAATGCTGTTGACTTAGTGATCTTTATATTAACCTTCCATAATTTTTCCCATTCAACTAACTGAATTTCTGACTTTAGATCCTGTGCCCATCTTATCATACATTCTTTTACTATCTCATCTTCTACCTGTCTAGCTAATAAACAGCTATAAATATTTTAATTAACATTGCATTAGAAGAAAAAAATGATTTTATCCAATTCAACTTCTTGATTTGAGAAGCTATATTGCTTTTTATCATTCCTAAACCAAGATTTCATTTGCATTTCCAACCACCAATCTATTGTAATTCCTTGTAACTGTAATTCTTCTTTTGATTTTTAGTTGTAATTTTTCTGTTAACAGATCTTTATATCTTAGAGTTTTTTCTTCCTCTGTTATAGAGGGTTTTGTAAGTGCCAGTTGTGGGAAAACCCAAAGTGGCATTGATGTATAGATAGAGTTCTTCAATGAGTCCCAAACCCACAACAAGGCGTTTCTTATACAATGGTTTGCAAAATCTTTTTGGGCTTTGGCTTTTCCATACCATAGATATGCATGCCATCCAAAATTCAAGTTAAATCCTTCTAACGAAAGTAGTCAATTATCTTTAAGGGTCATGCACTCTTTTATACGCATCAGACAACAGGCTTTATAATATAAAATCCAGTTTGGTAACACAAAGCCTCCATTTTCCTTTTTGTCCTGCAGTACTTTAATTTTGAGTCTGGGTTTCTTTTCATTCCAAATAAATTTTCTTATTTGTTTATCTAAGTCTTGCAGTAATTTAGTTGATTTAAGGACCAGTAATGTTTGGAACAAGAATAATAGTTTTGGTAGTACATTCATTTTTATTGCCGCTATTCTTTCCATAAAAGATAGTTGTAAATTTTTCCATGAGTTTATTTCAATTTGTATCTCTTTTATGACTTTGGTATAATTATCTTGAATAAGAGTGCTGGTTTTTGCAGTAACATAGATACCTAAATAGCGGACTTTCTTAACTACCTTGAAATTAGATGTTTGTTCTAGATTGTTGATTTCTGTCTTTGCCATATTCTTTACTAACATTTGAGTCTTTTCTTTAGTTATTTTCAGGCCTGCTACTCTTCCATATTCCCTTAAAGAGTCCATCAAATTTGAAATTGTATTTATTGGGTTTTCTAATATTATCATCAAATCATCTGCAAAGGCTTGTATTTTGAATATGCAAATAAACATGGGAAATGGCTGGCAAATAAATTACCGGCACAAAGACAGAGAAATATTATAACAAGCCTTAAAGATAAACATGGAAATAACTGTAACACCATGGATAAGATGAAAACAATAGTTGAAGACTTCTTTCAAAATCTATATTCTAAGGAACAAATAACAAGAAACGAAATATTAGAATACTTAGAAAGTCAAGATCTTCCTAAAATAACATCAGAACAGAAGGAAAAATTAAATAACCCAGTCTCAATGATGGAAATAACAGAAGCTATTAAAAAACAGAAAAATGAAAAATCACTGGGCCCAGATGGTCTTACACCAGAATTTTTTAAACAATTTGAAGGAATTTTGGATATACCGCTAAAAGAAGATATCATTAGACTTTTCAAGACTTTCCTAATATTAATTTCTTAAATCAGTTTATCATTAATGGCCATATTTCATAAGTCCCTATACCATTCCTCCAGTGACATTTGGTTGTTAGATTTCCAATACTTTGCAAAAATCAACCTTGCCATTGTTATCATTATATTTAGCAATTCCACCTCTTCTTTTTTCAATTGTGTATCCACAACCATTTTTAACAATGCAATTTGTGGGGACGTTTGAATTCTTTCCCCTAGTATTTCTTATATTTCTTTAAAAACAAATGTCCATTCCATTTTCTTTATCTCACACATCCACCACATATGTAAATACTGTATATACTCAAATATAAATCTAGTTTTTCAGCCCTAACTTTGGGCTGAAAAAAGGAGCCCTCAACTTATATTCAGGTCAATACATTAACCACTGAAGTAAGTGCTTGGGTCGGTGGCTAAAAGTCATTTTAAACATCATGCACCATTTCTCCTGTGCCCCCCTCCGCATCACGGGGGAATGGTGCGCAATCTTTAAAATGACTTTTAGCTCCTGAGGCAAGCGCTTCCCTCATTGGCTAAAAGTCATTTTAAATATCACACACCAATCCCTGAGCTCACAAAGGAGCAGCTGCTAGGCCCTGCTGCATTTCCCACCCTAGACTTATACTTGAGTCAATAAGTTTCCCCAGTTTTGGGGGATTAACTTAGGGGCCTTGACTTATACTTGGGTCGACTTATACTCGAGTATATACGGTATGTCCCTTTTTCTTTTCTATACCTCCAGCATATTGGAGATACAGTATTTCTTTATTTATTATATTTAACTTTGCAGCTGTTATATACCTTTTCCAATATCCTTTATAACAATTTTATTTTACTCTCACTGACATATTTTTCATTATTCTTTTATTACACATCTCCCCCATTCTTCCTTTTTATTTCTTTAATATCTTCTTGCCATATCTCTTTTAACTTATTTCCTTTTTATTCCTCTTAAATTAATAACTTATATATCTTACTTACTATACTTTTTCTCTGTTCTTCATTCTTTATCTTATTTCCTCTATCTATAATTTCTTCCATTTTCTACAATCTCCTACTTTTGTTATCCATTCTTTGGTTCATTTTTCCATTTATACAATGTTCAGCCATGAAATATTTTCTCCAAGCATCGCCTTTATACTTTGTCTATTCTGCATTTGTTTTAGCTAATCCCTTAAATATATAACTTTTTTATATTGCACTATCTTATTTAATATCCCTTTTAAATTTTCTGGAAAACTATTAATTTCTATTACTCGAATCAAAGGTGATACTAATGAACTTTTCCCCCTGACAGTCTTCCAAAAATTCATCATGTTTTTCAAGAATTGCTTGTTTATCTTTCTCATCTTTTTAATATCTCCCTTGAAAATATGTTCTCCTTTTACATAATTTCTAAACCTCTCCAAATAATATTATCATTTTCAATTATTATATCTGGAATTTGTCTCAACTGATTGGCTATATAGTATAACTTAACATTAGGTAAACCTAAACCACCCTCTTTTTGAGGTACATTCCATAAACTCTTATTAATTATAGCTTTTTATTAGCATTACAAAACATATTTATTTTCACCTGGATTCTTTTTAACTCCCTTTCATCCCATTTTAAAGGTAACACCCAAAACAATAAAATTCAATTTGGGAATAATGTTCATTTTACATACTGAGATTTTTCCAAACCATGAAATCTTTAATTTTTGATATTCTTTTATTTGTTAGGTAATTTCTTTCTTTACTTTATCTATATTAATTTTAAGCATATCTTGTAAATCCCATGCTAATTTTATCCCCAAATAATTAATATTTTTGTTATTTTACTTTTAAATACTCCCTTAAACAATCTATTCTCTTCCTCTTTATAATTTACCAACATACATTCAAAAGCAAAGCAAAGCAAAGTGTTCTGCTTATATACCGCCCCATACCACTTCAAGTAGTCTCTGGACGGTTTACAGTTTAATTTATGCAAGTTAGACATTGCCCCCCCCCAGCAAGCTGGGTACTCACTTTACCAACCTCAGAAAGATGGAAGGCTGAGTCAACCATGAGCTGGCTACTGGGGATTGAACCCCAGGTTGTGAGCACAGTGTTACCTGCAGTACAGGCATTTAACCACTGCGCCACAAGGCTCAGATGTATTCCAATAAGACAATGCTCTTCTAAACAGAACCCTTTTGCACTTCTAGTTTTTATAAGTTTGTTTGTTTTGTTTGTTTGTTTACTTACTTACTTACTTACTTACTTACTTACTTACTTACTTACTATACCACCCATCTGGCTACCAAGGTCACTCTGGAAAATTAACAAAAATAAAACACTAATAATCGTACAAAATATTAAACACATAAACATGCACATAATACAATGATAAAATAAACCAAGAGTAACCAATTAAACTTAAAAGGAAAAAAACTTTCTTGTTTAACATCAAAATACCTTTTTAAAAGACCTTACAGTCACTTCGTGGGGAGAGTTTACAATGGCAGCACAATGTCCATCAATGCAGAAAAATTTCATGTCCCTTTTCCATGTTTTTAAACAGGCATTGGCAGGTACAATTATGTTTTATGCATCTAATAAAGTTTCTATAGCCCCTGAAAGCTTGCACTGAAATAAATTTACTCATGTTTAAGATGCCACGGGTCTCTTTGTTTTAGTGATGTTTCAGACACTGACATAATATCATACCTCTTTGATGCATCTTCACCAGGAACTTTCTCTTCACTGCCATATCAGGCTCTTGTTTGTGCTGTCATACATAATTTGTTTCATAATGCACCATTTGCTTATTCTGTTATATATCCTTTTCTGGTAAATGTGCTCTGAAATTCTTTTTCAAGCGTATTAAGGTTTTATTATAATATTGTCAGACTAGCACATGCATGAAGAAATACATTTTACTTCAGATAAAAATGTTCTAGGAGAAAAAAAAATCACTATTCATCCCTTGCCTACGTACTGTGTTATGGCAGCTGGTGTTAATAGACAACAGCAACATTAACACAGAGAGACACTGGTGCAACACTGAGCAGACACTGTGGCAACATGTGTGCAAATGCTCGAAGTTTGAAATGGTTCAACTTCACCAGAATTCCCAGAAGCCTCTGTCCCATGAAAAGGATGTGGTGGAAGGAAGAGAAGGCATTGTTGACCATCGGTATTGTCCCATCCTTGGGACTTAAAAAAAAAAAAAGACAGCCATAGTGTGTAGATGGAATGATTTTCACTTTCCAATAGAGATGGGCACAAATCGAAAAAATGACATTTCAGTTTTTTGTTTTTCGTTGTGGGTCCCGTTTTGGTTCATTTTCATTTTTTTTTTATTTTTTGAAAATTTTTCATTTCATTTTTCATTTTTCATTTTTTGTTTTTACTTGCTTTTTGTGTGATTTAAAGCATTTCTGCGTGTGGGCATCCCCCAATGCCCCAGAAAACACTAAAAATGATGCTGGCAGAGACACAGTATAGACTAGGTACACAGGGAAGCTGCAAAGGCAGCAGAGGGTGTTGCCCAGGGCGTAAGGCAGCCTCAGAGTGACTGCACTGCAGGGCAGGGGAGGGTACTCACCGAGAGGTACGCATGCACACAGGGAGGCTGCAAGAAAAATCTCTTGTTTCTCTCCCCTAAGAGCCAGGCTGCAGCCAGCAGGAACACAGAGACACACACCTGCCTGGCTGGCCTAAAGTAACAAGTCGCAGAGACAGCAATCCCACCCTAACTCCCACCACAGACTGCAAGGAGGACAGGGGCTGCCAGAGCTTTTTATGCCCTCTGTGGCTGCCACACCTACCCAGTCTGCAACCTGGGCATGCTATTGGTTGAAATTGTCCAAGAATTTACATGATCCCATCACATGGCTTGCATCCATTTTGTGGCTGGGATCCATTTTGTGTCATCCTTAAAGGGAAAAGAAAAAATACATCGCGATGGGAGAAAGACAAAAACAAACATTTTAAGGTACCCCCTGGTATGTAATAATTTCAAATAATTATTGCTGCATTTTTATGGATGTCCAGGGCGTTTTAATACCCAAGAAATCAATATTAGGCATCTGGGAGTCATTTTGAGTCTATGTCCCCTAACTCTCCTTAAAGGAAAAAAATACAGCAATCTGAGAAAAGACATAAATGCACGTTTTAATACCCCTCTGGTAGGTATTATCAGGCAGAATAAATAATTATCGCTGGGCTTTTACGGATATTCAGGACATTTTTTAACATTTACAAACAGCTCATTACATTGTGCATCGCCATTAACGAAATCGAAACGTAACGAACCTAATTTTTGTGGTTCTGTTCGGTTCATTCCAATTTCATCACAATTTTTGTTATTTGTTTCATTTTGTTATGTAACGAAATGAATAACGAATAACGGAACAATTTTTTTTTCATTTTGTGCCCATCTCTACTCTCCATACAAAGATCTTTTGTATTAGTAGCAAGGGAGGAAATGGGTTATGTGGTCATTGCACTGCCACGATGGATGATGTGCAAGTACTTAGAATTAAAGCAACATAGGCAACCATGCGTGCAGAATGATAGATCCAATGTGGTGCCCGACCTTGCAGCAGAATATTTTCTGTCCATCAAGACAAGGTCCACGATTAGATCCAGCTCAATGTGTTTTATTTGAAACATATTTTTTCTCTTTCTCTCTCTCTAGTTTTTACTTCAGCGATGAAAGAAGGGCCATTATATTAGCAGAAAGCAAAATACAGAGAAAGTGGTTGTGTGTTTTCAAACCATGCAAACAACTACTTGCCATGTTTTCTCATCAATGATACATGCAGTACATATTTCAAAGACACGTCATTCTGTCTTCTATTATTCAACAACAGCGGAGACTACACATTGTAACATCTTTCATTTCTCCTTTTGCCATCTTTGTTTGGTGGCTCGGTAAATTTCCTTTTGAGGTTCTTGCTTTAAATAAAACTTTCCCCTTCTATCTTTTTTCAAGCTTAGAACATGCCATTACTATAGAGCTAGAGTAGTTCTTGTTTTAATTTCCTATTATCATAACAGTCTTTGACTGGATTTCTTTCTTTATTTTCAAAGGACATACAATGCTTTGAAAACGCTAATCACAACCTTCTAAAAACCCCAGCAAGCCTAGCCAACATGGTTATTGGTGAGGCAGAATGTAGTAGATTACAGGCCATTGCCTGATGTACATCCATTCCTTGATTTCCAAAGCTTACACCACAGCTCCCAGAATCTCCCTGCCAATATGGCCAATCCCTTTGCAGACTAGAGAGGTCTGGGAACTGGAGTCCAAAAAAAGGATATTTTCTAACCTTTGCTGATTTATAGGGAGAAAAGATTCCAGAGATGAAAATGTTGTTTTTTTTTTAGTGTGCTTCATTTGAAGGCTCTAGAGAGTACCAAATTATGCATTACATGCAGATCTGAATGAAAAGTATGTGTTCAAAGCTGTTTTCAGTGTCTTTGCTTCATATGCCCCAGACGTGGGTCCTGGTACTGAAGACAAATGATAAACCCAGTCCCTGGAATAAGTGCAGTGAAAAATGGCAGTCCTATAGCCTAAGAAATCTGTTCCTAGACAGAAACAGAGATTTATTTTAAGTTTTATTCATTTAATGCATTTTGACTGTTTTATGCTCTTTGCTTGTGAACTGCTCAGAATGGCCATCAAATGAGTCATCCATCCATCCATCCATCCATCCATCCATCCATCCATCCATCAATAAAAGAGAAACAGAGTACCTTCTTTTTTTCCACATCTGCAAGTGAATTTAAGTGCAGACATATCTAGTAACATGAAAGTACCTGCCCAAGGCTTGGTGGAGGTGGGGGCAATAGCAACAAAAAAGGAAATGGTTAATAAGGTTATCTTTATGCACTGAGAAGGAAGAAAGAAAGAAAGAAAGAAAGAAAGAAAGAAAGAAAGAAAGAAAGAAAGAAAGAAAGAAAGAAAGAAAGAAAGAAAGAAAGAAAGAAAGAAAGAAAGAAAGAAAGAAAGAAAGAAAGAAAGCTTTTGGTGGCCATGACTCAAGTTGTGGGGCTTCATATGAAGCCCCCCACCTGCCTCTGCAGGTGGTACTTGGACCCAATATCCCCACCCCATCCCTGGCTGGTCCACTTGCTGTCCTCCATGCATTGCTTTGGTCCTTCTTGGTGGTGCTCTAGTCAGGCTGACTGCTCAGCCTGCCTTTTCCTGCCTCCTCCGGAAGCCAACCACTACAATAAGGAGACTGGATGGGGATTCTCCCTGCAAAGCCAATGAGAGTTCAGATGCAAGAGGAGGCAGGAAAGAGCAGGCTGAACAGTCAGCCAAGCTATAGTGCTGCTGGACAAGAAGGACCCTAGTGGTATATGTGGCACATAATGAGTGGACCAGCTGGCTGGGGGGGGGAGGAGCAGAGGGGTAGAGAGGGCACCTGTCATGCCATGCAAAGGGATCCATACAAATCTCCATGAATTGAGGCATACCCATCTAAATATTGGGAGGATGGCCCAACATAGGAGGGGCAACAGATCAGGACCAGAATCAGCAGTACACCTCCACTTGAAGGACAAAGGGCACTCATTCAAAGATGAGGATGTACACATATTAGACAGAGAAGAGAGGTGGTTTGAGAGAGGGGTCAGGGAAGCCATTCATGTGAGCATTGAAAACCCCTCTCTCAACAGAGGTAGGGTGCTCAGGCTACTTATCAGGCAGTGATTTCAACAATACGCAGGCAAATCAAATACTTCAAATCACTACCAGCAAGGCCATATCTAACGACCCATGCTTAATGGGTTTCAGCACCTTAGGCCACTGTTGACCTAACCACCTATTGAGACTATTGTCTACCTAAGAAGCCTATTCAGTCCATTGTTCTTCTTATGAGCCTATTTCAAACCAGCATGACATGAGGTCAAAGTGAACTATAAAATGGAGGACTTGCAACTAGCTTTCCTCAGACTGATGAAGCTATTTGGATCAGCAAAGCGAAACATTTCAATCTCTCAAGAAAAAGAAGTCCAGTTGCCATGACTCAACTTCCAGATAAACTCACCTGGATGACTGAGAATCTTCACAGACATATTACCTGTAACAAAATAAAATATAGCTCTTCATTAACATGTCTTAAGAACTGCTGTTGTCTGCCTGAATGGAGACTTCCCTGAAAGATGGATGGATATGTGGAGTGACTGATAACTATTATGCACCAAAGCCCATGATTTCCTTTGGCAGAGAAATACAACCTTGAAATATGTACATACAGTAGATGCTGCACAGGCAATTTAACAACAGCAGGGTTCTCGCATTATAACCATCCTAGTCCACCCTGTTCCATATTTCATGTTTTCTTAACATGCTGTCTTTTACCTCATCTGTCCTTTTCAATGGCAGACATGATGTTCACCAACCTCTTTCTATCCAAAGTTGAACCTTTTCAGGCATGGATTTTAAAAGATCCTTACAATAATAGTGCCCCATGAGATGCCAAACAGTAACAGAGAATATCTACCAAAATAAGATATGCTGGTTAGGGGTTCAAACTGATCTTTCTAAGGCCGAGAACATAGTTAGAGGTGTTCACATTTGTTGGTAGCCATGTAGCCTGGAGAATTCTGGGAATTGTAGTCCAAACCCACAAAACCGCACAGTAAACATCTTAAGACAGCACAACTCAAAGGGAGGATAGTACAATAAAGTTACTGTGGAATGGCAGTGTTGTGCTGTTTGACATGTAAACCAGTGTGAGAGTCTTCCCATAACTACAACAAAGTGTGTGTAGGTTAGTCCCTAAAACAGGCCAAATTACCTTTCAGTAACAATCTGTGCCTCCCCCATCCCCTCCTCCTCCAAGCTTTTAAGAGTGTGATCTGCTATTTCAAGGACAATTTCCCCCAAGTGATTGGCAGGGTGGGTCTGGAGGAGGTTCAGGGGTCTCTCATCTCTCCCTGACCCCTTTCCATTTAAAACTATGAATACTAAATGGTAACAGGCTGTAGTCAATTTCCTCATTTGGATGGCACCCCTCCGGTGCTGTTCTTCTTTCCTTTTGCTTCAGCCCTATAGAGGAGATGCCTATGATTGTCCCACTTGTGACAGGCATGTGTTTTCGGAAGTTAGATAATTGCCCTTCTCAAGTTCAGTGACAGGAGTAATCCAGTAATCATGCTGGAGAGATCTTGAGAATATGGCTAACAAATTGGCTCGACTCTCTTCCTTTTTAAGGATTGTACATAGGGTAAAGATGTTGGTGGCAAGATAACAATGCTTCTGTTGGAAACATTTGTGTTGAATTATTCATTGTGTTTTAATAGGATGTAATCATATGCAACAGGTGTGTTCCCTCTAGCTTACTGGATTTCAGTGTAGCTCCCAGATAATAGCCTGAGGGAAAGCAGCAGCAGAACAAATCAGCCTTATTTTAAATTAATTACTGCAATGCTACAGTGCCTGTCAGTTGTTCCTTTGCTTTTTCTCCCCCTTTTTACCTCACTGTTCATGGCACATACTAATATTCTAGCACAGAGGAAAGAACGATACCATGCAATCATCTTTGCAAAACATTGCATTAGCTTAAAAAGAAAAATTCCAGTGACAAAGTTTTGTCTTTTTTTTTAAAATGCATTACCGAAATCAGGTTAATTGCATGGTTAAGTGCCAGCATTGATTTCATTTTCATTCCAAAGAAGTATTGAAACAGATATCAGCAAACCAAACTCCGATGGTGGTGCTTCTGTTAAAAACACAGCAAAAATCATTCATGATTTATAAAACTTCTTAATATAACCTTTTCACTTAAAGAACAAGACTTGAATATATTTCATCTTATACTTCTGGTACATATTGATTAATCAATGGCTATTCTTTTCTATGTGCAAGGCTATGATTTTATTTCTAGGGTTTGTTTGTTTTTTAAAAAGTTCATCTTCCCCAGTGCTAAAGCTATTAAAATGGACAGATAAAACCCAACAACCCATTTAAAAGTGCACAATTAGAAACAACAAAATGTGCTGAATCCAAGCATGTGCTTCGGCAGACTATTCTAGAACCTCTCAGAAAAAAAAAATCTTCCTCTTCCCTCTCCATGCTTTTTTCCTTTTAAGAAACATGCTTGCAACTGGAGACCGGCCTTTAAAAAAACTGATTGGTTGCAGACCTTTGCATAAAGGCAAGAGAAAAGGCCAGCAACAAGTGACTATACCAAATATAAGGAAAAAAGATAATTGCAAAGAATGGGATGTGCATTTCTTCCTGTGGTTTAGGAAAACAGCAATAATCACTCTCTCTTTGGACAACCACGCTGATACAGGTTAAGCAATGATTTCTGAACATTAGAGGCAGGGAGAATAATTACTGGTCAATCCAGTCTGGGACTCTATATGGACTCTGAACACAGGTTTCTTAACGGCATTGCTCCATTGAGGTGGAGGAACAGATCTGAGGACAGACTGAGCTAGAAGCATGCAAAACTGTTTTTCTTCCCTCACTCCACAGAAATGAATGTCAGATCACTGAATATTCATATAATTCTGATGAAAGTCTTTATCGCCACAGCCTTTATGTACAGTGACCTCCCGCCTATCAAAGTGAACTATAAAATAGAGGACTTGCAACTAGCTTTCCTCAGACTGATGAAGCTGTTTGGATGAGCAGCGAAATGTTTCAGTCTCTCAAGAAAAAGAAGTCCAGTTGCCATGACTCAACTTCTAACTCTCTGAAGACGTGTTTTCCCCTTTCTTCCTATAGGTGCATCCAGCTGTGCACCTAGATATAGACACCATCCAGAACAAAACAGTTCACTACTCATCCAAGCAGCTTCGTCAGTCTGAGTGCTCCAGTTTATATTTCACCATGATTTCACATCACCCTGGTCTGAATAGGCTCATAAAGCAAAGCAAAGTGTTCTGCTTATATACCTCCCCATACCACTTCAAGTAGTCTCTGGGCAGTTTACGGTTTAATTATAGTTAGAGATAGGCACAACTTAAAAAAAATGGTGTTTCGTTTGTCGTTTGGTCGTTTAGGGGTCCGTTTCGGTTCATTTTTGTTTTCGTGATGTTTTTTGGAAAATTCATTTTTGTTTCGTTAGGTAACAAAATGAAAAAACAAAAACAAAAATGAAAAATCGCTGTTTCGTTAGCATTCTTTTTAGTTCAATGCATCTGCTGCAACGAAAACAAAAAACACGGCAAATTTGGTCGTTTCATTTTCGTTTCGTTTTTAAAAAATTCGTTTCATTTTCGTTGCGTAACGAAATGAAAAAACGAAAACAAAAATGAAAAATTGCTCATTTCGTGCCCATCTCTAATTATAGTATGCAGGCTACACATTGCCCCCCCAAGCAAGCTGGGTACTCATTTTACCGACCTCGGAAGGATGGAAGGCTGAGTCAACCATGAGCCTGCTACTCGGGATTGAACCCCAGGTCGTGAGTAGAGATGGGCACGACTTGAAAAAAAAAATTTTCGAGTTGTCGTTAGTCGGGCCAGTCCCGTTTTGGGTCGTTTCCGGTTTTCGCGAAAATTCGCAAAAATTAGTCGGTTCGTTTTTTCGTTTTTTCGTTGTCGTTAGTACTGGTTTTTTTGGGGGGGGAGCGGGCTCCTGGAGGCACCTCTGTGGGGTGGGTGCCTCCTCTGGCCCGCTATAAAGGGAAAGTGGGCTCCTGGAGGCACCCGTGGGTGCCTCCTGCCACTAGGAAGGGGAAGCAGGCTCCAAGAGACCCCTCTACATGGGGGTCTCCCTTCCTCACCTGCTGCTGCTGCAAAATGCTATGCAATAGCCATATGGATATTGCATAACATAATGTGCAGACAGTGAGACCAGTGTGAGAGTGATAGAATCATGCCTTCCCTGCACAAGGCTCTCGCACCACCATGTCTCACACAGAAGGGAAGTGTACTTGCTGCGTGTAGTGCAATGCAAACAAGTAGATCTGGCTTTAAGGTGGCTTAGTGCAAGAGCTAGGGTTAGGCTAGTGACGGGTAAGGTTACGGTGGGCTAGTGGGTTGCACCTCTGGGTGCCTCTCTGACCCACTAAGAAGACAGTCTGTGACGTATGGGTATGGAGTCAAGGGTTAGGGTTAGGGCTAGGGCAGGTTTTAGGGGGCTTTTTGGCACATCCCAGAAGTCTCCATGGCCAAGTGGCCATGCGACTGGTGGGATGGCTCCAAAAATTTGCATGGTTGTCCACTCCCACATGGCTGGCCACTTGGCCAGCCCATCATTGCGCAGGTGTAAATAAAATAAAATAAAATAAAATCAATGGAGGACAGAGGAGGAGAGGAGAGACATTTTGTTGCAAGAAAAAAAAACCCACTGCTACTGTGAAAAAATCTGGCAGTTTATAAATTTTCGCGTGTTTTCTCTTGTGCTTGTGTGTTTTTGGACCACGATTTCAAAAACAATATTGCGTTTGCCGCCCCATTTTGGATCCCCCCCCCGCCCGCACCGCATGGCATGGCGATGGCGACTCGCGAGTCCGGCTGCCCAGGACGGGGGGGAGGCGGGACCCCCCCTCCAGAAACCACCCCTCCGGTAGGTTCCCTGCGCCCTTAGTCAAGCAGGCATTTTTCCGCCTGCTTTTTTGGCCCGGGAACGGGTGGGGGGAGAGTTTAAAAGTTTTTTCCTGTGCCGTCCGTGCCACTTGCTTGCGCTTTAATTGCGGGCGGGCGGCGGCGAGACTGGACATTTTGGTGGCTGCGAGCCTGCGGCGAGTCCCACCAGAGCAGCCGAGGACGGGGGATGAGGGGGGAGGCCGGGGACCTCCAGAAACAACCCCTCTGGTAGGTGCCCTGAGGCACGGCAGGCATTTTCCTGCCTGCTTTTTGGCCGGGAACCGGGTTTTTTTAACTTTTAAAAACTTTTTTTCTGTGCCGCGTGTGGCATCGCGCGATCTCGCGATGCAAGTAACGAGCACGACAAATCAGACCAAAATTGTTCGTTCGTCGGTTCGAGCTCGAAGTCTGGGGGAGTAATTCCCGTTACCGTTTCCGTAGAGTAACGGAACCGAGTAACGGAAACGGAAACGGAAATACCGCTAAGTCGTGCCCATCTCTAGTCGTGAGCACAGTTTCACCTGCAGCACAGGCATTTAACTACTGTGGCACAAGACTCCTCATTGGACAGTGTCCTGAATAGGCTTTTAGGTGGATAATGGCCTAAATAGGCTCATAAGTAGACAATGGTCTGAATAGGCTCGTTAGGTGGACAATGGCCTAGGGTGCATGAAAGTCCCAGCTTTCCCAATACCCAAATGACCCAACCCCAACACACAATGTAGTATATGCAGTTCAATGCAGTGAGGAGTGTGCAGACCTCTACACTGGATAAACTTAACAGCCATTAAACAGGAGGATGGTCCAACATAGGAGGAGCAACAGGTCAGGACCAAAATCAGCAGTGTGCCTGCATTTGAAGGACAAAGAGCACTCATTCAAATGTGAGGAAGGATGTAATTAGACAGAAAAGATAAGTGGTTTGAGAGAGGGGTGAGAGAAACCATTCATGTGTATATTCAAAAAACCCTTCTCTCAACAATGGTGGGGGACTCAGACACAATCTGTCTGCTACTTATCAAACTGCCCTTTCATCAATCTCCAGACAAATCAGAAGCACTTCACACCTCAACCAGCAAGGCCATAGCTAACAAACTGGGTGTTGGGAACAGTTGCATGGGTGGGACTTTCATGCACCTTAGACCATTGTCCACCTAACAAGCCTATTCAGGCTAAAGTCCAATTTATGAGTGTATTCAGATCAGGGTGATTTGAAATCAAGGTGAACTATAAATTGGAGGATTCACCACTAACTTTCTACAGACTGATGAAGCTGCTCGGATGAGTGTTGAAACATTCCAAACTCTCAGGAAAAGAAGTCCAGTTGGCATGACTCAACTTCTAGATAAACTCACCTGAGAATCTTCACAGATGCACCAGCCAGAAGTTTTGACTTTGGGTTGCCAGAATCTCATGGGAGTGTCTATGAGCATTAATTTAAAAGTAGGAATGGCATGTTCATTTTAAGTAAGGAAAATGGCCTCCGTATCCTCCACCCGAAAATAAATATGTGTGTAAGCAGCAAGTGTACTCTCTCAATGATATAACCATCTGTTAGTGATTTGGTCCGCTTTATGCAGGGAGTCATATATTTGAGCCTCCTCAGCAGTTGTAATCAGGCCATGAAAATAATAAATTTCTTTCCAGTATACGTTGAGTGGCTAATTATGTGTGCATTATAAAAATTACTACCTGATAAAAGCATGCTGCTGTGCATTTCATACACGTACAGTGATACCTTGGTTTACAAGTACCTTGGTTCACAACCATTTCTGATGAATTTTGCCTTGATCAATGGGCAATGTCTTTCAATACGAGCACTGGAGCAGGTCACATGATCACAAGTGAGCAAATGATCTCCTCCCTCTCTCCCTCTCCCTCTCCCCCCCCCTCTCTCTCTCCCTGCTAGATTGTGGTTGATTGTCTGGCATAAACATGGGTGTTTCATTTCAGAAGGGGTCTGGTTCCAAAATGAAACATGAACTGGGACCCACCCTCCAGAACAAAATCAAATACTGACTTACATTCCTTTGGGTCTCACAGGGCAAATCTCCAATGAGGAATCAGCCTCTGATGCATCATCTTTCCTTCTCCCTGGCGCTGGCCAATCAAAGAGGGAGGTGGGATGATGCATGTCCTTGCACAGCTCCTGATTGGCCAGCGCCAGGGAGAAGGAAAAATGATGCATTGGAGGCTGCTTCCTCAATGGAATTTCACCCAGCATGACCCAAAGGAATGTAAGTCAGTGTTTGATTTTGTCCCGGAGGGTGGGTCCCAGTTCCAAATGGCAGCTGTGCTGCTATGCTTTGTTTCAGAGTTGGACCCCTTCTGAAATGAAACGCCCATGTCTAGTCTAGAATGTTCTGTCTCACGCAAACCTCAAAAGCAGAGGGAGGAGAGAGGAACAGAGATCTCCCTTGCACCAGCCACGAAGGTTTTCAAAGGAGAGTGCAGGTTACAGTTTTATTTTTCTTTATTTTTCTGTTTTTATTTAATTTGTTTTCAACATTCTTTGTCATGGGGCAGTTAATCAAGCATTTTTATTGTCACATTGAAAACACAGGATAAAATTCAGTTGTTAATCCCAAGCAGAACAGATTTCACAGGCAGGTACCTAAACCATGAATGTGGGTGTGGACTCCTGGCCAACTTATTTTTGAGTTTGGGCATATTGTGTGTACTGTGCATGGTCTATGGGGCTCCAGAACAAATAATCTGTGTTTCCATTATTTCTTATGGGTTAACTTGCTTTGATATGCAAGTGCTTTGGTTTTCAGGCATGTTTCCGGGACAGATTATGCTCATAAACCAAGGTACTGTATTACGATATATGTTCTGAGTCATCTACATTTACTTTCATAAGATTTTGCAAAAGAAAAAGGAATCTGACATGCAGTTGTCTCCCAGTGAGGGAAAAGGTAAAGAGATACACACACACTTCTCCAGACCATGAGTAGCACAGATTCATACAAAATCTCAATTACTATGAATTTGCTTATTTGTTCCCTAATTCCAGAACATGCCAACATGACTGTATGTATCTTATCTCTGTTCAATGAGTCCCTCAAAATGCACTTGCACCAGGCTGCAGTTTTCTCTTATTCCTTCCTCGGCTGAAGTATTTCTGCTAACTACCATTCCTAACATTCCTTTTCTGATGGGGGTGGTGGTGGGTGGTGGTGGTGGCGGGAGGTGGGAGGAAAGAAGAACTTGTATCCACGACAACATAAAACATGCAGCTCACTACAGTCTCCTACCTCGCTTGCTTTTGAATTATGAAATGAGATGCTATTTCACTGAAGATACTGTCTGAACATGTGCTCATGTGCACACTTGTGCACACACACATGCACGCATGCACACACGCACACGCGCGCGCACACACACACACAAATCCTTTTGAAAAGGACTCGTGTGTAAAACATGCACAAAAGCATCCATAATCTCGAAGGGGAAGCGTATTCAAAAGCAATTTAAAATGGCAAGGGCAGCACTGAAGAAAACAGGGAGTTGTGAAGAATTCATTGGAGGACCGCAGAAGTACCGGGGCCTTCTCTACTGTTAGACAGAGGGAGGCAGTGGTTTCTGACAGGAGGTGCTGGGGGACAGTGGTAGCAGCAGCAGCCATTCCATATGCAAAGCATTCTTTCTGTGTATGCTATGGAGCCTTTCTTGATCTCCTAAACCAGTGGATCCCAACCTTGGGAACAACTGATGGTGAAGGCTTCTGGGGGTTTTAGCACGAGAACATCTGACTCCCCTTTTGCAGCTTGGATTCTGCAGCTCCAATTACCTCATTTCCAACCCTCCCCTTTTGCAGCTTGGATCCCACCACTCCAATTGCCTCGTTTGCAAGCCGCCCCTTCCCCCAACATAAAACCTTAGGCTCAACATTTTTTCTTGCTTTTCTCCTCTAAAAACTAGGTGCATCTTATGGCCCGGTGCATCTTATAGGGTGAAAAAGATGGTATCTATTCTCATCATCATCTTAGAACTTCAGAACTACGGATCATGCTTCTAGGGAAAGAAAGATTGCCTTAAATTGAGTATAAAATAATGCTAAAAGCATAATGCACCATTCCTGTATGAATATGGTTTTAGATTCTTTTCTTCTTTGAGGGGAAAAATATTATTAATACAACTCACACACTAGCATAATGTGGACATTTCAGGTTTCTGTAGTATTGAATCAGATTTGATTATTCTAACTGTGGAATTGTGTGTGAATCCAGAAATACTTGGAGTTAATTTTTCCTCGTTTCAGAAGTACTTTGATTTAATTATTCCTGGTACAGTATTGTTGTTCTTGTTGTTGTTGTTCTTGTTGTTACAGTCACGACCGACTGTTTGTGACCCCATGTCCATGGAGTTTTCTTGGCAGGAATACTGGAGTGGCTTGCCAGTTCTTACTCCAGGTGCCTACAGCACCTGGTATTTCCTAGTGGTCGCTCATCCAAGTACTAGCCGGGCCCGACCATGCTTAGCTTCTGAGATCAGGCAAGATCGGATGTGGCCAGGGCATCTACGCAGTATTACATAGGAATGAATCCCTTACAATTAACATGGCATTTGCAGCAATGATATTAAAGCAAAAAAGACTCAGCTCATTTGATTGACAAAGATTTCACATTTTTGTCTTAAACCTTCCATACGTGATATAGAGTTACATTAGTCCCAACCAGAGTAAACTACAGCACCTGGTATTCCCTGGTGGTCTCCCATCCAATAGAACATCCCAAATATGTTTGCCATTGGCTGAAATCCAGGAGTCACATCTAGAGTTGGCCTATGGCCCTACTCTAGGTTTCACTTACTAATTCCCCTCCAACCAAAATGTATATCATGGAAGCAAAACTCAGGCAAAGGGAAGAACCTCAAGAGACCTCAAGCCAGAGAGCAAGTAACATCTAGAGAGTAGTTGGCATCAGGGCAAAGTGTTTGTCAGAGAGAGTCTGGTCAGGAGCATGGTTAAGGGAGTGAAGGACTGCTTATATATAAGTATTAAGAATAAGGTTAGATACACAACATGAGAGAAGTCATTTATATATGTATTTTAGTTACTTCAATAAACTTCAAGTGTGTTTTGGAAATGTTAACATCGGTGTCAGTACCACTTCTTACAAATAGTGAATGGTGGCAGGAACATAAAGAAGAAGCTGTTTTCACAAAGTTAAAGTGCAGGCCGGATTGTCAAAGACACGGACCCGTCACAAATTGGAAGAAAGCCTGTAATTACAAAACTAAAAACTTGACCAACCACAAGGTGCTTAACAGGACACTTTGAGTGTATTCATTTACAGTATACCATGAAATATATTGATAAAATGGACAAAGACAAAAGAGAAGAAGGAGAATCGGGTGCCATGAAAGGGAGGTACCTGACTGCAAAGCCAAAGATTAGGAGTTTGAGTCCTTGCTGTGCCTCCTTGACAGGGATGGGGCTTAATTGCCAATAGGGTCCATGCCAGCTTTGCAGTTCTAAGAGGACCGGTGACTATGAAAACAAACTGTATTGTTTATGTCAGGGTGATTGGCCCACAGGAAGCATATGGTCCCTGTACCCTAACTTTTCAGCCCTCGCTAGTTTCTGCTTTTGCAAAAATTGGTGGTTTTGGTGGTCATTTCCCTTGGCCACTATTTGAACTTTGAAAAATCATATTACCCCCTCCCATAATTTTCCTTTCCTATCACACCATGAAAAGACATAGACATTCAACTCTGTGGCCTCAGAGTAGGGTGCAGGAAGATGCACTAGCGGGTTCTCTTTATGCCTTAGAGAACTGCTGCAGTTGTTACTGATTTCTACAGGAACTATGGCAAGTAGCACACTTTGTGGTGACTCCTGAATTGCAACACTGGTACAGAACTGCACCCAACATGTAATCTTTGATCCAGTGTGCCCAAGAGAGTTATTCACCCCCTCCCCATTCTAAAAAGTGGAATCTTGAACTTCTCGTTGGCCAGGGTAACCACAATTGCCATGAATAGAATTAGGGGAGATGTTTGATGAGGAGATAAGATGTATGCCAACTGCATATGGGCTAGGGATAGGGTTCAGACACTTGGGATGCCGCCTGTGTAACACACACACACACACAGTCACAAGCCACCGGCACCCATCCACAGGCCAAAAGGTTGAGAGGACAAGGTGAGACCTAGCTTGTGGGCAGAATAGCTGGGGAAATTTTTGCTCTCTCTGCATGTACTTCTGAAATAGGACAACTAATCATTGTACCCAGAGACAAGTGCATTGGGGTTTGGCTTGTGGTTTTTCACAGATATTTTATTGTTATGCTTTCGTTGCACCATGGTTTCTGTGGACTCCTCCCTCCCTAAAACTGCTATTTCTCCTGGAACGCAAGCTTCCATAAGCACAACTGGCTCAGTTTTTATTTAACTTAATAGCAAGTTATGCAGTAACTGAACTCTATACATGTATATCATATTTCCTACATCTGCATCAAATCACCAAGCCAGCATGAGACTATCATATTTGAATGAGGTAACAATACTTCACCCTGGAACAAAAGGATATGCAACTATTCCTCCCCTCTTAGCAGTTTTCGCTTTGTCTGAACAAAGGGTAGTTAGGTTTATAGTAAAATATGCCTATTATTAAAACAATAACATTCTTGCCTTGCATAGCTTTCAAGTGGGTTTCAAATTACACCAAGAACACTATGTATTGTTTGAAAAGGCTTTAATTGTAGTGGTATATTTTACTTTGATATGACACAAGGCTTATTATCACACGTAGCATGCCAAAAGGCAAAAATAGATTGGTTGCAAGAAAAGGCCTGTAGGGAGGAAATTTATAATATTGGTTGCCTCTCAGCGAAAAGGCAAGTTTTAGCTAAAGAATAACCCCCACATCTCTCTCAAAAGATGGGACACATTGATCTTTTCTGTTTGCATTCAATTTCATGCCAAGTTACTAGCCCAGGCTGGCAGAAAAGGCATAAAAATACCTTGGGAAAATATACCTGACTTTCAGAATGAAAGCAGACGATGAAGGTGATTTAAATCACAGTCAATTTCACCTTTCCCATTATTTCTCTGAAGTCTTGCAGGCACACAAGTAATGCTGGAAAGTGGAAACCCATATGGGAACCATATTGTCTGATTGTCCCAAACGAGAACAAACATTCTGTTGTGCTTTTTACAGCTAATACATGGAGTTCTTGCAGTTTCTGTTAGGAAAGAGAATTAATTGATTTAGGATTTTTATATGTTAACATACCTTAATGGGTTTTAGACAGTGCTCTCTCAGTGTTCTGAGTACAAAGTAATCCTTGCTACTTCAGAGGGAATATTACTTTCTAATGCAAAGCAGTCCAACTAAACTGATGGTTTTTCTTTCCTGTGTAGACATCAGCTTTGTTCACAGTTCCCTTATATCCTACATATTTGGAAAAGCGTATCCTTTTGCTTATTATGGAATTGAATATTTCCCCCTTTCCTTTTTGACTTTCTGGTTCTACTCCTGCTCTTTGCCAACCTTCATACTGGTACTCTTTCAATTCACTTGAGAGCCAATAAGGCAATGTGCTTTAAGAGTTTTAAATTTCCGTATCAAACAAAGGTACATTGTTAGTACAGAACAAAGAGAGAAAGTGAGTGATGAAATAAACAGATAAATTCTTCTCATGCTAGGGAGGGAGAGGAGTTTTTTTTTGGGGGGGGGGAATAAGGGAAAATGAAGGTTACCTGTCTCTGTCTGAAGTCCTGGGCTTCAGAGTCTGAAGCAGAAATAGGGTGCTGCCTATCCCTGGCACTGCCTAAGAAGCACTTTGTAGATGCCTCTGGGAGTGCGTGAGACTAGATATCTGTCTCCTGATACCACTCTCCTGCATCTGGCCTTGAAGTACCCTGGTTTTAAGCCTGGAGATGATACACCCCTAAAATGGCTTGTAACCTGAGATGAACTTTTTCCTCCAGAAATCTGTCCAATCCCCTTTTGAAGGCATCCAGGCCAGATGCCATCACCACATCCTGTGGCAACGTGTTCCACAGGCTAACAACACACTGGGTTATGAATGAATAGGACTGTGACATCACAGAAATGGTGCATATACAGGTCTTTGGGAGGCCTTCATTTATATATTTGCCATATATTGGCTGAAATCTGGTTGTTTAGCTCCTCGGGTGCAATGAGAATATCATCAGCAAGGTACGCATGACTTTGCGACATTCTATACAAGTAATGTGTAAGCAGAAATTGCCAAAGAAAGCCTTCAATCAGCATCAGTTTTCTGTTGATGATGACATAATTCCCATTTGGCTACATGTCTGTGAAGATTCTCAGTCATCCATAATTCCCATTGGATACATGGAGCGGCACAACAAGATTTCACTTACTCTCTGTGTTATGTGCCATTAAGTTGCATCCAACTTGTATCTCAGTTTTCAAGGTATAGGACAGTGCTGGTGGATAGAGATGGGCACGACTTGAAAAAAAATTTTTTTCGAGTTGTCGTTAGTCGGGCCGGTTCTGTTTCGGGTCGTTTCGGTTTTTCGCCAAAATTCGCAAAAATTAGTTGGTTCGTTTTTTCATTTTCGTTAGTACTGTTTTTTGGGGGGGTAGCGGGCTCCTGGAGGCACCTCTGTGGGGTGGGTGCCTCCTCTGGCCCGCTATAAAGGGAAAGCGGGCTCCTGGAGGCACCCGTGGGTGCCTCCTATCCTCACCCACTAGGAAAAGGAAGCAGGCTCCAAGAGACCCCTCAACATGGGGGTCTCCCCTCCTCACCTGCTGCTGCTGCAAAATGGTATGCAATAGCCGTATGGATATGCATACCAGTTGCAGACAGTGAGACTAGTGATGGCAGTGAACCCAGAGCCATAGGTGATGCCTAAGGCTCTCACACCACCATGTCTCACACAGAAGGGAATTGTACTTGCATGTAGTGCAATGCAAGTAGATCTGGCTTAGGGTTAAGGTGGGTTAGTGCAAGGGCTAGGGTTAGGCTAGTGACGGGTAAGGTTACGGTGGGCTAGTGGGTTGCACCTCTGGGTGCCTCTCTGACCCACTAAGAAGACAGTCTGTGATGTATGGGTAAGGACTGGAGTCAAGGATTAGGGTTAGGGTTAGGGGGCTAGGGCAGGTTTTAGGGGGCTTTTTGGCACATCCCAGAAGTCTCCATGGCCAAGTGGCCATGCGATTGGTGGGATGGCTCCAAAAATTTGCATGGTCGTCCACTCCCACATGGCTGGCCACTCGGCCAGCCCATCATTGCGCATGTGTAAAAAAAAAAATCAATGGAGGACAGAGGAGGAGAGGAGAGACATTTTGTTGCAAGAAAAAAACCACTGCTACTGTGAAAAATCTGGCAGTTTATAAATTTTCTCGTGTTTCTGTTGTGCTTGTGTGTTTTTGGACCACGATTTCAAAAACAATATTGCGTTCGCCGCCCCATTTTGGATCCCCCGCCTGCACCGCATGGCATGGCGAGTCCGGCTGCCCAGGACGGGGGGGAGGCGGGACCCCCCCTCCAGAAACCACCCCTCCGGTAGGTGCCCTGTGCCCTTAGTCAAGCAGGCATTTTTCCGCCTGCTTTTTTGGCCCGGGAATGGGTGGGGGGAGAGTTTAAAAGTGTTTTCCTGTGCCGACCGTGCCGCTTGCTTGCGCTTTAATTGCGGCGGCCGGCGGCGAGACTGGGCTTTTTGCTGGCTGCGAGCCTGCGGCGAGTCCCACCAGAGCAGCCCAGGACGGGGGATGGGGGGGGAGGCCGGGGACCTCCAGAAACAACCCCTCTGGTAGGTGCCCTGAGGCACGGCAGGCATTTTTCCGCCTGCTTTTCGGCCGGGAACCGGTTTTTTTTAACTTTTAAAAACTTTTTTTCTGTGCCGCGTGGCATCGCGCGATCACGCGATGCAAGGAACGAGCACGACAAATCAGACCAAAATTGTTCGTTCGTCGGTTCGAGCTCGAAGTCTGGCAGAGTAATTCCCGTTACCGTTTCCGTAGAGTAACGGAAGCGAGTAACGGAAACGGAAACGGGAATACCGCTAAGTCGTGCCCATCTCTATTGGCGGATCTCTGGCATGGGTGCTAAAAGTGGCACACAGGCTCCTTTCTGAGGACATGCAACATCTCCCCCTCCCACTTCCCCCTCCACTTGGTGCACGCCACTGTGCTCCATGCAGAGAGCCGGTCAAAGGGGAGGCAGCGGCTTGTGGGCTCGTTCATAGCCCCAGTTTACTCTCCAGCCACGCCACTTTTCTAAAGGGGTTCTTCTATCTTTGCTTTCCCATAGGGTAGCACCACCCAAAGCCCAAACCAAAGCATTGGCATTTGTAACCTGGGGTGTCACTGTATTCAGAGTATATTTGATTGCAGTTTTCACTTTTTCAAAGGGTAGCACCCCTGTTCTTCTATCTTTGCTTTCCCAAAGGGTAGCACCCAAAGCATTTGTAACCTGGGGCGTCACTGTATTCAGAGTATATTGCCATATTGCCACTTTGCGAAAAATACACAACAAAAGAAAAAAGAAGAGTCCGGCAAGAGGCACAAACACAACCCAAAGGACAACAAATAATAAGGGGCATAAAACAGACATTAGCAATCGCCATATGCTTGTTTGAACACTGATATTTTATATCACTGATACCACCTGGGCTTTGTGTCCTATTGTGGAAGGGCAAGGGGATGAGACCTCTCCCTTCCTACTTTCCTGAGTTTCTTCGAAAACTACATGGTGCATTTTCTGTAATTTCGCTGCCTGCATTTTTCCCCATCCTTGTTTTGTCTTGAGGTGTGACACTATGCTTTCCATCCTGAAATTTGATCACATTTTTTCATATTTTTGCTAATATACACATTTATTTGCCCATTCTGTCCAGTTTATGCAATCTACCCCATTAATTAAAATGTGTCTTGAGTACTTATTCAACTATGTGTATTTGATCCATTCTCATTTTAAAATGTATGTATTGCATTGTGCACACTTAACTTTGTAGAAACATCCTCTAAAGCTCACAAGTTTATTAATTCATCCCACAAGTTGCATCGTTTCTCTCAATAAGTGTCTGGCAGTGCAAAAATTCTGATTTTGTCATTACTATTGACAACAGTGCAATTCTTTTTCATCCCTATTCAATAGGTAGTTGTTGATTCTGTAAAGGTTTCTCTTCATCACTGACAATGTTCAGTTTGCATTTTCTCAGTGCATTTTGCTTTCTTAGGATTTTTGTTTCCACATTGTTTGCTTTAGTGAAATTATTTCTTTCCAATAATGTAAAATAAAAAGATCACTTAACAACAACAAAAAAGGGCTTGGACTTTCTTGCAAATTCCCTGGCAGCCATCCTAGCTGTAAGATAAAATTCCCCTTAAATACGTGGCCAGGATTGGGTGGTGTTCCATAAGGAGAGGTTTCCCATTAACAAAATAAGGCAACTGCCAAAAGTAACACATCAGAAAAAACAGTGGAAGCTAGCATCGGTTCACTATAAAATCAATCAGCAACATTGTTCATCTGTGAGATATGGGTGCGATTCATAGGCCAACCAATGCCGCTTCATTGGTTTACTTTAGAGGCATTGCACGAGCAAGTCAGTGGTTATTCGTGTTAAATCTGGAACCACTGATCAGGGAGTGAATCTGTGTCAGAAGCTAAGCTGAGGTTCAAATGAGGGAAGATTATAACCTGTAGCTGTAATAGCCTTTCAAACCTATCTCCTTTTGTATGATCAGTGAGAAATGTTTAAAATGAGTGATGTTGAAAAGTACTGGGCATGGGGGGGGGGGGACAATGTGTACAATTAAGTACACACGTTTGAGGTGTCCGTGCTCTCTAAAAATTTTAATTTAAGAAAGCTACAATTTTCATACACTGCTGGTTCTAAGCACTTTTTTGAGAAATATATATTAATTTTAAAAGGGGGAAGGTGGGAAATGGGAAAGAAAGTATATCCAAATACAGTGGTACCCCAACTGAAGAGCAGCTCGACTTAAGAGAAATTCGACTTAAGAGCGGAAAACAGTTGGTGTTTTAACTGCCGCCTTACAAATTTTAGATATGGTCTGCTGGACTTACACATATTTCATTTTTTATTTTTTAACTTTTTCCAATTTTTAGATAGGTACCCTGACTTAAGAGTAGTTCAGCTTAAGAGCATGCATTCGGAATGGATTAAATTTGTAAGTTGAGGTACCACTGTACATTCAGGAAAATGCACATGAAGGTGTTTTCATGTGCAGGTCAGAAATTCAGTAGATTGTATGCAACTTCTGATTCTGATGGCATGCAGAATATGTCCCATTTGCTATGTTCATATGGTTTGTTGTCTACTCAAACTGTAAAGTGTGCAGGGGGTTGTACTCTTTTCTCTAGGTGTAATTAGCTGGGCTGTGCAATATAGAACTACACATCCGAGCCACAGTCTCAGGCTGCACACGTGTTGCTGTCAAAATATATCCAGATCAAGGCCAGTCCACACAGCAAATACAAATCCTATTTATGTGCAGTCAGGAGGAAGGGAGACAAAGAATGAACCTTTTTTTTAAAAAATGCAGGCAGTTCAGTTCATCAATTAGATCTCATCCACACAGGGATAGTACAATGGTATCTTTATGAAAACCAGCTAAAAATCAAAAATCTTACAGAGTTCTTTCACAGGTTTGAGTGTTACAATAAATAAGTGGGAGAGAAAACTGGTTTTGCAGTTTGTTCCAGTCTTAACTATAGAAGTATATGAAGTTCTTTGCATTCCTAACCAATACAATTCAAGCGTGCTCCTATTGATTCTATGACAAGGGCATTTTCTAAAATTAATGTGCTCTTTTTAATGTAAGAATATAAGTCTTTGCACTGAAACAAATTCAGCCTAATTGGCCTGTAAAAACAAATTCCCTTGTCATCATTTTAAGGCTGAATGAGCCTCCACTATGGCTGTCCCTCAGCAAAACAGCTGTTATTTGGGGCAGGTATGAGCTGAGATGGAACATCTCAGTTCATATAGAGCTTCTGTGTGGCGATCACACAAAACTACTGCAGAATAGATATCTAGTGTAAACAAAGTACTGTCCAAGTTTCCAATATATAGCATACATATTTAAGGGAAATTTTAATCATACAGTGCTAAGGGGCAACCTTGAAAATGCTAGATGTATAGACCTATGAGATAGCATACAGACACCCTTCAAACTATTTTTACAAACTGTCTTCACTATTTTTGGCTCAAGGCCATTAAATATTCCAAAGAGAATCTGTAAGTGTCATAAAGTATCTGAGCCTTTCATAAGAGGCCTTATTAATTCTGTAGACTGAACAAACACAAATATTCGTAGCGTCCATGATATTTTGAACCAGTAAGCAGAAATATGCAAGCACATGCTTTCCAATTACTGTAGATAGATCATGTTTTTTCTTTCTATCTAGAATTTCAGCCAGTGTACCATTAAAGGTCTTAAGATTTTGGAGGGTGATGTTCCATCCATTTTAATGCAATTGAATTTCAGTCACACACAGTAACTGAATAACAAATATGTCTCCAATGAGAAAGACAGGTCACTCAAATGTTAACACAATCTATTTTGTTCAGTTCTCTGTCATTTCTCCCCAAATATTTTTTAAAACTAATATAAAAATAGTCCAATTGATGAACAAGTACTTTGGTTTATCATTTTCCCTCAAATTACAAGAAAATACCCCTAAACCCGCCTGAGAGAAGAAAGGAATCACATCACCTCATAGAACAGAAATGATATTTGAACTATCCAGACAGATACAGTAACTGTCCAATCTACATTTAAAACACAGCAGAGTTTACCACAGTGGTTCTCAACCTGTGGGTACCCAAATGTTCTTGGACTGCAACTCCCAGAAGCCTCCACCACTCACTGTGCTGGAAGGGACTTCTGGGATTTGCAGTCCAGGGACATCTGGGGACCCACAGGTTGTGAACCACTGGCACCACCTTCCAAGCCTTTCCGTTCTTCTCTCAAAAAGGAGTGATTGTTGTTCTTCATATTTAGTTTAACTCATTTTTCTTATAATTTAACTCTATCAGTGCAAGTCTTAATTTTTGGAGACACAAAAGCCATGCTTGCCCTGTTTTCCACTGATCTGGATACTATTCTTATGTTGATGTTCTTGAGCATTGCATTAGCTCCCATCCCCACCCTTCAACATTGTTGACTCATGTTTAGTTTTTGGTCTGCTAAGACCTGTATACATTCACATGTTTTACAGCCAAGCTTGTTGTTGTTCAGTCATTAAGTCATGTCCAACTCTTTGTGACCCCATGGAACAGAGCTCATCAGGCCCTCCTGTCCCACTACCTCATGGAGATTGGTCAAATCCATGTTGGTTGCATCGATGGCATGGTCCAATGATGACAGCCAAGCCATGTGTCACCTATTTTACATATGTTTTCATTCTCCTCTTGATATCTTTTGCCACAAGTGTGTAAAGATCATCTTGAATCCTCATTCTGTATTCTAAAGAACATGCTTTTCAGTTTGAGGTCATCAACTAATTTGTGGAGCGTTCTTTCTGTTCCTTCATTCACAGCATTTGCATAAAGGTCAATAATTTCATAAAACTTATTTCCTGAGTACTTAGGCAGAGGTAGAGCATATCTCTAGCTATGGCATCCTCCAGGATGTTGTTATCAAACTGATAGATAACTGTATGCCACTGAGGTTCATTCCAGACTCAGATCCTTACAGACACCCCCAGTATCTGACATTCTGCATCAGTATGGGCTGTCTCAATCTGTAGTAATGGTAGTGATCATCTATTTGTAGTCATCCTATTTGTTCCTCACCAGCCTTCTGGAGTTCCATGTCTATGGTTTTCATTGAAGGTACCACACCAAAGGCCTCTGGCCCCTTTTAACTGCATGCTTTCCCTTCATGTGGAAATCCCTGCCTGGATCCACCTCTAGTGATGAACCCAGATGACGTGAGCCATCTGATTTCCAGCTCTGCATTGTTTTACTTCTGCCTGTCTATCCCCACTAATCTATTACTAGGATCTCTCCTTGCCTGGCTGGGTGCCACCATCAATGTTCAATTTATCAAGAGAGCTCATATCCTTTTATGATAGCCCCTGTGCCTATTGGTTTTTCGAAGGCTACAGGGGGCATAATTTACCTACATACAGGTATAGTGGAAGTCATTTTGGAGGCCCCTTCTTTTCCCTCCATAAGTGAGAATTACCCCAACACGAGATGTAATGTAGACTACATTCCTCGTGGTGTACCCTGGGCAAGTTGACTTGTCACAGATAAAATAGTCTACATCTGGCATGTCCAAACTTCGGCTCTTCTGATGTTTTGGACCACAACTCCCAAAATTCTAAGCTTAGATTGCCAGTGACAAAGGACTGTGGGAGTTGTGGTCCAAAACATCTGGAGGGCCAAAGTTTGGACATGCCTGGTTTCAGCTGCTGGACCTCTCAAGGATTTCCCAGCACCAAAATTTAAAACAACTTTTTTCAGACATATTATACATATTTTATATTATCTTTGTAAAGTCTTGTGCAATATACTGTATTTTGTTGTGCCATATGAAATAAATAAATAATAATAAATAAATAATTTCTTCACCATAGCATAATATACAAACTCTTCCCCATAAATTTATACTTTTTAAATATGGAGCAAACAAAGAGACAGCTCGACAACTTGAAGCAGAGTTTATTTTTCCAGCCAAGTAAGTATGATTCTCCTCTTAGGCTACAAGACTTCAGAAGTTGCACCATAATGTGCTTTTGTTTTGCAACTGACCATGGAGAAGAAACACTGTTTGCAAGATGGTTTTGCAAATATGACATGCTATTTTATTAATGGCCTATAAATGTATTATCTAGAGCAGTGGTGGCAAACCTTAGGCACACCAGATGTTTTGGAACACATCTCCCACAGTACTTTGCCATTGGCAGTACAGGCTCAGAATTCTGGGAGTTGTGGTCCAAAACATCTGGAGTGCCGAAGGTTTGCCACCACTGACCTATAGCCTAGTCTTGCATTTGTTTACATCCTTGAAGAAGCATTTCTGAAAGGCGTTCCTTTGCAAAACTGGCCAAGCTCTCTTTTGGCTCCCTGTGTTCTGTCTTTGGTAGAAAGTGCCACAAAGACGCAGGAAGGGCATTACTTTGTTCTCTTAGAGCTGTGTAGCAAAATGAGAGAAGGTGAGCCTTTATGTTGCCTCTACTTCATGCTTTAAGAACTGGGAAGTCGATAAGAGCTGCCTGGTCTGATCCTTGCTAACCACTTATGCCACTGCTCCCAGCCTCAGTACAGCTATGGAGTGCAGCGCCACTGTCTCCATTGAGCTATTATCTCTTTTCAAGCACACTCAAGTCCCTTTCCTTCTCCTTGACAGTTTGCGTAAAGCCCGAGATTATCACCAGCTGAAGGAACAACAAATTGGACACATTTCTGTTTCGGAACCTGTTCCTTATTACTTTCCATGTTATACATTTATGAAGAACTGTTACGCTTTGGTATGCTGAGCCACTGTTCAGCATTTACTCAATTACCCAGAGCAGGCATGATCAGACATAATCTCAACGATCTGCCAAGAAATTATGGGGAATTGAATAGTAACACAGGGCTACTTAGAAGAAAAGCTAAGTCTTATTCTTTGTTGGCTTCCAAAAATGTAACCTCTTGTACTAATGGGGAGCTGGAGTCCCCAGGTCCTGAAAGGAAAGATCCCAATCCCATCAAATATAATAGAAATAATAGACAAAGGCTGAGACATCTCTTCATCCAATTCCTTCAATATCCCTGCATGCAGCCCTTCTGGCCCTGGGGATCTGAACTCATTCAAAATATTCATCCATTCATTCAATTGGTATCAACAAAAACATAATATAATCACTAGAGATGGGCACGACTCGGGAAAATGACGTTTTCGAGTTGTCGTGTGTCGGAGGCAGTCCGTTTCGGCTCGTTTCCGTTTTTCGCGAAATTTCGCAAAAATTAGTCGGTTCGTTTTTTTCGTTTTTTTTCGTTGTCGTTAGTACTGGTTTGGGGGGGGTAGCGGGCTCCTGGAGGGAGCTGCAGGAGTCAGCCAGAGCCACAAGTGATGGACTGGCAGACTCTTTGCACCCGCTGTGTCTCACGTACTTGCATGTAGTGCAATGCAAGTAGATCTGGCTTAGGGTTAAGATGTGTTAGCGCAAGCGCTAGGGTTAGGCTAGTTACGGGTGAGGTTAGGGTGAGTATTGGGGTGCATCTGGGTGCCTCTCTGACCCACTTAGAAGGACAGTGTACTGGCGTATGGGTTAGGCTTAGGGTTTGGGTTTGGGCTACGATTAGTGGGCTGTTTATGCCCGATTGGCACATCCCAGAAGTCTCTGTGGTCAACCTGGCCAAGTGGCCATGCGATTGGTGGAAAATTTGCATGGTCCACTCCCATGGGCAAGCCCATCATTGCGAATGTGCAGGTGTAAAAAAAAAAATAAAATAAAATAAAATAAAATAAAATAAAATCAACGGAGACTTTTTTTTGCAAGAAAAACCCACTGCTGCTACTGTAAAAATTCAAGCATTTAAAATAGCTAATTTTCCGCATGTTTCTGTGGTGCTTTGGTGGGGTTTTGGGCAACGATTTCAAAAAAAATATTGCGGTCGCCATTTTGGATCCCCCGCACTGCATGGCAAATGGATGCGCCCTCCCAGCCTGGTACAGTCAGCAAAACCTGGCCATGCGATTGGTGGAATGGCTCCAAAACTTTGCATGGTCCACTCCCATGGGCGAGCCCATCATTGCGAATGCGCAGGTGTAATAAAATAAAATAAAATAAAATAAAATCAACGGAGACTTTTTTTTGCAAGAAAAACCCACTGCTGCTACTGTAAAAATTCAAGCATTTAAAATAGCTAATTTTCGCATGTTTCTGTGGTGCTTTGGTGGGGTTTTGGGCAACGATTTCAAAAAAAATATTGCAGTCGCCATTTTGGATGCCCCGCACTGCATGGCAAATGGATGCGCCCTCCCAGCCTGGTACCAGCAGCGCAGCAGTAGCAATAGCCAAGGAGAGGGGGGCGGGGAACCCCCCCCCCAAATAAAACACCCTTCTGGCCTGGTAGGTGCCCTCAGACAGTTTTCGCCTACTTTTAGGGCCGGGAATCGGTTTTTTTTTAACTTTTAAAAACTTTTTTTCTGTGCCGCTTGGCACTGCGCGGTCGCCGCGATGCAAGTAACGAGCACGACAAATCAGACCAAATTGTTCGTTCGTCGGTTCGAGCTCGAAGTCTGGTGGAGTAATTCCCGTTACCGTTTCCGTAGAGTAACGGAAACGAGTAACGGAAACGGAAACGGGAATACCGCTAAGTCGTGCCCATCTCTAATAATCACTTCAAACCAATATTAAACATTAACAAAAAAATATACAATATCAATGGTAGACCGAAACAAACTCATAGCAAAAAATTAAACCCATAAATTCAAAGATCAGAACCAGAGGAGGTAGAATTAGATAGTGAGTTATTAAGTGTCAAGTGTTATCAGCACAATTAGGGAAGGCCAATATGAATTACCAGGTCTTTAATAATGGTTGAAATATTTGCAATAAGGGAGCTCAGAAAATTTCGACAGGTAGTTTGTGTTAGAATATGCAGATCAATAGTGTCCCAGTATGCAGTGGGGTTATCTGTCAATCACCCCATTCTGGCTTGCTACTTGTCTTTTTGTGCTTTGCTATTTTCTGCCCCTCCTCTCTAGCTAGTGAGTCATTTTTTTACAGTTAAGAAATGACTGTTTTCTTCTCCTGAAATCTTAGTTCAGAGATGGCAAACATTTTAGAGACCAAGTGCACAAATTGCGATTCACAAGCCACTGATTTTTGCAAAGTGCCAATACAGCAATTTCACCTGAATACAGGTGGCTGTGAAGGGGCAATGTTGGGTGCCCACAGAAAGGGCTCTGAGTGCCACTTTTGACACCCATGCCATAGATTCGCCAACACTCTCTTAGATGAAGACTCACACTTGCATTCATGCCACCCAGCTCTAGGGGATGGTTTACTTAGTTCAGGTACATTCTTCAAGATAAATTAATTAACATGAAATATGTAAGATAAATTATTATGTTCTTTTTCACTCTTATATTATGGTTTTGACTTATTACTGCTAAAATGACAAAATCTGTAATAAAACCTTTTCTGAAGTTATTATGAATTAACTCTGTATCTCTGACTCTATAGTTAACTTGCTCTGTGGGGGGTAATTGGGCCAAGCAGACCAAGATCTCCCAACATCTGGTTCCATAGTTGTGGGGCGATCACCAAGAAGGCCTGATTCCTTGTCATTTGAGATGGGCACGAAATGAATTTTTAATTCATTTCATTATTCGCTGTTCATTTCATTATGGAATAAACGAATAATGAACAGATCCATCAAAGAAAAACTAAATGAAACAAAATGGAAATTTCCATTTTATTTGCTTTGTTTTTCGATTTCCCATAGGAATGTATTGAAGCAATGCATTCCTATGGGGGAAAGCCAGTAGTGTCCCCCCCCCCAAAAAACGGGGGAAACTGCAGGCTTTTTTTCACTCCAAAGCCACCACTGATCAGCTGTAGCACAGGGCTTTGGCGAAAAAAAATTTTTTAAAGCCCACCCTTTCCCCCACCCAATTGGGCACAATCAGGTGGGGGATAAAAAATAAAATAAAAAACCATGCCAAACCCAGCCCGCGGGCCAGCTGATTAGCGCAATAAGTAAAAATAAAAATAAAAATAAAAATAAACCATGCCAACCTGGCCTGTGGGCCAGCTGGTCGGCACGATAAGTAAAAATAAATAAATAACAAAAAATTTAAAAATGCACCAACCTGGCGCATGGGCCAGCTGGTCGGCACTGTAAGGGGAAAAAAATGTGCCGACCCAGCCCACAGGCCAGCTGGTCGGCATGATAAGTAAAAAATAATTTAAATAAAAAATTTCAAAAACAAGCCAACCCGGCCCACAGGCCAGCTGGCTGGCGCAATAAGTAAAATTATTTTTTAAAAAAAATAAAAAACATGCCACCCAGCCCGTGGGCCAGCTGGTCAGTGCTGTAAGAAAAAAATTAAAAATTAAAGAACATGCCAACCTGGTCCGTGAGCCAACTGGTTGGTGCAATAAGTAAAAAAAAAAAATTAAATTTAAAATGTGCCGACCCAGCTGGCGGGCCAGCTGGTCAGTGCTGTAAGAAAAAGAAAAACCTGCCGACCTGGCCCATGGGCCAGCTGGTCAGCACTGTAAGAAAAAATAATAATAATGATTTTAAAAACTGCCAAGCTGGCCTGTGAGCCAGCTGGTCAGCATGATAAGAAAAAAAAAATTAAAAAACACGCCAACCCAGCTGGTCAGCACGAGTTTTAAAAATGTAAAAATTTTAAATGATAAATGACACAAATGAAAAATGAAATTAATTAACCCACTGTGTGGGTCATGAGAAGCTTTGTTCTAAGAGAAATGGACACAGCGCTTGATTGACCTAATGCATAATTGGTATTGAGAACAAAAATCTACTGTTATGGCAGAATATAGAGAGACAGAATTGATTTCTGTATCAGAGATGTCAGACAAGGGTGCGGTATATCTCATTATTGGCACACTTTGTGTGCAAAACATATACAGAAAGCTGGACCAGTTTTACATGAAGGAAATCGAATATTTGTGGAAGAAACGTCAACAATTGAAATGACACCATTTTACTGGCAGAAGGCAGCAGTCACTTGAAAGAACGCCTGAAGAAGTTGAAAGAAGAAAGTGCAAGAGTGGGACCACCACTGAACATTATTAAGAAGACAAAAGTCGTGATTCGAGAATAAGGGCACTATATTAACTTCAATGTCAAAAACGATGAAAGTGAAATTGTTATAAATGTTGTATACCTCAATTTAATCCTCAAATGCATCCAAAATATCACAAGGAAACCAGGACTCAGAACAGTAACGATGAAGGAAATCGAAAATATCATCAAGGGTAAGGCCATATCACTGAAGACGCAAGCCAAGACGATGACTAAAATTGTATTCCCAGTTACTATGTACAGATGAAGGTAAAAGCTCCATAGTGTGTGTGGTGGGGGGTACATTTTTAAAATTGCAGCAGCAGCAGTAACAAACTTGAGATGTGTTGGCTCACAAAAGGAAACCATGGCCTTCACTTTGAGGTAGAGCTACCAATGACAGGACCCTTTGGTGGATAAAAATTTGCAGGGTCGCCATACCTTGGAAGCAACTTGACAGCATAGACCAGGGGTCCTCAAAGTTTTCAAACAGCGGGCCGGTCCACCACCACCCAGACACCACTGGGGGCCAGATCACAGTCCAAAAGCAGCTGCAGAGGTTGGCTTGCTCACAAAACAGGAGGTAGGTGGGGGGGTGCAATTGGTCCCAGGGGCCGGATTCAGGACCTTGGGGGGCCACATCCGGCCCCGGGGCCTTAGGTTGAGGACCCCTGGCATAGACGGTAACATTGTTCGCTTCTTTCTGTTATCGGTCATATCTTTTTAGATAGTTAAGTCTGTGAGCAGGACTGTACAGTATTTTTTTTCATAATTAATTGTAGCTAAGCTGCTTCAAGAGCCTTTTCCGTTGAATAGTTCTATAAGATAAAATACATGTAAGCTACTGTGCCAGTTGTGAAGCGATGTGCCAAATCAAAGTTCTCGAAACTCCCTGGCTCCAATTTTGCAGATAACACAATGCAGCTCTTACGATACCTGGCTTTTCAAAAATGAGCAGGTAGAGACATCAAGTCACAAATATCCAATTTTTTATTCCTCAAGTACATGTGAAATAGAGTATGGGGAAATGAAAAGCAATAAAGAAATACTTAAGCACAATTACTATTTGCTCTTCATGCTTTTTCCAAAGATAGTCGCAGGAGAAAAAGTTGGTTACAAAAAGGTCATCCACTTCTTTTCCAAACAGTAGAATGACTCAGAAGAACGAGTGAGCAAATAGGCTTCATTCGAGCCTGAAGGCAACGTTTGGCTTTAATACCTGGTGTTTGATCTAGTTTTGTTGCATGATCCACGCAGCGGGGGAACAGCAATATTTGGGAGCTGTTACAAAAGAACAAAACTGTTTGGTGTGCTTTTAGGAAGAGCTGATTTCATGCCAAGCCATTTCATACGTGAACTTTTCCCCTCCCTAAACGGCTGTGCAATGGCCACTAGATGTTATCACTTAGTGGAGAATTTACAAATGATATAATTAGTCGGATCCGAACCGTTAGGGAAGACGTGCCGCATTTCAAGTCATGGAAAGAGATCTACTGTTTTACATCGATTGGATTTCAAGCATATCACCTTAGCAAACCTGGCACCCTGCTCATTTGCTAACATTGCAGATATGTGAATATTGATTCTCATCTATTTTTCTCAATATCCAATATTTGTGCTAAACAACATCAAAGTTATTTTTCTATTAATTATTTTCCACTTCTAGGAATCAAAAATAAGCAGTAGTAGTACTACATGATGTAGTTAGCTCATCATTAGATACAGAGCTCCTTCAAGAGGAAAATAACATAGGTTTGTCCTGGTATGAACTTGGCTCACTCCACCTGCTGCACATCAGTTTCCTTTTGTTTTATGATTAGTCATTAAGAGATACACCTAGGATTCTCTTGCAATACTGATGGAAGAAAATGGCTTTCCCAAATATATGATATAATACCATGCCCATTTTAGAACTCACATTCTGTGGAATGCAGTAAAATGCGATGCCAAACATTTCCCATACTTGAAACAGGGAAATCTGATTCTCCAGATGTTTTGGATAATAACTTCCATACTCCTGTCTTGTTGGATAATGGATCCATCCCATGCATGCACACTTGAGACATTAATGAGCTATAGTCTGGGTGGAGAAGAGATGCTTTAGTTTATATGAATCCTGAAATGGCCCTTCCAATATTTTCAATTGCCTAAAAAAAAACCTCTGGTTTATGAATGCAGGGTATTGTGCTTCTGAATCCACAGTTCAAAAATGCCTTGACATGGCCCAATATCAGCCCTCTGATGTTGGCAGGGAAAAGTATGCCATGTTTTACATAACAAAGGGCAGCCTGAATGTTGACAACACACGTCAGCAGATAAAATGGTCTAATCTTATGCTCGCTACCACTCACAAAGAGACACCAAGCAAGGGGAAATTCCTGAGCTGACTTCTGTTTTTTTTTCATCCATTAACCACTTTTTACTTGAGATGGGCACAAAACAAACCATGAACAAAAAAAACCCAAGGAACCAGGTTGGTTCATTGTTCATTTTGTGGGTGGTTCAAGGAAGTGCACTCTCATGAACTTTTTCATTCTTCGTGATTTGTTTTGATTCTCTCTCTCTCTCTCTCTCTCTCTCTCTCTCTCTCTCTCTCTCTCTCTCTCTCTCTCTCTCTCACACACACACACACACACACACACACACACACACACACACACACCACAAAGCACACACACACACATGGGGTCCCAGAATCTACCTTACTTTACCTTACTTTTGTTCCAGGCCTCCTCCTCTCCTTCACTGCCACTGCCTAATTAAGTAGGACCATAGACTCTCAATATCCCAGTGCTTCCTGGGAGGCTTAGAATATTGTGGGACGTATAATGTCTGTACTTCCTAAAGTATCTCACAAAGTGCCCATTGGGAGCTATATAGGGAACCATCAGAGATTTACATTTCTCACAATATTGTGAGCCTCTTCGGAAGCCCTGGGGCAGACATGGACCCCCAAAGCTATTGTGCTATTCACCTGGGATATTGTTCTATTCACCTGGGGAGGAAGGGGGTTAGAACAAGAAAGATGGGTGCTGCTATCCATTAAGGGGGGCACATATTGGGAAACTTGTGAAGCGGGCTTGCTGTTTATCTGAGCTACACCAAAAGCATGCTTCCTTTTAGAGATGTTCATGTCCTCTCTACCTTTCGCCCAAACCGAAAGCAATTGTCATGGCTGCTTCTTGAGAAGTTGAATGCACTGGGGAAGTAAAGTTAAAGTTATCAAGGGTTGGGTTTGTTTGTCCATAGTTGCGAAGAACTTGGAAAGGGTTGTGAGTTGTTTCAAGTGTGAAATTACCCCAGTAGTTAACCCACGTTCAATTTCAATAAATTCCGTTACATTTGATAATAATATGTTTTTATGGAACAGAAGATGTATGAAGGACTTCCAGTAGGACCTGCAACAGCAGATGGAGTCCAGATTTCCTTTGCATTTGGGTATAGACTCCTACCCAGCACAAGTACAAAAATGTGAAGCGTGCAGTCCCTTGCGGGCTTATGTTATATTTTGAAAACTGATGTAATAAAATTTAAGACCATCAATGCAAGGACATTGATTTGGAAGTGAGTCAGGGGGGAAATAATGGTGTCTGTTAGGAGCTAATGTGACAACAAAGCCATGTTTAAAAGGCTTTGTTTTTTCTTTAGATTTCCCTCCTTCATTATGTCTTGCAGTGACCTTTCTAGAGTCTGGACTTTGATGAGATCCCAGTCCAGCCATATCCAGAAAGTCAATGAATAATTACTATGCTTTCAAACATAATAGATCATTAGGATCCCTCTTCTCCTGCTTTCATATAGAGAATTTGCCTTTCATGCCACTTGCTTTATCTTGTTACTTGTTTTTTGAATGTCTGTCACAGAAGGTTCCCACATAAGGAATAGGAATAGGAATGCAATTTATTGTCATTGTATAAATACAACGAGATTAAAAGTGCCATCCAGTCAGTCATTCACACAACCCAGCATAAAAATCCAAGACGTAAAATCTACAATTTAAAAACAAACCATCCATACACATACTCCAACATTCACATGCCAAAACATCACTTACACTCATTTAAAACTGACATAAAAACCAAACACACCCACATCCCTACACTCTTTCACCTAGCAACATTCCTACACACACTCCAAGGAAGTAGCTGGTAGGTATCAATACATAACAGAGTACATACTTTTGCTGAAGCATCTGGCCCAAAATACCACCTATTCAGATTTGAATACATCTCAATCTTAGTGTGGTTCAGATACAGTCCACAAAACCAGTCCTCTCCCTACTAAGAAATGCCATCCCAAGTTCACTTTAGTGACATCTTCATTCTGCCAAACTACTTGAATTTACATAAGCAGAAACGTTTCTTGCATCTTCTTCCTAAATATTGGTCCTCATTGAGAAATCAAGTTAAATGGTAAGAGGATTGCATATTCTGTTGTCTTAGCATTTTCTTTCTCAGACAATGGGATCTCTTTACTGATTAACTATGCTGGACTCTGCACCTGTATATAAAGCATATGTTAACCTGACTGCAATATAACTGGAACCTCTGTTTGTTGTTCACTAGAGTGGCCTTTGGGCCAGATGGACCAGCTTTGTTTTATGAAATTTGAGATAAGACATTCAGAACCCTTTTTTCTGGTAAGGACTTTATTCTTTCAGAAGTTACATACATGGGTAGAGAATATGCTAATGTCAGGGATCAGAGCTGGACATTAACATTACCGCTCTCTCTCCTTCCCCTCCCCTCCTCCCCCCCTCTGCTCCTCCCCCCCCCCACTATCCTGCAGACTACAGGGGAAAGAAACAGAAAGGTCCTTGCGGCAGATCTTCCTTGATTACTTAGAATGACTATTTAGAAGACAGACCACATGATTTTAGACTGAGATTCCTAGGATGCTTACCTAAATGCTCACCTACAAACAAAAATTAAAGGCCAGGTTTTTTTACCATTTTCCTCACGGGATCATGATTATTTGGTTCTGGATTTGTGGATTTTTTCATGATTTATATGCCCAATATTCAGACACAGTGAAAAGTTGCACCATCTGCCCTAATATGTAGTAAAATAAAATAATTCCATGTATCTATTAAATTAATATATTTATATGGACATGGGGTCATGAAGGGTCAGTCACGAATGTAACGATGCAACACACAACACATAAGTATTAAGATGCTGGCTGGAGAGCTCTGTGCCTTAGGTATCGGGTCAGGAGTTCAATTCCCCCACTGTGCAGCGCAGAAGCGCCTGCCTGTGTGACTTTGAGCAAGTTTCACAGTTCCAGGATGCCCCTATTAGAAGGGAATAGTAAACCAATTCTGAATATTATCTACCTAGAAAACCCTGGAAAAGGTCACCATAAGTCAGAATTAGCTTGATGGCACACAATTATTATTATGTATTAAGACAAGGGTGGATAATTCCATCATTATAGAATACACTGACAGGTATGAATCCTGATCCCTGCACTCACAAAGGATTGTGTTGGTGTTAAAAAAAAACCACCTCATTTTTTTAGGTTCACAGTGTTTCTGCGAACTGGACTCCATAGTCTATTAAGTGACTTCCCAATAACCAAGTTCTCTGTGCTGCAGGACGGAGGTGGTTTAGACTTTCTAAGAGGTCTGTGGTTCTTTCTTTTCACATTACAGTCCTTGAAATTGTCTGCTGATTCTTCAAGATTCACATATGTTGTGCATAACCTCTTCTTTGATTTTAATGTGGGAGGGGCAAGACAGTAGCCAAAGAGTGGATGAGCGTTTGATGTAGATGCTTTGAATTTTTCACTGTTAGTTGCTACCTCTTTCCATAAATTACTGGGCAGAATGCCTGCTAGGTAATTGATTTTATCAGTAGGGGTTGGCTTCAGGCATCCAGTAATGATTCAACAGCTTTCATTGAGTACGATGTCTACCTGTTTTGCACAGGGTGAAGTGCACTCTACCAGGCTGGGATATTCACCTGCAGAGCAGCATTAGGGAAAACACTGCAGTTCTTAATGTTTGTAATTGTGTGCCCCAACTGGTTCTGAACAGCTTTGTGTCTTGGCAGTTTTTCTTATAGGTCTGCATACAATCCAAAGAAACACTGAGGTATTTGGGAGCAAAAACAAACAAGCCTAACTGGATACCGTTCTAGGTAACCTGAAGTTTCTTGTTTCTCACACAGGTTGGGTTAAATTGATGCCTATCATAATATATGCCAGCTTCTTTTTAAATATGACTTCTAAAATTCTAAATGTACAAGTCAAGCATCAAGTTAATTTCAAAGAAATGGAGGCCTCTTTTTTTTATTCCTCTGCCCAAAATGTTTATCTGTTGGATGCTCATTATCATCCATGGCCTGATGCTTTGCCCTTTGCGCAGTTACAGAGACCTTTTTCCAATTTGCTTGAAGCTGAATGGTTTTATAAGGTCATTGGATGCCAGTTGCTCCTTTCTTTCAAGTTTTAAGTTCTAATTTCCTACGGCATTGTTCGGATCTGCCATTAATGAGGAGTTGATGGATTTTTAACTTGCTGAAATGTTTGCATTAGCTGGACCTTTAGTTGGTCATTGTTAAGCCACTTCAGTAATCTTCAGGTCTTTTGACTCTTTCTTGACAAGCTGATTTCTTCAATGAATTGTGTTCTATTATCTTTTGTAGTTTTTGAGAGTGGAGAAAATAATTTCTGCCCAGTGAAAATAGTCTCTTCACTCAAGGGATGTTGTTCAAGTAGTGAAAAATAATTATTATTCATTTGAGTGACGATTTTTGATGATAACTCCTAGTAATAGGTGGGTTGTACATCCTCAGAGCAAGGTTCTGTTTCAGGTGCATGGCTGTATGACCATACATGACTTGCCCCCCATCACCCGTATCTGCACACAGTTTCTCCTCCTCCATGCACCCACAGAGATCATTGTCAGCACCTATGTTTTGGTCAGTGGCGCAGTGGTTAAATGCCTGTACTGCAGGTAAAACTGTGCTCACGACCTGGGTTCAATCCCTGGTAGCAGGCTCAAGGTTCACTCAGCCTTCCAGCCTTCCGAGGTCGGTAAAATGAGTACCCAGCTTGCGGGGGGGGGGGGCAATGTGTAGCCTGCACACTGTAATTAAAATTGTAAACCGCCCAGAGACTACTTGTAGTAGTATGGGGCGGTATATAAGCAGAACACAATGGAACCCTGCATAAGAAGAGGGAGGAGTCACATTATGCAAGGGGCATTGCTCTGCCCAGTGGGGCTGAAAATTAGAGGGGACATTGCCTCAGAGCATAGACAACTGGGATATTTTTGCACTGCCTGAACAAAAGTTAAAAATGATTAATATAAAGTAGTTGGGATGTTTCCACCCATTTTAGCACAACTTCTGAGTTGTAGTCCTTGATTACATTTCTCCAGGCATGGCTAAGGCAGCATATGTCTCTGATTATAACATTTCTGTTTTGCTTATGAAAGTTGTCTGGAGTTTTAAGAGGAAAAGGTTGCATTTGGTGCTTTATAAATAACAAATTGATCTGAAACCTACTTTTTAGAAAAGGCCAGTTTGAGAATGGTCTGTGCCAGTTCTGCGGAAGAAATATTGTAAGAGGCCTGACAACTGATTCCCTAGCAGATTGCCACTTACAGCATTTTCCATGTATAAGACTATATTTTGTCTAAAATTATTAGACTAAACATTGAAGGTCATCTTATCCACGGAGGTAAGCCAAGGAAAGAACTGTGGTTACAAAACTGTAATTTTGGGTTGGAAAAAGGGGGGGGTTGTCATACATCGGACATCTTATAGACGAAAAAATATAGTATTTTCTGCTCTTTTTCTTATGGACTTTGCAATTGAAAACCATGTCAGTCAGTACCCCTGAACATTACCAAATATGGAAACAGCCCATTGTGTTTCCGTACTGGAAACTGTTATTTGTGTCAGAAAGTCTTTTCAGAGGTTTTACCTCTTACAACTTTGCTCCTGTCTGGCAGCCTAGATGATGTTCAGTAAAGATAACATGGAATTATAGCTCTGATAGCATGAACTGCTTTTGCTTGCTTGTTTTTTACAACCTGGCCAAACAAACCAGGGTTGTAGGTCTACCCCTCTGCAACAAAGCCAGCTGTCTCTAAGGCAGTGGGTAGACTGAAACAATGGCATGAACAACCACATTTTACTCACACTGCCTGAACAGTGTGTCTATTAAGGTTGTGGTTTCAAAGAGCTGAAATTTCCTGATATTTTAGTGCTTGAGTACATAAGAACATAAGAACATCAGAAGAGCCATGCTGGATCAGGCCAAAGGTCCATTGAATAAAGCTTCCTGTATCTCACAGTGGCCCCACCAGATGTGTCTCGGAGCGCACAAGACTAGATTTCTGTCTCCTGATACCACTTCCCTGCATCTGGTCCTTGAAGTACCCCGGTTTTAAGCCTGGAGATTACACATATCCATCATGGTTTGTAACCTGTGATGGACTTTTCCTCCAGGAATCTGTCCAATCCCCGTTTGAAGGCATCCAGGCCAGATGCCATCACCACATCCTGTGGCAGGGAATTCCACAGACTAACAACGTGCTGGGTGAAAAAAATATTTTCTTTTGTCTGTTCTTACTCTCCCAGGCCTCAATTTGAGTGTACGTCCTCTAGTTCTGGTATTTTGTGAGAGGGAGTAGAGTGTCCCTCTATCCATTTTACTCATGCCCTGCATTATTTTGTATGTCTCAATCATATCCCCCCTCAGGCGCCTTTTTCCAGACTAAACACCCCCATTTTTTAACCTTTCTTCATAAGGGAGGTCCGCCAGCCGAATAATTATTTTAGTCGCTCCCTTCTGCACCTTTTCCAGTTCCACTATGTCTTTTTTGAGATGCAGTGATCAGAATACTACTACTACTACTACTACTACTACTACTACTACTACTACTACTACTACTACTACTACGTTTCCTCCTCCTCCTCCTCCTCCTCCTCCTCCTCCTCCATCCCACTTGTTGGTGGGGTCTGCCATTCTTGTTTTGCCCCTCCACTTGGTGCAGTCATGGGCTAGGTCCAGGTGAACCCGGGACTTCATGTCATTCTTCACGTCAGGGTGTTCGTCCAGTGCTGTTTTGGATGACCCCCTTGGTTGGGATCTGCTAGCCTGCAGTGTGAGACTCTTTGGGGGCAGAGGTTCCTCATTGGCACACAGGACATTCCCTAACCAGCACATTCAGGCTTCATGCATCTTGTCGGCAATAGATGCAATGCCGTATTTTGCTCTCATGTCATCATTGCACACATGATCCTTTTGTGTGAGGCCAGAGGTCCTTCACAGCATCTTTGTCTCCATGACACCAAGGTGACACTTAGTTTCTTTAATTGCTAGTCAGCAGCACTCTGCGCCATAGAGCACAACAGGTCATACAGTGGTGTAATAGATCTCTCCATAGTGGTCTCTCCTTGTCCAAATCAATTGAAACCTTGACTTTAAACGAAAGGTGTTTTCTTGCCAATGTAAGGACAAGAGGTAGGGGGCCAACCTTCTACGGGAATCCATCCCTGGGAAAAACCACCAAAAGGCTCTTTCTTGCAACCTCACCAACTTAGCCTATGAAAGGTGTAGGATCAAGAGAAAGGCCCCACCGCTGGTGAGGTTCATACAGAGTGATATGGTAAGAAAGCTTTCATCCAAGCTGTATACGGATTTATAGATCATAACCAGCAGGAATGGAGTGGCAGCCCCATAAAGCTGCTGTAATATAAGAATTGTATGCTTCTTGTAATCAGGCCCCACTAACAATCCGGTTTTAGCAGTTAGAACAAGTTGAATTTCTGAACACTATTCCAAGGCAGCTCCACTCAGAACACATGGTCCCAGTCCAGATGGCATGTAAGTGGGGCATATGTCACCATAGCCAGATCAGGCATAAGCAAGGAATAGGCACAGGTGGCAAAAGGAACCATTAACTATGCAAATGATGTTTATAAAGCAATAAAATACATTATAACCATAGATATACTGTAATCACATCAACACTTCCCCATACAACCCATGCAGGATATCCCCGACCACAACATACCTAATAAGTGGCCAATGGCCATTATTTAAGGAAACTCTTCTAAAACTTGAGAAATTTTCTTTTTAGAACCAAATCTCCCATGCTGCCTTTTAGATTATAATTCAAAATTTCAATTTGCTGTCCAGGATTCCTTCTGTGATTTTTTTTGACATCCTGGGTTTTAATGTTTTGTTTTGTTCTCTTTGTTTATGTCCTTGTACTTGGGATCGAGTCATTGTATTTTAACTGCTGCTAGCTGCCCAGGTAAGTAAGTAAGTAAGTAAGTAAGTAAGTAAGTAAGTAAGTAAGTAAGTAAGTAAGTTAGTTAGTTAGTTAGTTAGTTAGTTAGTTAGTTAGTTAGTTAGTTAGTTAGTTAGTTAGTTAGTTAGTTAGTTAGTTAGTTAGTTAGTTAGTTAGTTTTCCAAGCTCTGGCTTCCAACCCATTTATTGTTTCCTTATACTCTTCCCTTCATTGAAACATTCTCACAAAACTGTAAAGTAAATTAAGCTGAGATGAATCTAATACTGTAGATGCCACAACATTCCTCGCTAGCTGATTTAAAAATGAAGAGGGCCAGCAGTCTGTGGCTCCCTTCACTTCCTGTGGAATAGCTTTGACAGCTTTACAAGTGCTTAGTGACATTTGCTGTTTCTTCCACTGCCTTGTGTAGTCACGCCCACTTCCGGTCCAAGAAATTTGTGCTTATACTTCTGTGAGCTATTAGTCATGCAATACAGATAAGAATGTGCATACATAAGGTCTGCCTTTATGACTAATGCTTGCCTAAACTAGTTTTCAATAAATTAGATAAAGCACTTGTGCTTTATCTGGTATTTTCCACCTTTCTTTCAGGAGAGCATGCAGTGTTGGTAGGCCACAGTTACTCACCATAATAAGCTCCATGAATGTCAGCAGAACTGTTTGCTGGCACAAATAGGGGCTAGCATGTAACAAACCAGGGCAGTTTTGCATTTTGATGCTTTGCAAACAGAGAAGGACCCACAAGTCGGTCATAAGAAATAAGAATAGTGCGTGGAATCACTTCAGCTCCACACATTCATGCATATTATGATAATTATCACAGCTTGGAAAGGTACTTTAAAAGTAATTTGTTCTGATTATGGTTCAGAGACCTCCCCCAGGTAGCTATTCTTTGTTTTTGTTTTGTTTTTATTTCTTAAAAATCCCAGATTTACTTCCCTGGTTTTCAAGAATAATTAAAGGTTGTTCTTAGTTACATAAGTAAAATCTGAATGTTGTTCTTTCAGCAACAATAATGTGAGCCATGAGGGAAAATATTGTTTCCATGTTTCTCATGTAGCCATGAACCAGCTCTACAAGTACTGTATGTGCTATTTTAATTGCAGCATGTTGTGTGGTCGCATGCACCTGTCTCTATAAAATTAAACTCACATTTACTGCTACTATACCAGGCAAAATGAGCCATGCTGTCCCCTAAAGTAATTTGGTGATGCTTTAGTTACAGGACAAAGGAATTAATTACAAGTAACTAGTTGTTTGTAGTGTGATCCTGCCGAGCTTCGAGGGAGATGCACACACCCAAATGCTGGGGAGGCAGAAGGGGTTACAGATTTGGGAATACAGGCAAGTGAACTACTGTATATTCCAAAAATTTCTTTTCCTGAAACACAGTTTCCTTTCCTTTATTAGCAGATGCACAATAATTTATTCTAACAATCAAATAGTATATTCCAAAACAAAAGCACTTTAGATTTTACAGACAGTTTAAATCAGCCATTCTTAACAAGGGCATATGCCCCCCTGTGGGTGCAGCTCTGGCACATTTGATGGAGACTACAGATTGGTAACCATTCTTGACACTCTACCTTCAGTCAATCATTTATTTATTTGCATTAGCCATGGCCTTAGCAAAAAAGGACAACATTTAAATAGATATAAAATTGGCATACCAAAATCATAATAGTAAATACATATACATGCAACATTCCTATACAAGATCTGGACAAGTAATCTATAAATGATTATTATTTTAAAATCATAGTTGGCCTCATTTTAATTGCTGCTGCTAAAAATTTAGCTGTCTGTAGTGTCACCTGTTTGTCTCGGTCCCCAAGGAGTAAAGATATATAGAAATCAGATGAACGACTTGGCTTCTTTACTAAGATGGGGAAAAGTAATTCTTGCCACACCTCTCTATAAAAGGAGCATAAAAGTAACACATGGGCAAGAGTTTCAACACCTTCACCACATGGACATGTGCGATTTTGTAGAGGTGTTCCTTTAAAGCGACCCTCAAGCATAGCTGAAGGCATGACATTAAATCGTGCACATGAAAAGGCCCTTCTGTACTTTGGAACTGTTAGCACGTTTAGATATTGTGCCATTGTTTTTGGATGACATCACTAAATTGTCATACCAGGGACATAGTTTATTGGTGACGGACATTTTTTTTTGATATTCAATATCATGTATGTGCTGCTCTAATAATATCATGTATGTGCTGCCTTACTGTACCCAGTGGTCAATAGAAGATCGGGCGACAGTCCCAAAGAATGTACTTTGGATTTGATAAACACTCTACCTTATAAGGTTCATTTTAGGCAACTCCTACCATGCTGATTCAGCCTGTATTTCTTTCACATTGTGTGGAGGTCCATGGCAAAAAAAAGGTTCAAAATGGCTGATTTAAAGCACATTCAATTTCCCTCATGTACCCCAAAACAAAACAAAACAAAACAAAACAGAAAAACAGAACTGGTAACTTAAAGTCCCCATCTCAGACTCTGTCCTACAAAGGCAGTAAACAGATAAGAAAAACTTTTCCAATCCTTTTTTAAAAATCCTTTGTAGGGAGCTTTAGAGAGGGCTTTGAAACCACAGACACAAATATTCATAGGCACCCATAAGAGCACACGGGCCATAGGGCATTGTCTGCAGACATGGTTAAGCGGCATAAGATATATGTATTGTAGATTTTAAGGTTAAGGGGAAGTGCTTTTAGGTATTAGAACACATAGGCCAAGCACTGTAAGTTAAAGCCATAGGTGCAATTATGTTTAATTAGCAGGGAATGGGGGTCTGTGTCCTAGAGCAGTGTTGGACAACCTACAATACAGGTGCCAAAGGTGGCACTTGGAGGCCTTTCTGTGGGCACCCAACAGCACCCCTTCACAGCCACCTGTATTCAGGTTACATTGCTGTACTGGCACTTTGCGAAAAATTCGTGGGTTTTGAATTGCAGTTTAGGCACTCAGTCTCTTGCCATCACTGTCCTAGAGCAGACCAAGCTCATGGCAGGATATAGCAGTAAAATCTTCTTGAATAAGAGGACTTGGCCAGCCATTCATTATTTAAATCTGAATACCATTTAAAAATAATGATGCATATTTGGCTGCAATCCTTTCTCTGTCTGTGTAATGTAACATTCTGCAGGCATGTCTTTGCTGACGATTGTTCCCTGGCAACGTGGATTGCTTGAGTCAGTTGCATAATCCATTGTGCAGTTCTTCTCACAACCCCATGGGTAACGCTCCTGCAGAAGTGCTTTGTGACTAGCACTTCCACCTTGGCGCTATTTCAGCTACCCCTTGCATGATGTCAAGTTATGCAAGCATGGCCACTCAACAGTTAGGACATTTTCATCCTCACAGGAAGTAGAGAATAACAAAAGGAATGGGCCAAAAAGTCTCAGATTCCATTGTTGGCTCCTGAGATATTCTTCTTGCGCTGAAACTCATCCTGCTTCCTGAGTAACTTCTATCCTGTTAGTCTGTTTTGTTAACATTTGGGGATTGTGATGCTGTTGGTCCAAATGTTGTGCTTTTTATTGTTGTGGTGCCCTATCTGACTTCTGTTGACACTATTTAATTAAATAAGTTTGGGAAGCTTTGTTTGTTTGCTCATTTATTTTTAACTAAACTTGAATATTGTTTGCAACTGTGAATTCCGAGAAGATGGGCTGATTATGCAGGCCTTATAAATAAGCAGAAGGAATGAAGAAAACGCGCTTCCACTTAACCAGTAATTCAGGAAGCTATAAGGTAGGCTTGGAATCTAATTCCAGAAACACTATCCACAAAGGCCGTTACTTCACGAACCTCTCGCTGCGCGGCGAGCCGTGATTTCTGCGCGAATCGGTCGGTTTTGTCCGCACGATCCTCCATTTTGGATGCGGCGCCACCCCGACCACGCCCCGACCACGCCCCTAAACCGTGCTCCAAGCGGGGCGAGAGATTCCCCTGCCGGAGGCCGGGAATCTCCCTCGCTTCGCATCCCGCTTCGTATCCAAATTCACGTGTGGCCAGTTAAAAAGTATATTTATTTATTTTTTAACTTACTTTTTCTCCGAAATGCCGATGCATAGATATTTCGGTTAACCCGTTCTTTTGATCTTGCCTTCTGTAAACGGGGCAGGGGCAACAGAGGGGGGGCAAGCGTCCCCGGGTGACGTGAGCAGAGCCCCTCCGCTGGCAAGGGATGGCGAAGGGCTGCGCAGAGGGAGGGGGGATGGGGTGTCGGTGCCGCCGCAACACCCCCGCGCGCGCCCACCCAGAGAGCGGCGGCGGGGCACACAGGGCGATGAAGCTGAGAGAAGCCTCTCCCCGCCCCCCCCCAAAAAAAAAAAACCAACCCAGCAGCTCTGCTTCAGGGAAACACGATGGCCGCCCACAAGTCCTCTGACCGCAAATGACAGCCAGGTATTGATGCATCGATACGCCGTGGTAATTTTCTTAAAAAAATAAAAGAAAGCAGAAACCGGACGTTGCAAGTAAGCTTCCGAATGCGAAGGGAGCACGTGAAGTACTACTGGATTCGACCCTAAAACCTCGCCCGGTGAGGACACGGAAAGAGGGGTGGGGGCGAATGGAGACCACGTGACTACCACGTGACCGCCTTCGAATTCATAGCGAAGGCAATCACGCTGCGAAGAGAAGTTCTTCGTGAAGTGACGGCCAAAGTCTCTTATACTCCTAAAATTTCACATACAGTATTGTGCTCCTTCACAACTTGCTTCACACATACAAGCACACACCTCTTCCGCTGATCTTTAAAACCTAGCCTGTTCTTTTGCAGATTGAAAAACACATCTGAGCTCATTCTTTAAAATTCAAGACTTTCCATTCTGAAATCCAGCCTCTTGAGCTACAGCGTGCAATCTCACCGTAGCAGAGGCAAAACCAGAAAAGTAGGTATTCAAGCTTATCAGAAAATCAGGCTTGCAGACTTGACTCTGTTCTACAGGAAATTCTAATGACATAATTAATCCATTAAAAACAAAACCTGTTGAAAAGGCCTTTATTAGGCACATTTAGTCACAGAGGCAAGCCTCACTTCCTTGCGGAAGATGCAAACAGGGTATGTCACAAACAAGCATAGGAAGCAAAACGTCAAGCACAGTGCTATGTACAGGTCACTGTGCAGGAACAAGCCATGTGAAAGCTCTCAGAGCATTATATCATGCATGAACATGTTCAGCTGTTTGCCACACATTCTGTACTAGCCCAATGTATCACATGTTGATGTATGCAAAAACGAACAGCAAATCACAGGAATGCTCTCAGCCATGCACCACTCACAAGACATGATAAACAGGTACTGCAATTGTGGGAAAAATCAAGAATAAATAAAAGTTTGTGGTATAGATCCCAAAAAAGAAGGAGGATTGGGTATACCCAATTTAAGAAATTACTATATAGCTAATCAAATCAGTTGTTTGGGGGAAATTTTATTCAAACCGGAGAAGGTAATATGGTGGGAGCAAGAGTCATTGGATATAAAGGGGGAAATAAATAAATTTTTGTTTTTTTGTTTAGTGATTTTAAAAACAAGGAAAAGATTGATAATCCCCTCTTGAATGGTTTAACGACTACATGGAGAACATATAGAAAATTTTTGTCACCTAACGGCTCCCCACTATCTTTAGTAACAGATTTGGAAAATTTCCCTACAAATTTGAAGCATTATTTAGGGTTATTTAAAGCTAAGAAAATAGCTAGATTAAAAGACTGGATGGCCAAAATTAGAACAACCCACGACATAAAAAATATTCTGAAAACTAGTGATTTAATATGGATAAACTATATCCAGTTAGAAAAATGGACAAAGAATTGGGTCAGAAAAAACATTCAACTTAGAGAATGCACACAGTTCGAATAGTTTTTATTATCCCTTGAATCTGAACAGGATAATATAGAGAAAAGAATAGTACGTAAAATATACAAAATAATGGGGGATTCATTGGAAGTGAAGGAGTTAGATTCTCTGAGAGAGGTCTGGAAACAAGATCTTAATGTTGAGATAAAAAAGAAGACTGGGCGAAAATCTGGAATATGAGAATCTTGAGATCATTATCGGTTAGAATAAAAGAAAATTATTTTAAACTGGTTTCTAGATGGTACTTGACACCAATTAGGTTGAATAGAATGGATGCAGAATATTCTAAGATGTGCTGGAAATGTGAAAAAAGAGGTACATATATGCATCTCTGGTGGGAATGTGAAATAGTTCAAAAGTTCTGGAAAAGGGTTTTCTTAGAGCTAAGTGACATGATTAGAGTAGATATTGATTGTAATCCAGAGACAGCACTATCATTGTTAACTAGTAAAGATTATGATGCTACAACAAAGGAACTAATAGCAAACCTTATGACAGCCACCAGATTAATTATAGCAAGAAATTGGAAATCTAAATTAGATCTCAAGATGGAAGATTGGTACAACGACCTTTGGGATATAGCCATAAACGATAAATTGTCTTGTAGTTTAAAAGTTAAACAAGGAGAAATGAAAAAAAAAGACATCTTTTACGACATTTGGGGAAAATTTATAGACTTTGTAGTAGTAGAAGGGAAGGGGAAAGAACCGACGAATACTTCAAGACAGTTCTGGAGAAGAGGACTTTAAGAAGAATACTAGAACAACAGATGATGGAGTAACAAAGAAGAACTCATGGAAGAACAGGATGGTCCCGGGGGGTGGGGATGCACTTCTATTGTTATTTGTTTGTATGTCTAAAATTTTCAAAAAAATCAATAAAAAAAGAAGCAGGGGCATAGAGCAGCAGCCCATGGTAAAACATGTGTCAAGCATGGCACATAGAAAGCAAAGCAAAAATCTATCACATAGAAACTGATGTGACAGAACACCACATGCCAGAACATACAGTAGTACAAATCAACGGCAACGTATAGCACACTGCCCAAATTGTACAGCAGCAAGCACATGCATATAAATGCAGCTTAATGCGATACAGTATAGGAACAGATAACAAGAGTTGAACTGCCAAGCTGGAAGGGTACCTATATGGATCTTTGTGTCCAGCCTCTTTCAAGGAGGCACAGTGGGAATTGAACTCCTGACCTCTGGCTCTGCAGCCAGAGACCTATTCCACTCAGCTAACCAGCAGTTCATAGAGCAACAAGGAGGAGCACATCACACCCAAGCTAGGGACATTAAGAAGACTCACTAAATTCCTTTCCCTCATCAATGAAGGGTTTACTTGAGGAAACTCCTCAGTAATTCTAAAAGGCCCACAAGATTCCTCCAGGCCTGCTGAGATGTTGTTCTATTTCTTTTTATTATTTATATGCCTTTCCACCCATAGATGGCCAAAGGCAGCTCACAAAAGGTAATTATGATTTATTTATTTTTTGAGAGAGCCAAAGACCATGCTATTGTATTCTTCACTAACACATACTCATACCAGAGTCTAATGGCCAGTTCTTGTAAATGCATGTGACAATATGTGGGGGGTGGGATGGGTTTCCTCTTACCATTAGAGATGGACATTTTGTTTCAGAAGGGGACTGGTTCTGAAACAAAACATGCCAACACAGCTGGCGCTCGGAACCTGGTCTCACCTTCTGGAACAAAATAAACCACTGTCTGACCTTGCTGTAGTTGACACTGGGCAAAATACCAACCAGGAAGCAACCTCCAATGCATCATCTTTCTCTCTCCCTGGTGCTGGCCAATCAGACAGGGAGACGGGGTGATGCAGGTGCATGCATCATAATCATAATTGTTTTTGTGAGCTGCCTTGGCCCATTTATGGGGAGAAAGGCATATAAATAATAAAAAGAAATAGAACAACAACTCAGCAGGGGCATGGGGAATCTTGTGGGTCTTTTAGAATTACTGAGGTGTTTCCTCAAGTAAACCCTTCATTGATGAGGGAAAGGAATTCAGTGAGTATTCTTAATGTGTCTAGTTTGGGCATGATGTACTCCTCCTTCAGAAATGAAACGTCTATCTATCTATCTATCTATCTATCTATCTATCTATCTATCTATCTATCTATCTATCTATCTATCTATCTATCTATCTGGGAGGGGGACAATCGCAGGCAGATATGGGGTCCTACAACCTCCTTAATTAAAATATATCATTTTGTTGTCATGCCAGGACTTTTCTTTTCAGGCTTTCAAGCAATAAGTGAGAGAGAGGCCTAGGAATGGATATTATTTAAATTTAGAGATTTTTAATTTTTAAAATCATTTTAATACTGACTAATGTTTAACTGCTTTTAATATAGCTTTTAAATCATAACCAGCTCCACATGTTCTGGCATGTGGTAATATGCATGAAAATTAGTTTTTTTCTGAATCTTTTTCTTTTAATATTTTAATATTTAGTTTCAGAACATGGCTAAGTAAATCAGTAGATAAGGGACTGCTACTGTATTTGCATAAAACCATTGCAGTCCCCAGCCCTGAGAAGCGAAATACAAACACAGGGTAAATCTAGCTGAAGGTGAGTAATTTGCAAATACTGGCAATAATAAGTATAGCATGAAAACATATGCAGGGTCATACCATTGAAAGGTAAATGCATGTGTATAAATCCATTTAATGGTGCGTTGTGTGAATCTGGTGCTATCATGTGGCGCACAAAACAATGTGCAAGTTTGCTCCTCTTCCCACAAATATGACTGCATCCCACTGCAGTCCACTGAGCCAGTTTTCTGTTGGGAAGTTCAGTTTGGAAAGTAAAAAGAGCTTTGTTACTTCCTCTTATTTAAATGACTGGTTATAAATAAAAACATTACCATCTTCGAACTTTAGGTGTATACAATGGATTTTCAACAATGCACACCCTTGCAGTGCCCTTGGATTTCTGATATTATCTAAATTGCCAAAAGGATAAATTTAAGATGTGTTCTGGTAACATACAATTGGATGCTTAAGAATCCAGGATTTTAAAGCTGCTACAGCTCAGCTATCCTTCATGCAAATTTTCCGCCATTTGATTAGATTATACCCCACAGAAGGTACCTTCTATTTAACACTGTCCCTCCTCATACTTCTCCATAAACAACTTTTTTCAATAAGCTGTTCACTTGAACCAGGTCGCTCCTCTACCAGTTCTAAAATATTCTTCTTTAGGAGGAGCAAAACAACAATAGCCTTCCACATACACATATCTGTTTTGTTGGGATGTATACAATTATTAAAACTATTGGATCATGTCATTCATTCTGCACTTTCCAATAGATGCTGGACAAATGGAGCAAAATAAATGAATCCTCCGAAGATTTTACAGTATTATAAAATATATGTTCCAAAGCATGTCAGTGAAATAGAGATTAGAATTGTTTACAGAAAGGGTGTCAAGATTTATCCAGAGCAGAACACAAAATGAACCAGAAGTGTGCATTCAGATTTGGCTGAACCTTGAAATGGAGCAATTCAGGGGGAAAAAAATTGTTTGAAGCAAAATGGATGTCCTCTGATATGGCTCTGCTTTGAGAGTTATTCAAAGAGATACAATGACAATTTATATCTTATCCAGTCTCACAAGTTCACTGTATACAGAAACTGCAGGCAAGTAAATTTTAATAGATATCTTATTTAATTCTCTCCAACTATGTTTTCCAGGAAGGATGCTGAAAGAACAGTTGGTGTCTGCCATCTTGTCAGGCAAGCTTCTTGAGTGAATGGATTTGATAACCACAGTGCGAACACCAAGAAGACCTTGCTTGAACTACCAGCCAAATGGACATTCTAAGAATGAAGATTTCTGAGCAAGTATTTCACCGGGTTTAATAAAGGGGTCTATGTGGGGAAAGGATCCCTGAGATACTGAGGTGATGCATGATTGGTAGAAATAAGCACCATGACTTGAAACCAGTAACTTGCCAGCTGCCATTAGTTTAGCCAAATTGGTGTTTTTTGCTAGTTGAGCTCAAGGGGCTTGTTCTGAGCTTGTGGCTAATGAACAGAAACACCTAATTAGCTTCAAAGAGAAAACTGACATCACTTCATGGAATAAACTTAGGGCTAGTGCAGGATAAAAAGTTCTAAACTGGTTTTGTTTTCCTTGATTTTGCACAAGCCCTAAAAGCTGGCTCCAGGATGCTCACATCTGAAGAAACTACGTATGCAAGCCTGTCTCTATTTAGGAGGAGGAAGAAGACAAGAGACCTTGAGGAGAAGAGGAAGAGGAGGAAGGAAGCCATCTATTTGTGCCTAGCAAATGAGAGGGGAAACACATCTTCACTATTTAAGTGTCTCTTGTCACTCACTTCAGATCAGGGGTGCAATAAGGACCATATAGGCTGCTGAAACTGAGGCCACAGCATATACTTAAGTTAAAACTTAAGAACAAACGGAATTAATTTTACATGATATTGTGGTGTACTATTGATTATCAGGAGATCTCGGATTTGGATATGAGCACAACTCTAGTTTGTTAGCATTAACTTGCACTGCCTACTCTGTTAACTTTAATTTCGTCTTAAATAGTAAAATAGAGAAATTGTGTTTGAGGCCATTTACATCGTTAAAATATGCAATCAAGATCTACTTCTAGGTATGTTTCAATTTTGTTTTATGTAGTAGGGAACACCATGTGAGCCCTGAAATATAACGTTCCCCCCCCCGAAACAGTTATTATCAGGGTTGGCATAATTATAAATCACCATTAATTTCCCCATAGAGTGCGCACATCTAGAAAGTAAGTTCAGACCTTGGATTTATTCTCTGCTGCACAATGATGCTCTTATTTTATCTGACATTCACTAAAAATAAATGTGTGTGAAGAAAAGAATTAGGTCACCCAGTGACACGACAGGTAAGAACTAAAGTTTGTGCAGTGGAGATAAGGGGAAGAGGCAGGATGGCCACGTTTAATTGGCTCTAACACTAACTAAAACAGAGCAAGAACACCACCATGGTTATGATCACACTAGTCTTTGGTCTTAAGACACTCTAAGAAAGCTATGGTAATGAACACTGAAAGGCTGTCCTGGCTAGCACCACTGTGCTCAGTACAAAGAAGGGCCTTCTATGGAAGACATATAGTGTTTAGTTCAAGTAAACTTCTGTTGTAGTTCTGGAAGTTGAGTCATGGCTACTGGACTTCTTCTTTGAGAGATAGAAACGTTTCACTGCTCATCCAAACAGCTTCCTCCACGCCGCCGCCCCACACCTCTCAGAAGCCTCCGGGGTGCGTGGGAGGGCAACGGGGGGATCCGGTTGCTCCGTGCAGGCCTCCCACACACCCCCGAGAAGCCTCGGGGCTGTGCGGGCAGGCAGCGGCGGGCGATCCAGTCGCTCCGCACGGCCCTCCCACGCACCCCCAAGAAGCCTCCGGGGTGCATGGGCGGGCGGCGGCGGGCGATCTGGTTGCTCCACACGGCCCTCCCACACACCCCCGAGAAGCCTTGGGGCCACGCGGGCGGGCGGTGGCGGTGGTGGCGCCTCCCACCGCCCCCCCACCCGCTTCCGCATATCGCGGATTTTCGTGCATCGCGAGTGGGGTGGGTCCCTAACTCCCGCGATCATCAGGGGGTTTCTGTAAATTGAAAAGCAACTGAGGAAGTATAAATCTTTGCTATAATCCTTCTTATCTCTATGTCCTTTGGCATCTGATTTTCAAATCCCACTGCAGTTTTCTGTTTCCAGTATGAATTCTACAAGCATCTCTTTCATCAAAAGCAGTATCAAAATCTGAATCAGCTTGCTGTGTTGAGCTTTGTCATAGTCAATAATGCAAGCATACTTATCCACATTCCTATCACAGAATCTCTCCCCAAACACCCATCGTCAGAATACAAATTCTTCTCTGAATGGAAATTATGTCTCTGGCCCCTTCCTTGCAGTTCTCATACATTCTGCCACGTGTTATTTTTAAGAAAACCTGAAGCTCATTGTTCTCAAGTTAGCACTCTCCTTTTACAATAGTCAAATAACAGTCAAGCTCAGCCATATTTTGGAGTGATTCCTATTCTGCAGATTTAATTGGAAAGATTCAATAAAATGATAAAAAGAAGCACAAGGAAGATTTATTGGTTTCCAACCCTTACCCATCTGCTATATGGAGGACATGAAATGAGCACTTGACATCCAATGCATAGTACTGTATAGTCTTTGACAGCCTCCTATTGTACCTGTAGAAAACTGTAAATTGTCAGTCGCACCTAAAGCCCAGGATGCCTTGTAGCACAGTGGTTAAATGCCTGTACTGCAGGTAAAACTGTGCTCATGACCTGGGGTTCAATCCCAGGTAACAGGCTCATGGCTGACTCAGCCTTCCATCCTTCCGAGGTCAGTAAAATGAGTAACCAGCTTGCGGGGGGCAATGTGTAGCCTGCATACTGTAATTAAACTGTAAACCGCCCAGAGACTACTTGAAGTGGTATGGGGTGGTATATAAGGAGAACACTTTATCCATCCTGCTTAAAGCCTGAATCATGTTTAAGACACATATAGTAAAAAGCAAAGCAAAGTGTTCTGCTTATATACCGCCCCATGCCACTTCAAGTAGTCTCCAAGCGGTTTACAGTTTAATTACAGTGTGCAGGCTACACAGTACGCTTAGCAAATCAACATTCAAGAACAGTACATGGAGGGTCATAGGAACCAAAGAAAGGGCTATTCAGAAGGGTGCCAATATTGTGATTTGGCATGGAATGTTGTGATTCATCACCTCACCTCACCTCACAGAAAAGGTGAGGTGCACATAGAAGATAAAAAGTGACATAAGTAGGGAGGACATGAATCACCAGAATAGGCAGGAAGATGCTAAGCAATTGGTCCGAACATACCAATGACCATATTTATCAGCTTCATGGCTGATATGAGCTGTATACCATGAGATAAGCAAAAATACCTGAGACAGAAGGCAAGGCTTTTAGACCTTGTTTAAGCTGCAGAGCCAGTGTTGTGTTAATCCGTAGCCAGGATTTCCGGTATTGGGGGGGGGGGCTCTCTGACACTTCAGACTTTCACCTCACGACAGCTGACACCCTGGTGCAGTATCTACTAGACCACAGTACATAGCCCTATTTCTACTATTTTGAGGGGCTCCTGAAAAATTCCATTTATGATTTTGATTGTTATCATTTCATGTTGTGGTTATGGTGTGTTTGGACCAAAATACAGTATCTCTCCTCATTAAATTTTGAAGAATAATGTTTCATAGAATCATAGAATGATAGAATGATAGAATAATATAGTTGGAAGAGACCTCAAGGGCCATCTAGTCCAACCCCCTGCCATGCAGGAACCCCTTCACAATATTTCCAACAGATGGTCATCCAGCCTCTGCTTAAAAACCTCCAAAGAAGGAGACTCAACCACCCTCCGTGGCAGCATATTCCACTGCCAAACAGCTCTGACTGTCATGAAGTTCTTCCTAATGTTCAGATGGAATCTCTTTTCCTGTAGTTTGAAACCCTTGCCCCGAGTCCTAGTCTCTGAAGCCATGGAAAACAAACCTGTTCCCTCTTCAATATGACATCATTTCAAATATTTAAACATAGCTATCATATCCCCTCTCTGTCTTCTTTTTGAAAGGCTAAACATTCCCAGTTCCCTAAGCCGTTCCTTATAAGACATTTCCTCCAGACCCTCAACCATCCTGGTAGCACTCCTCTGCACCCGCTCGAGGTTGTCAACATCCTTTTTAAATTGAGGTGCACAGAACTGGACACAGTACTCCAGGTGGGGTCTGACCAGAGCAGAATAGAGTGGCAAGAATCCTGTTGAATTGCTGCTTCTCTTACTCATCATGCACCAACTCATACAACGGGTGCCTGGTGAGGAACACAAGCACTGACACTTAGCTACAGGCAATTTTCTTCTACAATTTATGCTCCCCCCCTCTTTTGCTGGGCTATGTAAGTAAAGGGATTTGTTTCATTCACAAAGTCAGGAGGAAAGAAGCAACTGAAGTTTTAAAAATGCAGAAGAAAACAAAACTGATCAACTTTCCCATCCGAGATGTGTCCAGCTATATCTTACTGGTGTGATGGATGGGTCCTTCTCACTTCCCCTAGCAAGTCGGGAGGGTTGGCTTTAATTGCTGGAGGTAAATGTGTGAAATGATGTATTTACCACTAATGAGAATAGACCAACAAAAGAAAAGTAACAGTGATGGAATACAACACTTCCCAGAGAGTGGAGGTTGTATGTCTTTGTAAATAAAAATAATAATAATGAGAGAAAGGGTTTTTAAAAAATCACCAAGTGCTTTTTTTTTTAATAAATTTTTATTGGATTTTTAAGGGGGGGGACAAAGGGAAGGAGTAAGGGTAAGAGGAAAAAGAAAAAAAAGGGGGGGGGAATACAGTTTTTAAGACTTACATTGAGTATATCAAGCAAAATAGAAATAGTAATTAGACATATTGCTAAAATTGCCAGATGTTATCACAATACTAATAAATTTGTTACTTCTTGCCATCTTTCCCGAAAAATCTCGTCGTAGTCTCCCTTTAGATAACCAGAGAGTTTATCAATTTCGATGCATTCTCTTATCTTTCCATGAAGATCCTTCTCTGTTGGCGTGATTGGTTGTTTCCAAAGTTTCGCGTACAGTATTCTTGCAGCAACAATTACATGATGAAGTACATATCTCTGATCATAGGAAATATTTATATCTACTATATTTAACAGAAATAGTTCTGGTCTAAACTCTATTTTAATTTTCAAAGATCTCTCTAAGAAAAGTTTTACCATGTTCCAATACGCCTTAGCTTCTTTACAAGTCCACCACATATGATAAAAGGTTCCACAGTCATAATTACATTTCCAACATTTAGGTGAACAATTGTACATCTTGGATAAACGATGAGGCGCGAAATGCCATCTATAAAACATCTTATAACAATTTTCCTTGAACGAAATAGATTTAAAGATTTTAACTGTGTTCCACAGAGAGTCCCATTTATTTAAATGAATAGTATAGCCTAAGTTTTCTGCCCATCTTATCATACAGTCTTTAACCAGTGTATCAATCATTTTTTCATTTAACAATATGCTATAGAATTTACTAAGAAGCTTGGAGTCACCAGAAGAAAGTATTTTATCAAATGGGGTATCAGTAGTCATAAAACCACCCTCTTTGGAAAGCTCTTTGAAGTGTGAATGTATTTGTTGATATTTCCACCAATCCAGATTATAACCCTCTGATACTAATTTCCCTAGTGGTTTCAATGAGAAGTCATCATTCAGAAGGTGTCTGTAAGTTATAACATTTGAGATTCCACTTGCATGGGAGCTGTAAATTGCTCCCAGTGGGGATAGCCACATAGGTGCTTTGAAATAAAATTGTTTTTTGATCATTAACCATATTTTAACTAAGGCATTCCTTATCCAGTGCTTTTTAAAGAGGGTAGGTAAATTTCCCCTATGCCACAAATAGTGATGCCAGCCCCAATCACCAAGTGCTTAAAGTGGCTTACAGTGTTTCACCTTTCAGAAATAAGTTACTTCTGTGTTCTCTCTTTGTAAGGTTGTATAAAAGCTAGAAGGGCATTGTAAAGGACCTGTTCTTTCCTTTCCTTTGATAATGACATTTCAAAATCTAGAACATAAACTATCTCACCCTTTGTCCTTTTCCACTGCTCTTTTGCCATTTTTTCAAGCAGAAATTACTCCGCTGTAACCTGTTCCGACACTGACACAAGTCCCAGATGTGAACAGAACATCCCTGAGAAATGCTTTCACATATACAGTACATTTTCTGTAGTCAAAAGGTGATGCAAAAACAGTGCAACAAAGTTTTCTTTGGCCTACCTCGGCATTCAGAGTCAACTAAGTTCTATAGTTCATATGCATGGTCTGTGCATTTCTAAACAAATCTAAACAAACCTACTAAGTTACACAACATTGTGCACTGCATGTCCCTAGATACCCAATAAAGGAATAAAATAGAATGTATCTGGAATCAGAAGACAGGGAGCTTCTGTTCTCTCTGCAACAACAAGATCAGGGACAGAGTGTGGCACAGATCACTAACTGATAATATCAAAATGAACATATTAGAGTGTCAAAAGTTACAGTTTAAACAACAGTCCTGAAGAATTTCAAGAAAACAAAAACAACAGCTTTGTGTTACCTATTTCTATTGAATTTTACTAGAGATGGGCTTTTCGTTTCAGAAGTGATCAGCTTCTGAAATGATATTCAAGAGCCCAGCTGGTGTTCAGAATGGGAGGACCGTAATCAACCAATCCCTTACCTTGCACAGAGCTCATGTGGGTTTAAACTCCAATGAAGAAGAAGCCTTCAATGTCATATTTCCTTCTCCCTGGTGCTGGCCAATCAGAAGCTGTGCAGAGAAATACATCATCCCACCTCCCTGTCTGATTGGCTAGCACCAGGGAGAAGGAAAGATGATGTTGGAGGCTTCTTCCTTGTTGGAGTTTAGCCCCGCGCAAGTCCAGTGCAAGAAAAGGGATTGGTTGATTACATTCCTCCCGTTTTGAACAACAGCTGACCAGTTCTGAAATGAAAAGCCCATCTCTAGAAATTCACCATGAAGCATAAGAAATTTGGACTGAAACCAGATATCAGAGACCAGTGCAAAAGGGTAATTCTTTAATAAAAAGAGAACATTTTTGATTAACGAAAAAAACTTACTGATAAAAGTAAAATTCAGTAGAAATAGGTTCAAAATCCTAAATGTAGCTTTCAAGGACTTCCAAGCCCAGGGAGCAGCCCCATAGAATTTCACAGGATAGAGAAACGTTTGCATATTGCTGAATCCACGATCTACTCCACCCCTATAATTCAAGCACTAGGTATAAAATACGAAGAAATACAGTATTACTGTGCCCAGTGTATGGATAAACAGTCAACTAAACACAACACGCAGGACTGACAGAAAGTCCTTCCAGAGTAGACTACTTGACATCTGTGTAGCCTCTGGGCCAGGCACCTCTGGTGTCCAGAAATTAAGCAGCTCCTTGTTCTCCTAGCTCTGAGATCAACTGTCACAATTAAAGAGGCAACACTGGCTGTGCCTGGTCCAGGGGAAACATTTGATTAAATACAATATCATTATAGATTTCATCTTGTTACCATAGAAACTTTATAGAAGGAAGGCTTTCTCTGGGCTTTTTTTTAACCCTTAAGAAGGAGGGTTTCTGCCATTAACATGATGAAGTTTGTGACAACATAATTACTCTGAACAATTATATTGCATTAATTGGATTTAATGCATAAGTTCAAAAACTGAAATGCAATTAACATTTCACAGGACAGAACAACTATGATCCTTTTTTAAAAAAATTACATCACATACAGCTTAACTGAGACATTCATTGTTGCCCCATTTGTATATTTTAGAAAATCCAAGGCAAGGCATAATAATAATGCATCAAACCTATGAGTGGGATATTAAGTTGGTGTCAGATTGGGGCAAGGCTTGGCAGGAAGTAATGCGATTCTTCTAAGATCAACTGGCCTGAACAGCTTAAATTCTTACCCTTGTTTTATAAAATGTCAGCCAGGAAACTGACTTTGTGCAAACAAACAATAATCAAAATACAGTAAACCCTCACCTTTCGCAGGGGTTAGGGACCCGACCTGGCCCGCAATAATTGAAAATCCGCAATATGCAGATGCTGGGTCAGGTCGGGACTGGGCGGGCTCTCTGGGGGCTCTTGTACTTATCCCAGGCGTGGCACTGCCCCAAACGGCCCTACAAGGGGCTTTCCAGTCCCCCAGAGGCCCAAAACTGCTTTCTAGTGATCTGGAGGTCACTTCCGGTTTTGCAGGGAAGCACTTTTGGGGGCTCCGACAGGCCTGGGAAGGCCTTTCCCCCCTACCCCAGGGGACCTTTTTTCATATACTGCGGACCCATGATACACCAGGACCACAGTATATGAACTGTGAAAGGGCGGGGGACAGCTGTAGACCTCTTCCTAGACTCCTTTTGTTCAGTGATGCTGTCAATTGCAGCACTTTGACCAAAAGAGCCTTATAGATAACCTCTTGAGGCATCAAAAGACAGCTCTTCTGCAGCTCTAACATGAAACATCAATCCTCATTAAATAGATAAAGAATGCAAGCACGCTTGATGTGTTTCTTTAAATGAGGGATGAAGAATCTAACAGCAGGGATTTCTGACTTATGCCTAAAACTGTGAGATACTTTACACACTTTGCACACCTCTGTCAATCTGATGGGTTTCTAAATTTGGAATCTAGTAGAACTATAAAAGTTACTTTTTGAACAACCAGAATCCCCCAGCATGCATAGCCCCAGCCATTTGGCTAACTGGTTGACTGGTTGATGGAGCCTAAGAATTGCAGGTCAAAATAGTAACTTTTCCAAGCCCAAGAATCAATGCTAAAAGTAAATAAGAATGGAAACATTTGCCAGTTTCAATCTTCTCCAGACTTTCAGGTTTTTTTTAATAACCTCAAATTCTTTTTAGTTATGAAGAAATTTGCAGAATTTGTTAGATTCTTATAAAAACCAGATTGAACAAATTCTCACCCATCTTCTTCTACATACATAGACCTATATATTCCTGGCATTGCGAGGACTGTGCTGAAACTGACTCTCAAGCAGCTATGAAATATTAAGAGCCTGTCAGGAAATAGAGGTAGCAAGCAAAGACGTCTGCAGAAATAATTTGGGGGCTGAAGGAGGAGGATGTTGACTCATAATACCAATGGGTTGCTGACCTGACTGTTGTTTTTAGCTCTGTACATTTAAAGAAGTGCCAAGGTTGGGATCACGGGGAGGGGAAGCAGACATACGTAGGGCAGACACCACCATGGCAAGCCTAAGCAACACAGGTCTAGTTGAATATTAAGAGACAGAAACCCAGCTAAGCACGCAGACCTATTTCTCCAACTAGATCAGTGATGGCAAACCTTTCAGAGACTGAGTGCCCAAACTGTGATTCAAAACCCAATAATTTTTCACAAAGTGACAATACAGCAATTTAACCTGACTACAAGTGGCTGTGAAGGGGTGATGTCGGGTGCCCACAAGAAGGGCTCCGAGGGCCACTTTTGGCACCCATGCTATAGGTTCGCCAACACTGAACTAGATGAATCTGGCCACATTCTCTGTGTTGTATCTTATATGGTACAAAATGAATTTAATTTCTTCAATTTGTTGCATTTCCATTGTGTAGAATATGTCAGATTTTGACAGTATTATCTCCAAAAAATCCAAACAACCATCTTAAATTCTCATGCATCCCTATGTGTAACTGTGACAGGCTTTCAAATCACTGTCTTTTGTCTCAAGGATGAACAAAGAGTGAGGGGTAAGTAAATATACTTAGTTCTTATGTATAAGTGTTCCATGGTATAGTAGGGATGTGTCTCACATTAGGACAGAGATTTTGTTATTAAGGTTCCTTAGGCAACAATGTGTGCATTTACACATCCAACATGTTACAACAGAGCCAAAGAGCCCACTGAAGCTCTCATTTCAGGCCCTGTACCATTGCTGCAATGAATAACTTTAATTTTAAATTGACTGGCGCATGTACTCGCCAGTGCCAGGAAGGTTGACTCAATCCAGCTCAATGTAGCATTCTTAAACTCATGAAGCTGACGAGCATTCTTAGAGGATCTTATAAATCCAGGCTAATATTATGCCCCTTGCAAGAACTTTACAAAGACTCTAATGTGCCTAAGTAGCATATCTTACCCTTCAGCACATTGTATGTTTAACTCTCAGGCCAAGGATTTGCTTAGGAGGAGAGGGAAGTTCCTGGCTGATTGATATAGAGGTGAGTCTGGGCATCGGATTTTGCACCCTTGCGCCACTTTGGCTGTGAATAGTGGGGTTTAATTGCAATGTCTCACTACTATATAATACAGTCTAAGTGACAGCACCACAGGAAACACAAGTGATTCATTATGCTAATGACCCTATCATGAATATTCTACCATTCGGAAAGAAATGCATTCTGCACAGTAGCATCTTTGATGAACTGAGAAATGTTAGCCTGAACCCTCGTCTAAGGCACAATCTTTCTTGTTTACAGCCATTCTCAATGGGGGCCATATGACCCCTGGGGAGTCCTGGCATATTTGAAGGGCATTACAGACAGAAACAATTCTTCAAACATACCTTGTTAGGTTAATTATGTGAGTTATACAATCTCTATTCAGTCTATATTTCTTTCATAGCTTATTTATGTCTGTGACCCGGGGGGGAAAGATTGAGAACAGTTGGTTTAGAGTTTAACTCTCAAACCCATAATTTATTCAGAAAGTCCAAGAATAATACCTGAATTCCTGGGAGTTTTCCAAATGCATTCATCTGGGTTTCCATGTTTACTTTCCACCCCTCGTAATGGAATTTGTTTTTCTTTTGGTGTGCTCTTTGTAGCTGTTGAGTCTTGGGCTAAAGCTAATCCTTGCCCCTTTGTACGCCGGACCTTTCTTGCAAATAAAAGTCAGACGCGAGAGAAATCTTTATGGTTGTTGTTTATTGATCCCAATAAAGCACAGCCAGACGAACCTGCCACCCCAAAAGTTGAGGAAACAAGCCCGCCCCGAGGTGACCCTGGCATGCTGTTTTATGTCCTTGGTTGACCATCCCCTGGGAGGTGTCAGGCAGGTGGAGTTTGGGAAAGGTGGGCCAATGGGGTCCGGGGGGTGGGTCGGGTCACTTCAGTTGGAGAGAGTTTCACGCTGATAGGGGGGAGGGAATGGGTGGCAGATGGGATGATGGGTTTCCAGGTGGGAGAACAATGGGTGGTCAAGACACATAATACAGATACACATCACACCAATCTGGGTAGGGTTGCAAACACAGTGGATGAATGATGAGTCATCCCTGATAAGAGATGGGGTGAGTATAGTCCTGAGGTAGAACAATGGCAGAGCTTCCCATGGTCCAGAGGCAGACAAAGGAATCTGATGTCCAGGTGCTTGAGCTGGAGGCTGGAGGGCTAAGCAGGAAAAGGTGCCCCATACAGCCCATTGTCTCTGTGGAGGGAGGAGAAGATTCCCTCTGGCAGAATCCATTCAGGGGAATCCATTCAGGGGAACCAAGAATTGGTTTTGCCATGTGGCAGGGTGACGGTCCTTTATTTGAAATGGAGGTCACTCCCCCAACATGGAGGCAGCGTGTACCCTTGTCCAGGCCTTGAGATACCTGAAGGAAGAAGGAATTGGGAAAATGGACGGGGTTGGGGATATTACTGGAAGGCAGGGAGAGAAAGGACACGGAGGGGAGAGGTGGAGTAACCTTTGTTTGGGGAAGAGAGAGAGAGAGAGAGAGAGAGAGAGAGAGAGAGAGAGAGAGAAAGAGAGAGAAGAAGAAGAAGAAGAAGGGAAAAGAAGGAAAGAAAAATACTTCTTGGTGCCTTTTTTGGCTGTGCAGTGATGAAAAGGGGTTAATATGATATGATCCCCCATTCCCCCCCATGTGTGCCAAGGTCTGGTCTACTCGGGAGTAAGGGGTTGCCCCATTCCTCCTACTTTCCTGAGGCTCGGGGGGGGGGGGGAACGTGTCCAGAGGAAACAAAGTATCAAATCCACTGTCAGTCACCCCTAACCTTTGTTACCAAGCCCATTTGCTTGTAGGGAAAGAAACTGGAGCTTCCCAGCCATTTCTTTTTGGGGAATGGCTGGGCCGATATGGACCAGGTTTGTTTTCATTGTGCTTGTGACAATATGAAGGATTGCAGCCGGATGCGGAGGCCTAATTTTGTCCTTGCCTAATTGACATGTGCTCATAGGAGCGGGTGTGGGCCTGCCTTTGCAGACATGCATCTGCTCTCAATTCACACACACAACACACATGTTTTTTTCTTTGTGTCCTCCACATAGCTTTAATGCTACCTTTTAATATTCTAAGATGCCCTTCTAATTCCCTGTTCTTAATTTTAATGTCTTAAATGTTCTGGGCTGAATATTCTCTCTCATTATTGTAAGCTACCTTGGGTCCTTTTCCAAGGAGAAAGGTGGGGTAAAAATAATCAAAATAAATAAAATAAATAAACTTTAAGTGGGGGACATAGTGTAGATCGGTGGTGTCCAAACGTCAGCCCTCCAGATGTTTTGGACCACAACTCCCACTCTGGACTTCTTTTTCATGAGAGATAGAAACGTTTCGCTGCTCATCCAAACAGCTTCATCAGTCTGAATAAAGCTAGTTGCGAGTCCACCTTAGGCCATTGTTCACCTAAAGGCCTATTGAGACTATTGTCTACCTAACCATCTTATTCAGGCCATTGTTCAGCTTATGAGCCTATTTCAGACAAGGGTGACAAGAGGTCAAAGTGGGATATAAGATGGAGGACTTGCAACTAGCTTTATTCAGACTGAGGAAGCAGCCAAACATTTCTATCTCTCAAGAAAAAGAAGTCCAGTTGCCATGACTCAACTTCCAGATAATGTTTCTATAGTAACACTATCATCTGGGCCAAAAACCAATGTATGAAAGGATTTTTCCAAATACTATTTACAGTATTACACTTGTAACAACTTAACTAACCACTAATCATCCCATGTTGTACTTATTCAACTTTCCACTACCAATGGAGAAAGATTACTGGAGTTGCAGTGCAACAAGATTTGGAGAATCACAAGTTACGGGTTCCTGTATGCAGGGCAGTTCTCATATTCCTAATAATACAATCCTATGCACATGTATTCAGAGGCAAGTCACTGTAGTCTTGTCATTCCCCCCCCCCCACCCCACCCACATCCACAGACGGTCATGTATTTGAGGATTCCATAGAGCAAAGGGTGCCTCCCATCATGACAGTCTGGAATAGTGGACAGACCTTAGCTGAAATTAATTCCCTCTTATATCTCTAATATTGACTAATAATGTGCTTCAATATATTTAACTACTGTACCAAAAATAATTCTGGTCATTTTTAAAGCTTTTTTTGGCCCTCAAATGTGACCAGGACCCAAAATATGACCAAATATACTTGACCAAATACATGGAGTGGGTAGGAGACATGATATCTAAAGTGGTGGCAATTTTAGTGTTTTGTGTTTAAATGTTTTATTGTTTTAATTGTCCATTGCTTTTTTAACGTTTTAACTGTTTTAACTGTTCATTTTAATTGTAAGCTGCCCAGAGACCTTTGGGTAGTGGGTGACATGTAAGTTAAATAAATAAATAAATAAATAAATAAATAAATAAATAAATAAATAAATATCTTTATTAGACCACTAACATCCAGTATTTCAGCGGTATAATGAAGGTACCAACTACCCCTGTTTTCAGATTATGAACAAAGCTCACATAGCTTGTTTAGTTTTGTTTTACCCAGCTAAATGAGCCCTCAGAAGTTTTAGGGGTTACGATTAACCTCTTTTGCCCTTTTTAACAGCATAGGTGAGTGTCAAATATTTAAAAAGTGGACCAGTCCAACATACTGATGTCTCCAAGAGGATCAAAATGGAGGAAGGCTGCCATTCCTGTAACTGCTGCATATTCTCCACAGAATGTGGTGACAAACACAATGGTCTCCTAAATTGTATATCCTAATGCAACCTTCTCCCAAACTGGTGCCCCTAATAAGGGTTGAACTACAATCCCCAACTTCCCCATCCAGTTTTCTGTCTAGCTAAGCTAGCTAAGGATTATGACGCTCATAGCTGAGAACGTATTTGGAGGAAAGAAGGTTGGAGGGAGGGGGTGATGCTAATAGAATTGCAGCTTTGCTGTTGGGCCCTAAGATGGTTGGGTATCATCTTCTTGCCAGGTCCCTCTACAAGAACGTTATGAAGTGTTCCAGTACTAATTGGCATTAAAACCAGAGTGGATGTATAAACAATAAAGATTAAACAATTTATCCGGAAGGATCCATGGAGCCACAAAGATTTGAAGAATGTAAAGGTTGTTTGCAAAAGAGATGACAAAACACACTATGGGGATTAGACTCCACTTCTGTTCATCTTTGTTCCAAGATTCCAAGAAGGGTGTTTGTTCACATGAATGTTTGATCTAAATAACAGAAGCTCCCTTGTTGAGACATCATTGCTGTCCCATAGAGACTTCCCAGAAGCTGCTTGACAACAAGACTGGCACGTGCTGAAGCTCTCCCATTGTCACTTCTGCTCCCATGGAGTACAAAAACAGTCAGTGCTAAAATAACCATCAGACGTTATATATTTTGTCAGTAATTTCAAAAGTAATGATTCCTCTAAAATAATTGGAAGTGATCACTCTGTGTGTTCAAGGTCTCTTTAATCCTCATATTGCATTTTAAATATGCAGCAGAAACATTTAGATTAATCACTATTTATAGATCCATATAGCTGGTATTTCTTATAATGATCTGACTTTATGAAGCAGAGCAGTACCTAAACTACTGTGACTGATGTATTTTCACAGCAATCCCATCTGCCAATAGCCAGGCTCACAGAGATGTGATTCTAGTTCCTCAGCAAATAGCAAACCTCTCGAGTTTGGAACAATAAGTTCACTTCATGTGAGGGGAAAGATAGGATTGGAGGAGAATACTCAACTAAGTAGTCTTATATAACAACAACAACAACAACAACAACAACAACAACAACAATGAACATGATGATGATGATGATGATGATGATGATGATGAATAAAAGGAAATGTTATGCACCAAAGCAACGCAAAGTTAGACAATGGTTTGAATGGTTTAATGTCACATATTTTTAAATTATTTAATTTTAAATTGTCCAAAAGACTGCATGTTTGTAAAAAAAATATATTCAGCTCTATAACTGCCCTGATATATTTTAAGGCCAGCTATAAGTGTTTTAAACAAATAGAGAAACTAAAGAAATTGCTGAAACAGGTGGTTGGTTGGCCACATTGCAAAAATTACGCAAGATCTCAACAAGAGTGCAACATATTGGATGAACAAATTGTTTTTTTTAAAAAAAAAATCCTTGTACATGGGAATGGAGATCCTACATCTTCAGTCATGTGACCAAGAAAGAAGAAAAGCCGGACTTTAACAACATCCGGATTTCCCCCCAGGTGAGATAGTGGCCTTAGAGTCTAAAATTTATATTTTCATGTAAGATTTCATAGACAAGTCCACCTCCTTGTGTCAGTATACAATGTCCCTCAATGTGTATCATGGAAGACCTGACATTAGCTGCCCCATATGCTTTTTATATTTCCTGTTATTGGACAAAAATGATTTCATATATTTATTAATTGTACTGTAGTGCTTATAGGAACAAGGAAAGAAAGATTTCATGCACATGAAATCGATATCTTCCTTCTGTGTGCCTCATGGAGGAGAATGTACTGAACTTGGACCGACTCAAACACTTAAAGCTCTCCTCTATCTGGAGATGGGTTAAATTTAACATTAAATTGCAGCCCATGCATGCATGTGAACATAAATTTTAAATATATGCTCCAATTCCAAGACTTCAGCAAAGAGGACTCTCTCTGGGATCAAACAAGGCAAAACGAAATTGATGTTATGCCCCTCCAAAATATACAGCAGATTTTCCAACCTGCTTGAAGTCTCCACAGCCTGTCCCTGGCATATCTCCAAACAAGGAGTGGAACAAGGGTGACACCTGGCCCTAAAGCAAATAAATTCTTTCTTTACAGTAGCAGCAGTGGGTTTTTTTGCAAAAAAACAGTCTCTGTTGATTTTATTTTTCTTTTTTTATTGCTTTTTTACACCTCGCATTCGCAATGATTTCTTTCTTTCTTTCTTTCTTTCTTTCTTTCTTTCTTTCTTTCTTTCTTTCTTTCTTTCTTTCTTTCAAGTTCTCAAATATACATGGTAAAACTCAAAGCTCTTTCTGTTCAGATTGCCCAAACCTTTGCCTCAATTCAACTCTGAAACCCAGCTGCTCTTTGTTCATCCTAAACAGTAAAATGCTGCAAAATACAGAATATAGTCTCCCTTCTCCACAAAGACACACTGGAAGGCCTGTTGACTGGCCAAAAAGACAGGACAACCCTTGTAATAATATTTGGGCACAAGAAATGACTAAGCATTCTTTAGAGAGAGAGCATGAAAAATGAGTTAATTGCCTTGGAAGAGTACAAAAAAGAAAAGAAAAAAAAGAATGGGGGTGGGATGGGGACAGAGAGGTTACAACTACCGTTCAGTGGTTTACGTTTCTGTCTGTGGAGCCAGAGGTTGGGAGCTTAGTACCTCACTGTGCTATCCAAGAGAAGGGCCAGCCTGTGTAGCCTTGGGCAAGCTGCCCAGTCCCAGGGCACCCTAAAAGAATGGAATGGTAAATCACTTCGGCATAATTGCTATGTAAAACACAAACAAACATGGAAACCTTTAAGTAAATCAGAAGCAACTTGGTGGGACACAGTAATAATAGCCACTAAAAAAAACAGTGAGGTTGGATTTAAGTACATGTTAACTCTGATAATATATGAAGTAGTTATATTGGACACGAGAAAGCAGAAAGGACAGGAGTAATAAAAAGCACTTATTCTGTCTACTACTGTAGCATTTTCTAAAGTGTGTATCCTAATATACACCATAGGAGATGAAGCAGTTAGGTTTTGTTCTGGAACTTGAACAATTGTAGGATTTAGTTTTTAAAAGACTATATTGGTCACATAAGACACCCCTAATCAGCATGGCCTAAGTTTTCATGGGGTTTGTATTGAACAATATGGAGCATCCAACAGGACGAATGTTTACATTACAAACACCTCTCTTCCCCTCAGCACTCCACATGGTCAACAATTTGGCATTAATTGAAACAGTGCATGAAAGTGTGTAGGGAGCAAAAGAGTAGGGGGAGAGGGTGGGGTCAGAATAGATTTGTTCTGAAGATGTCTGAGTATACTCAGATCAAGCAGGCAATTACAAGATTTCAAGCAGTAGTGTGATTAGAAGAGGAAGGCTCCAATGGAAACTGGAGTGTGGTGGCTCAGCAGGCTAGAGCACTGAAAACTGTCATCTGCAAGGTAGGCAGCTCAGCGGTTCGAATCCTGGGTACCACGCAGCAGAGCGAGCTTCCACTGTTAACCCCAGCTCCTGCCAACCTAGCAGTTTGAAGGCATGTAAATGCAAGTAGATAAATAGGTACCACCGAAAAAAGCGGAAAGGCAGCCATGACAGCCACCTGGCCACAGACTTGCACAATACTGGCTCTTTGGCTTGAATACGGAAATGAGCACTGCCCCTAGAGTCAGACACGAGTAGCATGCATGTGCGGGGGGAACCTTTACCTTTATCTTTACCAGTGGAAACAGCAGTTAAATAGACCAGAGGTACAATTGAGAGCCTGGGCAGAAAAATGTTATATATATACTCCTGGAGATGTAACACTCATTAGGGACATGCATGAGGTGTGTTATCACAGCCTGAAACAAAACACACCCATCAGAATACTGAAACACAGCAGACTAGGAAACAAATTTGTCCTAAAACACTCTGAAGTAAATTCATCACACTGCTTTTTGTCAGCGACAAAGCAGAGGGAAGAAAATGAAGTTTGTGGCGCTTCAATGAGAACTGCCAAAAAGAGAAAAAGAAAAAAGGCTGAAACACTTGGCAGCGCTCAAACATAACACCCTCCTAATTTATCCGATTGCCTCATCCAGAGAATTGAATTAAAATGCAACTCTCATTTGGAGACAATCTCTGTGTGTGGAATGGCAGAGAGGAGAAATCTGGTCAGTTGCCACAGGCACAGAGGGAAGGAGTGGACTCAGTTTGCACAATATCCGTATGCTAAGATGTTCTGCTGGCACAGAAACAGTAAGCACCAATAGTCACTGGCATTGTGCAGGTGCATTACCCTCACCAAGGATTATGGTTGATCCAAATCAACAGGTTGTATCCAGTGATGCCCTTCCATTCACAAAATGGTATGGCCCCTATCCCACGTCCCTTTAAATACAGATTCAATTTGTAGATAAACTGTGTCCAAAAATGTCGTCCCTACGGTCACCGGGCTTTTTGGAAAGAAAAAAAAAACGGTAATGCCCCCTTAAGCGAGGTTTCCAAGACCTACCAGAGAGGTAGAGAATTTTTTGCCTCTCTTAAAAAAGCCACCTTTTAAAGAGGCAGACGTTGTGGGACCGCGTCGATGATCCGGTTTTCTTTCTTTCTTTTTCTCATAGCACTGGCCGGCTGTTCCTGGGGCCTGTCGGTGCTGGGGTTTTTTTTTTTAACTTCTCCCCACCCCTAGTGACAGTCAGCTGGTCTTCTGGCTGTTCTGCCACCTTTTTTTACATTTTTTAAATTTTCCCCTACCTCCTAGCACCAGGCAGCTGGTCCTCTGGCTGATCTGGTGCTGTTTTTTTTTTAATTTCCCCCCACCCTCCTAGCACCAGGCAGCTGGTAGATCGGGTGTTTTTTTCTTTTAACTTCCCCCCAGCCCTAGTGCCAGGCAGCTGGTCTTCCAGCAGGTCTGGCACTTTTTTATATTTTTTAATTACCCCACCTACCCTCCTAGTGTCAGCCAGCTGGCAATCTTTTTTTAAACTCCCCCCACCCCTGCGCCAGTCAGCTGGTCCTTTTTTTAATCCTAGCGCCACCTGCTGGCCATGGGGCTGAATGGCTTTTTAAAAAAAATGTACATGGGAACTGCTATCCCATATCTTCAGTCATGTAACGGAAGGAAGAGGAAAAACCAGACCTTCCGAAGATCCGGATCTTCCCCAGGTGAGATAGCAGCCATAGATAAGCTAGAGGTCTCTACAGACAGAAGATAAATGAGAGGGTTGTTTTAAAGTTAGTTAGTTAGTTAGTTAGTTAGTTATTTAGATAGATAGATAGATAGATAGATAGATAGATAGATAGATAGATATAGATAGATAGATAGATAGATAGATAGATAGATAGATAGATATCATGTCTACTCTGAGTTCCTCCTATCCTCCCACTGACTGTTGCAGTGATGTTCACAAATCCGAAGATTTGTGGATGATGACATGAATCGGCAAAAAAGTTTCACTCTCTGTATGTGGATGTTTATGGACTTAAGATCCTTCTGTGAATGGAAGGACATTGTTGGATGTTTTACATTCATGTTTTAGTCCCAATATGTGCCTGAAAACCCAGCATGAGATGTGTAAGATTAATATAAGTTGCACCACCAACCTGGTCTTCACACAAGCACCTTCGTATAATTTTGCAAAAAATATAGCATGATACTGCCAGCCGGGGCTGGCCTAAAATATTTTTGCTCCATCACTCAAATAATCAAATGGTTCTTTCTCTCTAAAGTAAAGGTGTAGAACCATATGCCAATCAAGTTATTTTGACACTTGAGATCAATGGCCTCACAAGCCCCTGTTCTGTTTCCTGGCAGTAAAGATAATACAATCAGTGATAAATAACAATATATGTTGTTTTCATGAAAAACCTTATTTCTCATTCTGCCTAATAGTATGGTCAGCCTTGCTGCCTGCAAATTGCTCTAAGTACATGCTCTAAGAGTTAGGCTAAATTATTTTAAATGTGGATGCTTTGGATAGAGACAGAAAAATCTAGTCTATTTCTTTGCAAAGATTGATTCCGGCTGTTAATTATAGGTGAGCAAGATCCATTTTTAAATTATTCTTCACCACAGACAAATTTTGCATTTCTGAGCAATAACAGAGATAATTTGCATCTCTGAATAATATAGTTGCCGTGCTTCATAGATTCATTCACCAAAAATTAATTGTACATGCTAATGTTGGCAATAAAAATACTGAAAATCAATGTTAACACTTTCATGCAGTCTTTTCCAAGACAATGAACCACACATCTATGACTGTTTAATTTTATAACTGCTATTTTATTATGGTAAAAATTAACTCATGAATTATTTTTCCACTGGATTATTAAATCACCATTTGGGGCTTCTGCTGTTTTGGTTTATCCAGCCCGCTTGAAGACAAAAGTTAGGGTATGCTGAAAACCCGCAACACAAGTTCCAGTGGCTGAGACTTCTGTCAGCTTGCCCTTCCACACTGACCAAGGACCCCAGGACCCTGCTCTATTGGTTACCCACTCACACGCTTAGATACTAAGGGTTTTCAAGGCATTGTATCATTTATTTATAACCAAGGCTGAGATGCTGAAACAAAAATAACGAGTCCACCATGGTTCTGTTAGTGGTGGGAGTTGAGGGACGATCCATGGGAAATTGGCAGGACCCGGTTTACCTCTGGCAGCCAAAAGCTGCCAAAAGAGTCCTACCTCCAGAGGAAAGGAGATCCCCAGATGAGAAGGAGGAGCAGATAGAAAACACAACTCAGAGGGAACACCCCCTGATCCCCAAAGGAGATGATGGCAGTGGAGGAAAAGGAGATTCCAAACCTCTGAGGACAGGGGAAGAAGCAGGAAACCTGGAATCAAAGGAAACACACACACACACACACACAATAGCAAAGTTTTCCAGGTGAGAGATATACTTCGGCTAGAGAAAAACCAGAGTATCTACCTCATGTGTCGAAATAACATGGCTGGCTTTGGATACCATGAGTCTTTACATTGGTAGCTAAGTCAATAGTGGGAAGGAGGGAAGACAATCTGGATGCATTTTTGAAAGATAAACCCAAGGAAATAATTTCTTAGGAAAGAAAGCTCCTGAGAAGCTATGGAGCTGTCTGATTCAGTGATGGAGTTAATTTTAGATGATGGGGAGCACATACTACTTCACTTCCGTCAAGATGTATCAAGTCAGTACTGTTGTGTTTGGGAACTCTACTCCTAAATCTGTTGAATGAGGCCCCAGACCTCTGGCTCTTATGGCGCTGGTATCATCATTTTTATGACATGTTTCAGCGAGAAGGTAGGTGGGGTGGGGGCTGGGGCGGCAGAGGGAGGTCGGCTTGTGGTCTGATCTCTTATTCGCAGCAATCTCTACTGCAGTTCTCTAGCCTAGTTTCCTTGTTTGTTTTCCCCCTGCCAGGTTTTCTGGCAACCGTAATGCAGAAAAACAGCTGGTAGGACAAGCTGTGAATAAGTCTGTGTTCAGCCCGGAGCCTTTTGAGTTTGCAGGCTGCATGCAAAAACAAAAACAAAAACGGAACGGGCACACTGTCAGTAAGAAGAAGAAATGCTTGGATGCTTGTTTCAAACACTAAAGGTCAGGAATAAAAAGTAGAAGCAAAAGCTCTGCAAAGACAAGCAAGAATCTCCAATATAATTTTACACTGCGGCACAACATCCTGACTGTGGCTTGGTGCCGTTGGGTTTGAATCATAAAATGGTTTGCTGGGAGAGATCTCCGGGGTCATCTGGCCCAACCCCTAATAGAGCATTATATTCACAGTGAACACATGCTGGACAGAAGCATCCTCTGTTTAAGAACACCCCCTATCAAGGACAGCCTATAACAGTGGTGGCGAACCTTCGGCACTCCAGATGTTTTGGACCACAACTCCCACAGTCCTTTGTCATTGGCAACCTAGGCTTGGAATTCTGGGAGTTGTGGTCCAAGACATCTGGAGTGCCAAAGGTTCGCCACCACTGGCCTATAACCTTCTTAGGCACACCATTCTGTTCTGAATCAGCTCTTCTGGTCAGGATGTTCTTCCTTATGCTTAGTCAAAAATCTCTTTTCTTATGCCTTCGATCTATTCCCCTCTGGAGAAAATATCCTTCTTTGCTCACTCGTGTGTCAGCACTTCCAATATTTAAAGATGGCTGTCATATCATCTCTTGACCTTTTCTTTTCTACGGTAATGATGCCCAAATCTCGCATTCATTCTACACAGGACTTGGTTTCCAGACTTTCCACCGTCTTGCTCATTGTCCCCTGGACACGTTGTGCCTTCATGCTATCTTCCATGGTGCTTCTTGCTTCTTGCATGGTGGCATCCTGAACAGAACACAGTATTCCAAGTGGAATCCGATTAAATCAGAATAAGGTAGTAGAGATGGGCACGACTTAGCGGTATTCCCGTTTCCGTTTCCGTTACTCGTTTCCGTTACTCTACGGAAACGGTAACGGGAATTACTCCGCCAGACTTTGAGCTCGAACCGACGAACGAACAATTTTGGTCTGATTTGTCGTGCTCGTTCCTTGCATCGCGCAATCGCGCGATGCCACGCGGCACAGAAAAAAAGTTTTTAAAAGTTAAAAAAATCTGGTTCCCGGCCAAAAAGCAGGCGGAAAAATGCCTGCCGTGCCTCAGGGCACCTACCAGAGGGGTTGTTTCTGGAGGAAAAGGAGCCTTCCCCCCTCTCCCGTCCTGGGCTGCTCTGGTGGGATTCACCAGTCGCCGCAGGCTCGCAGCCAGCCAGCAAAAAGCCCAGTCTCGCCGGCCGCCGGCCGCCGCAATTAAAGCACAGGCAAGCGGCACGGACGGCACAGGAAAAAACTTTTAAACTCTCCCCCCACCCATTCCCGGGTCAAAAAAGCTTTGGATACCATGGCGGAAAAATGCCTGCTTGACTAAGGGCGCAGGGCACCTACCGGAGGGGTGGTTTCTGGAGGGATAAACCCCCGCCTCCCCCCCGTCCTGGGCAGCCGGACTCGAGTCGCCATGCCATGCGGTGCGGGCGGGGGAGCACCAAAATGGGGCGGCGTATCAACGCAATATTGTTTTTTGAAATTGTGGTCCAAAAACACACAAGCACCCCAGAAACACGCGAAAATATTATAAACTGCCAGATTTTTCACAGTAGCAGTGGGTTTTTTCTTGCAACAGAAAGGTGTCTCTCCTCTCCTCCTCTGTCCTCCATTGATTTTAGCCTTTTTTTTTATTTTTTTTACACCTGCGCAATGATGGGCTGGCCGAGTGGCCAGCCATGTGGGAGTGGGACGACCATGCAAATTTTTGGAGCCATCCCACCAATCGCATGGCCACTTTGCCATGGAGACTTCTGGGATGTGCCAAAAAGCCCCCTAAAACCTGCCCTAGCCCCCTAACCCTAACCCTAACCCTTAAACTCCGTACCCATACGTCACAGACTTCTTAGTGGGTCAGAGAGGCACCCAGAGGTGCAACCCACAACATCCCCACCGTAACCTTACCCGTCACTAGCCTAAAACCCTAGCCCTAACCCTAACCCACCTTAACCCTAAGCCAGATGTACTTGCATTGAACACTACACGCAAGTACAATTCCCTTCTGTGTGAGACATGGTGGTGCATGGTGGTGCGAGAGCCTTAGTTAGGCATCTCACCTATGGCTCTGGGTTCAGTGCCATCCACTAGTCTTCACAGTCACTGTCTGCACAACTGGTATGCAATATCCATATGGCTATTGCATACCATTTTGCAGCAGCAGCAGGTGAGGAGGGGAGACCCCCATGTTGAGGGGTCTCGGAGCCTGCTTCCCCTTCCTAGTGGGTGAGGATAGGAGGCACCCACGGGTGCCTCCAGGAGCCCACTTTCCCTTTATAGCGGGCCAGAGGAGGCACCCACCCCACAGAGGTGCCTCCAGGAGCCCGCTCCCCCCCCCCAAAAAAAACCAGTACTAACGAAAATGAAAAAACAAAAAAATGAACCGACTAATTTTTGCGAATTTTCGCAAAAAACGGAAACGACCTGAAACGGAACCGGCCCGACTAACGACAACTCGAAAAAAAAAATTCAAGTCGTGCCCATCTCTATAAGGTAGCACGATCACTTAATTTGGACACTACAGTTCTTTGGATGGAGCAGTAGCACTGCACTTTTAAAAAACTATTTAAAAACTTATTTTTCAACTTTTTGGCTGACCTAACATCCTGTTGACTTGTGCTTAGTTGTCATTTATTAAAACACCTAGATCCGTTTCACACTTCATTTACAAACTATCTGCCACACATCCTACACAGAATTTCTGAATCTGACTTTTCCTGCCTGAATGCAGGACTTTGCATCTTCCTGTTTTAGTCTTTGTTTTTCAATTTTAAACTCATCTTCAATTCTGATTCTTTTCATCTGAGGTAGTAACTGCTCTTCCCAGTTGGGTATCATCTGCAAATTTATCAACATCTCTCCTATATCTTCGTCCAAGTTATTTATAAAGCAGTTACACTATTGCAATATTACTATGTCCCTCGACTTGTCATTTTGCTCTATTCCCAATCTTGGGTTTCCTTGTATTCTTGGACTACATATCCCAGAAGCCTTCACCACTGTCTATGCTTGTCAGGATTTCTGAGAGTTGTCGTGCAGGAACACCTAGGGACCCAAGATTGGTAAAAACTGCTCCAGAATGATGAGAAGCTGCAGGCGAGCATTTTTGGGTATGACCCATCAACAAGCTACAAATCCACATAACAATGGTGGTATCTTGCTCACCTTTTCCCACCTTGGTACATTGTGAGAGACCATCCACAGCATCCTGCCCTCTATCAACAGTCTACCGTTATGATCCTTTTGTAGCATCCTTATGGTGCTACAAAATGAAAAAAGGCAGAGGAAGAGACCTAAGTCTGGCATGACTTTTTCTTTTGAGTAACCTTTGCTGGGTTTTAGTAATCACCACATTCTTTTCTAAATCTTCATTGTTTGACAGTTAAGCACGGCATGCAATTTAAAGAGATATCTCAAAAAAGGCATTGCTTTCAGAGCTCCAAACACAGTATTCAAATATGCAAATAAAATTATGCAAATAAATTGAGTTTGGTGGGGTGTAATAGCCATATATCTCAATCATCCTTTTACACGTGCTGCTTTCTCAATTTTCCTTGCTTAATTGCTGCCTTTTAAATTTTCCCCGCCATGTTATTTATCTGTTATGGGTCTTTTTTGGAACTGTATGTGAGCAAAATATGTGCCAGAGTTTCTGCTGATCTTTAATATGACACACACTTATTCTGAAAGCACTAGACTGTGAAAAAAATAACTGATAGCCTAGTGGAACTTTAAAGACTGACATTATGTGCCAGGCTACATTCTTTAAAAAAAAGCAAAGCCTATTCTGCATAGTGGAATTATTGCCAAGTCAATATGCATAGCATTGCATCGTAAGGTACTATAGTTATTGTAGTAGACACCTTAAATTGGTGGCTCTAAGTCCACCTTGTAAAAATACACTAACTGATCAAAATTGGCTTATCTGAGTAGATAAGATGGATGGTGCTGATCCTTCTGAGGCGAGTTCTTCCATGTATTTGGTGTAGCCTAATAATCCACAAGTTATTCAATTCGATTTAGAGCAGAAGAAATGTACACGATCAATTTTTTTGGGGGGGGGGATCTTATATTTTTCTTTGTGTGCAATCTCAGAGTTTTCTTTGCGCACAGTTCTGAACATATCCTGAGTGTGGTTTAAGCACTATGGGATGGTATTTCAGCAGCACACTTTGCTTTCAGTGGGAGATGCTGCATTGCATTGTCTGCCTTGAGATGTACAGTATTGAACAAAGTCTCACTTTGCAAAGTAAGTAAAATGTGGAATATTTTAATGGATTTAATAGGCAACAGTTATGCTAAATTGTATATACAAGTACACCTGCTAAATCCTAAGAATAAATATAATTGTAGAAATAATTTATATCATTTGAAGGAAAATGCAGGACCGCTCACACAAGAGGAGAGACTTAGGTGACGAGGTGGCATGTGTGTCTACCCAGTCTGCTCTCTATGTTGTAACTCTTCATGGCCTCTGCTTTCCCTTCATTTAGTTCATATTATCTTTAAAATGAGCTTGAACTAGACAGTCTTCAAATTCAGGAGAAATTCAGAGACTGCCATCTGACAGCTCTTCAAATAAAGTAGGACACGTGTAAAGTAGGACACATAGATACCCTGCCTCTGACTGTACTGCCTAAAAGACATAAAATTAGAAGGATAAGAACTTTTGATGAAGGTTCTCCAGGGCAGGACACTGCAATACAATGCAAAGCAATTTCTTTATACTTTGGAAAAGCAATTAGTGTCACAGGCTGGAAAGAAAACATGTTACACAAAAACAGAGAGTGGCACTAGAGAATATATATATATATCTGGCTTCTTTCTTCTTGAAGCAAAGTGTGATCTCAGTTGAAGTCCTTCTATAAATACTGCTGGGGGGGTGTGGTTTGCTTGCTCTGTTGCTGATTGTAGGTTCGTTTGTTCTTTTGTGATCTGCTGTGTGGCTGAGGCGATCGTTAAGGGCTTAACTGCTGGTGGGTTAGATGGCTGTTTAGAGACATCATGTGTGGGTGAGGTGCTGGATGTGTGTCTATTAGCCTTTTGTTTCTTAACGACCTTGGTGATGGGTGTTCTGGCAGCATCCTGGGCTTTGGTGGAGTGGGGTCCTGTGTCTTGTGAATTCATTTTGGTCTGGCTGCGTGTCTGTGGTCTCCCAATGTTTTTTTGGCGTGTGTAAGTGTGCTCCATGTGGTGGCTGGAGTGGGGAGTAGCGGTAGATGGTGCAGTCGTGGTTTTGTTATTGGATGGTGGTTTCGTTTCATCTGTGGGAAGGGTCTGGGTTTGTGTTTGGTGTGGATGGAAGGTGGTGGCATCTTGTGTCCTTTTGGACCTGGTGTCAGTCTTTGTGACAGAGGCTCGTCTGTTGACCAGGGCTAGTTTCCAGATGTCAGGCAAGCGGGAGGTGTCATCACGTTTATTCATGTTGTTTGGGTGTTTCTCTATTTCAATGGCTTCCATGATTATTCGACTGTTGAGGTGTTCAGTTTTGGAGATGAGTTTGGTTCTTTTAAAATCAATTTCATGACCTGTTGTTTTTATGTGCTGGAAGAGAGAGGAAGATTTTTCTTCTTTTTTGACTGCGTTCTTGTGTTCTGCGATGCGTGCGCTTATTCTCCTGTTTGTCTGTCCGATGTATGTGGCTGGGCAGATTTTGCATGGTATTTCGTAGACTCCTTGGTTTTCTAGCTCAATCTTGTCTTTGGGGTTTCTTAAAATGTTGGCTATTTTTTGTTCGGTGCAAAAGGCTGTCTTGATATTGTGTTTGTGGAGAATTTTGCTTATTTTGTCTGTGGTGCCTTTGATGTAAGGGAGGAGGGCAGTGCCGTTGTTCTCTTCTGTTTCTTGGTTCTTGGGGGGTGTTTCTTTTTGGATTAGTTTGGTGATGGTGTTTTTTTTGGAATCCGTTCGCAATTAAAGCATTCAAGAGAGTGTGTAATTCAGTTTTTAGGTGGTCTTTGTCAGCAAGGCGTTTGGTTCTGGAGATGAGGGTTTTTGCTACGGAGTTGATCTGTGCAGGGTGGTGGTGTGATTGTGCATTTAAGTAGCGGTTTGTATGTGTTTTTTTCCGGTAGATGGTATGTCCTAAGGAGCCGTCGGGTTTTTTGTAGATTAGGACGTCCAGGAAGGGAAGTTGGTTGTTGGCTTCTATTTCCATAGTGAATTGTATTTTGGGGTGTAGGCTGTTGAGATGTGTGAGGAAGTTGTTCAGTTTGTCTTTCCCGTGTGGCCAGATAACAAAGGTGTCGTCAACATATCTGAGCCAGAGTTTGGGTTTATGTTCGGACTTCTGTAACGCGTTGGTTTCAAAGTGTTCCATATATAGGTTTGCGATGACCGGTGAGAGGGGTGATCCCATGGGTGCTCCTTCTATCTGTTTGTATCTTTGTCCATTGTGGATGAAGTATGTGTTGGTTAGGCAGTGGTTGGTCAGATCTAGGATGTGCTTGGGGGGGTTGTATTTGTTGTGGATAGCTGTCAAGGCTTCTTGAATGGGCACTTGTGTGAAGAGCGAAACAACATCGAAGCTCACGAGTAGGTCATTGGGTTGTAGGTCTTGTTTCTTTATAATTTCTATGAAGTGGAACGAGTTTTGTACGTATGAAGAGATGGATTCTGCATAGGGCTGGAGTTGTTTGGCAAGAAATTTGGCAAGGTTTTGTAGGGGTGAGCCTATGGAGCTGACTATGGGTCTGAGAGGTGTTCCTTCTTTGTGAATCTTGGGGAGGCCGTAGAGCTTGGGGCATCTGGATGATTTCTCTCTGGGGATGATGCTTGGCTTGATTTCTTCACTTAAGGGTGAGGCTTTTATTTTGGCTTTGGTGGTTTTTTCCAGGTAGGTGGTGGGGTCTGTGTTCAAAGGTATGTAAGCAGGGTCTTGTAGTAGGTTGGATAGTTTGGCTTGGTAGTCAGATGTGTTCATCACCACTGTGGCATTGCCTTTGTCTGCTGGGAGAATGATTATGTTGTTGTCTTTCCTCAGGTTGGTGAGGGCTTTTTGTTCTTCTTTGTGTAAATTGCTTCTGGGTGGTTTGCTGGAGCAGAGGATATTGGTGACTTCGAGTCTGATTTTGTTGGCTTCATCTGGGTTGATTTTGGTTAGGCTGGCTTCCACTCCGCATATGATGTTTTCAGTGGGGATGTGTCTGGGCCGACTGCAAAGTTGAATCCTTTGGACAGGACTTTGGTCACTGCGATGGTGAGTGTCCTGTCTGATATGTTGTGAACTGTTTGTTTCATGGGCTGCTGTGGGGGGTTGGGCTTCTGGCGTTTTTCCAGTTTGTGGAGTTTGTTGGTGTGTATGTCTGTCTTGTGGGAGGTCTCTGTTTCAGCTCTCCAGGCGGCGAGTTGCTTGGATTTGTTCCAGAGTGTTGGGTGGATTTTGTTGCTGAGTTTGAGGTGGAGAGTGAGTAGGTCTCTGTTGGTTTGATCTAGTAGGTATCTTTTCTTGTGTAGTTCGTTTCTGATTAGGGCTAGTTCTGTTCTTTTCAGGATCCTTTCGCTGGATGGGGTTTTTGAGTGGAATTTCAGTTGGAAGCTTGTGGGGATCACATTTTTATCTCGGCAGTTGCGTAGGAATGCAATGTCACATAAGATGGTGGCTCTTCGGACTTCTAGTTTCTCGTAGGTTCTGGTCAGCTGGAAGGTTTCCTCCCCGTAGAGGTCGGATATTTGTTTTCGTAGATTTTCACGGGTATAGGTATGCATGTTAGGGTGGATTCGGGTTTCTTCCCGTGTAGAAATCTGGTTGTTTTGGCAACGTTTCGACGAGGTCTCACTCGTCATCTTCAGGCTGGTGTTCTGGCTTCTTTCTTCTTGAAGCAAAGCGTGATCTCAGTTGAAGTCCTTCTATAAATACTGCTGGGGGGTGTGGTTTGCTTGCTCTGTTGCTGATTGTAGGTTCGTTTGTTCTTTTGTGATCTGCTGTGTGGCTGAGGCGATCGTTAAGGGCTTAACTGCTGGTGGGTTAGATGGCTGTTTAGAGACATCATGTGTGGGTGAGGTGCTGGATGTGTGTCTATTAGCCTTTTGTTTCTTAACGACCTTGGTGATGGGTGTTCTGGCAGCATCCTGGGCTTTGGTGGTGTTGGGGCCGTGTGTTTGTGAATTCATTTTGGTCTGGCTGCGTGTCTGTGGTCTCCCAATGTTTTTTTGGCGTGTGTAAGTGTGCTCCATGTGGTGGCTGGAGTGGGGAGTAGCGGTAGATGGTGCAGTCGTGGTTTTGTTATTGGATGGTGGTTTCGTTTCATCTGTGGGAAGGGTCTGGGTTTGTGTTTGGTGTGGATGGAAGGTGGTGGCATCTTGTGTCCTTTTGGACCTGGTGTCAGTCTTTGTGACAGAGGCTCGTCTGTTGACCAGGGCTAGTTTCCAGATGTCAGGCAAGCGGGAGGTGTCATCACGTTTATTCATGTTGTTTGGGTGTTTCTCTATTTCAATGGCTTCCATGATTATTCGACTGTTGAGGTGTTCTGTTCCAACCTACTACAAGACCCTGCTTACATACCTTTGAACACAGACCCCACCACCTACCTGGAAAAAACCACCAAAGCCAAAATAAAAGCCTCACCCTTAAGTGAAGAAATCAAGCCAAGCATCATCCCCAGAGAGAAATCATCCAGATGCCCCAAGCTCTACGGCCTTCCCAAGATTCACAAAGAAGGAACACCTCTCAGACCCATAGTCAGCTCCATAGGCTCACCCCTACAAAACCTCGCCAAATTTCTGGCCAAACAACTCCAGCCCTATGCAGAATCCATCTCTTCATACGTACAAAACTCGTTCCACTTCATAGAAATTATAAAGAAACAAGACCTACAACCCAATGACCTACTCGTGAGCTTCGATGTTGTTTCGCTCTTCACACAAGTGCCCATTCAAGAAGCCTTGACAGCTATCCACAACAAATACAACCCCCCCAAGCACATCCTAGATCTGACCAACCACTGCCTAACCAACACATACTTCATCCACAATGGACAAAGATACAAACAGATAGAAGGTGCACCCATGGGATCACCCCTCTCACCGGTCATCGCAAACCTATATATGGAACACTTTGAAACCAACGCGTTACAGAAGTCCGAACATAAACCCAAACTCTGGCTCAGATATGTTGACGACACCTTTGTTATCTGGCCACACGGGAAAGACAAACTGAACAACTTCCTCACACATCTCAACAGCCTACACCCCAAAATACAATTCACTATGGAAATAGAAGCCAACAACCAACTTCCCTTCCTGGACGTCCTAATCTACAAAAAACCCGACGGCTCCTTAGGACATACCATCTACCGGAAAAAAACACATACAAACCGCTACTTAAATGCACAATCACACCACCACCCTGCACAGATCAACTCCGTAGCAAAAACCCTCATCTCCAGAACCAAACGCCTCACTGACAAAGACCACCTAAAAACTGAATTACACACTCTCTCGAATGCTTTAATTGCGAACGGATTCCAAAAAAAAACACCATCACCAAACTAATCCAAAAAGAAACACCCCCCAAGAACCAAGAAACAGAAGAGAACAACGGCACTGCCCTCCTCCCTTACATCAAAGGCACCACAGACAAAATAAGCAAAATTCTCCACAAACACAATATCAAGACAGCCTTTTGCACCGAACAAAAAATAGCCAACATTTTAAGAAACCCCAAAGACAAGATTGAGCTAGAAAACCAAGGAGTCTACGAAATACCATGCAAAGTCTGCCCAGCCACATACATCGGACAGACAAACAGGAGAATAAGCGCACGCATCGCAGAACACAAGAACGCAGTCAAAAAAGAAGAAAAATCTTCCTCTCTCTTCCAGCACATAAAAACAACAGGTCATGAAATTGATTTTAAAAGAACCAAACTCATCTCCAAAACTGAACACCTCAACAGTCGAATAATCATGGAAGCCATTGAAATAGAGAAACACCCAAACAACATGAATAAACGTGATGACACCTCCCGCTTGCCTGACATCTGGAAACTAGCCCTGGTCAACAGACGAGCCTCTGTCACAAAGACTGACACCAGGTCCAAAAGGACACAAGATGCCACCACCTTCCATCCACACCAAACACAAACCCAGACCCTTCCCACAGATGAAACGAAACCACCATCCAATAACAAAACCACGACTGCACCATCTACCGCTACTCTCCCCACTCCAGCCACCACATGGAGCACACTTACACACGCCAAAAAAACATTGGGAGACCACAGACACGCAGCCAGACCAAAATGAATTCACAAGACACAGGACCCCACTCCACCAAAGCCCAGGATGCTGCCAGAACACCCATCACCAAGGTCGTTAAGAAACAAAAGGCTAATAGACACACATCCAGCACCTCACCCACACATGATGTCTCTAAACAGCCATCTAACCCACCAGCAGTTAAGCCCTTAACGATCGCCTCAGCCACACAGCAGATCACAAAGAACAAACGAACCTACAATCAGCAACAGAGCAAGCAAACCACACACCCCCAGCAGTATTTATAGAAGGACTTCAACTGAGATCACGCTTTGCTTCAAGAAGAAAGAAGCCAGAACACCAGCCTGAAGATGACGAGTGAGACCTCGTCGAAACGTTGCCAAAACAACCAGATTTCTACACGGGAAGAAACCCGAATCCACCCTAACATGCATATATATATATATATATATATATATATATATATATATATATATATATATATATATATATATATATATATATATATATATATATATATATATATATATATATATATATATATATATATATATATATATATATAAAGTCATAGAATCTGGATTTTTTTAAAAAAACCAAAGCATCTTAAAGAATGCAAGAATTTGAGGGGGGAAGGGATTACAGATGATGACAACTTGATAAAACCAGAACTTCAAAATTAATCTTGACCAAAAGAATGCAAGACACATCATGTATGCTATTTAAGCTATTGAAACCACATAGTATGCTCTATTTCTTACAGTGTTCTGAACCATTGGTGAAATTCCCTTTTGCTAAGCTGTAGACACAATGGAAGATAGATTCAACTTCCCCATTAACTCCCACTCAAGTCTCAGAAGTTACTGTGAGACATTCATACAAAAATTTCAAAAATTCTTTCCTTATATTTGCATATTTACTGCACACATACTTAGCAACCAACTGAACAGATCAACAACAAACAACAACATTGCCAACAACTGACTAAGAGAGGGAAAATAACCCTAAGCAGTGAGGTGGGTCTGTCTTTGAATTCAAAGGCTGAAAGGAATGATTGGGTAGTGTTGAATAGACAAGCAATTACCCCAATCCAGAAAAGTCCTTCCAGCCCAGAAACACACAGCATGGAAAGTGGACATCAAGAATCAATGCCTTGGAATTACAGGCTTAGAAGAGGTAGGCATGTTAGCCTGTATAAGCATTCCTGGTGAAATCCAAAGAAACAAAACAAAACATAAGACAAAAAATGTGTGGCACCTTAAATAATAACTGTTATATTTTAATGTAAGCTTTCATAGATCAAGTCCACTTCTTCAGACACATGGCAGACAAATATTGAATAAAATACCAGTTTCATACCAAATATCCATTGTTTCTTGGATTCACTGGTTCATTGGTTCACTGCAGTTTATGTTTTTTAGGGTATAATTCCTTGGGAGACACAAAACGGACACCAGACCTGGGCAAAGATGAGCAGGGAGAGAGAAGGGTGTGTGTGTGTAAGACTGGGGGATTACTTGAAGCTTACGAGTGAGAGAAAAAGAGAATAAGAACATAAGAACATAAGAAGAGCCATGCTGGATCAGGCCAAAGGCCCATCTAGTTCATCTTCCTGTATCTTGCAGTAGCCCCACCAAATGCATCTTGGAGCGCATGAAACTAGATATCTGTCTCCTAATACCACTCATGAATGATACCATTTAATCCTTCTTCTTGGGGATACCTGTTATCTCCAGGCTCAAAAGGAGGATGCCTAAAAATGCCGAATGCAGGGGAGTGGTATCAGGAGACAGGTATCTAGTTGTCTCATGTGCTCCCAGAGGCATCTGGTGGGGCCACTGTGAGACACAGGAACACAGACCACTCTGTATCTCACTGTGAAGAATTTGCACAACACTTTGCAGGCAAAACCGAACAGATCCGGGCTACCTTGGATGCTGCTATTGATCCAGAGCCTGTAAATAAAACGCCCCACCCTGCTTGTCCTGTATTAATGGATGACTTTCAGCTCCTACAGCAGGATGATGTGGTGAGGACCCTTGAGGAGGTGAGGGCCACCACATGTCTGTTGGATCCTTGCCCCTCATGGATCATAACAGCTGCCAGAGAAGGTATGGCAGACTGGTTAGGAAGAGTAGTGAATGCCTCCTTGCAACAGGGCAGGATTCCGGCATGCTCAAAGGAGGCAATAGTAAAATCAATGTTTAAAAAACCCTCCTTAGATCCAACAATACTGGAAAAATTGCCAACCAGTATCGAATATCCCATTCTTGGGGAAAGTACTGTGGTCTCGCAGATCCAGAGGTTTCTGAATGAGATAAACTACCTGGATCCATTTCAGTCTGGCTTCAGGCCTGGCTATGGGACTGAGACAGCACTGGTTGCATTGGTAGTTGACTTGCACAGATAAATGGATAGGGCACTTATGCTCCTTTGGATTTTACTAGACCTCTTAGCTGCTTTTGACACTATCAACCATAGTATCTTCCTGACTTGTCTCTCTGAAATTGGAATTGGTGGCATTTAAAGTGGCTCCAGTCCTTCCTGCAGAAAGGACGAAGAAAGTGGTGTTAGGTGATTCATGTTCGGCACCATGGCCACTGACTTGTAGAGTCCCCCAGGGGTCTGTTCTGTTTCCTATGTTATTTAGCATCTATATGAAACCATGGGAGGAGGTTATCAGGAATTTGGGGGTTAAATGCCACCAGTGTGACAATGGCATCCAACTCTATTTCTCGTCACCCCCAGATTCTAAGGGAGCTATTATCTTAACTTTACATGACTGTTTAGCTGCAGTAATGAACTGGATGAGGATGAACAAATTGAAACTAAACCCAGACAAGACAGAGGTGCTTCTGGTCAGTCGAAAAAAGGAGAACAAGAGATGCAACCTGCACTGGATGGGATCATCCTCCAATTGAAAAAAAGAGGTGCACAGCTTGGGGGTGCTCCTGGACTCATCCTTGAGCCTAGGTGTCCAGATCACAGTTGTGGCCAGGAACTCATTCGCAAAATTAAAGCTAATACACCAGTTACACCTGTTCCTTGAGAAACCTGCTCTGGGCACTGTGACACATGCCCTAATGACATCCCGGCTAGACTACTGTATTGCACTCTATGTGGGACTACCAATGAAAAGTCTCATGAAACTTCAACGGGTCCAAAATGCATCAGTCATTTTAAGCTTTAAGGTGATTCTCAAATTAACTTCCCACCTAGATGAATGACATTTCTCCGGGGCAATGAAATTATCAAGATATGGTCTAATATTTCATTTTCTCCATCTTTCAAACTTAAGGGTCCCCCGAGAAAGGGTCTGTGGTTTCATCCATTAAGTACTGGTAGCCAATTGTAAGTACTCCTGGCAAACCACATCTTGCCATGGTTGGCCATCTGGTACTTGTTTTAAGACGTGGAACTTGTCTATGAAAGCTTGCAATTATTTTTATTTTTATTAGTGCCCTGTAAAGGTATCCCCTATAGCCTAGTCTTCCATCTGTATTTTCTCATGGCCCCATGGCTCCCTTTTTATTTCAGGGGTAGCCAATCGTTTTCTGATTTATTGTTCCTGAACTAAGTGGGAAACTGGTACATAATTCTATCAGCTGGATAAAAGACATGCTCTGGCAGTAGCCAAAAAGCCCTTCGTTTATGAATATATAATAACCGTACACAAACATTGCAATAAATCTTTTCCTCCATGAATATAACATTACTCCTTCCTGTTTCCTTGTGTTTGTATGCCTTTGTCTTCCTTGGCATTAATGCTGATCTGGATCTACATGCAGTAGAATGAGCTGGTAGAACAAATGTACTGCTTTAACTAAGACTGAAAGCCAAATGAGTTACATTTGTTATGCTCCCTTTGCAATAAAAATAAAACTTCCTGAAAGCAGAAAGCCAACAAAATGGGAAATGCCTTCTCCCTGAAATGCTAGCTCTACACCCCCACCCCAGGCCCAAGGGAATTGTTTTTTCCAGATGGGAAATTATTCGCACATTGTATTCCTTATGGACAGTCCAAAATGACCCAATCTGCTCCATTATCTTTCTTTCTTTAAACTAGAATTTGGAAATGAAACTTTTTTTCGATTATAGTTCCAAGAATCCCTTAATTAGCAAAGTGTAAAATAAAAGTAATATTTCGCCTTTTGCTTTAAAGTGTATTTTGTCGATGCAATAGCTGGAAATCTTCACCTCTATAAATAATAATTCCCAACATTCATGCTGTGAAATATAGATTTAAAAAGTGAGGAGTGGCTAAATTGCCCCATGGCACGGTGGTTAAATACCTGTATTGCAGGTAAAACTGTGCTCATGACCTGGGGTTCAATCCCAGGTAGCAGGCTCATGGTTAACTCAGCCTTCCATCCTTCCGAGGTCAGTAAAATGAGTACCCAGCTTATGGGGGGGGGAGCAATGTGAAGCCTGCATACTGTAATTTAAAAATTGCAAACCGCCCAGATACTAGTGGTATGGGACGGTATATAAGCAGAACATTTTGCTTTACTCTGTAAACGGGCCAAGGAGGACAGAGCAAGGCACGAACTTCTGACTGGCTAGTGGGTACAAAAGAGAGTAGACTGGAACATGGTTAGGAGGACCCCTACATGACAACATAATACAACCTCCTTGTAAAGCTATAACACCATCAATAATACCAGCAGCAATAGTCATAGTAGGAGCAACAAAAGGTACTGGTAGATGTATGCCAAAAGGCTATTTGTTTGATCCTTACTAATGCGTGTAGCTTTTTACTGTAATCATTCTCCACAGTTAATAGCCTACAAACCATCTGCTTCCCAAGAGCACACCTAGTTTGTACTTGACCTATGTAGCAAATGAGCTAATTAAACAGTCTCTCTTATCAGGCCTTTTGCAGCTCCCACCCAGCTGCTTGCTACCTGTGTGCTTCAAAGCAGGCCCAGACACTACGCTGAAAACTGTGAACAAGCAAAGGTAAACATAGTCCATTTAAAATGTCATCTGTTTAAAGCTCTGGAAGGGCTTTTAAGTTACAAGTTGACATTATCACACACAATATTAATGGCAATGGTGGACTATTGCACTAAACAACAGTTATTGCATACTAAGAGGTTAGCAGAAAAAGAAGAAATATATCATTGTAGGAGTTTACCCTTCTGAGACACATAACAGCAACAGAGCTTACATGCTAATTAGTCTGGAATTTTAAAAAGGTAATTGCATAGTAATTTGTATGTAGCTATAGAATATTGTTTCTACATTTGCAAAGCACTTGCTACTGTTGCTGCTGTCCAACTAAATGGAAACATACCATAGGATATCCTGACCAAAAGTAAAATGAAAGAAAAGGAACAGAAGCAGGTGCAAGTGTTAAAGATTACAACTGGAGGATCCAGATTAAAAATCTATGGGTGATGCTAGGATTAAAATTACATTTTTAATTTGGAACCAGACCAGCCCAATATATTTTTCTGTTTAGAGGTGTCACACAACCAGTCCATGTTTGCAAGAATGGCTAGAGATGGGGATTGAAAAAAAAAATTGAAAATTCGCAAAAACATTTTTCATTAGTACTGTTTTGGGGGGGAGCGGGCTCCTGGAGGCAATTTGCTGACTCAAATGACTATCTTTTCCAACAGTGAGACTAGTGGTGATTCAGGTGGGCCAGTCTCACACAGAATATATTAGGGTTAAGGTGGGTTTCTACGGTGGGCTAGTGGGTTGCACCTCTGGGTGCCCTCTCTGCAGCAAAGCAGAAAGTCTGTGACGTATGGGTAAGGAGTCAAGGATTAGGGTTAGGGTTAGGGGGCTAGGGCAGGTTTTAGCTTTTTGGCACATCCCAGAAGTCTCCATGGCCAAGTGGCCCACCATTTCAGCCCATCATTGCGCAGGTGTAAATAAAATAAAATAAAATAAAAATGGAGGACACATTTTGTTGAAAAAAGCCAGCAGAGACCACGATTTCAAAAACAATTTGATCGCCGCCCCAATCCCCTGAATGCTCAGTTCCAGGACGGGGGGGGGAAACGGTGTGTGCGAGTCAAACTGACCTGCTTTTTTGGCACTATGGGTATAGTTTTCCTGAGGTGCCAAGCTGTATAGCACACTTCTGAGGCCTCACTCTGTCTTAATGGTAGCACTAGCCTTGATGGCTTCTGCTCAGGGTGTGGGTGTATGTGTGTGACATTTTTCAGCACCAAAAAATCAGACCAAAATTGTTCGTTCGTTCGTCGGTTCGAGCTTGAAGTTAGAACAGGTAAAACGGAAATAAGGATGTCGTTTCAAAGCCACTATTATAGTTAGCTGAGGTTTACATCTCTGTAGCAAAAGCAAAGCACAAAAGGCTTTAGAACCGACAGTTCTGGACGCTGCCCTTTAAGAAGGATGCCAATTAACTGGATCAAGTTCATAGGAGGGTGACAAAGATGATCAGGGGACTGGAAGCAAAGCCCTATGAGGAAAAACTGAGAGAAGTAGGCATGCTTAGCCTTGCGAAAAGAAGACTGGGGGAGATATCATAGCACTTTTCAAATATAGTGGTACCTCTCATAAGAAATTTAATTCATTATCAGAGGCAATTTGTTATCTGAAAAATTTGTTATCCAAAATGTGGTTTCCCATCAAAATGAATGGGAAACCGATTAATCAGTTCTGGAGGTCTGGAAAAAAAGGCATAACAGCTTGGGGGGGGGGGTCCCAGCCTCTTTATGAAATGCCCTTTAAAGGCTTGCAGTGCTGGAACACACACCCCCGAACACCCCCCTGCAGTGCAATGCAAACATGGGCAAGAGAAACCAGCAAGACTACTCGAGCCTGTTCCCACCCAAAGTGCAATGGGGAAAAATGCAAACAGAGAAACATAAGCTGGAAGAAAAATCCAGCCCATTTTTGCCTACAGAGCAATGAAAGAAGACTGCAAACACGGAGAAATGAAACCAGCAAGACTACCCCAGCCTCTTCCCACCAAAAACGCAAAGCAAAGCAGTGCAAAGTTCAATAAAAGCTAGAGGGAGTGCAATGCATCCTGGGTACACTTTTTTTGGCAAGGCATTATGAAACATTTGTTATCCGAGGCAGCCCATAGGGAACGTTTGCAATCTGAGGCAGCCCTATACCCAGAAATTTCCATTTGTTATCCAAAAAATTTGTTATCAGAGGCACTCTTTATCCGAGGTATTACTGTACTTGAAAGCTAGTCATATAAATGAAGGGTGGGACCTCTTCTCAGCGGTCCCAGAATTGCAGGACACACAATAACAGGCTCAAAGTACAGGAAGCCAGATTCTGTCAGCATATCCAGAAAAACATCTTAAATTTTAGAATGGAACAACAAAACTAATTACCTTGAGCAATGGAGAGCACTCTAATGCTCGAAGCATTCAAGAGAAAATTAGTCAACCATCTGTCAGATCTACTTTGATTTGGACTTCTGTTCTTTGAGTACAGTTTGGACTCAATGGCCTTTTAGGCTTCTTCCAGTTCAATTATTCTGTGATTTTATGATGCTTTGAAGATGGAGCAAAGTGACCTCACTTCATTTCTTGCCTTGGTGAAAACTGAGGATTGTGAGATTGTCATCATCTTCCAACCTAACCCATTTGCTATTTTTTTCCTTTTTGCTATGATGGGATATCTTTCTGGCAACAGTCAAATGGCCATCCCATTCTTAACAACCACTGTATAACTACTTGTCTAAAAGGAAAGCATTTTTCTCAAATATGAATGCTAGAACTGCACACTCTAAAATCTCTGATTTTGTCATGGCAGACGCTATTAATTTCATGGTTTTCCACTTGAGCAGAACCTTAACATCTATAAAGAGAAGCAGAGAGAATGCCGGATTGAAAACTTCTAAAACTATTATCCACAAATAGCTTTTATTATCTTTGTTATCTACACACTGCCCATCTTCTATGTCTATGTTGACAAATCCTGTCAGATATTTTTAAAATGAGAATGGACAAATAACTATATTGCAGCTGTTTGGATAGATATTTTTGTACACGCCTCTGAAAAACTGACTTCCATCATATGCATGGGCATAAAACAACTTTCCTGCTGAAAATGACTTTGCCTTGGTTGTTTTAATAATTAATTTATCAATCACTAAGCAGTGCTTACCACATTAATTCTTCTACAGAGAACCATTAAGAATTAAGGTGTTGGGACTTATTTTGCTATTAAAAGCTGTTTAGAATATTAATTTAGTTCTGCTTCAAGCACATTTGTTCCCCACCCACCCTGAACTCCAAGACAATAGGAGTACAACAATCCAAAGAGGGAAAGTTTCCAGAAACTGAACAAAACATTGCTTGCCTACAATCAAGTAGCAACAATGCGATAAGGAAGTTCAGAGAGGAAGGTCACAACAGCCATAAATTTTTGGCCAAACGCTTCCTGTTTCTTTGAAAAAGGGAAGTAGGAAAAGGCTTTTTATAGCCCTAAAAAGGCCAGGAGCACACAATGTTATGTTTAAAGCACAACCCATACCCTCAGAGACACATCCTGCCTCCTCCTTCAGGTGTGCGATTCCAGAAAAGACAAAAAACTCTGGGGGAGGCAAGCATGGGGGCCGGTATGTCCAAGGAAGGAAAAAGTGGTCCCACGGGCTACTAGAAGTTGTTCATTTCTAATCCAACCTGATGCAGCAAAAACAGGCTTGGCTTGACACAATTTGCACAGAAGGAATGTTTTCACATTCCTTTTAAAGGAATAAATTCTCACGTCGGTCGGCTCATAGACATGGTACACTTTCCAGTTGCTTCCTAAGACAAAAATGTACACAGGCAATAGCAGCACCATGTCTCAGTTTAAATTTCTTCTAAACCGGCTTAAGGTCCTTTTCTTGCAGAGCAGCAAAGAGGAAGGAGGTGGTGAGGAGAAGCACACGGCTATAGAGGAAGCACACGGCCAGAGGGGATAGAGATTGCTTCCTGTTTTTGCAGGAGGTAAGGGGCGGAGTTTTATCTTTAAATAGCTGCTCCCAGCAGCCCAGTCCTTTTCTTGCAGAGCAGCTGGTCAGTCCTTTTCTATGAAGAGCAGAGGGCATAGAGAGGCTTCCTGTTTTTGCAGGAGGTAAGGGGCGGAGTTTTATCTTTAAATAGCTGCTCCCAGCAGCCTCTCAGTCCTTTTCTTGCAGAGCAAAGAGGAAGGAGGTGGTGAGGAGAAGCACACGGCTATAGAGGAAGCACACGGCCAGAGGGCATAGAGATTGCTTCCTGTTTTTGCAGGAGGTAAGGGGCGGAGTTTTATCTTTAAATAGCTGCTCCCAGCAGCCTCTCAGTCCTTTTCTTGCAGAGCAGCAAAGAGGAAGGAGGTGGTGAGGAGAAGCACACGGCTATAGAGGAAGCACATGGCCAGAGGGCATAGAGATTGCTTCCTGTTTTTGCAGGAGGTAAGGGGCGGAGTTTTATCTTTAAATAGCTGCTCCCAGCAGCCTCTCAGTCCTTTTCTTGCAGAGCAGCAAAGAGGACGGAGGTGGTGAGGAGAAGCACATGGCTATAGAGGAAGCACACGGCCAGAGGGCATAGAGATTGCTTCCTGTTTTTGCAGGAGGTAAGGGGCGGAGTTTTATCTTTAAATAGCTGCTCCATGCAAACTAAAAAAAAACTGAGTATATTTGAGTTCCCAAGCCAAGCTACTCCTGAGGAGATCCTACACACATTAGCAAGTTAGCACTGGAAACTTCCTGACGTTCTTGCACTTGGTGTAGGAGTGCTTTAGCGGCCCCTACACTGTTAGATTTTGAATAAACAACAAAAGAAGTAAAGAGTCTTACTAGATTAAAAAAAATTAGTGTAAGTTTACATTTTTGAGACCTTGAATACATTTTATTGCACTCGTTAAAATGGAGTTGGAGGGAGCAGCTGTAGTTACCTGCAGTACTTGTGCCATGTTTGTCATCTTGACAGAGCGTGTGCAGAACTACATCTGCTGCAAGTGCAAGCTGGTTGCGCTATTGGAAGAGAAGGTCCAGCAGCTAGAGGCTCGCATATCGGACCAGCAACATATTAAGGAGCTTGAGCGGTTCTTGGACAGAGCGGAACGGACTATCCAGGTCCAAGAAGAGACAGGGCACACTTCTGAGGATGAAGTCATTTCCCCAAACCAGGAGGTAGATGGGTGGAGGAATGTGACTCAAATGAGTAGAAGGCCAATGGATCACTCAGAGAGTCTCATATTGCACAATCAGTTTGAGGCTCTTTCCCTCAGCACACCTCATGAGGCACACACAGAGGAAGATTTGGTTTCACCGGAGGATCTCTCCCTCATCACTATTGATGAGATACAAGATCAGGTACATGTAGATGAGCAGGCTGCAGGAGAGAAGCTTCTTGTACTGGGGATTCTATCATTAGAAATACAGAGGGATGGATTTGTGACGAGCATGATAACTGTATGGTCACTTGCCTGCCAGGTGCAGCCTCACCTGCCCCTTTCCCTCCGTCTCCTTCACAAGCCAAACTTTACCCACACGCGCACACACACCAGCTGCAAGAAGGTGCAGACATCACGAGAAATCTAGATAGCCCCTTTCCGTCTCCTTAGAGAGCACACACACACGGGAAGGAGCCAGTGGTCATGGTCGCATCACCCGCCCCGTTGGTACCAATGATGTCGGGAAGGCGCAAGCTCCGTCTCCTTCAGTCTTGGAAGCCAAATTCAGGGTGTGTGTTAGGTAGAATCGCCGTTTGAAGTCCAAAAAAAAGGGCTTCCAAGGTCGCAGGCATTTTCGCTGAAGTGCTACCTGTGCTGGTCCTCGCCTCGTGCAGGACCTGCAAGGCAGGCAGAACTCAGAAGCCTCAATGCGTGGATGAGTGGCGATCAGTCTTGGAAGTCAGGTTGTTAGGTAGAAGATTGAGTCCCGGGCTTCCAAGGGCTTTAGATTTGTCAGGAACTGCAAGGCAGAGAACAGCCTTTTGGGATGGTGTCGAGAAGCCTTTAGATTTGTCAACTGGAGAACTTTTCAGGCCAAACCTGTTCAGGAAGGGATGGGTTGCACTTGAATCATGATGGGACCAGATTGCTGGCACTCAACCTCAAAAAGGCAGCAGAGCAGCTTTTAAACTGATAACTGGGGGGAAGCCGACAGGAGCTGAGTGGCATCCGGTTCGGAACACCTCATCCTCGGGGAATGAGGGTGGAGAGGGTAGAGAATCACATAGAGAAGACATAGCAGGTATTAGCACTGGGAGAATAATGGAATGTGACAGTTTGTCTACTGAAAATAAAAGCTGTCGGGGAAAAAGAACAAGGCAGCAGCTGTTGTTGCGGGACCCACTGTACAGGTGCTTCTACGCCAATGCTCGAAGCCTCCGAGCAAAGATGGGAGAACTTGAACATTTGGCAGCTAGGGATAACATAGATATAATAGCCATAACAGAAACCTGGTGGAATGAGGAGAACCAGTGGGATACAGCAATCCCAGGCTATAAACTCTATAGAAGGGATAGAGAGGGGCGGGTTGGAGTAGGAGTGGCCATCTATGTCAAAGAAGGGGTAAAATCCAGCAGAATGGAGATGGACAGAGGGTCTGACTCCACCATAGAATCACTTTGGGTTAAACTACCAGGTCCAAGGAGTGATATGATAGTTGGAGTATTCTATCGTCCACCAGATCAAAAACTTGAGGGGGACCTTGAAATGAGGAGAGAAATCATGGAGGTGGCTAAGAGGGATAGGATAGTAATCATGGGGGACTTCAATTATCCCCACATTGACTTGGTCAATGCGAGCTCCGGGCAAGAAAGAGAAACTGGGTTTCTCGACTTGCTGAATGACTGTGCCTTAGAGCAACTTGTCATGGAGCCCACCCGAGAACAGGCAACTCTGGATCTAATACTGTGCGATACTCAGGACCTGGTCAGGGATGTGAATGTCACTGAGCCTCTGGGGAACAGTGACCATGCTGCAATTTCCTTTGCCATGCATGTCGGAGGAAGAGTGTCAACCAAATCAGACATAAAAACCCTTGATTTTCGAAGGGCAAATTCCCTCAGATGAGGAAACTAGTTAGAGAGAAATTGAAGGGGAAGGTTAGAAGAATCCAATCTCTTCAGAGTGCATGGAGCCTCTTTAAAACAACAATAATAGAGGCCCAGCACAAGTGCATACCACAAAGAAAGAAGAGCTCATTTAAGTCCAAGAGGACACCGGCATGGTTAATGAGTGGAGTTAGAGAGGCTCTAAAGCACAAGGAGAGGTCTTTCTGTAAATGGAAATCCTCCCCAAATGAGGAAAATAAAAAGGAACACAAACTCTGGCAAAAGAAATGTAAGAAGATGATAAGGGAGGCAAAGAAAGATTTTGAGGAACGCATGGCTAGCAATATAAAGGGTAATAATAAAAGCTTCTTTAAATATGTTAGAAGTAGAAAACCTGCCAGAGAACCAGTTGGCCCTCTGGATGGTGAGGGAGGAAAAGGGGAGGTTAAGGAGGACTTGGACATTGCAGAAAAATTGAATGAGTTCTTTGCGTCTGTCTTCATGACAGAGGACCTTGAGCGGATTCCGCTGCCTGAGCCGCCCCTCTTGACTAAAGAATTAAATCAAATACAGGTTAAAAGAGAGGAGGTTTTAGGACTAATTGATAAATTGAGGATTAACAAGTCACCGGGCCCAGATGGCATCCACCCAAGGATTATTAGGGAACTGAGAAACGAAATTGCAGATCTCTTAACGGTTATATGCAACTTGTCTCTTAAAACGGCCACAGTGCCGGAGGACTGGAGGATAGCAGATGTCACACCAATTTTTAAAAAAGGAAGGAGGGGGACCCAGGAAACTACAGGTCAGTTAGCCTTACATCTGTCCCAGGGAAGATGGTGGAAAGCCTCATCCAAGAGAAAATCTTAAAACACATAAAAGAACAAACCTTGCTGAGAGAAAATCAGCATGGCTTCTGTAAGGGTAAATCTTGTCTGACAAACCTTTTAGAATTTTTTGAAAAGGTCAACAGGCACATGGATTTGGGTGAACCGGTGGATATAGTCTACCTGGATTTTCAAAAGGCTTTTGACACAGTCCCTCACCAAAGACTGCTGAGAAAATTGCACAGCCAGGGGATAAGAGGGCAGGTCCTCTTATGGATTGAGAACTGGTTGAGATCCCGGAAACAAAGAGTAGGTGTCAATGGGAAATTTTCACAATGGAGAGAGGTGAAAAGCGGTGTGCCCCAGGGCTCTGTCCTGGGACCGGTGCTTTTCAATCTGTTCATAAATGACCTGGAGACAGGGATAAACAGTGAAGTGGCCAAGTTTGTCGATGACACAAAACTTTTCCGTGTGGTAAAAACCAGAGAAGATTGTGAAGAGCTCCAGAAGGATCTCTCCAAACTGGGGGAATGGGCTGAGAAATGGCAAATGCGTTTTAATGTAACTAAATGTAAAGTAATGCATATTGGGGCAAAAAATCCAAACTTCATCTATCAACTCATGGGCTCTGAGTTATCCGTGACGGATCAGGAAAGAGATCTTGGTGTGTTGGTGGACAGCTCCATGAAGGTGTCTCCCCAATGTGTGGCAGCGGTGAAGAAGGCCAATTCCATGCTAGGGATTATGAAAAAGGGGATTGAAAATAAAACAGCGAACATTATAATGCCTTTATACAAAACAATACTAAGGCCCCACCTGGAGTATTGTGTACAATTCTGGTCACCGCATCTCAAGAAAGACATAGTGGAACTGGAAAAGGTGCAGAAGAGAGTGACTAAAATGATTACTGGCCTGGGGCACCTCCCTTATGAAGAAAGGCTAAAACATTTGGGCCTCTTTAGTCTGGAAAAAAGGCGCTTGAGGGGGGATATGTTTGAGACATACAAAATAATGCAGGGTATGAGTAAAGTGGATAGAGGGAAGCTCTTCTCTCTCTCCCAAAATGCCAGAACTAGCGGACATACACTCAAATTGAGGGCTGGGAGAGTAAGAACTGACAAAAGAAAATATTTTTCACCTAGCGCGTTGTAAGTCTATGGAACTCCCTGCCACAGGATGTGGTGATGGCATCTGGCCTGGATGCCTTCAAAAGGGGATTGGACAGATTCCTGGAGGAAAAGTCCATCACAGGTTACAAACCATGATGGAGATGTGTACTCTCCAGGCTTTAAACCAGGGTACTTCAAGGGCCAGATAGGAGTGGTATCAGGAGACAGATATCTAGTCTCATGCGCTCCCAAACGCATCTGGTGGAGCCGCTGTGAGATACAGGAAGCTGGACTAGATGGGCCTTTGGCCTGATCCATCGTGGCTCTTCTTATGTTCTTATGTTCTTATGTTCTTAAGGTAGGGAGAGGACAAAGTGCAGGTGTTTGATGTCGCTTATTACAGGTAATTACGTTATCTGCAGCCAGTCACTTTTCTATTAACAGGGCCGTAACCCAATTGCTCTCAAAACATCTACATGAGATCAAATAATGCATTTCCCCTATTGACTAATCCTAGAGCTTCAAAGGACTTGCCAGATAGAAGGTTTTTTAAATGTATTATTATGTTTAAACAAAGTTCCTGCTCAAATCACATCGGTATAGGCCCGCTCTTAGTAAGAAGAGTCTCTTCTTAGCCTGATAATGTAACTTGTAGAAGCCTTGTCGGAATTTGAAAAAAAAATCAGTCCTTTGGCTTTAAACAAGCATTGTTTTCTGATCAATGCAGGGCTCTGCTATTCCCTGTGCTCATTCCTCCGACTCAGTGTAATGCAGAGCACTGGAGTGCACAGCATAGTAGAAAGAGTAGCAGCAGCATCTTCTGGATGATTATCCAGAAGGGGCGTGGTGGCTTAGCGGATAAGGCTCTGAAAACTGTTGGCTGCAAAGTCGGCATTTTGGCAGTTTGAATCCCGGGTGCTAAGCAGCGGAGCGAGCTCCCGCTGATAACCCCAGCTCCTGCCAACCTAGCAGGTCGAAAGCATGTAAATGCAAGTAGAGAAATAGGTATTGCCATAAAAAGCAGGAAGGTAAAACAGTGTTTCCATGCAGCCATGCCAGCCACGTGGCCATGGACTGGCTCTTCGGCTTGAATACAGAGATGAGCACAACCCTAGAGTTGGACATGACTAGCATGCATGTGCAGGGAGAACCTTTACCTTTTATCCAGGAGCAGGTCTTTTGTAAAAGTAGTCATGCCCAATTCTTCGTCAGGCCATGGACCAGAGCATGCCAGTGCCTCCTGTATTCCACTGCCTCCTGGAGTTTGGTCAAATCCATGTTGGTGTCATTGTTCCTAATTTCTGATTCAGGACCAAACCACCCTCAATTATTTTGCACAGATGGTGTGCAGTATAATGGAAGTAATATAGTGGTCAGAATCCTACTGGTTAGTCATGTTGTTACTAAGGGTAATGGCAGAAATTGACCTGGTTAAAATAGCTGCTAGTTTACAAGTCACCGCTTGCATTGCTTGCCACATATCCCTTTTTTTCACATAACAGAATCTCAGGGAGTGATACAAGTGATAATGTGTTAACTATTTGATGCCATAATTTATACCATTTCACTTATACCATAGTAATTTGCCAGTAGTTACACTGGGACTACTTCTCCAGGAAAAATTTCTGTTTCAGTTACTATGAAGACTTCACATCAGCTCAGAAGAGAATAGGGAAGCATAGGTGGGTGGCCAGTGGTATCATAACCTCTGCTACTCAAATATTTGGGGCTTCAATTCTGTGAGTCCTAGGTCCAGAGTCTGGCGAAATGTCAGGAAGAAAAACTTCCAGAACACGGCCAAACAGCCCGAAAAACTCACAACTATCTTCTGATTTTGGCCGTGAAAGCCTGTGAAAATACATTAAAATCAGAAGAAATGAAGTCTTCAAGACAGAAGCAGAGAGACTGAGAGACAGAGAGGAAAATGTAGCATTCTGATTTTTAAAAAAGAAAATCATATGAGGGCCAAGGATCACCTGAACCTCTAGACCCAGAGATATTTCCCGCTCTGGATTGGTAAAGAGGCTCATGACATTTATTCCAAAATGTATCCTGCCCTGCTTTCAGCAGAATGAGCTGTCCATTGGTTTTGGGGGAACCAATGTGTCCTCCGCTATTGCTTTGGTTTTATTTCAAAGATTTTTTAAAAAGTTTAGAAAACAATGTAACGTGATGTAAAAACGTAACATAACTGCTGGATTTCTCAGTGGCTGAGATCTAGCTGCAGATCCAGGGTTTAGGAGTGCAGTCTCCTGCTGTGCCTCCATAGGGTCCCTTCCAGCAATGCAGCTCAAATATGGTGGGGTGGGGGTGGGGTTAACAGGACATAACATAGAATTGTCTGCTTGAGAAATCATGTGACATATTTTCTCCATTAAGTCCTTGTTGTTGTTGTTTAACAGCAAATTCCTTTCTCCGGCTTTGTTGCTGCTGTCGTTTGAGCTACGTGCTGTTGAACAAGTATCTGAGTAACTTTCATAATATTTCATACATCTGAGGACATGGAAAATTAAACATATTGTTCCCACACACTGTCATTTTGCTTGTACTCTCGTCAGAATGAAAATTATGTTTTATACCTCCTACTTTTCTACTGTCTTTTTGTGTTTCTGGATCAATCGGATTTTAAAAAGCCCAGTTATTATTATTTTTTAAAATTCTGGACGCTTCCAATCAGAGGGGCCTATCACTGGCAATGAAAAGGAAGCATGGTACTGTTCTGTATTCATGGATTTTCTTGACCAAGAAAACGAAGTAAGAGGGTGTTATGAGTAGAAGGCAACTTATTTTACCTCCTGTAAAATTCCATGAATGAGGCGGGAAACTGCACATTAAACACCTGTTCTAGATTGAGGTATGTACTTAATAAAATGTATATGGCATTGAAGCAGCTGGCTAGATGCCCTGAGCACATCCAATCTCACCTGATTTCGGAAGCTAAGCAGGGTCGGCCCTGGTTAGTATTTGGATGGGATTCCACCAGGGAATACCAGGTATTGTAGGTGCCTGGAGTAGGAAGTAGCAAGCCACTCCAGTATTCCTGCCAAGAAAACTCCATGGACATGGAGTCACAAAGAGTCAGTCACAACTGTAACAACACACATACAGCATTGAGTGGCATATAATCTTTCTTGGCACATAATCTTTCTTGCTTTTCTTAAATGAAGATGTAGGAACAAACACAGTAATGAATAAATGGACAGCAAGTTTCATCTGATTATACTCATGGCTGGCTTAGTGGGGTAAAATAACTTCTGGATTCAGGTGAGAACCTGACCAGTAGAATGTCCCACCATGGAAGAAAAGGTCTCCCTCTACTTTCAAAACCAGTGCGCCAGGAAGAACTGTGTGCCAGGTCAGTCCAAAACATGTTTCTGCTGGAAGCAGAATAACAAAGGGTGCTCCATGTTCACCCAAGCTAAGGTGTAAAGGGCCCCAAGCCAGGTAGCCAACTTGTTCTTAGCACTTGAGGTGGACAATTCCATAAGCATGTCTGATTGCACATTCCGAGGTTGGGAATTCATCTCCTCCCCTACCCCGTGCCTCTTGGCAGTAGAGACAGCCTGTGTGGCCTTGGACCAGCTGCACAGACCCAAGGTGTCCTCAAAAGAAGGGAATAATAAAACACTCCTCTGTATTCTTTACACATCATTATTAATAACTAACCCAAAGTTTAGACTTTTTCATGACATCCCAAATCTGCTCCCTGAGGTGGTTTGCTTTTTCTGCCCAATAACTGGGAGTTGAGTCATGGCTACTGGACTTCTTTTTTGAGAGATAGAAACGCTTCGCTGTTCATCCAAACAGCTTCATCGGTCTGAACCGATGAAGCTGTTTGGATGAACAGCGAAACGTTTCTATCTCTCAAAAAAGAAGTCCAGTAGCCATGACTCAACTCCCAGTTAAATGAACCTGGATGACTGAGAATCTTCACAGACGTTTCTGCCCAATAGGAAAACTGGCCTTGCCTTGTAGTTCCTTGTCTATGGCCGTTACTTCACGAAGTACTTCGCTTCGCAGCGGGATTGCCTTCGCTTTGAATGCGAAGGCGGTCACGTGGTCTCCATTCGCTCCCACCCCTCTTTCTCTGTCCTCACGAGGCGAAGTTTTAGGATCGAATCCAGTACTACCTCACGTGCTCCCTTCGCATTGGGAAGCTTACTTGCAACGTCCGGTTTCTGCTTTCTTTAATATTTAAAAAAAAACTACCACGGCGTATCGATGCATCAATACCCGGCTGTCATTTGCGGCAGAGCTGAATAACTGTATGTTCCTTTGTTTTCTACTCCCGATTTGTATTGCTTCGTCCATTGGCGACGTGAAAAAATTGCTGTTCTCCGTCAGGGTCACTAGGTGGACCAGCACACAACATTTGTTGTGTATACCATCGCTCCTCCAAGGAATATTGTAAGCACAGAAAGCAAGATCAAAAGAACGGGTTAACCAAAATATCGATGCATCGGCATTTCGGAGAAAAAGTAACTAAAAAAAAAATTAAATATATATAATCACTGCCCCACTGGCACTTTATCACTGGCCACACTTGCTTTGGATGCGAAGCGAAAAAAGATTCCCGGACTTTGGGCTCCGGCAGGGGAATCACTCGCCCCGCTTGGAGCACGGTTTAGGGGGCGTGGTCGGGGTGGCGCCGCATCCAAAAAGGAGGAGCGTCAGGACAGAAACGATCGATTCGCACAGAAATGACGGCTCACCACGCAGCGAGACGTTCGTGAAGTAATAGCCTTCGTGAGATGATTTCCATCTACAACCACTTGCCTCATTGGCATTCTGAAGTGGCATAAACTAGGAAAAGCTTTGCCTGTGGATTCCACTAAAGCAAGAGGGGGAATCAGGTGAGCTCACAAGCTGCATAGGGCCCACTAAGGCTATTCAAGTAGGTTCCAAAGGACCCTCGTCACCCAGCAACACCACCCCCAAATGGAAAATGCCAGCAAAAATTAAAATTAAAATAGAAACAGAGAGAGAGAGAGAGAGAGAGAGAGAGAGAGAGAGAGAGAGAGAGAGAGAGAGAGGAAAGAGAACATCATCTCCTGAAGACTTTTGTGTTTGTGACTCTTGCTGAAATAAAGAGGGTCCTCTTGGTTTGGGACTTTCTGGATTCAGAAGCAGGCCTTAAAGGTACTCTGTAAATTCAGCAGAACACATGCTGAGGTTGCAAGGAGGTGACTGAGGGAGTTTTAATGAGCTCAGACTTAAAAGAAATATCTACAGCTTAAGCCTTGGAGACCAGTCACTAAATAAAGGAATGGTTGCACCAATCTGTAGGTGAGGAAAGCTTGTGCTGCGACACACGAACACATTAAGAATTTCCTTCTTCTACTCACTGTACCGCCTATGTCTGGCATCTGTTGCTGGCCTGAGAAACTGGTCTGAAATTGGAAGGGGCTGGAAATGGGGTGGATGAGAGTCCCAGACCTTCCTGGTCTCACCCACCCACCCACTCACCCACCCACCCTCACACAATAAACTTATAAAGGAGGCCAAAGTTTTGATCTGGCGCAAGAAAATGCCTTGTACTTGATGTGTGCTCCTTCCCTCCTGGAGGATGTGAGCGTATCTGGCATAAGAATGCTGTCTCTTCTGATGCTGAAAAATGGCCAGAGACTTTCCATTCCTCATCTGTTGCTGCCGCTGGTATTTGACTGATGCAAATGACAAAGTACCTGTGGAAAATCTCACAAATCAGGCACGCTAATTTAGCATGCCTCGTTTGCATATTAATAGTTAGCAAAGAATTAAGCTTCTTGAGTGGCCACAAAAGAATAAGTAGCAGTGCTAGGATGAAAGGAAGCACCCCACTGAGGAACAACTTAATGGTTGGTTAATGAGAATGTACTCCTTCAAGACCACCAGGCCAAGTCACAAAATCCCACAGGTCTCTCTTTCCTCTTTTGCCAAAAATGTAATAAATTAACATCTAACCATTCCACAAGCTTCAAACTTTGCTGCCAGAGGCAACTGCCTCACTTTGTTTAATGGTAGGGCCAAACAGACATGTAACATAGGACACTAAGCTAGATTATAAATTACGAGGAAGGTATTTCTTCCCCTGTTCAGTGACCTTGCATTGTACCCTTTCACTAAGGAAGAGTTTCCTGGTTGTAGGTGTTTGGTGAAAAGTCTTCAAACAGAAGTTTGATGCCCGACCGGTCAAGGATGCTTTAGCTCTGAGTTTGGCAGAAGATTGGTCCAGATGTATAGGGGCGTGGTGGCTCAGCAGGCTACAGCACTGAAAACTGTCAGCTACAAAGTTGGCAGGTCAGTGGTTCGAATCCTGGGTGCCATGCAGCGAAGTGAGCTCTCATTAACCCCAGCTCCTGCCAACCTAGCAGTTCGAAAGCATGTAAATGCAAGTATTGTAGATAAATAGGTACCACCGTAAAAAGTGGGAAGGTAAAACAGTGTTTCCTTGCATCCATGCCGGCTACGTGGCCATGGACTTGCACAACACTGGCTCTTTCGGCTTGAATACGGAGATGAGCACCACCCCTAGTCAGACACGACCAGCACACATGTGCTGGGGGGAACCTTTACCTTTTACTTTACCTGGTCTAGATGATTCTTGGGAGCTTGCCCAACTCTGCAATCCTGTGATTCCAACTGATGTACGCACATATTATGAGAAATGAAACCAGCTGCACAAATTCATTGTTCTTAACTTTTAATATTGTCTTTAATGTTTCTTAGTTGCACATTGTCCTTCATTGTTGTAACCCACTTTGGGTCCTTTCTAAGGAGAAAAGTGGGTGAAAAGCATTTAAAGGAGCCTTGTGGTGCAGTGGTTAAAATTGCTGTACGGCAGCTAAAACTGTGCTCACGACCTGGGGTTCAATCCCAGGGAGCAGGCTCATGGTTGACTCATTCTCCCATCTTTCTGAGGTCGGTAAAATGAGTACCCAGCTTGCAGGCAGCGGGGTGGGGGCAATGTGTAGCCTGTATAATTGAATTGTAAACTGCCCAGAGAGTGCTTGAAGCGCTATTGGGTGGTATATAAGCAGAACACTTTGCCTTTGCTTTTCAGAACACTTTGCTTTTGCTTTAAAATAAAATAAAATAAAATAAAATAAAATAAAATAAAATAAATAGTACGACACCAGCATTTTGCTAAAATAACGTTTAGTAAAGGTCCTACTATATGTTGGTCTAGGGGCTGTGCATAGAAGTGTGTGGACACATGTACAACTTCTGCTCACCCTCCTCCATCTCAGAAGGTGAGAGAATACATCCCTAATGTTGCCTTGGTGTCCTCATCAGCCACCCATCTTCAAAGACAGTGTCTGGCTGAGTCGGTTTGCTGCCACTCAAATACAGCAAAGGAGAAAGCTTTGATTTCATATTGTACACCACCAGCTTCCCGCTTTGAGTAGCCGTGGTGCACTTGCTTTTGATGGCAGCAGGAGTGGGCAAGAGCACGATAAGGACAAGGAAAAGAAGAAAAGAGAAGGGGAGGGAAAGGATCCCTTGGAAGCATGTTCCAGGCTCTAATCCAGCGGCATCATTTCTGAGTTGGTGGCTATCTAGCTACTTAACCAGCTCAGGCCTCTCTTTGAAAACCATCTTGGTACAGGAGTGTGTGTGTGTTGCGTTGTTACAGTCGTGACCGACTCTTCGTGACCACATGTCCATGGAGTTTTCTTGGCAGGAATTACTGGAGTGGCTTGCCAGTTCCTACTCCAGGCGCCTACAGCACCTGGTATTCCCTGGTGGTCTCCCATCCAAGTACTAATCAGGGCCGACCCTGCTTAGCTTCTGAAATCAGGTGAGATCGGATGTGCTTAGGGCATCTAGGCAGCTCTTGGTACAGGAGTAGCCCTAAGCAATGTGCCAATGAAGGTTTCGAGGTAAGATGTATTCTTGCTCTTTAGAAACAAAATGGTAGTCAGTCATAAGTGGAGTCAATATGGGTGGAGCCACGCCCAAGCAATTCTGGTTTTTGACCCCATTGTCCTCTCAATTACAATAACAATGCTTAATCCCATATGGTTGCTAAATGCAGCAAAGTCTCAAGTTGTTTTTCAATGGAGCTCCCACTAGGCTTTCATTTCAGCTTTGTTCCAACTAGCAGGATTTCAATGATAGATAATCCCCAGCCTTTCCATTAGATTAGGGGATAACTTTGCAGTGATTTCATTCCCTTAATTCTGGTTGGTCAGAGAAATGTATTCCCCTCTGTTTGACACTGGTTAGGCCTCATCTAAAGTACAGTACTGTATCCAGACTTAGACATCACACTTTTATTTTATTTTATTTTATTTTATTTTATTTCTACACTGCCCATGTGGCAACACGGCCACTCTGGGCAGTTTACAACAAACCAAGGACAATAAAAGCAAAAGCACAATAAATTCAAATTAAATGAAATTAACATAGTCAACATCACATAGACAATTAAAATATATAGAATAAAATCACACATTAAAAGGAAATGAAAAATGAGATGGTGGGAATGGTGATTTAAGGTGGATATCCACTATATTATGTTGTTACCAGCTCTGGAAATGCCTGATTATAGAGTCAGGGTTTTAAACGCTGCTTAAAAGAGTCCAGCGAGGGTGCCAGGTAAATCATGGGTGAGCGATTGTTGCTTCTGAAACATTATTTAAGGATACCAACAAACTAGAACAAATTCAGTGGAAAGCCTACAAGGATGATCAAAGGACTGGAAACCAAGCTCAGCGAGGAAAGACTGAACAAACGGAGCAGGTTTAGCCTTGAGAAAAGAAGATGTTAAGGGAGACACGATTGCCCTTTTCAAGTACTTGACAGTTACTTATAGAGAGAAAAGGCAGGATTTACTTGTGACCATCCCAGACTAGAGAACATGTAATAATGGGCTAAAGTTATAAGACAGATTTCAGTTGAACATCTAGTAACTGCAAAGCTAATACTGTATCAGGAAAAACCTCTCAGCTGTTAGAGCAGTTTGACAATGGAACCAATTACCTTGGAAGGTGCTGAGTGCTTCAACGCTGGAGGCATTCAAGAGAAAATTATACAACCACATATCAGATATGCTTTGCTTTGGATTGAGGCACTGAACAGGGGGTTGAGCTTGATGACCTTATAAGACCCTTCCAACTCCACTATAGTGTGATTGTGCAGGAGCAGCCTTACAATTGGACGCGGGTGCAATGAGAAGCCAGCTACCTCTCTTCAACCAGAATGAAGAGAATATACTTGTGGCCGTATTAGGTTGTGGGGAAAGGAAGTAATATGGCTTTGCTAGTATGGGAGACAGTCATGGCCACTGGAAATTACAATCAACATGTCTATGAGTAGACAACTTATCTATGCCTGTCTTTTGAAATCCAGTTTAACAAGGGAATCTGAATTTATTTACCATCTCTGGCATCCGGTTGACCATTACTGGAGCGGACTACCTGAAGCCAAGTTGGAATTAGCTAGGTTTCTCTGTTGGGTAATTCATCACGATAGTTTCAGCATTAGGACCAAGCCTTTTTGTACTATTTGAAAGCTGGATTTCAGCTGGTAAAATAATTTGAAAGAGGCCAGCTGGCTTGTCATGATTGGAGAGCAGCACTAAAGGAATGAGGGAGTTTGCCTATGGTTTAACAATGAATAAATCTTACAGTGGAAAAGATGCCGCTTAGCCCAGAATGCAATCATTTACGGCAGAAAAAGTGATTGTCTGATGTGTTTCATAATATTATAATGCCAAGGGACACAACAAGCTGGATAATCCATTTTCATTTAATGTCTTATCTATGTTGTCACCTTGACTCTAGTTGATGTGTACTTAAAAAAATAGCTTACCTGCAGTGATTACATAACATACACTTGAGAATGAAAGAAGTTCAAATTACTTCAGATACATCTACATACAGTCAGTTTGTTACACACAAAATGTACATAAACAGATGTCTCACACTAACCACAAGGCATCATCCTCCCACTGGGTGAAATGTAGAAAATTGTATTTTGGAAGAAAAGGGTAGGTTTTGTTGGAGTAGTAGTTGGGTTTTTTTTTAACAACCTTGCATACTGCCTTTAGTGGGTTTAGTTGGGAGGGCCCTTTCTGGCCTGGGGTAGCTTTTGATCTATCCAGCATCAATCAACTGTTCGTTTAGGGCCACACCTCTCTGCTCTGTTTCTCTTTTCCTCTCTTAAGTCTGTTGGAGTCTGTTGCTGAAAGCCATCACGCAGGCCTCTTTGGGCAAGCTTTCCCTGAATGAAGGACTTCCTACTATGTAACTTTATATGGATTACCATACAACATGATTGTATTGGCTGATATCATAAGGACACCAGTGTTTTCCATGTTACTTTCCACCCCTTGTAAAGGACTGTGCTTTTCTTTTTGCATGCTCTTTGTAACTCTGCTGTTACCTTTTAATGTTTGAAAATGCCTCTTCTAACTCCCTGTTCTTAACTTGAATATGTCTTAAATGTTCTGGACTGTACATAGTTTCTCATTATTGTAAGCCACCTTGGGTCCTTTTCTAATGAGATAGGTGGGGTAAAAATATTCTAAATAAATAAATAAATAAATAAATAAATAAATAAATAAATAAATAAATAAAATCTTCAAATGACTGAATGATCATCACGTAGCTCGAGCACACTTGTTTTCCCCTGTTTCAGTGCATAAGGCCCAAATTATAGGAAAAATAATTTTGACTAAATGTTAAGAAGAACTTCTAGAATATCTCTAGTAGATAGTCACCTGGCAGAGACAGTCTGTTTTTGAATTTCCTGGAATAGCAAGTATTTGGATATCTTGTACAGGTACTTGGAATGGCAAGCTCTTCTCCATAGAGGTTTTTTTAAAAGAGTATGCATGGTAATTTCTCAGGGCTACTCATGCTGATATACAGTATTTGCATTGTTTGGGGATGAACACTTGGTGTGTTCAGGGTGAAATTCCTGAAAGCTATACCTGCTCATCAGTTGAACTGATTGCCTTGGAAGTTGGTGGTCTCTACTTCTGAAGGCTGCAGCCCGTGCTCTCACAACATTCAGTTCTGATGTTGTCTGGAATGACATGTAGTTGGCCATTATGTTAGAACAAGTGCTGCCATTGTGCATTTGTAGTAATTGGAAAGAAGGTAGCCAAATAGGTGGCTGTGCTGAGTTAGTCCTACCTCATTGACAAAACTGCAGGAAGGTTCTGAACGGTGAAAAAAAATGGAGTCACTTCAAATTTGTATTTTCATTTATTTCCCTAGGAACTCTCTGTCTGGAAGCATTCCCTTCCTTTTGGGAATGTTTTATGTTTTTAAAGGCATTTTTATGCCTGGGACAAATAACCCAATATCTCACCCCAGTAGAGTACAGTATCCACATGCAGCCACCTGAGGAAGAAAAGCCGACAAGCACTCCCCACCCCCACCCCGCATTACTGGCAGTAAAGATGGAACAACACATTAAATGAATAACAATTTCCTGCACTTTTTGAAGACCTAAACTGCTGCTTGAAAGTGGGGCTGGCCCAGCCAGGAAGCAGAATGAGGCAACTGCCCGAGGAGCCCTGCTTGGGATGTCATTGAAAGGGCAGCAAATTCTTAGTTCCATTTACTAAGGCTGTGGTCATACCAGCGTTTTCTCTGTAGTTTCCCTTCGGCAAACTGCGCAGAAAAATATCACATCCTAACCGCAAAGGGAAGTAAATTTGAGCCCCAGTTGACCACACCCCTTGAACAGAAGTTTCAGCTAAGTTTCAATAACCACCGCCCGGGGCTGGATTTAGAAACTTTGCTCGAAAATGCTTATTTGCTTCTGTAACCACGACTGACAATACGCAGTAAAAACTGTTGTTCCCCTTTTTTGGCAACGGAGGCTTGGGAAATAGAGCAGGAAAGAAGGGGAAAATGTGAAGTAGACAGGTAGAGATGGAACCAGATTAGGAAAATATGACGCAGAAGAGAGGACACTAAATGCACATTAAAAACCACGTGAGTGCCCCCCCCAAAATGCATGAAATTTATATACGCAGAGAACGCTGGTTTATACTGTCAGGCATGGGCAGTAGTACTTGTGGGATTTTCTGTCTCAAGTGCCAAATTAAGTCAGCTTGTTTTGGACCTGAAGCTGGAAAGGAGAGGCAGTTGCTGCTGTGCCTCAGGCAGCATAATGTCTTGAACTGGCTCTGCTTGAGAGGGAACTCCACACAGTCTAATAGCACAGGTGGCTCTGCCAAAATACTCCCAATTGCAGGGTGCATGGAAATTATGTTGAAGAACGATTGCCTTGGGCAGGTATAACTTCTGAGCAGAAATTGGGGAAGTTACTTTTTGGTGTATAGTAAAACTACCTATCCTAGGCGTTCGCTAATTGTGGGAAATATAGTCCCCCAAAAAGATGCCCCCCATGCTCTGCTCTTGATATGTTTCAGGACATGGAGGCTATGAATAAAATCAACACAACAAACAGATGCTGTTAAGTCCTTCAATTGCAGACTGATTGCCAAATCCTTAACAATCAGTTCTCCTGTTAAGATCATCTTTCTCCACAACAACCTCCTACTACATTTTCACACTTTACTCACACAATATACCAACCCCCCCCCCAACTCCCTTGTGTTCCTACTCACTATTTGGCTTAGTCACAGTGTGTAGGAAATCAAAACCTACAATACTCTAAATTTCTGCTTCATTATTTGGCCCTGTGAGTGTTTCTGATGCTTAATAAAAATGTCCTGCTTAGTTCTTCTCTCGAAGGCTGGGACAGAAAGAATTTATACCCATGGGGTTGATTATAGCTTCATAGGAAGAAAGGAAGCTTTCGCTTTCGTATAGTATGTAGCCTAGTACTTTCAACTCTGACAATTACTTTCTGAAGATTCAGGCAGAGAAACAGCATTACCATCACCTGGTCTCTTATTCAGTGGTTTCTTTCATAAGATGCTGTTCTGTTTCAGAGGTATACACTGAATGATGTTCCTTTCTTAAAGAATGATTTTAAAGGTAATAAATAGTGGAAGGCCATCACAGTACATAAAGAAGTAAGGGGTGGGGAATATGTGTCCCTCCAGATGTTACTGAATTATCCCATTGCCATTTATCACTGGTTATAGTAGCTAAGTCTGATGGGAGCCATAGTTCAACAATAATTGCAGAGGGCAATATGGCTCCGACCATGAGTAGGGGGGATTGGGAGAAACAAGAGACCAAACGAGGATGCACCAGAAAGGGTAACTTTAACAGAAGCTACTTCCCTTAAAGTAAATTTTCTATCTGTTAGAGAATCACTCTAAGCCAGTACCAGAAAGTTTAAGACTTATAGCTGGACCAAAAGGGGCCTGGGTCTGGGTAGCACCAGAGCATATTTTCCCATGTATTGTAAGATTGCTGGGAAATAGATCACAACAAAGCACTCACTGGTGGTCGAAATTGCAATCTACAATAGTCCTCTGTGTGATCACAGATTGAGATGCCTTCATTTCAGGATCCTGTTACATTTCCTTGTAGGACCTGGTCTTGGCAACTTGGCAGCTGTTCATCTTTGGATAGAAATATATTGTTACTTCCAGGAAAGGGTGGCAGGAGGTTGCAGAAGGAATTTGTGACAGACCTCAGACCTGTCCTCGGGGCAATGGTTCTATTCTTTCAGTAGTTACAAACAGGCAGAAAAGGTTTGCAGTTTTCCTCAGTACAGTGGACCTTTGTACAGTGACCCCCCCACGTATCGCGGGGGTTAGGGACCCAAGCGAAACCACGATAATTGAAAATCCGCGATATGCGGATTCAGGTCGGATCAGGCCTGGGGGATCTAGCTGGGGGCTCTTGTACTTACCCCCATTCTGGCGCTGACCCGAACGGGCCTGTGAGGGCCTTCCTAGGCCTTGTGGAAGCCCCAAAAGGGCCTCCCTGTGAACCAGAAGTGACTTCCGGAAAACTGGAAGTGACTTCCAGATAACCAAAAATCATTTCTGAGGCCTCCGAGGGACTTTCCCCCCCTTACCCCAGGGGGCCTTTTTATATACTGTCAATATACTGACAATATAGCGGGACCGGAGAATATGAACCATGAAAGGGTGGGGGACCACTGTATAACAAACGGTTTGTATAACATAAAATCTGTACAACATAAAAAAATCCGGAGATATGGGAAATTTGCTTAACAGAGTCACCTATGAGGCAAATCTGTATAACATAAAAATGGTCACAATCGGGGATTACTCTGTTTTCAATGCATTCCTATGGGAAATTTGTATAAAGGAAAATTTGCTTAACAGAATTTCATTTGGAATGAATTAATTCCTTTATACAAGGTACCACTGTACAATGTTATGATCAGTGCAAGATTATGAAAAAACCTGATGGATCAGATCAAAAGTCCACCTAGTCTAATGCTGCGTTTCCACAGCTCTTAATCATTTGCGCGTGGAAAAGCTCATAACAAGGTATGAACATAACAAATTTTGTTTTTGCTCCAAAAGAAATTGTATACTAAATAGCTTCAATTGAATTTTTGCCCTACAAAGAGTCCCTCCTTCAAAAAAAAAATTACAGTCTTCAAGAACTGGTAGTGTTGTTAAAAATTCAGATGAGGAAAAAATGAGCAAAAACAATTGAGAGTTTTTTTTAACCATATGCTATGTTATATCTTGAAAATGAAGCCGCTTGTGCTTTCAAATGTTTCTTTGCGGTTCCCATTGTAATCGCATGTCTAGGTCCAATACAGACCAACACCTGTTTGATTTTAATAAGATTGCAACTGGGCATACATTAAAGGAGCATTTTCAAGCCAGGGGCCCTCAGGATGTCCCTCAATGCTGGGTGAGGGGGCAGCCATAGTATTGTACTGTAGTTCAACACATCAGGAAGTCAACAAGTTGTAGAAGAGTCTTGCACTAGTGAGTCACTGCAATTGCTCCTGTTGGAGGAGAAAAAAGAGAGACGAAGAAATGAATCCACCTATTGAACATGTCTCCATCTGAGTGGCCAGTTCTGCTTCAAGCCAGAGAAACCACATCAGCTTTAGAAGCCCTGCTCGCTTCTGCAGCTCTTGACTCCAAAACCATGAGGAGGCGAATGAAGCAGCCAAGCCCTGTATGAAGTGAGGCAGCAGAGGCATAGCCAGGATTTTGGAGCACCTGGAGACAAAGTTCATTTTGGCGCCCTTCCTGCCGCCCCCCACCACATCGCACCCACCCAGCACCGGGTGTGTGTGTGAAACCTGTGGGCCTGGGGTGGGCACATGAGCACGTGCGTGTGCACAGTAGCACACGTACCTTACGCCTCTCCCACCAAGGTGAGGAAGAGGAGGAGGAGGGTGCCACGGCCACCATGCTCCTGCCTGCCTGCCTGCTTTGCCGCTCGCCTGGCATGTGGAGGCGGAGGCAGTGGAGGGGGTGCTGTCGCCAAGTCTTAGGGGAAAGGAAGACAAGGAAGACTGCTGGGTGGCAGGAGGTTGCAGAGCTGCTCCCCCTCCAGGTGCCCCCAGATTGCTGCACCCGGGGCAGATGTACCCTTCTGCTCCCCCCCCCGATACGCCTCTGTGAGGCAGAAGTTGGAATGCTAAAATAAGGAAAGAAAAGAAAAGAAAAGAAAAGAAAAGAAAAGAAAAGAAAAGAAAAAGAAAAACCCAACTGGCTTGAATCCTGTTGCTCAGCACAGCAAGTCATAACTAAAGTAGGCTCCCTGAATCAATGAAACTGACAGAGGAGTTAACTCACCAAATTCCCACCCCCCATTAAGTGGGCCTATACCAGCTGCGATATATATGAATGCAAAAGATGTATATTTGACTAAATGAATTGAAAATGGTTTGATGGCTCTTCTCTGCTTAAATGCAACTTTCTAAGCTCTCGTGTGTTCATGCTGAATCCTGAAAGATCGTGCAAATGCGTCACAAAAAGCAGCCCCAAGGACATTGTGCCTCACTCCATTCTGTCTACTTCCACGTCTTTCTGTTTCGCTTAATCATTTTCTGTGGAAAGCAGCCCAAAATAGAATGCATTGTTTGTATATTGAAAGGAGGGTTCACAACAGTTGAGCTTTGTATATATATATTTTAGGAAAAAATAATAAAAATATTAACACGATAAAATTTATGAAACATTTTCCAAATCCTGCAAAGACTGTCTGTTTGCATCAGTGTAATTTAAGATGAACAGCGTAAAGATACAGCTTGATCTACTCCACAAATAGGTTCTATTTTACCCCAGATGTAAATCTCCCTAGAATAGACACTGCATTTTTATCTTTAGCAAGCCGGCAAAAAGAACAGTACATGCTAGGCAATGCAGCTTCATTTCAAATTCCCTCAAAATTATAAGAATATATAGAAACCTATTTTCAAAAGATATCACCAACCAGTGATCTAGTACATCTGTAACACACCTACATTTCTTCTGGAACAAAACAATACATGAAATGGAATTTTACCTTTATACTGCCCATTAAATTTCATAACCTAATGCCCTCCATCTGATTAGCATTTCAACTCTCATCAACCCCAACCAGCTTTAGCCAGGAATTCTAGGAGTTGTAATCTAAAATGTCTGGGGAATACCATGGTCAAAGAATAGAAGAATATAATATAAGCTCACTAGACTAGTGTGGGTACAAAATGGATACATTGCCCATTTTGACCAATGTTCAATGTACCACTAGGAAGTGTATAAGCACAGTAGGAAGGCAGACACCTTATGACTATTATTCTTTCAACAGCAAACAGCATGTACTAGGGATGGGCATTTCATTTTAGAACCAGTAGGTTACGAAACGAACCACGAGAGCCCAGGTGGTCCTCGGAGCCGGCTAATACACACATATCTAATTGCTTTACCTTTCTCTGTCTCGCGCAATGTTAAAATCCAATGAGGAAGCACACTGCAACATCATCTTTCCTGCTTCGTGCTGCTGTCCAATCAGAGGGAGGCGGGATGATGCCTGTCCCTCCCTGCACAGCTCCTGATTGGCCAGCATCACAGATCTAACACAGATGACATCGCAGCATGCTTCCTCATTGGAGTTTAACCCTGCGTGAGACAGAGAAAAGTAAAGCAATTGGATCTGCGTGTATCAGCCGTTTCTGAGGACCATCTGGGCCTGCGTGGTTTGTTTCGTAACCTACTGGTTCCAAAACAAAATGCCCATCTCTAGAATGTACTCATTAATGAACATGGAGACTCCAGTAAGCTATCATGACTAACCACCAGTGGCAGAGCCTATCCATTTCATGTCAGATGGCTTCACATCAGCCTTGAGAAGCATATGGACCAATAGTTCTCAAACCTTTATCTCCAGATGCTTTGGTTTTCCAGATGTTCCCACCATCATGAGTCATGACCAGCAGTCAGGGAATCTCAAGAGTCAAAGGATCAGAAGGACTAATAGTTGGGAATCACTGATGAATCAGTTTTTAAATGGGGCTGAAACGGTTTAAACAAATTTTAAACTGTGTTGCCTATCATTTGAGGGGCTACACAGGCTTTTAGAATCATTGCATTCGAGACTTTGTCCACTTGCCCTTGGCTATCTTCCTCTCACCGTCACCAAGTGTGATTCTGTGGTATTTATTTTATGTGTGTGTGTAGCTGTAGCTCAGTATGACAGCAAGAAAAATAATTAAAACAGATGTTTCACTGCAGATTGACACACATGCATGGACACACACAGAGAGAGAGAGAGAGAGGAGGAGGAGGGGAAGGAGAGATGCATGGAACCACCAGCCAGGGCTGGGGAGAAAGAAATCACACCAGGGAGTGGCAAAGCCCACAGAAACATATTACACTGATACAGGCATTCACATGATCAAAAATGGATTTCAAACATGTCAAAGTGGATTCAAACTCAGGGTTTGGGGTTCCACATGGTACTTGCCTCTTAGAAAAGTAATGATCCTCAAATCTGGTAACAGTGAACACTATTGATTGTTGCTATGTGTTGTTGTGCCACTTCTGTCTTGTGATGCTATGGACTAACAATCTCCACAAGATCTTAATATTAATAGCCCTGTTTGGGTCTTGCAATAAATTGCATCATTTCAAAGACAATCAGTAATAACTTGGTTTAAGGGTACCTTGTTTTAAGAGTGTTTTACAATACAAACAAAAATTTATTCTAAATTTTGCCTTGATCAACAAGCAATGTCTTGCAATACAAGCACTGGAGCTGGTCACATGATCACAAGTAAGTCAGTGCTCTCTCTCTCTCTCTCTCTCTCTCTCTCTCTCTCTCTCTCTCTCTCTCTCTCCCTCCCCCTGCCGGATTGTGGGTGATTGTCTGGAACAGGGGTCCTCAACCTAAGGCCCCGGGGCCAGATGCGGCCCCCCAAGGCCCTGAATCCGGCCCCCGGGACCAATTGCAACCTCCCCACCTACCCCTGCTTTGCGAGCAAGCCAGCCTCCGCAGCTGCTTCTATTGCCGAGGCAGTTCAAAGCAGTGGGCTATGTCACTTCTCCCGCTCCCCCCAACTACCGCCCAGATGATCAGCATGCTGGCTAGTGGGGCATTCAGAGTGGGAGGGCTACGTCAAGGTCCCCTGCTTCCCCCACCCACTGTGGTCCGGCCCCCAGTGGTGCCTGGGGCGTGGTGGACCGGCCCCCTGTTTGAAAACTTTGAGGACCCATGGTCTGGAACATTCCATCTCTGGCAGTCTCAAAAGCATTTTTATTTAATTTATTTTCAATAGCCCTTCTTATTTTTCCAACCATTTCTAGTCATGGGGCAGCAAGTGTGCCTATAGCTACAAACTGCATTTTATTATTGTCACATTAAAAACAGTAAAATCCAGTTGTTAGTCCCAAGCAGAGCAGATTCCACAGCCAGGTACATAAACCATGGTGTAGACATAGACTTCTAGCCAACTTCTTTTGTGAGTTTTCGCATTTTGTGTGTACAGTGTGTGCTCTGTGGGACCCCAGAATGAATAATCTAAGTTTCCATTATTTCTTATGGGGAAACTTGCTTTGATATAAGAGTGTATTGGTTTACAAACATGTTTCCAGAACAAATTATGCTCATTAACCAAGGTATTACTGTATGTTGTCTTATCCCTGCTCTGAATAACGTAGCTACTTGCCACCCTAAGGCACCATCAAGAGAAAGGGCAAATGAAGTGGCAGATTTGCAAAGAAGTGTACTGTATGTGCATAAAGGCAAACCTGAAGAAAACTGCCCTGTTTTACAGAGAAAGATACGATTCTTCACCACAGTGGGGAAGATAGATCAGGTGATCCTGCTGACCGATGAGCAAAGTCACATACAGCCTGCTGTCCATCCTTATGGTTCTTTATTTTCAAACCAGACATCTATAGGAACAGTAGATTGAAAGAGAGAATAGACTCCAACAGAGGACTTGTCCTATATAAAACATAATGCATTATAAATGACCCTGTGTACTAGCATGATGACACAAAAAGAACCTCTCTCTATTTCTTCAATATCTACACCATTCACGGTGTAAACGTAATGCCCAAGATTTGAACCTCAATGTTGTTGATCAATTGCAATGTGTGTCTTGTAATTCAGGAAGGAAGCTTGAAATGTTTCAATGAAATTGCATGCAAGCTAGGTCTAATGCTATACTAACTCAACTCTTCATGAGGCTGTGTGGTTACAGTACCAATCATTCTGCTGATTGCTGTTCCCTTGCTTCAATGACAGCAGCTTACATGCATGTTATGATTAGTCATGAGGAGTCATAAATATAAGAAGCAAATATAATCTCATCTTTTAAAAAAGAAATCCCATTAAAGTCAAATGGAGCCTAATTAGATAATCATAAGATAAACAGCCTGGGTGTTATTTGGGCTTGTTTTAAACACTTAGAAAAGAATCTGTCTGATGAACCTTGACAAATATGAATAATGGAGCCATAAGTGGGAAAAAATATCTCTGTTTACTGAACATCAAAAACAAAAGCAAAACACCATAATACGCTCCCACACCTTCAAATAGCGATGTATAGAACATAAGTGTAAGCAATGATTATACAACTTTGACCTATAGACTTTCCAGTCTCAACTGAGTTTGTGTGGTATTTGATCATTTCCTCACGTGTCAGATGTACATACTATTTTTCCACTTGTTCTTCTACAGTTGGTAAAAAGATGATGGTGTGGAAACAACTGACCATTGATTTCAATGTATTACTAGGAGGATGAGTCTTGTTCAGTGGTACAGTGGTCCCCCGCCCTTTCCCGGTTCATATATTGCGGTCCCGCTATATCGCGGGACTGCAATATATGAAAAAAGGCCCCCTAGGGTAAGGGGAGAAGTCCTGTTTCAAGCCTTCCACACTTACCACAGGACTGGAGCTGCCCCGAACAGGCCTGTGAGGGCCTACCTGGGCCTTCTGGAAGCCCCAAAAGGGCCTCCCTGCAAACCGGAAGTGACTTTCGGATTGCTGAAAAGCCTTTCTAGGCCTGTCGGAGGCCTCAGAAATCATTTCCAGTTTACTGGAAATGATTTCCGGTTTACTGAAAAGTACAAGAGCCCCCAGCTAGGGCCCCCCCCAGGCCTGACTCGACCTGCATCCGCATATTGCAGGTTTTCAATTATCGCGGGTCAGGTCAGGTCCCTAACCTCAGCGATAGGCAGGGGATCACTGTACCTTGCGATACGAAATTAATTTGTTCCACAGACCGCTTCGTATTGTGAAATTTTCGTATCAAGTCTTCCACACAATTTTGTATCTTTGGGCATTCTATAGGAAATTTTTGTATTTTGAGTTTTTGTGGAAGACTTCATTCCCAGGGTGCACTGCACCCTGGACAGACTTCCTTTTTTTTATCATGAGGTGCCCATATCTCGAGTTACCACTGTATTTGGTTTTCCTGTCTTGAGATTCCATATTCACTCTGATCCTATTAGAAAGCAGGAAATACAATGTGCCTCTGCACCAGTGCTTCCAGTTCCTTCCAAACAAAGAATTCAACTGTGAAAAGCAATTCTTAAGGCAGGAAGAGTGCAAGCAAAGAAGTTCAAACCTGGCAAAACTTGTTTTTTATGCCTACATTGCTACTGAAATCCCCAGTCTGTGTGTTTTGAAAATGTGAGGGTGACTGCTGGGGGGTAAAAGGAGGAGCTGCCACACTGCTGACGCCTGTGGCGCCAAGGGCTTCAGTGTGTGTGTGTGTGTGAGCGCGTGCATTTAAATAAATGTCAAATTGATTAAGTGGGCTTGCTCTAGTTCCCACTTACTACACTAATCAACAGGATTGCAGCCCACTACCAATCATGCCTCGCTAAACTGCACTGTTTGTATCATGCCAATGTAAACTATGCTAACTCGTGATCTGCCATGGGTCCCAGTTTTCAGAAGAAAGTAGGGATACAAATGCAATAATTAAACAATACAGCAAGTTATGGAGGAGTGGAGTTACTACATTCCCTGATTCAATGGCCCTCCTCTAGTTGCAGCTTATTAGACAGAGCAAAAGGATTTCAACCAATGTGTAAAAGGTAAAGGTTCCCCCTGCACATGCATGCTAGTCCTGTCCGACTAGGGGTGGTGCTCATCTCCATATTCAAGCTGAAGAGCCAGTGTTGTGCAAGTCTGTGGCCATGTGGCCAACATGGCTGCATGGAAACACTGTTTTACCTTCCCACTTTTTATGGCGGTCCCTATTTATCTACTTGCATTTACAGTGGACCGTCGTATAACAAACGGTTTGTATACCATAAAATCTGTACAACATAAAAAATTCCAGAGATAGGGGAAATTTGCTTAACAGATTCGTCTATGGGGCGAATCCGTATAACATAAAAATGGTAGTGATTAGGGATTACTCTGTTTTCAATGCATTCCTATGGGAAATTTTCCTAAGGAAAATTTGCTTAATATAATTTCATTTGGAACGAATTAATTCCTTTATACAAGGTACCACTTGTACATGCTTTCAAACTGCTAGGTTGGCAGAAGCTGGAGTTAACAGCGGGAACTTGCTCCACTGCGTGGCACTCTGGATTCGAACCGCTGAGCTGCCGACTTTGCAGATGACAGTTTTCAGTGCCCTAGCCCGCTGAACCACCACACCCTTCAACCAATGTGTACAATGTGGTAAGTAGTCTGGTGGAATGTTTGCAGCATGGGTGTCATCAACATGCAACAGAGGAATTGTGGTTGTGTTTAGTAGACTACTGGATAGCTAAGAGGCTGAGGCATCTGGCTGAGGACCCAGAGGTTGGGAGTTTAATTCCCCACTGTGCCTCCTTGACAGGATCTATAGGGCCCTTCCAGCTGTTCCATTCTAAGATTATCCCCACCTCTAAACCCATACTCCAAGAATTGATTGGCTTAGTATCTGTTTATATATTGATGGATAAGGAAGTTATATCAGAATATCTGTAAGACAGAATGTGTGTGTGTGTGTGTGTGTGTGTGTGTGTGTGTGTGTGTGTGTGTGTGTGTGTGTGTGTGTGTGTGTGTGTGTATTCATCTGAATTTGAAATACATTCTGTGAATACATGAATATTTAGTTATGGTATGTCTAATTGCCAGAGCTTTTCTGACTAAGCTGGAATAAAACTTAAGAACCTATTTCTAACTACTCATACCCCATGCCCCCATGGTGGAGTGGTTAAAATGAAGTGAAGCCTATGCTCATGGCCTGAGTTTGATTCCAATGGGCTCAGGTAGCTGGATCAAGGTTCACTCACCCTTCCATCCTTCAGAGCTTGCTGGGGGCAAGTTGTTGCTTGTAAAATTAGATCGTAAACCGCCTAGAGAGTGTTCTAGCACTACGAGGCAGTATTTAAGTCAAAGCAACAACCAAACGAGCATCTACCACATACAGTGCTGTGAATTTGTGAGATAAAATGTGCATGGCTGATCTTGTGGAGCTTATATCCTTTTTACATATATTTTGCCCTACCTGGTGAAACTATCTGTTTGCCTTGAAATACTGTCTAATGGGCACTCAGTGTCCGGTGCTGTTCAAGCCTCCATTTTATCATCACATCTCACTTTTTCAAGCTTACTTTTCTTTTACCCCCACTAATAATTTTAATACTTTATGTATACATTTCAAACATAATTGGCATTTTCAAGCACTCACGGCATCTCGTGGGAGGCAGGACCCCCCCTCCTCATTTTTGGAAGCAGCAGCAGCAGTGGTCTTGGCAAGATTTTCAACCATGCTAGAAGCCTTTTAGGAGGCCACGCATGACTCAGTCACTGGCATGACTGTTATTAAACAAGCCTTATCCTCCTCTCCAGCACAATATAATGACACCCATGTCTGCTAAAAACAAGCACAGAGTGCCCTTCACACGTTTGAAACCCACATGAAGAAACGAACAAAATCCAAAGGAATAAGCAGTTGATTTGTGGATGTTTGGCACCCAAAAGGAGGGCCAGCATTTGATATTTGAAAAGCACTTGTGATGTAGTAGTCAATATAAGGTTTGTACAGCAAATATATTCAGAATTGCTGAGATGATTGGCATTGGGTATGCCACACTGTTTGGCCAAAGCATTTGAGATGGGCACTCAGAACCAATTCGCAGTAGTATTTTTCCAGTATTGTTGATCCTAGTTCAATGATGGGCGTGTGAGACACACACCAACAAGTTCCCTGTTGTTGCTTCTGTCATTATTCCTTATTTAAGTGCCCCACTTTGATGAAGGCTATGGTAAATGTCATGTTTAGAGGGTGGCAATATCTGTTTATCTCAATGGATCACATCCTTTGCTTAGGGCAGGTGTCACACTGCAGGTTGTATATTTCTCTCTGTGCGTCCCTCTTTCTGTGTTTCTAATTTGTGATCAGCTTTCTGTTCTGGCAAGGCATCACTCAATCTGGCAATTGGATCAGCGATCTTTTTGTAGCAGTCTCAGAGTTCCCACAGGCAACTGTTTCAAATGGGTTGGTGATAAACAAAGGCAAAACGACTGCTCTTGTGTGTGTGTCCTTCCCTTGCACAGCTGATTTTTCAGATTTGTGCTTCCCACTCTTTACCCCTCTCTAGTTACCTGTACAAGCTGCCTAGATGCCCTAAGCACATCCGATCTCGCCTGATTTCGGAAGCTAAGCGGGGTCGGCCCTGGTTAGTACTTGGATGGGAGACCACCAGGGAATTACAGGTGCTGTAGGCACCTGGAGTAGGAACTGGCAAGCCACTCCAGTATTCCTGCCAAGAAAACTCTGTGGACATGGGGTCACAAAGAGTTGGTCAGGACTGTAATGACACAACACACACACACACAGTTACCTGTACACACACCATGCTTTGTGTTGTATTTACTTTGTGGCTTAGAGAGAAGTGCACTGGCTGGATTTTTCCCCGAAAAGCAGAGCAGATCCATAACAAGATCAAGGTAGGCAGTGGGATGTTGCAAACTTTAAACAGGATTTAACTGTCTGAAGCCTTTCCTTACATCCTTCCCAGCAAAAACTTTTTTTTTCCTAAATCCCTTTAAGCAAGCATTCCATTAGGAGGGAAACTGTCACACAGGTTACTCCTGTAATAACTGATGGTGTTCCAGGAACTCGTCCAAACTTCTTTTCATTGTGCATCAGTTCACTTGGAGTATTTGTCTTAATCAAACTGCAATAAACACAATCCGTTTGCTGCTAACAAACTTCATTTCTTTTAGAGCTGCCACAACCCCCAAGTGGTACCAGACCTCCCACAGAGTCAACTACAAAGTTACCAAGGAACCAGAAACAATAATCATTTTTTTTTGTTTGAATGTGCCTGTGTAAAAAGCACAGGCTTAGCACAGAGCATGGCAAGAAGGTCACTACAGCGACAGTGTCAAATCTGGTGACGCGCTGTCTCTTGATGCGGCTTTTACAGTAAAGACATCAAAGTGTCATCACACCAGTAAAGTAAGAAAATTATTTCAGAGTAGCTAGCATGAAATGCTGGGAACGTGAACTTTCATACTATTTACTGTAGAATATAGAATTGTAAATTAAAACCGATGAGAGAAATGACATTATTTATTTATTTATTTATTTATTTATTTATTTATTTATTTATTTATTTTTATTTCCTACACTTATATACTGCACCATTTCCTGGAGGACTCTGGGCGGTTTACAAAGAAAAAGAAAAAAAAAGAGTATAGATAATTAAAACATGTAATAAAAACAATGGCGGGAAAGCAGCAAAAGGGCACTTGTCATTAAAAACCCTCCATAAAAGCAGCAGACGGAAAAGAAGAAAAGAAAAGGGGGGGGAAAAACTAAACAGAAAAAAAAAACTAAACAGAAATGAGGTCGCCATAAGCCTCCTTAAAGAGCAAGGTTTTTAAAGCCTTTTTGAAAGCAGGCAGGGACAATGCAAGGCGCAGCTCGCTCGGTAGCTGATTCCACAAAGAAGGGCCAACCACCGAGAAGGCGCGACTACGAGTTGATGATTTTTGTGCCTCCCTTGGGGTGACCACCTTGAGTGAGCGCGCCCGTGACATCCGAGTGGGCCTGGCTTCAGTTGATCTCTGAGAGATATGCTCCACCAGGTAATCAGGTCCCAAGCCGTGGAGGGTTTTGAAAACCAAAACCAGGAACTTGAACCTAATCCGGAGGGCAACGGGCAACCAATGCAGGCGGGCCAGAACTGGGGTGATATGATCATACCTACGAGCACCCACCACCAGTCTGGCCGCCGCATTCTGTACCCGCTGCAGTCTCTGGACAAGGGTCAAGGGCAACCCCACGTAGAGTGCGTTGCAGTAGTCAATCCTCGATATCACAAGAGCCTGCATGACTGTTCTCAGGGAGGACTCATCGAGGTACGACATGAAGACTCCCAATTATAAGCTGCAGAACAGATTTTTTTAAAAGATTGACATGCAGTCAGTCACACTGAAGGGCACTGTATTATCCCTTCAAAACACTCTCAAGGCTGTATTTCAGGTAAATCAGGGATATGCATCTTGTAGTCCTTTATGAGTTCTTGGACTACAACTCTGATCACCCTCACTATGGCTATGCTGGTTTGGCTGATTGCAATTGCAGTCCGAAAGCGTAGAATGGCCCATTTCTGATACAAGTAAATAGTACAACTGAAATACATAAGTAATCCTTACATTTACAGAACCTATCCTCATCTTTCTGCTGTAACCTACTCCGGCATTGATCTTTAAAATAAATGAACACAGAGCTGCTACTGAGCCTGCTTAATATATCAGAGCAATGACATCACAAAATAAACAAATACTGCAAAGAATTTCATCTTGATTTGTTAATGTTAGTGGGTTCCATAACAACTAAGCTTGTGGTAATGGCTACAACGCTTCTTGAACACCCAGAGGAAAAATTATATAGTTGTCTAAATAGGTTTTCTGGGTATGGTGCCTTGCGTGGCATAGTAGTTCAATTGCTGTATGCCTGTGAAGATTATCTATTATGTAAGTGAGGTTATCCGGAAGTTGAGTCATGGGAACTGGAATTCACAAGAAAAGTTGCCATGACTCAACTTCTGTTTAAACTGCTATACTGCACCCAAAACTGCGCTCATGATCTGGGGTTCAATCCCTGGTAGATGGCTAAAGGTTGACTCAGCCTTCCATTCTTTCAAGGTTGGTAAATTGAGTACCCAGCTTAAAGGGAACGGGGGTAATGTGTGACCTGTGTAATTAAATTCTAAACTGCCCAGAGAGTGCTGTAAATGATATGAGTGGGATATAAGAAGCACACTTTGGGGTTGGTTGGTTGGTTTGCTTTATGGGCATCTGTATTTCTCTCTCTCTCTCTACCCACCTCCACTCACTCACTCACACATGTATGTGAAATTTTAATAGGTGGTAGATCTGTTCAGGTAGTAATCAAATAATCTGGCAGTTCATTTTTCAGAATCTTTCCATTCTTTGGGATGCACCTTAAGTCCGTATTATATCCTAGATAACAAAATTAGAAACACACAATGAGGTGCAACAACACTCAAGTGAATCCCCTTTTGAATGGTACACACACTGACCAAATAGTTTCTCATACTTTTTGTGAAAGTCCCAATGGGGCTTCCTCACCATCCTCCATGACTGGGTGAGGAAATGAATCCACATTCCACAAGATCATAGTCAATAGATCCTAGCACACATCAGTGCTTTGCAGGGCTTACTTCTGCTTTTCATGACCACTCAATCACATTTCTCACTATATGACTGTATGCACGTGAACATGTCCATCACAGGACGTTTGGACCTTTTGATAAGGTGAGTGTCATTCTGGTAGTTTCAAGAACAATAGTCACTGGCAGTGGCAGAAATGTATACTGTACCTCCACTTACAGACCCAGTGCTAGAAGCAGCAAGTGTGTGGCACTGAAGCAATCCCTCCACACACTATTAAAATCTGTTTTAAACAGCTGGGAAACACTGTGGAATAGGTTCTTTGATGAAAGTGGAGAAGAAAGATTTGAAGTGTGATCAGGTATACATGATGGGCTTTCTCAGATGCGATTCTTTAAAAGCCTCGGAAGGTATTTGAAAAATAATGATATATTATTACATGGGAAGGATAGCGTTCAACATAACTTTAAGTTTATTATCAACCTCTTTTTTAAAAAAAGCTATTACCTTTCAGACTCCAAGGCAATTCAGCCATGCTTGGCCACATGGCCGCAGAATTGCACAACACTGACTCTTTGGCTTAGAAACGGATATGAGCACCACCCCTAGAGTCGGTTACAATTAGCACGCAAATGCGGGGGGAACCTTTACCTTTACCTTATCATAGTTGGTACTGAAGGGTCCTGCAGGATCTTTAATGGAAAAAAATATATTGGCCTGGGAATATTTGAAAATATTAATAAAGACAGATAATTAAGGCATCTATAACACCAAACATTTTTCTGTATAAACTTGAGAGATTTGAGGAAGCAAAAGAGAACATAGCATTCATATGAAAGGGAGAACATTTTATCTTAGAAATGCCTACAGTTGAGTAGGCCTTGTTTAGGAAACAGTATGGACTAGGGATAAGTAACAACAACAACAACAACAACCAGTTTATTGATTTGCCAATTTGGCCATATCAAATACAAAAACCACCGTGAACACATCAACAGATAAAATAGAATACTGAAACTAAAATATTCAAAACATAATTGGGTAATTAAGTAAGAGAGCAGGGTTAGCTCAAACTTTATTTTTCCAAGTGTATACCCTCTTTGAAATGATCCAATATTGGTTTTGTATCTCCCTGTAACCTTGTTCTAATTTACAAAGAATCGTTTGACTAACATTCACCTTTTTAGTTTTTGCAACTGTGTTATCTCTCCTTTTTATTTTTTTTTGCTTAATTCTTTTCTTTTAAAATAAAATACAGTATGTAAAAATTCTGCCCAGGCGATTGGTTGGATTTTGGGTGCAGAGGAAATCTGGGTACTAACCTCTAGTGTCATAGCCCTGCTAAGCTACCGGGATTGTGAGGCAAAGGCACAGCAATGGAAATGGGGTTGTATGCCAGGGAGTGGAGAAAAAGTGGATTGAACTCAATGGTTCTTTCACCTCTTGCACCTTTCTTGGGTCTCTCCACCTCAGGGTAGAACAGGGCAGAGGAGCAGAGAGGCTGTCTGAGGAGTGGACCAAGATGGCGTGCCAGAACAGCCATACTGTGACAAAGGCCCTGCTAAATGACGTGACAGTCAGTGCAGGCACACCTTCTTGCCTGTATCCTGCAAACAACTTTGAAAGGAAGGCTCTCTATCTAGTGTCTGACATCTTATGATAGGACACCATCTTCAGATTTCTAAAATTGTCACACATAATGCCTCCTTATATCGTACATGATTTTGAAACATCTCTCTCTCTCTCTCTCTCTCTCTCTCTCTCTCTCTCTCTCTCTCTCTCTCTCTCTTAGCTTGACCCCTCAGATATTACCTTTAATTTCAGCAGAGCTGAAGTGCATACACGTCAGAGGAGGGGCTGTTTTGACTGGAAACTTGAATTACTGGAAACATGTTTTGTGTGCAGCAGGTACGAAGTTCGGTCCCTGGTATCTCCAAATAGGATGTGGAAAAGTTCCTGTGTCAAATCCTGGTGAGATGCGTGCAGCGAGGCAGACTTATTAGTAGCAGATTAACTGAACCAGTGTTTGCCTTTGTGTCTGTATTTATACTTTGTGTTTCCTTGCTTCACACCACTATTAAGTGTTTGGCAAATATTTCTTCCATCGGTCTTTGAAACATCACAATACACAGTTCAGCCAACTGCTTTAATCCCTTGGGGACAGAAGATTAATCACTATATGCTCTTGCTTTAGCTTCTCATCCTTTTGATGCCTTTCTGCAAAAGTAACACATTTGCTGTTTGCTATTCGTGATCACTACTCACTACCGGCAAATATTTGATATGAGAAACACGAAGCGTTTATAGTGCAAAATAATGTCACCACCACCCCTTTTTAGAAAAGGCCTTAAATTGAGACACTGGTTTCTCCTCACTCTTCCCAGAGAAAGCCAATTTGTTTTGAGTTAGGTTTAAGCATCTCTTTATCTTGCAAGTTACAAAACAGAGTAGATAGTCTTCTCTCCAATAATTTATTCTTCCTAGTGACTCAAGAGTTGCCATGTACTTCTCCATAATAAATAAATACATAATAAAATAAAATAAAACACCAACAGACTGCTGAAGAACTGAAAAGTGTTTCCAACCCACAACCCTTGGTATTAAAAACACTGACCACATGTATTTAACATAACAAAGACAGTGTAAAAATAAATCCCCTTACCAGATACCCCCTCCCTTAAAATGTTTTTATTTTTCTTACTGACAAAATGAAATAAATCTTGAGGCAACAGGAAATAAACAGAGTAGACAGTTTTTGGAATTTAAAGTCAAAATAACATTATTATACTTCTTAAAATTAATAGAAAGAGAAACAGATGTTTCCTAAGAAGTTTGCCTGAAGAGATACACGACCCAGAACTTAAGCAATTGATTCATATTCATAAGGGAGGATTCGATCCCAAATTATAAATATGGTCTGAACTAGAATAGATTCATTGCAACCAACAGAAGTCATGCAAGGTTGACTGACAAGGAATTGATTTCCAATGAGTTTGATTTATTTGGGGTTAACACTGGATTTCACTTACAGTTTATAATGAACATTGGCAAAGGGAAACTGAACTCCTCTTTCTAAAAAGAAAACCATTATTAAGCATATTACCATAACAGAAAGGAGAAGCTGCTTGACTAGATTAAAGGTACCTAAAGTCTAAAACAGCATGCATAAAATGAAGACAAAACAAGTTCATGTTATGAATTGTACATATGCAATGTTTCCCTTCAGATACTGCTTCCTAGAAATATTTTCTTCCTTGGCTAGGGATACAGCAGCTCATAAAATAAGAATCTCTGCCTGCAGATCTGATAGAGAACATGAGCTGTCAGGAGAGTTTTGGCAGCAATATGGTGACAAATGGGATGGCCATTCTGTCTTCCAAACCTAAAACAGAACAAAGAGATAATAAAGGCCAAAGGAGGCAGATAAAGAAAACAGCAAAGGGAAATATTACTGTAATCCCTATTGAATCTCCCTATCTGATTACGGAGATGAAGGACAAAATAGCATAACTGTCTGGGAAAGGATAAAAATCACTCATCAATGTGAGTAGAACAAATATTGCGCTGTGTGATGGTCACCGCCAAACACAACTCTTAGAACACAAGCTATTATTAACCAGCTGTAAAGTGATGATGAGCTATTAACTCTATCAGATGAAACAAGATGAAAAAATGTACAGTCTTTTATATGTACATTATATGTATGTATGTGGGTGTGTTACAGAGGGAGAGTGTTTCCCTCTCTCTCTTTTTTCTTTTTTCATGAAATAATAAAAATACTGTATATTTTAAAAAAAGATATAATTAACCAGCTGTAAAGCGATGAGGTGGAGAAACAATTTCAGGAAGGCTTTCCCTTAATGATTATACATATTATTCAAATTATAAAGAAATAATAACATATTTAAAAGGAAATAGTATCAATTTATTATGAATTTTTAATATCAATATATTAAAAAATTCAGATAAAATAATTTACTCTTTTTAGCTTTTAACATTGTATTTCTTAATCATGCAAGACACCTTGGGTTGTTTTTTAGGAGGAAGGTAGGTAAAAATATTTTAAACAAATTAATTAATTCAAGAAAGGCAAGCCACTGCAATTTCTGTTTCCAGTCAAAAAGTATCATTCCATAGCTGAAATCCTGTTGCTAAGCAAAGCCCTAAAAGCTCACATTAAACTATAGAAGTTAGGATTTAACATTTTCTCTTTTTTGTTTTTGTTTTATTCATTTTGTTTGAGTTGCTTGCTTAGCATCTTAAGTTACAATTTGATGAATCAACTCCTCTCAGGTCCATGGATTCAATGGTCCTACTCTAGTTACAGCTTTTTTGCTATGCAATAGGATTTCAGCCAATGTCTACCAACTCAGTTATTCAACTAGGGAAAAATATATGTTTTAAAAATATGTATTCTTTCAATGTCCCTTCTTTGATACTTCAACAAGACACACAACAATAAGTATATAATTTGCGCATATCACAGCTCTGATACCACTGGTAGAATTTTCATGATCTCCCATCTTACCGTCATTGCTTTTCGGTGATAGTCAGATATGGAAATATGAAATGATCAACCAATATGGTTTCCAAAAATGCTCCATAAGAAAATGTTGAGACCTTATCACTTTCATGCTCTTAAAATCAAATTTTATAACTTTCTTTCAATAGAAAAGTAACCCAACCACTCAGGCAGTCTTAGGTTTCTGCTGTTCTGTGTGTAAAGCAAGCAGCCTTTATTTATTGCCTTCACATAATGCCCCTTTCCCTCTTTTGGCTGAAAGTGTCTTTCATGTCTTCAGCCCTTTTTAGAACCTCTGTAAGATGTAGCAGCTGTTGGAAGGAAGGCTTCTGTCCAGTTTTCTGTGGCTTTTGTCCAAATACTTCTCAAAAGGCCTAACTGCTCAAGTGAAAGTGTTTAAATCTCCTCTGTGCATGATTTTACTCCTCCTTCCAGAAATATGTTGAAGAAACAAGAATTGCTAGAAATCCAGCTATTTCTGTACCTGTCCCAATTGATGCAGCGTTAACATTGAAGAATCTTTCACATTTCTTTGTATCACCTGTTTCCCGAAATGAAGATGCCGCAGATTGAACATAGGACCTTTAAGAGGAAAATCAGGTGCTCTTTCACTGACCCTGAGTCCCTCTAAAAAACGAAGTTTGGGACTTGGGAGAGCTGCATCAGAATCACAGCATTTAGAGAAATAAGGTGAAGACATAGATATAGATCCTTTGGTAATACCCTCTCTACGTGTGGTTGCCCTTGACTCTTATTCGGAGACTTCAGCAGGTGCAAAATGCCGCATCCAGAATGGTGGCTGGTGTGGGTCGATATGATCACATCACTCCAGTTCTGGCTCGCTTGCATTGGCTACCCTTTGCGTCCCAAATAAGATTCAATTTATAAAACCCTCCACGGCTTCGGACCTGAATACCTAACAGAGCGAATCTCTCAGAGATCAACTGTGGCCCGACCTACTAGAATGTCACGGGCACTCTCACTTCGGGTGGCCACGCCCAGGGAGGCTCGGAAAGCGGTTGTCCGCAACCGAGCCTTTTCTGTGGCTGGTCCTGTGCTTTGGAACCATGTCCCGAGTGAGTTGCGCCTTGCACAGTCCCTGCCAGCCTCAAAAAACCCTTAAAGACCTGGCTTTTTTGAGAGGTCTTTGGCAACCTTTAATTTAATTTAATTTAACTTTTTTTGGTATCTTGTCCCACAATCTTGCCAGATAATGCTTTTACTTTAAGTTTTTGTTTTTGTTTTTTAAATTATTATTATCTTTATTATTCTTATTATTGTTTTGCTTCTCTACTATTGTTGTTTGTTATTACTGTTGATGCTGTAAACTGCCCAGAGTTCCTTCAGAAGATGGGTGGTATATAAGTAATAAAATAAAATAAAATAAAATAAAATAAAATAAATAATTTGGCCCTTGTAGGCCAAGGGCTTAACTTTGAATGTGACACACACGAGATGTTTATTTTGCCTGTACTTTCATACCTGGTTCGCAAGGGGGAGGAGAAGAAAAACACATTTTAGAAAATTGTATATTGGGTACCTGGATGCAGAAGCATCGACTGCAGTTTGATTTCCCAGTGGGCATCCTGAAAGAAAAGTCAGCCTATGTAGACTTGAGCAAGCTGTACAGATCTAAAGCATTCAGTGAAAGAGGATGGTAAGCCACTTCTAAGCACCCTCTACCTACAATACCCTAGAAAGGATGATCATAAACTGGCTGTGGCTTGATGGTGCATTAAAAAAAATTATAAAATTACATTCATTATATCATCTGGAAGTTGTCACGGCATCTGGACTTCTTTTCTTGTGAGATCAAAACATTTTGCTACTCATCCAAGCAGCTTTCTCAGTCAGACTGAGCTATCACTGAAAACAATGCAAACACACACTGGGAAAGAGTACAGTAGGACCCCGCATCCACTGATTCAGGTATCCACGGTTGGCAGGGGAAAAATTAAATAAATAATTCAGCAGCCGCAAAGCAAGCTACTGTCACAAACAGCAGCTGTAAAGCAAACTACTATCATAAAACAGCAGGGGGTCCTACTATAATATGGAACAGAATAATATATATTTGTACCTAAAACATTTCCTTGAATACCAGGAATCCCTATACTGGCAAAAAGGGAAAATATATATGAAGCGAATGAAAGAAACCTAACAAATCCCCAAAAGGGATTTGAAAGCCACAACATAATTGTTAAGAGATTCCAGGACGAGCAAAATGTTTACCAACATTTCCATTATTTAATATAATTGGATCATACACATTCACACAGGCAGCAGTTTAAGTACTCACTGCTAAACATTTAAATTCAATTTATGTCATCAACGACAACCACACAGCTCTAATGACAAGTGTACATGGCCGCAGGTCTAGCCAAATGCTCTAGGGTGAAAAAAGGTCTCAAGAGATACAATTTCTATATGCACAGGTCCTTATTTTGTGTGAAGATATACTAAAGTTTGATTTGCTTCTCAATCAGCAGATTTATGTAGAACACCAGCTAAAAATAAACTCTTTGCAGAAACTACCTTAATAGAAATAAATGCACATTTAATTGCACTAATGGCACAATTATATGATGTCTACAATTATTCCATAACTACTCTTCCTACTTAGTAGGGAAAGTTTAATTGCACAGTATGGCTGGCAATTTTATCTAACTATTCCCACAGCAACACATCCAGCTGGATCTGAGTGACTGCTATCAGTTTATCAATGAGGATGCCAGGCTTTGAGTTTCAGTAAATTCTTCAAAAATACACTTTTTTGTACTACAGCTCCTACAACCTTTCAAAAGCCATGGGCAAATAGAAGGGTTGGTTTAGGCTTTTCTGCTCAGAAGAGTGGGTGATAGAATCCTGATAAGCATGTGGAGATGGCCTAATCCCAGTGCAGAAGCCCAGGTCTATATACTGTAGATCTGTTCTACATTCAGAGAAACTGGAAAGCAAATGGGTCCTATGCAGTGGGGATGTGAACCCAATCCACAGTTTACTCTGAAGTGAACTCTAAAGTTACTCTCCATGGTGCTGAACCTATTTGAAGATACAGTTGAGCATTTTGGATAGCTTCTATTAAGGTTGGACTAAAATCTGAAGAGGAATACCACTCTTGTGAAAATAGTCTCCACTCTCCACTGCTTCCATACATGATTGCAAAAAAAAAAAAAAAAGCAGTGTTGGATGGGGTTGATATGTCACCACCGTAAAAACAGTGGATAATGTACTCCTATATCTTAAGGATCCATTTCTACTGCTTTAATTAATGTTGCAAAATGATGTAAATGACAACATAATTACAAGTTTAAAACAGAACATGAACAATGGAAGAACTGTATGCCATATGATGATGAATGAAAATTTGTAAGCAGTACTACAAATGTGAGTATGGTATTACTTGAAAACTTGTTTACAGCAACCAGAAGCCAAGAAACTTTACAATGTAGCTTTTTGTCTATAGCAAGAGATGGAGCATGACAATTCATTCTACACCATTTGAAGTGTACCCTTATATCTCAAGCTGGTTCTACATGGTTGCAGTCTCCATCTGTGATTTCACTTTCAGGTATGAGACTCTGAATCCTCAATATGTGGCTTTGGATTTTCCTGTTTCTTTCGTCAGTCCTCGAAACTCAACAGGACTCAAACAATTGCCTCCTTTTAATATATTTAGTAATCTAAAATATATATATATATAATAGATAATAAATAATAATAAATAGATATATAATATATATCAGTAATCTAAAATATGTCACAAGCACTAACCTTTTTACTTTTATTTAATTTGATATTTGGAGATACTAGGACAACAAATCTCCCATTGACATGCGTGGAAAGTGTCAGCCTGCATGTTGCAATTCCTTGGGGTGTACAAATGGAAGAGAAAAAGCAAAGTGTTCTGCTTCTATACAGCACTGACAGCACTCCCTGGGCGGTTTACAATTTAATTATGCAAGCTGCACATTTGCCCGCCCCCCCCCCCGCAAGCTGGGTACTCATTTTACCAACTTCAGAAGGATGGAAGGCTGAGTGAACCTTGAGCTTGCTACCTGGAATTGAATCCCAGGTCATGAGCACAGTTTTAGCTACAGTACAGCAATTTAACTACTGCACCACAAGGCTCCTAAAATCAAAGATGGGGAAAAACAAACAAACAAGATGTCTGTGAAGATTCTCAGTCATCCAGGTGAGTTTATCTGGAAGTTGAGTCATGGCTACTGGACTTCTTTTTGAGAGATAGAAACGTTTCGCTGTTCATCCAAACAGCTTCATCGGTCTGGATACTATTCACCAGGGACAGGGACTCAAATTGCAGGACTCACTGTCAAGTCAGACTTATTGTACTTTGCACCAGTGACTGAACTTGGACTTGACTTGGGTTGGTTTTTTTCTAAGGGAAGAAGTTAGTCTTTATAAGGACTCAGACTTGGGACTCAGGAACTGGTACTAAATACTTGGATTAGACTTGAGACTTGGACCCCAAGACTTGCCATCATCCCTGCTCTTTACCCCTTCCCCTCTGACCTGTTTCAGATAATACATGATTGTCATGTAATACATGACATGAGCCTCGTGGCGCAGTGGTTAAATGCCTGTACTGCAGGTGAAACTGTGCTCACGACCTGGGGTTCAATCCCCGGTAGCAGGCTCAAGGTTCACTCAGCCTTCCATCCTTCCGAGGTCGGTAAAATGAGTACCCAGCTTGCTGGGGAGGGCAATGTGTAGCCTGCACACTGTAATCAAAATTGTAAACCGCCCAGAGACTACTTGTAGTGGTATGGGGCGGTATATAAGCAGAAGCAGAACACTTTATTGTTCTCCATTCATGACCATTAAATGTCAATGAATTGAATGTGTCATGCCTACCACATATCACACAAAAAAAGATCTGTGGCTCTTTTTATTGAAATGTCTACACTCTGCACAATTAAGGATTATTTTCCACTTTTAAATTAGCAGTTACAGTATATTCCTCTTTTAACTGGATTTGTCATTTCTACTATTAGATTGCATTTGTACTGGCTTAAAATTGAGTCCCAAACTCAGTGTTGGCAGATTGAAATTCTGTGGTGGTACACTTGTGCTGGCATAAACTCTGGTGCAGGAGATAGGGCTAGCAGCAGTCCCAAAATAGAGCTATATCTAGAGATGGGTTTGTATGACCAGCACCACAGATTATGTATGTTCCCCAGCCAATAACCCACTCACCGGTTGCTCTTCCTCTCCTCCTCCTTTTCAGCTGTTCCGCCAATCCCCTGCAGGAACATGGGTTGTTCTGCCTCCTTGTCTGAGTGGGAGATCAACCAAGGTGGTGGGTCAGAGAAGCTTGTACTCCTGAAGGACACTGGTGAAGTAGCCAACGAAAAGGGGAGGTGTGCGAATGTTGAATGGGCAATGGGAAAATGAAGCACATACTAACTGGCATTAACTTCCAAATCAAAGTTCATGCCCATCTCTAAACATTACAATCATCTTAGAACTGCAGATCCCAGAGTTCACATTGTGCGGTGTGTTGTACTCTCGTACAATTGCTAGCACATCAAAGTAACGGATAGCCTTATGTGAACTTTGCAAATGGGTATCTGCAGCTGCCATGTGACAGGTAACCTATTGGTAGAACTGCTCTCAAGCCTAAGTCGTGCTGATGGCCTTTCAGATCAAGGCTGAGCAAATGTTTTCTGGTTGGAAAGACACACTGATGGTTGTACAACCCTGAACAGGTGCTGCATGGAGTGGGGAGGGGCTGGCAGTGGCAGTATCTCGACACACACATGCACATACTTGGACCACTTGGACCAGCACCTAGCACTGCCTGCAGGAATTGGCTGGCAATGGGGAAGATCTTTTCTCCTCTCCTTTTCTTGAGTTTCCTTTTTCAGTGCTGTTTTTTGGACTAAAGCCTGCATGCACCGTATGGGCTTCTCACCTGTTTTACGCAGAAAAATGTTTAAAAGTTTAGCACCATGTTTTACAAATGCCAGAAACTAATTTATTTATTTATTTATTTAAATACTTATATCCCGCACCATCTTCCCGAACGGGAACTCTGGGCGGCTAACATCAATAAAAAGCATAAAATGAGTAGCAGTCTCCAAGGGAAAGGCCACAGAGGGCAAGATGACGGCAAAAGATAAGGACGGGGAAAAAAAACACCTAACTGATAAGGTCACCATAAGCCTCTTTGAAGAGGTAGGTCTTCAAAGCCCTCTTAAAGGCGGGCAGGGACTCCAGCAGGCGCAGCTCAGAAGGAAGATGGTTCCAGAGCGAGGGCCCCACCACAGAGAAGGCGCGGTTTCACGTGAGCGTTTTCCGCGCCTCTCTGGGTGTGGCCACTCTCAATGCGCGTGCCTGCGATGATCTCGTGGGTCTGGATCCGGATGCCCTCTGGGAGATGCGCTCCGCCAGGTATCCTGGTCCCAAGCCGTGGAGGGCTTTGAAAATCAAAACCAGGACCTTGAACCTGATCCGGAAGACAACGGGAAGCCAATGCAGGCGGACCAGGACTGGGGTGATGTGCTCGTATCTACGAGCACCCACCACCAGCCTGGCCGCCGCATTTTGCACCCGCTGTAACCTCCGGACCAGGGTCAAGGGCAACCCCACGTAGAGGGCATTGCAATAGTCGATCCTAGAGATCACCAGGGCCTGCACAACTGTCCTAAGGGAGGACTCGTCAAGGTACTGACGGATCTGGGCAATCCTGCGGAGGTGGAAAAAAGCGGCCCTGGAGACGGCCATCACCTGGGCTTCCAGGGAGAGGGCCGAGTCCAGGACCACGCCCAGATTCCTGGCCCTGTCTGTAGGCTGGAGGGAGATACCCCCAGCCTAGGGAGGGGGCCATTGTACCGAGACGAGGGCGCCCCGAAGAACAGAACCTCCGTCTTCTCCGGATTAAGCTTGAGCCGGTTATCTCTGGTCCATTCCAGTACGGCCTCCAGGCACAGATCGAGGGAGCAAACCGCCTCCTCTGCAGATGAAGAAAAGGAGATATAGAGCTGCGTGTCATCAGCGTACTGATGACAGCGAACTCCATATCTCCTGATGACCTCCCCCAGCGGCCTCATATAAACATTGAACAGCACGGGGGAGATTGCCGGCTCCTGGGGCACCCCACAAGGGAGAGTCCAAGCAGCCGACAAGACATCCCCCAGCTGTACCCGCTGAGTCCGGCCGCGGAGGAAGGAACGGAGCCAGGCCAAAGCCTGACCACCAATTCCCGCCTCAGCGAGCCAGACCAGAAGGTTACCGTGGTTGACGGTATCAAAGGCAGCTGAGAGATCAAGGAGGACGAGCAGGGAGGAACTCCCCCTGTCGGCCTCCCTGAGGAGGTCATCCTGCAGAGCGACCAGGGCAGTCTCGGTTCCGCGAAGAGGCCTGAATCTAGACTGGAAGGGATCCAGGATATGATTTACCTCCAGGTATGACTGGAGTCGGACAGCGGCCATCCCCTCGACAACCTTGCCCAGGAAGGGAACAATGGCGATCGGACGAAAGTTGGAAAGATCGTCCGTCGCCAAGCCAGGTTTCTTAAGAGTGGGTTTCACCACGGTCTCCTTCAAGCGGGAAGGGAAGCAACCCTCCCGAAAGGAGGCCGTGGCAATGGAAGTAAGTACTGATGTAAATGATTGTGTGAAACCATCTTCCCACAGCCACATGAAATCTCAAACTCTGAAATAAAACTGCTAATGCAAAAAGACAGACACATATGGTTCATGTAGACACATATACCTGAAACCAAAGCTATGGATAAAAGGAGCAAACTTTTATAAACCAGTAATTTTCCCACAAAAGCTTTGTAAAAGTGGTAGCTGGTAGCATTCAGGCCACCCTTTTCTAGAAAAGCAGATATCTAAATTATCTTTAGGAAAAGGAAGAGTCACATGGCGTTATCAGAACAATAATCTTTTACCTAGGTCTATTTAAAGAAGAAGAAAAACTCTCATTTCACAGTTATTTCCTCAGAGTTTTGCAAACAGCATACTAATAAGCAGCTGCAGTGTCACTTCTAGTTGCATTGATAAAAAAAAACACTTGAAGTATTAATAAGAAATAACAATTATGTGCCAACAAGTTGATTCCTTGAATGCAGAAAGCTCTTTATACTATTTATGGCATTACTGAAGTGTTTATCTGGTTGTTGTGTTCACGGAGAGATACCTTTTGTTTGTTTGGCCTATGCTGGCAAACAAAGCAGCAGTGACTTGAACTCAGACGTATAGTTACCCACACAATCTGGTTCAATAAACTATACCCGTGTCTACTCTTTGTATCTGAGTTAAGTGTGTCATGTCACTGGAGGAACATACCAAGACGTCTCAAATAAATAGAGACAGAATTGGGTGAGGAAACTCTAGTGCAGCTCTCACACACAAATATACACCAACACACATACAGTAGTTCGTATAGACCCAAGACCTTGGTTTTATTCTTACTTATGCTCTGTGACCTTCTCTGTTGGTACAAAAATACAGTAATGCCAAATCTAAAGCAGAAGAAAATGCCAACAAAGCCTTCTCAGCATGTGATGTGGGGAAAGGTGGCAAATACATCTTTTCTTTATGGATTCAGGGATATTGCTTCCTGGTGCGAATATTTTCATATATGCAATCATTAGTAATTAATTTTATCATCTAGTGCCTTCCTCAACCATCTGATCTCAGATAGATCTAATTTTAATGGAGAGCTTGCTGCTGAATTTTGGATTTGTTCAGACTCAACAGAACACATGGAAATGAAGTATTTTGCTTTGATAATCACAATACGAAATTACCTAGTGACTAAGCATTTGCTGACAAAGAAAAGAATGGAAAAAAGGGGGAGAAGCCAGTTCTTATGATGTTTCACTAATTGCTTGATGACTAAGAAGTCTGGCATTTTGACAATATTTCTTAATGGAACAGAGGTGGAGCCGGGCTGAGTGAATGATTTTGTTCCCACTGAAATCACCTGTCCCATCATCTTAAATATCACTGTGCCACACAACATAATTTAACATGATCTAAACTGCATGGATTTAATTATTCAATGTATTTTAATCTGTTTCCCAGTTTAACTGTTTTCAAATTTATATCTCACTGTGTTTTTATTTCGATTCTTTTTCATATTGTGAGCTGCCGTGAGATTCCTTATTGGGAGAAAGGCAGCCTATAAATAGGATGACAGATAGATGGATGGTGGGATGGATAGATGAATGGATAAACAATAAACTTGGTGGGTAAAATTCAGCTTTTCTGGTGACAACAGCGGCCCTTGAGCAATATTTTACTCAGAACATTCCTGACGACAGAACAGCTGTATTCTCTGCCAGTTCTGCTCCCTTTCTGCATGCCTCAGCACTACCCCCTCTCTGTAATTTATTTATTTATTTATTTATTTATATAGCTTGTATGCTGCCCACTACCCAAAGGTCTCTGGGCGGCTCACAATCAAAACAATTAAAACATCAAAATACAATAAAATTGGAACAATAAAAACCAGTAAATACAATAAATACAGTACATTAAAAGCACACCACTAAAAATTGCCATCAGGTCCCACAATCATTAGTTAAAAAACTTTTGGAATAGGAAGGTTTTTACCTGGCGCCGAAATGATATCAACGTCGGTGCCAGGCGAGTCTCATTTGGGAGGGCATTCCAAAGTCTGGGGGCAGTTGCTGAAAGAGCCCTATTCCTGCAAGCCACCCTTTCACCTCTTTAAGGGATGGCTCTTTCAGGAGGGCTCCCTGACTAGATCTTAATTGCCGGGTAGGTTCATATGGAAGGAGGCGGTCCTTCAGGTATCTAGGTCCTAAGCCGTTTAGGGCTTTATATGTCAAAACAAGCACTTTGAATTGGGCTCGGGCAGCAACTGGTAACCAGTGAAGGTTATACAGAATCGGCGTGATGTGTTCCTTGGTGGCCCTACCACTCACCAGCCGTGCAGCACGATTCTGAACCAGCTGCAATCGCCGGACCGTCTTCAAAGGCAGCCCCACGTAAAGCGCATTACAGTAATCAATACGGGATGTTACGAGTGCATGCGTAACTGTCATAAGGCTCCGTTCATCTAGGTAGGGGCGCAGCTGGTATATATTCCGCAGCTGGAGAAAGGCACCCCTGGCCACCAAATCCACCTGGGCTTCCATAGTTAATTCTGGAGGGTGATCCCCACATCCACAGAAGACATGGGAAGTACAGATATTTGGGAGGCAAAAATCAAGGAAGCGAAAAGCAAAGCAAAGTGTTCTGCTTATATACAGCCCCACTGTACTTCAAGCACTCTCTGGGTGGTTTACAATTTAATTATGCAGGCAACACATTGCTCCCCCCCCCCAAGCGGGCTGGGTACTCATTTTACTGACCTCGGAAGGAAAGAAGGCTGAGTCAACCATGAGCCGGCTCCCTGGGACTGAACCCCAGGTCATAAGCACAGTTTTAGCTGCAGTACAGGCATTTAACCACTGTTCCACAAAGCCAAAGATTTCCTCCATTTCATCACCCGATTTTCCCTGTCCACAGATAAAAGCAGTCATTTTGTCTGCAGGAAACAAAATATTTTAAAAGTTCCCTTTTGGCAATTTCTATGTAAATACAAACTATAAAGACTATAAGAAACCTCTGTCTAAGCAGACTTTTCCTCTTTTAACCGGATGACTGACAACCAGAAAATCTTTAATTCAATATAGATTAAGCAGAGTCCTCAACTCTTCCCCCCCCCCAGTAGAGCATACTAAAGATCTACTGCCGGTTTTCAGAGTAGCAGTTGGAACACTGGACTAGAGAGTTCAGTGATAGAATACCTGCCTTGCACAGAGAAGGTCTAAGAATCATTTGCCAGCATCTCCCAGTAGCACTGGGAAAGAATCCCACTTAAAACCCCACTGTCAGAGTTAACAAGGCTGGGTTAGGTATACCAAGAGTGTCGTTCACTACTTGTCAGCCAGCTTCCTCTGTTCTTGCGTAAAAGTCGCTAAGTGCAAATGTTAAAACATTTAACAAAAATAATCCCCTTGATGTATGATCAAAATTTTTATTCATTAAATACAAAATGTGATTGGTTCCATAAATTAGTTTCATATTCTTCCACTCTGTTGCTGTGCCGACAATAAGGTCCTGCTCAGGATTCTTCAAAACAACAACGGCTTTAAGTTGGAGAAAGCGGCAGCCTTTTCACAATTTCAGCAGCAATCTTCAGATAGGCTTGAGTCTGTGGGGAAGAAAAATCCAGAGCCTTGTTAATCACAAATACCTGTATGAGAATGAACCACTATGAATCAGAACACTAGGTTCAAGTCAGGGTTCACGCCCTTGGCAGACCTTTTAGATTATGATGTCTTTAGGAAACATTCTGGTTTCATGGGGAAGAGTGAGAAATATGTTGACAATAATGCTTCTGTGAACTGAGACTTCAGTTTGGATGGGTTGGGCAGTGTAACCTTATACTGTCTCTAAATATGAGAACCATTTTGTTTAGAACAGGTGTGGGGAACCTTCTGCCTTCCAGTTGGGCTACAAGTCCCAGAATGCATGTGGCCAATGATAAAGGACTGTGGGAGTTGTCATCAAAAATATCTGGAGGGCTGAAGGTTCCCCGCGTCTGATTTAGAACAAGGTCCAATGAGAGGAATGCAGTATAGAAATAGATGCCAAGTGAGACATGGGTTAAGATTATATGGGCCAAACTGAGGAAGTATCATGGAGTTAAGAGGAGTGGTGATTTTGCCCACGTTCAGCCTCTATATCAGGGGTGGCGAACCTTCAGCACTCCAGGTGTTTTGGACCACAACTTCCAGTATTACAAGCCTAGATTACCAGTGAAAAAGGACTGTGGGAGTTGTCATCCAAATCATTTGAAGTGCCGAAGGTTCGCCACCACATTTATGTATGACTATTTGTATCGAAAGAGTATATAAACAGCTTTGAGTATCTGGGTTGTGGATAGCCCTGGGCAGATGGCTGGGGTCTCATAGCTGAGCAGCTGATTGTCGATAGGTTAGCATGGTTGAAATACTGTGGTCTGGGAGTAGGGGTCTGCTGAGAGGTAAGTTGAGATATCTCTGTTTAGAGGGAAAGATCAGAAAGTTAGAGTGGAGACCTGAAAGGAATTAGATACCTATTTGAGAATTAGTGAGTGCCCAGCTTGCTGGGGGGGGGAATGTGTAGCATGCATACTGTAATTAAAAACTGTAAACCGCCCAGAGACTACTTGAAGTGATATGGGGTGGTATATAAGCGGAACACTTTGCTTTGCTTTGCTTTGCATGTGATACAACTTTTGAACTCTCTCTCTCTCTCTCTCTCTCTCTCTCTCTCTCTCTCTCTCTCTCTCTCTGTGTGTGTGTGTGTGTGTGTGTGTGTGTGTGTGTGTGTGTGTGCATGTGTGTGTGTGTGTGTGTGAACAAAAATAAATCCATGCCACATAAAGCAACACATTACCAATAGAAACACCAAGGGAGCTTGGGAGGTTACCGCAGTTTAATGCTTTCCCTGGTGACACAGAGGAGTGGGAACTAGCAGTTCAAGTGTTAAAAGGTGTTAAAAGTGTCTGAGCGGTGCTTGGGATGGCCTAAAAGGAGTGTGTGACCAAGCTAGTGAGTAAATTAATGGAAGGGTCAGTGCTTCCTCAGGCCCAGGTGTCACAGCAGAACCTTAGGAAGAGTGGTCAAAAAGACAGAGGCCTGTCAAAGGGACAGTAAGAGCCAAAGGGGGCAGGAGGACTGAGAATTAAAACTCAACAACATTAAGAGAGATTGGTTACTGTAGGCAACCAAATTTCACTGGTAATGCCAAGGAAGCATTGGAAACTGTGAAGTTGCATTGTATATGTCACAGGGAAGAACTGAACAAAAATTCTTGGCCTAAACTAAAAATTCTTGGTCTAAACTAGCTCTGTTTTAAACATTTTTCTTTTTAAAAGAAAAAGCTTAACAATTACAAGAACAAAGCCAGGGAGTATTTACAGTATTTTTCTATGCATAAGACTATAGTTTGTCTAAAATTGTTAGACTAAAAATTGCGTGTTGCCTTATACATGGAAGTAAGCCAAGGAGAGAAACACACGGTTGTGAAACTGTAATTTGGGGTTGGAAAATCTTATACACTGGGGAGTCTTATAGACAGAAAAATACGGGTGGTACTGATTTAATGCTTTAGATCAGATAAGTACAACTGTGTTAATGAGTTTTGGCTCAAAAGATAGAATTCATGATATTCTAGGAAAATACTGGCACACAGTAACTATCCTATCAGAGATTGTTCCAACCTTCTTCTGCCCAGTAGGGTTGTTCGCATTGCTATATGAACAACTGAAAGGCGGCTAAAAAAAATCCCAGCTTATTTTTCCATGCATAAGACTATATTTTTTTCTAAAATTGTTAGACTAAAAATTGAGGGTCGTCTTACACACAGTAAGTCAAGAAGAGAACCATGCAGTTGCAAAACTGCCCATACCTTGTCCCTGCAAATAGTCATCTTATATATGAGGGCATCTTAAAGACGGAAAAACATGGAACTCATTACACGCACACTATCTCTCCCCTTAACCTTCTGAAAGACCAGAAGTGTTGATGTCACAGAACAAAAGCTGATTAAAACTTTACATTTTAAAAGTGCCCCGGTTCATCATGAAGATATGCCTTTTGAAACAACACAATCATCAACATAATCAATTCCAGTCACCCTGAGTAGAAAGCCAACAGAGATCCAGTACACATCTTATACAAATCTTTTTAAAAGGGCCCTAGGGTTGATTAAAGTAACAATTGCTGTATCCCCTGCTCCTTGTGCTGCAGGAATGATTTCCAAACAGCTTGTAAAATGGGCTTTTCTGGACTGCAGTCTCAGTCAGCATGGCCGCTGGTTCTGCCCCACAGCCTATTGTTCATGTTGTAGTGCAATGCTATAGTAATTCAAGTCTTTTCCAGATGAGGGGGCGAGCCCCTCCCTTTCTCCTCCTCCTGGTTGGTCCCTGTTTATCACAAATACACGTGGGACTTACCAAGGTCCATTGCCACTTTGTCTTGGTCTAGCCCATGCACACACAGGACTTTCCAAGCAAGCATGGAAGGAAGGGTAATGGATTTATTTCTCCTTTACCTTGGAGCAAAGCAAGCACAAGTTCTCAGACTGAACCCCTGAAGAGCAGCTACTTTGACGGCTTCTCCAACCAGACCCTCACACAGGCGAAGACATTATCTCCCCTTCTGCTACAACCAGACAGTGAGGCCAGTGAGAAGTTCCAGATAAGGCGTAAGCTAGCTGCTTATGCTCTAAGTGTGGGTAGGGGAGCAAAGGGGGTGGGGAGAGAAAAAGGGCAGCCTTAAAGGATATGCTTAACAAGCTGTGAAGAACCTGAAAACTGGACAAACATTGAATCTCTCTAGAAACCTTGGACATCTTCATGATTGCCTGGGAAAAGCTGGCTGAGAAGGTAGGGGTCAATGTCTGTCAAGTCCCAAGGGGGAAGCAACACCTACAGCTTATCTCTTGTCAAAGAGGACATCAAAGCCAGTCTGCTTCTTCCATGGAGTCATACAAATGAGATAGGATGGGAAGAGAGGGAGGGAATTGCAGCTATGTGAAAGGAAGGGGCCAGAAAAGTATGTTTTTCTTCATGAATATTTTAGGGAATTTGAATGCTGATTAGAAGGGTTTGGAACAGGTCCTTTGATTTATAAAAAGGGGTCAGCAATCTGGCTATATAATTGTTATCTAAGATTGCTTGTATGAGAATACTAGGTAGATTAGTTCAGCTTTTGATATTCTTGTGTATCCTCTTGAATTGCCCTAGTAGTTTGTCTCATTTTTTAAATGTTGTACCAAACTTTTCTGTCTTTGTACCTCCCTCTTTGCTGTGTGTGTGTTGTGTCATTACAGTCGTGACCGACTCTTCATGACTCCATGTCCATGGAGTTTTCTTGGCAGGAGTACTGGAGTGGCTTGCCAGTTCCTACTCCAGGCGCCTACAGCACCTGGTATTCCCTGGTGGTCGCCCATCCAGGGCCGACCCTGCTTAGCTTCCGAAATCAAGCAAGATCAGATGTGCTTAGGGCATCTAGGCAGCTATCTCTTTGCTACTTTTAATACAATAAAAAAACAATATGCAGCCAACTGCCTTGGTTTTTGGCTCAGAGGGTTTGTAATACTAAAGCCAGGTCTTGTCTTGACCACCTATCAGGAATTTTTGTACTTGTATGTGCTATATCGCAGCTCTGCCTTGCAAGGTGAGTGCAGTAGTTTTTCAAAACCACTGGGTAGACTGGAGTGTTGGAAGAACCTGACACCAAGATGTTTCCATAGTCTTCATGAAACAAATTCTCCCCTGGATTCACCCACTCCAGGCTAATCAGGGTAGTCTCTCTCAGAGGCTAGAGAGGGGGTGCCTAGTCAGAGATACCACCATGAATGTCACTACTATCTAAGCTCGGTCCCCCCAAAATATAATAAATATCCCACATGCCTTTGAAAGGGGATAATAAAGTGTTAATGTTGTTATTGTCTAAACTGAGAGAAGCCTCACATCAAGTTATAGTAGAAAAAATATGCACATAAGAAGTAACTGAACCAGTTAAAGCTCTTGTCTTTGTTTACTAATATAGCCTTCTTTTACAATGAAGCAGGCTGCTTGCCAGTGGCGGTAGCCTCACAAGCTTTCACCAATCCTTGCCTGCCCCAAACTACTAGCCGGCTTCAAGTTCTCACTAACTCTAATAGGATAGGATGGACAAGAAAGAGAGATGAGGGAAGAAGTGTGTGTGTGTGGGGGGGGAAGGGTTCTGTTTGACCTGAAGATTGCTAATTGTATATTACTTCTATGGTAACATAATTAGTTGTTGGGGAAATTCAGACAAACTGCTGGTTTTCATTGAAGCATTTTTTTTTCTGGATTGCATCATTCCTCAGCAGGCAGACAAGATCAAAAGCTAGCCTGGATGCTTTTATGTAAACTTGACATGTACACATATGGAACTTTTTCTCCTACTCACGGTCTTTTTAATGGGCCATTTATCTGATCAGAAAGCAGGCTGCAACTGTTTGGGCCATCATTACTAAGCAATGCAAGACAAATTGAAGTGAAATAAGAGCACTGTAAGTGGGAAATGGAAAGGAAAAGTTACAGTTCTTCTTCATCACTCAGAAATGTTTTCGTATTAAGAATGGAATTTGCTCAATTCAGACACTTTCCCCTCCCTTTTTTACTTGGGAATTTCTAATGGGAATTGTGATAGCTCAATTTCCTGCAAAGGAAGGAGTGTGGTTTCCCTAGCCAAGGCAAACGTTGACAGCTGAATGTTAACAATTTGCTGACCAATCGTTTAGAGGCCAAAGGCCTGTTCCATAGTTCAAAGAGAGAGAAAATCCTGAGGGGAAAACTAAGCATTCTTTCAAAATACAAACTATGAATTACAAACAAAGACCTGCCAAGCTACTGTGGAGGGGTCTCAAATTCCTCAGAAATGAAGGATAAACATTTTAAAACTTTACAGATTTACAGGGTCAAAAATCCTACCCCTAAGCTTTTAACTCCTTCCTACGCTACGGTTTCCATTCCTGAAGAAGAGTGCAAGAAGAAAATAATAATGTTCTGACACAGCTTTCTTTGCAGTTTTCAGAGATACAGTTTTGTGGACAAGAAGGCAGAGAAACTGAAAGACAATATGCTACAGCAGTTGTGAGAGTTCAAAAAAGATTAAACTGAAAGACCCGCCTAAAACTTGTCTCTGTGATATGTCTGCCAAGTTAATACAAACATTACTAGCAGATACCTACTCAGTCACACCATAAACAGATGTACAGAAATTCCATAGTCTCTTGATTTTGTGAGTAAAAAAGCATAAGCAGAATTCCTTCCTATATTAAAACACATGGGGATCATTAAACAGGTCTAAGGGCATGTCTACACTGACATATAGTTATGATATATGGATTGCTGCTGGCATGATTTGGGTTGGGGAAAAAACATTGTCCACAAGTGTTTCTACTGGGAGTGAGCTATACTTCCCCTTTAAGAGCTGTTGCCCACCTTTCTGGCCCAGTGACAGAGCATGCATTCTTTTTCGCATGCTTGGTGTTTAGGTGGGAGATTCCAACTGCCATCATGGCTGCAGATTATGAGGAAGAGCAAACAAGTGTGTCGGGGAGAGAGAATGAGGGAAGAGAAGCAGGGAGAGGAGGGAGAGAGAAAATGGAATGGCATTTGGGGGACAGGAGGGATGTAAAAACATTCACTTGATCCTCCACAGGGAAGCACTTAATTGACCTCAACAGACTCTTTGTAGCCCAGACCACTCCAGTCTGGACTACCGTATTTATCGGCGTATAACACGCACAGGCGTATAACACGCACCCTCATTTTAAGAGGGAAATTTTAGGGAAAAAAACATTTTTTGGCGCCCACCTGCCTGGGTCCCTATCTAACCCTCCCCCTAACCCACCTCCCACCCACGGAGTCCCCTGAAGAGGCAACCTGGCAGCTCCGTCCGTGACACCGAGGATCGGGGCCTTGTCTGGCGAGGCGGGTGGCGGACCGCGGCGGCCGCTGGCCTGCCCGTGACCAGCAGCAGCAGCTCAAAAGAGGCTTGCGGCCTCGCTGTGCTCTCTGTGATATGTCTTTTCTTTATTTGACATTACTAGCCGATCAGCTGGGCTCCCCGATCGGAGCCCTGATAAGGGCTCAGGCAGCGGGAGAGCTCAGCGGCGGCGGCGCAACCAGGACGGGACTTCTTTGACGGCCCGTGTGTCATCTGAGCCGTCTGGTCTGGCTAGGGATCTCGCGATTTGGGTTGGGGGGGTAGATTTAGGGGGCGGGTTAGTTAGGGTCCCGGGGGGCGGGCTCCCTGCTCCCGGGGGGGAGATAGTTAGGCTTTAGGGAGGGCATGCTTAGGGTGTGCGTGGGGGATCCTTGTTTCATCTGGCTGCAGATTGCCCTGTCAGCTTACAGTGTGCGAGCACTGGCTAGGGGACAGCAGTCGTTGTTTTTGCCAAGCACACTGAATCGCCTCATATTATATCGGGGATGTAAAACACGCATACATAATTTGCCCAGGGAAGCACTTAATTGACCTCAAAGTGCGTGTTATACGCCAATAAATACTGGTAGTTGCTAAGCCTTGGGAAATGTTCTAGATTTCAGTCTCTATTTTATTTAGTGATGGGGTTAATTCAGTTCAAAATTGAGCCAGCAGTTACAAACGTTTTAGAAAAACAGTAGAAGAAATACTTTTTTTTAAAAAAAGTTCTGAATTTGTCATAAATTTGGCAGCACCTTATCATACTGCCTTGTCATTTTGCAACTGCCCATCAACATTCTCTTCTTTCTCCGTTGTTCCTGGACACTAATCAGAGCTCAGAGAGCAGTGCAATTTCCTCCAAAGGATTTTCATCCTCCAGCCTATAAAATAATCTCAAGGAAATGCCATTTCATTCATAATGCATCTGAGCATTGCAAGTAGGGCAAATTCATATCGTATCATAGAATCAGAAGAGACTTTGAGGGCCGTCCAGTCCAACCCCCTGCCATGCAGGAACCCCCATCACAGTACTCCCAACAGATGGCCATCCAGCCTCTGCTTAAACACCTCCAAAGAAGGAGACTCTACCACCCTCCTTTGTGGCAGCTTATTCCACTGCCAGACAGCTCTAACTGTCAGGAAGTTCTTCCTAATGTTCAAATTGAATATCTTTTCTTGTAGTTTGAAACCACTGCCCCAAGTCCAAGTCTCTGAAGCCATGGAAAAATAACTAGTCCCCTCTTTAATATGACATCCTTTCCAATATTTAAACACAGCTATCATATCCCCTCTCAGCCTTCTCTTTCTAAAGCTAAACATTCCTAGCTCCCTAAGCTGCTCCTCATAGGATATATGTTCCATTTCCCCCGAGTCGTAGTCTCTGAAGCCATGGAAAACATCCTTTCAAATATTTAAACACAGCTATCATATCCCCTCTAAGCCTTCTCTTTCTAAGGCTAAACATTCCTAGCTCCCTAAGCTGTTCCTCATAGGACGTATGTTCCAGACCTTTAACCACCCTGGTCACCCTCCCCTGGACCCACCTGTTGTCAATATCCCTTTTAAATTAAGGAGCACAGAACTGTACACAGTACTCCAGGTGGGGTCTGACCAGAACAGAATAGAGTGGCTAGGTAAAGGTAAAGGTTCCCCCCGCACCTGTGTGCTAGTCGTGTCTGACTCTAGGAGCAGTGCTCATCTCTGTATTCAAGCCAAAGAGCCATCCCTTTCTCTAGACATTATGCTTCTGTGATGCAACCAATAATCTCATTGGCTTTCTTGGCCGCCGCATCACACTGCTGACTCATGTTCCACCCACAACCCATATCCCAGCCCATGCAATTATAAATTTCTGTAACATCAATACTTCTTTCTTGATGTTATGTTATTTTTTGTGGTTGATGGTACTCCAAAATGCTCCACAATTCTGACTGCTTTTTCAGCTCTGGCATACAGATCAGAAACTGGCATAAAAGCTGTCAAGAATTTGAAAATCTTACTATAAGTCCTTGTCTATTGTTCTCTCCTCTATACCACATTGGACATCCCAATCACTGACTGGTAGTCAGTCAATATTTTCAATTGGAGGAAATGCAACATTCTGCAGTAGCAGCCAGCGGTTAGTATCAGGAATAGAGATGGGCACGAATCGAAAAAATAATGTTTCATTTCATTTCGTTTCGATGAGAGGTCCTGTTCGGTTCGTTTTTTTGTGAATTTTTGCAAAAAAAAAGTTTTGTTGGTTCATTAATTCGTTATTACCCTTTTTTCCCAGCGCCCACCACATGGCCACTGAGGCCCGGTTGGTGCTGGGTTTTTATTATTATTATTATTATTTATTTTAGGGTGCCAACCAGGCCACCCTTGGGGCCCGATCGGCGCTCCCCCCTTTTAAAATGTATTTTTATTTTTATTTTAGGTCCCCCCCTTCCAGGTTCAGGCCCCGTGCTACAGCTGTAGCACGGGACTTTTTTTTCCCCCCTTTCAACGCCGATCGCGCAGCCCCTGAGGCCCGGTCGGCACTGGTTTTATTATTATTATTATTATTTTATTTAAAGGTGCTGGCCAGGAGAGAACACCTTCCGCTCCCCCACCTGCCCCTACGCCTCATCAGCCCAGTGGGGGGGGGGAATCCCTCCTCGCTTCCCCACACAGCCTCCCCCGCTGGGAGCCTGTACTCCAAAGGCTTCGCCATCATCAACCTGTTGGGCTTGGAGGTGGAGCTGCAACCTCTGGCCTCCTTGGCTGTCACTGGCTCAGGCTGCGAAGGCAGAGGGGCAGCCGGGGCAGCTTCAGCGGCGGCGGGGCTTATAGACGGCAGCGGCCACTGGGTTTGGGCTTCCTGTGTGGGGAGGCTGGAGGTAGGCGCCGCGGCAGCAGGGTTCCCTCCACTTCTGGGTTCAGGCGCTTTTTTTTTTTGTTTCCATTCAGCAGCAACCGCGCGGCCCCTGGGGTCCGGTAGGCGCTGGGTTTTTTTAATTTTTTTTTATTTTAATGGGAAGGCCATGAATCCTCTCAAGCCTCATCCAAGGTTCTGTACTCTTATTTCCAATTCGGGAGGGCGGGAGGGCACAGCAATTGTTGGGTTGCAAAAGCTGCTTCTCATTATTCTTCCAACTCCTTGTAAAAACCAGCAAGTTCAATATTCCCTATACTATTAGTAGCACTGAATCCCTCTTTTATCCACTTTGCAATAAAAAAAAAACTGCAACCAACTCAACATCTCACATCTTATCCTGAATTACCTTTGTTTCTTAGCATACACGGAAGTCTAATGAAACATTTTTATTCAAAAATAGTTACTAAATAGACAGCAGAATATAGGGAACACAAGGATTGTTCACAAGCAAAGTGAAAATTAAATGAGACAAACTGAAATCTTGCTAGTACAAATGCATGAATTTGTAATTTAATGCTATTCCCGCTCCACCCCACTACTAAACACACAACACAATTCTGTTAAACTCACCACATTGCTCTGAGGCTGTGAAACTACAATAGGCTTGCCAGCATCAGATGTCTCTCTTATATGAACATGTAAGGGAACATCACCTGTATTAAATTGGCACAAAGGTTCAATATTACATACACACTTGCTAATTCCCATTAATAAAATTGCATGAAATCATATTTCAAACAATAATTAGTATTTGAATTGAAAATCAGCTGGAATACAAGTGCTTCCAAAGATATTTCCTTTTTGAATAGATGGGACACTGTTTTGAAATAGCAAAAGCTGACAGTCTCATTTCTTGTTTGCTAAAACCTCTTCATCGTTGGGATAAAAAAAAATCAGAGATGACCTACTTAGGGTTAGAAAAGAAAGCATGCCAGACCTGCATGCACCACTGGGCATTCTGTTTTCTTTTCAGCTCAACAGTGTTCATTTTCCTATGGAATGAAAAACTGGCTTTGAAGGAATTCATGCTACAGTGCTGAGCTGGGTGGCTCTGTTATGTCAAAAGTCAAACCAGGATCACACTGAATAAATGCAGCCGTTTGCATGTGCATTAAAATTATGTCCATTGTAGAATGTTCCAGTTTCACAGCTTATTCATGCAGCCAATATATTTCTTTAGAATGGCAGCTTATTCCCTACTGATTTCTAGTACTATAACATTCTAATCAATATTCAGATACATGCTTAAATATTTAATTGCTGGAATGAAAGGCAGTGTTATTATTGTTAGAGAACTACTGATTTAATTAAGTGCTAGTTATATATTCAGTTAATTTTCCTTCTCTACAGTTAACAACTTCATATTGTGTGCTTCTAATCAACAAGGACCTACAACAGAGATGACAAACTCAGGGTGGCCATTTAAAAAAAAGCCTGAATAATATATTTTACCAGAGTTCAACAATTACAACATTACACAATGATTAGACAGAAGCTCAAATCGATATACAAAATGAGAGTTAGAAATAAGGACCCTTCTGTTTATTCTCCAGTTGTACAGCACTTATGAACATTTCAGCACTTAAAGGCCCTGGCCCCATCCATAAAGGATCAGTGGACCTGCCCTTTAAAACTAAATGTTCTGCATCCCTGTTTTACAGGCAACAAATTTAATGCTCTCAAGTCTTAACCAAACCTCCTCTAGAAAGCTGCATTTAATTCATCTGGAACAATAGAATGCATGAATTGTGACTAGACTGTTGACGTAAGATCTACTTCTTTATATACCATCAAGATTCGTCTTTCACAGCTGCTGTTCCAGGAACTATTCTTCACCTCCCCAACAACTCTGTATTGCCCAGCCTATAAAGAATCCTGCAGTACTTAAAAGCTTGCCGATTTGTGAGATTTTAGGGGTCTAATAAAAGCATCACCCAGCCATGTTTTCAAAAAGATATTTAGCAGTCTACAAGGTCACAGCCATGGCCAGGAGCACATCTGCACAATTAAAACTAGTACACCAGTTACGCCCATTCCTGGAGAAACCTGCTCTGGCCATGGTAACATGCCCTAGTGATGTCCCGACTGGACTGCGATAATGCACTCTTATGTGGGACTCCCGATGAAAAGCCTCAGGAAACTCCAGCAGGTCAAAAATGCAGCAGGCAAATGGCTGACTAGGGCCGGTTACAGAGACCACATTACACCCCTATTAAAGAAGCTATTGTGCACAATTCAAAGTGCTGACCTTAACCTACAAAGCACTGTACGACCTGGGTCCTAGCAACCTCAAAGATCGAATCTCACAGTATGAACCGACTCGGGTGCTAAGGTCATCAGGAGAGGCCTTTCTCTCCATCCTGCCTCCCTCACAGGTACACCTTGTGGGAACACATGAAAGGGCTTTCTCAGCGGCTGCACCCAGACTCTGGAACTCCCTCCCAGTGGAGGCCAGGACTGCCCCATCCCTGCTGTCTTTCTGGAAACTGGCAATGACCTTTCTCTTCAGGCAAGCTTTCCCTGAATGGTGGACAACCTACGGTGCCTTTTTATGAATCTTCCATAAATGGCTACACAGACTTTGTGTTTATAACCACTTATAACTTTGTGTTCATCTCTCTCCTTGTGTGATTTCATTGACACTATGTTCTCAATTGTTAGATTTAATTTTGCCTTATAATGCTGTAAGATGCCCCTCAATTCCCTGTTTCTCAAACTGATTGTGTCTTAATTGTAATGGACTGTACAGTCTTTCCTTACTGTAAGCCGCCTTGGGTCCTTCTCCAGGGAGAAAGGCAGAGTAAAAATACTCAAAATAATAAAATAAAATAAAATAGTTCAACCTGTTCTTATGCACATCATGGATCATATATTTGCTACCTGTTTTATGCCCAGAGTCTGGTTGGTGATTTACCCTATATAAGTGAATGTTACATTCTGCAACTTTCCTAAGCAAATTGCCACTAAGCAAGCACTAGCCATTTGATTGTGAAACAACACAACTGTCACCACTCCAGGCAGCAATAATTTGCGACGGTAAGTTACAGAACTTAACTTATACACATATAAATCACCAAGAGGGTTCTGGACCATGTTTGCTATGATGAGGTCGAAGACAGAGCATTAAAGGAAAAACATCACAGCAACAAAGCATTCCTATGTAGAAATATTATTCCCAATACGTATTTCCCATCCGGCATAGCCAGCAGGAATCCAAAGAGCTGTACAGCAATACCTCGGATAACAAATACCTCTGATAATGATTTTTTTGGATAACGAATGGAAATTTCCAGGTAGACGGTTGCCTCTGATAACGAATGTTCCCTATGGGTTGCCTTGGATAACGAATGTTTCAAAATGCCTTGCAAAAAAGTGTACCCAGGATGCACTGCAGCCCCTATAGTTTGTGGAGAGGAGGGAGGAGTTAGAATGTTTTTTTCATGATGTTTTGGAGGCATTCTGGACTTTTTTTTTCTGAGGGATTTGGACTTGGAAATGTAGGGAGCTAGCTTTTGTTAATCTTTGCACTGCTTTTCTTTGCACTTTGGGTGAGAAAAGGCTGGGTTAGGCTTGCTGGTTTTATACTTCTGTTTGTCTGTTTGGATTTTTTTCTCTCCATTGCTCTTTGGGTAAGAAATGGCATGGGAAAGCTTGCAGCTTTAATTTTTTCCATGTTTGCAACCTTTCTCCATTGATATGGAGGCAAAAATGGGCTGGATTTTACTTGCTGCTTCTGTTTGGATTTTTTTTCCTCCATTGCTCTTTGGGCAGGAAAAGACTGGGCTAGGCTTGCTGGTTTCATTTCTCTGTGTTTGCATTGTACTTCGTGTGTGTGTGTGTGTGTGTGTGTGTGTGTGTGGGGAAAAAACCCCAGCATCTTTGCCTTTTTTCGGATTTCCGGAATGGATTAATCAGTCCCTCATTCATTTCAATGGGAAACTGTTTCAGATAATGAATTTTTCATATAATGCAGAGAATGAATTAAATTCGTTTTGTATAATGCATAAAATGAATTAAATTCGTTTCGTATAATGCACAGAACGAATTAAATTCATTATCAGAGGTACCACTGTAGTTCTGAAATGTAAGTTTTACAGGCTCTGTTAAGAACGACAGATCTTGGGAGAAATCATACTCTGTAAATTATGCTTCATAAGGCTGATGATGTCATCGGTCTTATGCAGTGTAAATTACATAACAAGAGTTCAATCCTTTGACAATTAACATTAATACATTTTCAAACTCTGGGCTGACCAAAATTACATCAGTCATGCTGATGTAGGAACTTAGCCCTTGCTAAGATTATTTATTTATTTATTCATTTGTTTTCTAGACTTCTCCATTCTATTAACTTACATAATGATTGTCTGGTTTTGTACCAGCATAGGTCACTTCTCAATTATTTGCTTGCACTTGTCAAGGAAACAATGAATCTCCTCTAATTTGTGGTACATTTCGCTTCTGGAGATTTCCTACTGTTGGTCAGTACAACTCAAGGCTGAGTTCTAGACTCTAATCCTCATTATGCTTCCAGCTGACAGCCAAGTTAACCCAACTGTGTACTTTTAATTACAAGTCTTCCTGCTCTGCTAAGTCCCTGACAAATCCTGAGGTTTCTGTGAAGAGTTCAGTAAAAGCAACTTCCTGATTTCTAATGAAAAATCTGCCCAAGCCAATGTAATCACAGCAGCCCATGAACATATATATCATTAACAGGCACAATTATCCTATTTCCCAATTTAATTAGCATGCACTCTGTCTCATTATCAACTTTAACTACCACACTCTTCAGCACAGAACAGATCAGGCACCAGTGAGTGCTAGAGTCTTCAAATCAGAGGGTTACACAGTTTTCCAGCTGCGCCAACGCTGTTGCTCCCAGCTGTAAGTGCACAGCTTTCCAGATAAGCGACATGGCTAGGAAGCTCTGCTCTATTGCATCGCAATTGAAAAACTTGAAACACTGGCTCTCATGCAGTCAGCAACCCCACTCTAATTAGTGTTTGATGCACACTTATTCAAAGGCAGATAAAAAGAAAGCACATTCATTGTTGCATCCAATTTCCTTCCAAGCATGTTTAAAATAAACATTTTATCTTACCTAAAATGTCCAGACCAAGATCTCTGGCTAGATGTCTCACGCCATCAGCTCCAAAAATATGAGTTTCGTGTTTGCAATTTGGACATTGGAAAATGCTCATGTTTTGTACAAGTCCTAAAACCTGACAAATACACAAATAAGGCTTGAATGAAGATACAACATACAGACTCAAGAAAAACATTAGCTTCCTCAAACTACCCAATCCATTTCCTCCAACAGAAAGGAATCCAGAACCTACTGGTGAACTGGACATTTTCCTCCCCATCTCTTATTCTCAAAATAAGCCACCTTGGATATTTGTAGGAGAAAGATGGGATACACAGTAAATATTTTAAATAAATAATAAATAAAAGGTATGAAAAATGCTGTTACATGAAACACAATGCTGTTAAAATTTATTTATTCACTTGTTTATTTAGGTACCCATACTCTATAACAGGTAAGAGATTCCCAGGCAGGCCATTTCCTTAGAAGAGACAAGCTTCCCATTAACAAAATTAACAAGTTGAGCAGATAGGACAAAAACCTCTAGGTAGTGTTGAGTCTAAAGCACAATGTACCTCAAAGCAACCCAGAGCTTCCAGTTATAGTGAATCAGATCTGTTTGTTTTTTCTGCCACGTTTCCACGTCTCTCATTCATGACTTCTCCCCATGCAGTTGGAAGATGTGAGCCAACCAGATGGCATAAAATACAGTTGTAGAAAAATTGACTTCAAAGTTAAGCTCCACGGTCCCACACTGTTCAGTAGGACTTGATCCCAACCATTCATATTTAGGATTGTCACCTAACAGCAGTGATCTTCCATTAAATTACAGTAATACCTTGATTTACAAGCATAATTCGTTCCAGAAACATGCTTGTAAACCAAAGCACTTGCATATCAAATTTCCCTATAAGAAATACAGTGGAACCTTGACTTACATGCTGCTTGACTTGCATCATATTTGACTTGCAGCAAGAAGGGGCCTGTTTGACTTGAGTCGCAGGCTTTGACTTACATCTCGGAGCCCCGGTACAAGGCACCAGAATTGGGCAGCAGCCCTGCCACCTCCAAACTGCTCCTGCCTTCTTCCCCTCCTCTGGCAGCGGCGGCTTCAGCGAGGCCAGCTCAGAGCACCTGGAGCTGGTCCTCGGCCTCACCGAAGCCGCCGCCGCTGCCGGAGGAGAAGAAGGGCCGGGAGCTCAGGGCTGGCCTCGCTGGTTAGACGGTCGGCTCAGTCTTGTAAAAAATCTGGCTGCAGAAGTCTGGTCCACAATGGAAGCATTTTAGTTGGGGAGCTGTAAAGTTGTGGGACTCTAATGGTAAGCATAGAGTTGTTCAGAACTTGGAACGTCAGGTTAAAAATCAGTAAAACTTAAATATTAGACATTGTTGCTATGAACATTAAAAAGTGGAGGCATATAACTTGTGGACTATAATTCCACTGCCTCCTCCTCTCTTTGAAGAGACATTTCATTTACATCCCCAGAAGGAATCTCCTATCCCAGTCAAATTTGTGTTAAATTGCTGTTTTCGGGGGTCTTTTTCATCATCTGGAACAGATTAATCCACTTTCCCATTACTTTCTATGGGAAACGTTCGTTTGACTTAAGTCATGTTTGACTTAAGTCTAGACCACTGGAACGGATTAATGACGTAAGCCAAGGTTCCACTGTAATAGAAACTCCAGTGGTTCGTTCTGGGGCTCCATAGACCACATACTGTACCCACAAAATGCCCAAACTCACAAAAGAACTTGGCTAGAAGTCTATGTCCACACCATGGTTTAGGTATCTGGTTGTGTGGAATCTGCTCTGCTTTGGACTAACACCTGGATTTTACTCAGTGTTTTTAATGTGACAACAATAAAATGCAATTTGTAGTCCTATACACACTTGACTAGTTGCCCCATGACTAAAAATAGTTTGAAAAATAATAAAGGACGTTGAAAACAAATTAAAGAAAAATATAAGGAAAAATAAAACAAACCCCTAACTTGCACTCTCCTTTGAAAACGTTCCTGACTGGTGCAAGGGAAGCCTCCATTCCTCTTTCCTCCTTTCACTTTGGTGGCTGCCTGAGATGGAATGTTCCAGACAATTACCCACAATCCAGCAGAGAGGGGGGACAGAGAGAGGAGGGCATTGGCTCACTTGCAATCATGTGACTTGCTCCAGTTATTTGTATTGCAAGACATTGCTTGTTGATCAAGGCAAAATTTAGAAGAAATGCTTGCTTGTCTTGCAAAACACTCTTAAACCAAGTTAATCTTAAACCAAGGTATTACTGTACAACTTAGCATAAGTAGCTACATCATGTCCACATGATATCATTGTATCTTTGCCCTTTAAAAATGTGTCATCTTTATTTGTATTTTTACAGAATGAGGTAAAAAATACAGTATGAACAATGATTTCTTATTCTTTCTGAAGGGCAAAGGCACAGTTAAATATCAAAAATCAGATATAATTGCATACAGCATAAAGTGATACACCATTGAAGGAATATCCAATGTAGTTATATTAGATGTATCCTTTAAAATACTAAATGCTGAGTTATCTTAGAAAATCTGTCAGAAAAGTTGGCTAGACTGCACATAACACTGATTCTTCCTCTCTTAATGAGGACAAAGCAATTATATTTTATTCATCACTCAAAGCAAGTTCTGCCCACTAGGGTTCTGCTCCCTTTTCACAAAGCTTCAGAAATACTCAAAGCATTTTTTTATTTGCACATTTGGCCTATTTACAACATGGTAAAAATTTTAAAACACCACTCATGTGGCTTGTTATACATTGCTTATGAACGCAATACTTGCTGAAGGGAAAAATACGGAACCTATCTCAGTACATAAGGCAATGAATTAAAAAAAAAACATCATCACCTTTCGACTCCACCACACCCTCTTTAAACCTAAGCTGAGAAGGGTTGGCGCTCAAGACATAAAGCAGAGCAGCCAAGAATTAAGGCACAGGAGAAATGAGTCTTCTCATACAAGGGATAGTCTGCCTAGACTACAATAACACAAAATATCAGATAATTAAAATCTCCTGTTATTTCATGACATTCAAGATCTGCTTCCCAAAGAGCCTTTCTCAACTTTGCCTAGTGGAAGGACTGGCTCTAGATACAGAACTACTAAGAATGTGTGCACAAATCATACTAGGAGATTATCACTGCTACTGAGACCAACATTTATAAACATTTCGTACATTAGCTGCACATGTGTCGACTACTGTGCTTCCTTTGCTAACGTTTATGCATTATGACATGATGTATCATAACCCATCAAGATCTGGATTAAGCCTGTTGCAATCAATTATTTCTATCAGGAGGGGCTGATGGAAATACCAGCAGAACCAATAAAAAAATGGGAGCCTACGGCACAAGTCATTTTGTAACAAGACTAATATGTCCTGTTTTCAATCATGCAACAACACCATATATGCATGAAAGAGAAGGTGCAGTTACAGGAGAGTGGAGCATTGCGTAATGCAATTGTGCTATAAAAATTAACTGGCGGTGACCATCTACTGCACAAAACCACACATAGAACCGAGCAGACATGTCCATATGTAGTCCATTTTAATGTTGGAATTGGTTGTGCAACAGGTTATAATGGCCATGAATTATGCTCATGGGACACTGGTGAAGAATTTAACAGTATGGACAGCCACTTTATTCTGGACTTTTGTGCTATCATTTCATGGAATCTATGAAAACCAAAACATCAGAAAGTTCTTTTTTAAAACTAAAGCTCCCAGGATCCCCCAGCTATACTTGATGGTCACAGTGCTGGCCAGATAATTTCACAAGTTTTAATCCAAAAAAGTAACTTTTCCAATTTCTTAAAGAAATTTCAGTTCCGTGGATTCACTAAACAATCTTACACAAATTGTAGTTTCCTTAGCTTCAGGTCTTGCATTACCAACACAGACACAACTATCTGCACTCACCTGGCTGGCAAGATTGGTTAAGAACATAAGAACATAAGAACATAAGAAGAGCCATGCTGGATCAGGCCAAAGGCCCATCTAGTCCAGCTTCCTGTATCTCACAGTGGCCCCACCAGATGCTTTTGGAAGCGCATGAGACTAGATATCTGTCTCCTGATACCACTCCCCTGCATCCGGCCCTTGAAGTACCCTGGTTTTAAGCCTGGAGATTACACATCTCCATCATGGTTTGTAACCTGTGATGGACTTTTCCTCCAGGAATCTGTCCAATCCCCTTTTGAAGGCATCCAAGCCAGATGCCATCACCACATCCTGTGGCAGGGAGTTCCATAGACTAACAACGCGCTGGGTGAAAAAATATTTTCTTTTGTCTGTTCTTACTCTCCCAGCCCTCAATTTGAGTGCATGTCCCCTAGTTCTGGTATTTTGTGAGAGGGAAAAGAGCTTCCCTCTATCCACTTTACTCATGCCCTGCATTATTTTATATGTCTCAATCATATCCCCCCTCAGGCGCCTTTTTTCCAGACTAAAGAGCCCCAAATATTTTAGCCTTTCCTCATAAGGGAGGTGCCCCAGCCCAGTAATCATTTTGGTCGCTCTCTTCTGCACCTTTTCCAGTTCCACTATGTCTTTCTTGAGATGCGGTGACCAGAATTGTACACAATACTCCAGATGCGGCCTTACTATTGTTTTGTATAATGGCATTATAATGTTGGCTGTTTTATTTTCAACCCCCTTTTTGATAATCCCTAGCATTACAGAAGGATTACTGCTCACGAGTGCAAACTTTTGCACATTTAGAGGGTATGAAATAAGAATGGGGGGGTCATCCGCAAGGCATTCAAGGGATCATGATAACCATATAATGACTTGTCTGCAAATCTAGATAGTTTGTTTGAGAGAACTGGGAAAGAGCCAGTCGCCATGGTACATGTTGGTATCAATGATGTTGAGAAGGCAAAGTGGTCGGTCAGTCCTGGAAGCCAAATTTACGTTGTTAGGAAGAAGATTGAAGTCCTGGACATCTAAGCATGGATGAGGCCATGGTGTTGGGAGGAGGGCTTCAGATTTGTCAGGAACGGGAGAACCTTTTGGGACAAGCCAAACCAGTTCAGGAGAGATGGACTTGCACTTGAACCACGATGGGACCAGATTACTGGTACTCATCATCAAACTTAGACTGATCTATGTGTGCAGGGTATAATGTGTAGTGTTCAAAGTAAGACGTTCCCTCATAGACCTCTGCAGCAAACGAGAAGAAGCTGCCTCATTTAAGAAGTAATGATGGCAGTAGGACTGACAGATTGAAGTTTTTGTGAGGAGGAACCGGATGTTACACCATATCAGAATGGTGTGCAAAGGCAGAAGAAAGCAGAGGAAAAACAAGCAAACATTTTCCCTGGTAAACCACCAAGTTCAAAAGGAGCCAAGGACCTTCATCGCTGAGATGAAATGGACATTGAGTTTGAATATATAAAATATATAACTACAGAATCTTGAAACTACTGGGCAATGCCAAGTCTCCAATGCAAAGATTTTGAATACTGAGCTCGTGCTGCAGCAAAGCTCACTTTTATCACCCCTCCTCTTTGTATAATCTTCCGCCTCCCTGTCTGAATTCCACTGTTATTTTAGCACTGTACCAATGGTGAGGGACAAGGAACTAATATGATCCCTCCTTTCTCAAATAGAAAATACATATGTCAAAAGTTAGTCTCTTCTCAGGGAGCACAGATTTCTGGGATTCTTCTAAATAGCATCCATTTAGTGAAGTTGGGAGACATGGGCTTATGAACTCATTTCAGTATCCAAAGTTAGACTGGGATAAGAATTCTATTTTATGTAATATATTTTTACCCAGCCTTTCTCTTTGAAAGGACTCCATTCTATACCCATAAGCATGAGTTTGGGCAAAGCATTCACACAATTGGAGGCGTTTGACCATTTTTATTACAGCTACTTCCCCAGCCAAATAGGCAAGTTGTTTTGATGTATAAAGCTAATCTTGCACATTCAGGGCAACTATCTGGAGTGAAATATGTCTGTGAAGATTCTCAATCATCTAGGTGAGTTTATCTGGAAGTTCTGAATACAGTCTGAATACAGCTAGTGCGAGTCCTCCATCTTATAGTCTATAACAGTGATGGCAAACCTTTTAGAGACCGAGTGCCCAACCTGTGTTTCAAAACCCACTTTTTTCTCTCTCAAAGTGCTGATACAACAATTTAACCTGAACACAGGTGCCTGTGAAGGGGTGATGTTGGGTGCTCACAGAAAGGGCTCCAAGTGCCACCTTTGGCACCTGTGCCATAGGTTCGCCAACACTGGTCTATAAGATGGAGGACTCGCACTCGCTTTATTCAGACTGATTAAGCTGTTTGGATGAGCAGCGAAATGTTTCTGTCTCTCAAAAAAGAAGTCCAGTAACCATGACTCAACTTCCAGATATCTGGAGTGAAAACTGTTAGGAGCACCTCTGGCTCGAGTTCATTCTTTTTCAGTCACATATACAAGATAAACCGTCTTTCCCTGTTTTGTCCAGGCTTTTTGTCAACCTTACCCCTTCTGCTGCAGAGCAATTTTTAAACTCACTGTTATACAATCCACAGGCCTTTCCTAGATTACCTAATCACTCAACACTTAAGGAGTGTTTAGTTCACATTACATCCTCATTTGCATGGGAAATGGAGAATTCATTAACACCAATTTTGTCAGTGGCTTTTCAATACAGCACATTTCACAAGTACCATCTCTCTTGCCCATGCATACAAGATTGATCCGAGGTGTGGGAAACTAGCCCTATCAGAACAGTAGGGCAGGTGTCTGGTGCCCAGCATGCTCAAATTTAAATTAAAATTTTCATTTGAACTAACTGGCCAGAAGGTCTTCAAAGTAGCCTTGGGAAACCATTCTAGTTTCTGAAATGCTATCATTTCACTATATAATTGGTGGACTTAATTTCTAAATTAAACAGGGTTGTTGTTGTTTTCAATGCTCTACCTTCTCTGAAACATGGACTTCAACTCCTACTGTTCTGTCACTAAGCAACTATTTCACTTGACCTTTTAAAGGGCAGTTTCTGAAAAACCTGGACATGTTTGCCTTTCCAAAAAAACAAAAAAAAGTGGTGGTGGGGAAACAACACTGTTCCTCTAGTATGCCAATTTAATTCCACTCTCCATTCTTACTTATGCTTTATTGCACTTATATTAATAGCAAACAAAACCCTTTTGCTGTTTCATATAATGAACTAACAGAAATACCCAGCTTGGCATAGCTTAGAAATTTAATTAAGTTGTGTGTTCTCTTGTCTTACCCACCTGGAATCCTCCTTTCACCCAATTCACCCACCCAGGTTTCTTATTTCCCCCATCCTAGAGGACACGAGGGTACTTTAGGGACATAAGCATGCACAGTTGGGGAGCAGACATGCTGGGGGGCCACAAGCCATTCATTCTTGGTATACGCTGCGCTACAAGAAATACGGTCCGTTTTACAGAATGTGAACAAATGTTTAAGTAAGTATTGCTTTATTGCTTTCTTTCAGAATATTTGGAGAGATCTAGCTGTGCGTCTGATTTTAGCAGGTTAATTAAAGTAAATGAAATAATGCATTTCCTCCTTAATGTTCCAAAACACACATACTGATAATTCAATGTAAAAAGAGAGTGCACAAATGAAGCAGCGGGACAGTAACCCCCCCCCGCCCTTTCACGGTTCATATACTACGGTCCCGCTATATTGTGCGACCACAGTATATGAAAATTAGGGGGAAAGGCCTTTTTCAGGACTCCTGTACTTACCCCAGGACTGGCGCTGCCCCGAACGGGCCTGCGAAGGCCTTCTTGGGCCTGTCGGAGGCCCCAAAAGGGCTTCCACATGAACCAGAAGTAACTTCCGTTAAACCGGAAGTGACCTCCAGATCGCTGAAAAGCATTTCTGAGGCATCCGAGGGCCTTTCTAGGCCTGTCGGAGGCATCAGAAATGCTTGTCGGTGATCTGGAGGTCACTTCTAGTTTGTGTGGAAGCCCTTTTGGGGCCCAGGAAGCCCCTCGCAGGCCTGTTCAGGGCAGCGGCAGGCTGGGGGTAAGTACAAGAGTCCCCAGCTAGGCCCTCCAGGCTGGCCCGACCTGCATCCGCATATTGCGGGTTTTCAACTATCACGGATCGGGTCCCTAATCCCCATGATAGGTGGGGAGGGTCACTGTATTCAGCTCTTTATTATGCTACAGGATGTGGTGGTGTCATCTGGCCTAGATGCCTTTAAAAGGGGGTTGGACAGATTCTAGAGGAAAAGTCCATCACAGGTTATAAGCCATGATGGGGATACGTGTTATCTCCAGGCTTAAAAGTAGGGTGCTTCAAAATGGCAGATGCAGCGGAATAGTATCAGGAGACATAGTTGTCTCATGTGCTCCCACAGGCATCTGATGGGGCCACTGTGAGATACAGGAAGCTAGACTAGGTGGGGTCTTGGTCTGATCCAGCAGGGCTCTTATTTACTTATCAAATATTGCTTCTTACAAAAAATTAAGAGTTGGGACAGAGTTGTACAACTCTGCAGTGGAGCAGAGTAGTAACCTCACTGGAACATGGTACACACTCTGGTTGCAAAAGATCTCTGTTTCCCTCCCAAAGATCCTCATGTCTCCAGACAGGGTCAGCAAGCCCCACCCTGGAAACGCTGAAGGGATGCTACTACTCAGTGTAGACAATAACATTTCTGATCTACCAGGGGTGGCTTAAGAGAATGCTAGTTCTAAAGATTTTATGATGTAGTTCTCAAATGAAACAGTCCCATAAAAACTATGTATGAAAACTGTATGCTTCATTAATGGTTCGGAGGCTATTTTTACAGTATTTACTGTATTTTTCCATCAATAAGATGCTCCCATGTATGACACCCCCCTACTTTTCCAACTCAAAATTACAGGTTCACAACCGCACAGCTCTCTTTTCAGCTTATTTCCATGTGTAAGACAACCCTCAAGTTTTAGTCTAACAATTTAAAACAAAAAATAGTCTATATACAGAAAAATACTGTATTATGTTTTGGATGGAATGTGGTGGGTGGGAGAGACGGTTAGGGTTTATGTGGTACTATAATGACCACCCAGTAGAGTGGCTTCCACTAAGTGGGGAAGTGTACAAATTAAATAAATTGAGTGGCTTTCTGCAAGATGGGTGGTATATAAATTGAATAAATGAATGAATAAATAAATTTAAAATGCATATTCCATATGATAATATATTTCAACATATTTAAATACTTAATACATTTCCGCATGATTTTTTTAAAATCACAAATTAATGTGCAAACGAAATATAATAGAGTCATGAAGGAACATTTGCAAAACTGAAAGGGATTAGAAAGACATTGGTTTCTCCCTCTCCATTCTGTACCGAAAGAATGCCACTGTAACCTTTCTTAAGCAGTAAAAAAGCAAAACTTTTCTTGGTGGATGCTTTCATAGCTGAGAAACGGTTTTTCAAAGAATGTCTATATAAAATGAAGTTTTTGCAATCTCACATGCTGCCTTTAGTAGATTGGTCTGGGAGGGACTTTTCTGGGTTGGGGTGATTGCCACTCTATCCAGCACTAACCTATCATTCTTTTCCCTGTCTCTGAGTTCAAAGAGAGCTTCGCCTCTCCACTAGATCTCCTATTTGCTCTCTAGATTCTGTTGAAGTCTGTAGCTTCAAGTAGTCATGTCTGTCAGTTTGCTGTTTGGTCTTTTCCATTGCAAGTAATGAAACCTTGATTATTTCCCCTACTAATGTCTCAGAGTGAATGTCTGTCTGTCTGAATAATTTTATATTATAACATAATTATAACATAAATTATAACATAAATTAATGCAATTGTAAATATTACAGTTAAAAAAGTAATGCAAACATAATATAGGAGTGAGTCAGTTAGTGCCAGTTAATGAGAAATAAAAGGTGAACTAATCTTTGAATCTCTGCATTCCTGCTGCATGACTAGAAAAATTTAATTTGACACTCAAAGCTCTGTAACATAACAAAACCCTGATATACTTTAGCACAGTGTTTTTCAAGTAGTGTGCCGCGAGATGTTGCCTGGTGTGCCGTGGGAAAAATTCTCCCTACACCAGCAATGCCCCCCCTGCATCCCGCTCACGACCAAGGCAGCGGTGCAGCACCGGCGAGCCGGAGGAAGGCAGGGGATTCAGAAAGAAGCCGGCTGCCGCAAGGCTTCCTTGGGAGATGTAGTTCCTCCCACAGGTCTGAGACGCGGTCCTGGGGAGGAGAGCGGACTACCTTTCACGGCGTGCTTTGCGCGCCGGCGAGGAAAGGCTGGCCGTGGGCAGGGAAGGAGAAGAAATGAGGGAGGAGGAGGAGGAGAAGGAGGAGGAGGAGACTGGAGAGCGAGAGAGTGAGAGAGAGCCGGGAGACCTGCGCAGGCGCATTGCGGCGAAGGGCGCTCCAGAAGCCGCTCTTAAAGGTTCTTGGGGTTGGTTCCCCCTCCTCGCTCACCGAACCCCCCTCCCTCCCTCCCCCGCCTCGCGCACTCGCTGTTTGCCTCCAGAGGGTGGGCGCGCGCCCCTGCCAAGCCAGGTAGGAGCACGCGTGCGCACCCCTCTTTTAAGGGTGGGGAGCGGGCGGCCGTTGACAATGGTCATTTTTGTGGGGGGCGTAAATAAAGGGGAGGACGTGGGAGGCTGAGGAGGGGATTCCTAGGACCTAGAGGGAGGAGACGGGGATGGGGGGGTCCCTTCCGGGCCCTGTGGCTGCCTGGCTGGAAGGAGGCGGGGGGGGGAGAGAAGGGAGGCTTATACTGGAAGGGGTAAAAGATGGGGGTTGGGGGGTCGTATATGAAGAGCCTCCCCCAGCCTCACCTTCCTGGGTTTTCAAGTTCCTCTGAAAAAAAGTGCCAGGAGGAGGGAGGGAGAAGGTGAGGGCAGGCGGACATTTTGATAGGGATGCCTTGGGAGGGTCTGGGCTGGAGGATGTATTTGTTGTTGTTGTTTTTGGGGGGTGGGTGAGAAGTGTGTTTGTGTGTGTCTGATAGGCACAGAGTTAAATTTTTTAACATTTTCTAATGGTGGTGTGCCTCGTGATTTTTTTCATGAAACAAGTGTGCCTTTGCCCAAAAAAGGTTGAAAACATTGCTTTAGCAGGAACTAGCACCAGTGTTTTGTCTGCTGAACTTCACAAAAGAAGAGCTTTGATGATTTAAAAAAATATTTTTAAATTATTGTGATTTGCCTTGAGTTTAGGAAAGGTGAAAATCAGGCAATTTGAATAATCAACCCTGAAAATTATTTGTAAGTGCTGCCATACTAGACAAGCAACACTTTAGGCAGGCTTTTGAGTCATTAGTCATCAATTACCTTTGAACATCAATGCCTTTAAAATAAACTTGACTTTTTGAAGCTTTTTAGAAGGCATCCATCTTTTGAATATGGTGGTTTCTATAGAGGTTTTAAAGGATGCTTTGCGTTTTTCCATTCCAAGGCTTTTCCAAACAAGATAGAGTAGATCTAAATATATACATGAGCTGTGAAATGTAGCTTTTTCAGACTACAGCTCCCAAAATCCCCCAGCTAGCTATACTGAGAGCTTTAGTGCAAAAAAAGCAGCACTCCCAGGCTCCAAACTATACTGTCAAATATCAAATGGTGATACTAAACATCCGTAATAATCTTATGTCAAATGTTGCCAATGTACGGCACAGTATATCAAAGTGCTTAATGAATATTCAGAAGAATTTGTTGGGGATTTCAACTCTAATTCAACACCAATGCTCAATATCAGTCAACTGTATTCCTCAGGTACTGTTCAATCACCACCCAAGGTGTCATGGTTTAATAAGCACCATTTCTTTAAGGAAACTCTTCATAAAGATGATTGGCAGATTTACTAATAAAGCTTAATAATACATCTTATGAAGAACAATTATCTCTCACAGTTCAGCTTAGGCAAAGAAGGCCTGTCAATAGCAACACATTGTTCATAGGGCTCTGCAGCCTTCTCTTCCCTTTCAGTCAGTCATTTGTAGTGGCTCTCAAGCGGGCAGAACAAATCTACAACGAATATCCTAATTGAATTCTCCCGCTGGACATGTGTGTGCTTGTCTGACTTCAGAAGCCAAACAGGGTCAGCCCTGGTTAGTATTTGGATGGGAGACCAAGGTCTAAACACTGAAGGGAGGACCAGGGAGGAGCAATAGTCATTTGCATTCAGAGTCCCATATTCAATCTCTAGGTAGGGCCATCGATAAAATTCTTGCCTAAAATGCTCAAGAGCAGCTGCCAGCAATTGGCCGCAGCACCAAGACTTGGAAAGCAACAGAGATACCGGTATGCCCCATTCAAAAGGCCCTCAGTCCCAGATATGCTTTAGTGGCCTGAGGGAGCTACGTATGTCCAGGTGGAAATTACAATTACGGAGGTAGGAATGTTTGGAGTGAATACGAACAAAAAGAACTAACGGAATGAAACAGAAGAATGGTCAGATCCTTAGAGCGAATGGACGTTGATGGCTAGGATCCAAATTCAGATTAACATTGGGCCAAGTGTTCTGTGTGTGTCTTTCTTTTACATACACCACAGAATAAAGAGTGGCAGCCATAATGAGGAAACATATAAGCACAAATATTACAGTAAGTGCAGCTGTTTGTTCCTTGTCCAGATCTGAGAATGCTCAGCTAAATTAAAGATAAATCCCACAGCTATGAATATCATGCAAATTTATGCCCCAGTTGCTGATGAAGAAATATCTAGGAAGCCTTCAAAACTGCTACAGAACATACTACAAAACAAACAAACAAACCCCCACTGCCTAATTTTTAAATGGAGATTTTAATGGAGGAAGAAGGGGGGAAGAGTGAGTTACATCTTGATAGGTTGGAGATGTCAGTCAATGGCATTGGAGGCTGCGATTGGCTGAGGGTGCCTGTAGAGGTTAGATGTTGCAAAGAGTTGGTTGAAAATATGGACACAGAGATATATTGTGATATAATTTGGGTGAAGGTGAAAGAAACAGTGACTACATTCTCATCCAAGAAGATGATATAAAGAGACAGTACTAACAATAAAATTGGAATAAACCATCTAAAACAGTGGTTCCCAACCTGAGGGTCGGGTCTCCTTTGGGGGTTGCCATGAGCCAGTGAAGAGAAAGGCACAAACGGCTCAAGTCTGGAGGAAGAAGGGGGGAAGAGTGAGTTACAGCTTGATAGGTTGGAGGAGATGTCAGTCAATGGCACTGGAGGCTACGATTGGCTGAGGGTGCCTGTAGAGGGAAGTTCTCTATGGCACCTGCGGCAATGGCCTGTCAAAAGGGGCTTGTGGCCTCTTCTAAGCAGGGCAAGGGGTCACCATAACATGAGGAACTGTATTAGAGGGTTGCAGCATTAGGAAGGTTGGGAACCACTGATCTAAAAGGACCAGAGCTATATTGGTTATTTATGTTGGCCTTAAGTTCAATTCAGTTCTTCAAAAATCATCTGTTTGAATGAATGTGGCGTGTTATCCTCCTGAAGCCTCAGCTGACAAAGCCAGAAAATGGGTCTTCCGTGTCTAATTCTGTGAGCTGAGAGTAACTTGCTCGTGATGGTGACACCATGTCTGGCAAGCACTGACAGTACTTGCAGTGCCATGCAGTGCATTACAGGAGGGACGGAGATAGGCAGTGATGATTATGAATGTGATAATACAAATTAGTGTCTGCATAAGTGTGATGTATTTCGTTCTCATGTACTGTTGCCTGCTTTTGAATTGGACTGATTCACTGTTGCCTCTGCTTTTTAGACCAGTTGTAATGGTTGGTTGGTTGGTTTTGTTTTTAGGGCTTTTGGCATACTAGGAAATCCCAAAGAGGATCTATTGCACATAAAATGAAAGAACCAGTACAGGGAAAAAAAATTCATAAACATAAGAGGCGCCCTTGAAGGAACCTGAAATGAAAGAAATATGAAAAATCTTGCCAACCACTCTCCATTTGTTTACAACACCAACGCAAATTTAAAGTGAGGACAAGACAGCTTGTTACTTTCACAGCAGCTACTGAAAGATCATGAAGAGGAAGGAATGCTGGCTGAAATGTTCATAGAAAAGCATTGCCTTTCAGCTCAGCCCCCTTTCTGCCTTCAAGATACTTTCATTTTCAAAAAGCAGGGGGCAAACCAGCCATCTGAAAATTTCTGCAACTTACTTGCTACAGAACGGACTGCCAGAGATGCCCCATTAACTTTTCATCTTTGCCAGCTCATAACAAAACTTTTGTTTTGTTCTCAGGAACATTCTGCCCCAAATACCAAGTTCTAAGAATGCTTCTGTGCACAACCCCAGAAGAGAAATGACTTTTATGCAGGTTTTGATTACAGTTTCCTGATTACGCTGCAATGGTACAACTAAAATGCACCCTTGAAAATGAAGCACTTTCTTTTTTTGGTTTTTTACTTTTTTTAGCTTTAAATTGTTACACCATTAGTAGTTCTGCCAACAGAAGGTGTCACCTCACTTTTAAAAAATGTTTCATATCAAAGCTTCTTTGGAACAAAATAGGTTGTTGTAGCTCAAGCCAAATCTGATTATAGATCAAACCACTATAAAAGGCTTTTAGTCAATGCTTTTTCTCCACCCACCCTCCCAAAAAACTTCTATGCCATCTGTTGTCTTTGTTATTGTCTGTTTTAGACTGGGAGGTAATTGGGGATACGGCCATTTCCATTTTTTCCCCTTATGAATGCTGAGGTTCAATGTATTCTGCTTACACTTTAAAAATAATTGTGGTCTTTGTACCTGGGTGAAGGTATATGTGTGTAATGTGTAGTCTGCATAATTAAATTATGAACTACCCTAAGAGTGCTTTATCCACTTAAGGCAGGCACGTCCAAACTTCGGCCCTCCTGATGTTTTGGACCACAACTCCCAGAATTCCAACCCTGTATTTCCAATGGCAAAGGACTGTGGGAGTTGTGGTCCAAAACATCTGGAGGGCCAAAGTTTGGACATGCCTGACTTAAGGGCAGTATATAATTGTTATAAGCAGCACACTTTTGGATTTTATTTACACATGATCAGTGTATTTTCCCCCTGCTTGCCCAATACTGTATACTCAAATTAAAACCAAATACTGTAAGCCCAAATGATTCAGTGCTACGATGGGGATCTTTCGTTTGCATCCCCTATCAGTCCCAGCCAGCTTGGGTAATGATAAGGGATCACTGAAGCTATAGTTTAAAACAGGGGTCCTCAAACTATGGCCTGCGGGCCTTGAATCTGGCCTGCAGGCCATTGCAGAACTTCCGCCCACTTGCCCGCAGGAGAGCGGATCAGGCCTTCCCTCTCCCCCCCCCCCATTGAAGCCGTGCCGGGGAGCATGTCAGCCACCGGAGCCACCGCATTGGCCCGTTGGGATGGGCAGGTTGCACTAAGTGTGGCGTGGAGGGTATCCAGTAGGCCTTCCATTTCCCCCAACAGATAGGCAGGAAGAGGAAGCTGCGGGATGGGCACAGGCCTCCGGGTGAGTGGCATGGTCCAGGCTGAGCCTCCGGCTAGGCTCGCTAGGCCGCTGGGCAGAGTGTTTGGGGGGGAACCTCTCCATGGGTGGCTGGTGGAGCAGTTGGGTGCACCCTCTAGGACAGTGATGGCGAACCTTTTAAACACCGAGTGCCCAAACTGTGATTGAAAACCCATATATTTTTTTTGCAAAGTTCCAATACAGCAATTTAACCTAAATACAGGTGGCTGTGAAAGGGCGATATTGGGTGCCCACAGAAAGGGCTCTGAGTGCCACATTTGGCACCCATGGCATAGGTTCACCAACACTGCTCTACGAGCAACGACCACCCTACCTGACCCGGCACAGGTAAAACAAAAGTGAGGGGGGCACGAGGAGCGGGTAGATCCAGGTGGATCGCATGGGGGGGGCCTCAAACAGTGGCAGCAGGCAACTACAGGGGAGTTTGGAATGGACAGAGGTGTTATGCTACTCTATGAAGTGTGTATAGGAATTTGTTCATATTTTTTCAAACTATAGTCTGGCCCCCAACTGTGTCTGAGGGACAGTGTTTAAAAGGTTTGAGGACCTCTGGTCTAAAATGTCCAGCAAACCCAAGATCCCCTCTCCCTCTTTGTACCGGGAACTGCTGCAAAATGTTTTTTACATTTCATCCTCTTCACAAAGTTCATGTTCTGACTCCTGCTCTATGGCCAAGTCCAACGGAATCGTCTGATCTCAAACTGAACCTCCCAACAATTCTGTGTGTTCGCATGTGTTGTGTCTGTAGGAAACTGTTAAGAGATAGATATAAAGTGTATGTATAGGGTGTTACATGAAATGTCATTTGCTTTGTTGTTGTTATTGTTGTTTTACAATTAGAGTGTCCTGTAATTCTTCCTCCTCCTGTTGCACTTTTATAAATGCAAACTGTTGTACAGCTACCTATTATTTATATCCAAAGTCATGTCAACGTCCAGCTACTGATGTAACAAGACTTGCTTCTGACCCTGCTTTGCAGTGTTTTCTAATTTTCCCAAGCATATTCTAAAAGGCACACTGGGGCTTCAGTGGGGTGGGAGGAATTACTCCAGTTTGATTATTGTTTCTACCAGTGAAACATCTTATTAGATGCCCGTCTATGCTTCTCAAGGTGCCATCAACAGGTTTTTCTCAAAGTCAGCATCACCCAAAGGTTCCCCTCTCCATTTTCTTATCACGCAATCAGCACTGGATGTTGCATGCCCAAGGAAAGGTGGATGGGTGTTGTTCATTAGCTCGTATCCTCCCCTATCCAGATTTAGTTTTGGTCGACATTTAAACCTTGTACATGCAAAGATTTGGTGGGTAACAGTCCCAAAACAGGCAACAGCCCCAGCCCTAGATTAAAACAGATACAGTAACTGTCGGTGTCAAACAGCATATAATGGTACAGACTTACTGGGACGTTTACTTTTCTGAACATCTCGGTCCCTCTGCGTGCATCCAATAAGGCTATATCCTGAGGAGTGGACACAATCACAGCCCCTGTAACATCCAAGGGGGATAAAGAAAAGGCAGTGTTTTGAACAACATATTGCATTTCATTGGAATAATTCCTTGTATGGAAGAAAAAAAACTTTGGGACACATGAATATTTTGAACTTTTGTTTTAAATGAATGATTATTTCCCCTTCTATACTGGAACACCCACTTTGCACTGATTGCCCATTTGCCTATTGTAGCACCATTGGCAATTCCAGTCTCTCAGCTTTGGGATACATGGCATAAGTGGGCAAGGGACAGAAATACAGGATAATCAGGTGCCCAAAGTGCACAAATGAAAAGCTTTTCATTACAGTAAAACCACCAATGAATACAACCCTTGAAATCACTGCTCTGTCCTTTCCATGGGTTTTAAAAAACAAGTCTCTTTTTATATGGCTGATACTGCAGTTATATTACATACATTTTAAGCATCTACAATACCTAGGCTAAATACTGATATTTCATCTTTATTTGACTGTCCAGATATAATAATCCCTTCTCATTTCTTAACAGTTCCCAACACATTTATTTGAGACTAGGAAAATATTTTTTTTGCAAATATTCCACAATCGCATTATTAAGGAACAGGCATCAAATTATTTTTCCCTAACCAGTGTTGCCTCAACAGGATTAATAAGATTGATAAGTATGAAATTATTTTGATCATTAAAATCAGCAAATGTGACTGAAATTCACTCGAGAAGCAGCTCTACTTAAGAAGAATGTATAATTTCTACCTAATCACATTTCAGAGATGAACTATATTAACCATGATTGAATGAACAAGACATTGCATGGATTATGCCTCCTTTGACATGTACTGAAGTAGGCCTTCATTTGCTCCACTATGTTGTACATGAAAATTCAGCCCTTTCCCTTCAATACTGTCTGGAGAAAATCAAGTCAGGAATATATTTATACAGCCCTCTCCCTATCAAAAAGTCAGTTTATGAAATCGTCTTACTATTGTGCATAAGTAAAACATCAAATGATAAGCAAGAAGCTAGGATTATACCCACATCTTCCTGTAGGCTTCTGGGTGGCCACTGCAGTAACAGAATACTAGACCTCTTAGAGCTTATGTGTTTTTATTTATCATTTATTTTATTTTTAGGCAGAATTTTCTAATTAGTGCTTTGAAAAAAGTAAAGCATATGCAGCAATGAAAACAACAACGAAAATAACATTAGCAAAAAAAGTAGTAAAAGATACAGCAGCAAATAAAACCACCATCTTAAAAGCCCTATAAATAACTGTTAAAATGCTTGGAAGAATAAAAACGGTGTAGCCTAGCTATAGAGATATCCCCTTGGAAGAGATTAAAAAGCACCCCCTGCTGGCTTCCTGGGCAAGGTTATCTGAGAAGCATTGAACCCCAATCTGTGCGAGGAAACCCCGGATGAGAGGACAATGGCTCCTATGGGGCCTGATCCACAAGGAGCCAGCTTGCTCTTATCTCTTCCCCCCCAGGAAGGCCATGAGATGGTATATAAGGAAATAACAAGCTGTCTGGTAGTCATTCATCAAGACCCCTGCTATGTGGCACTGCTATGTCAGATAAGCCCTTCCCAGGAATTCATCAGCCTACACCATCTTGACACGTAGACTCTCGCCCCACCTCTGATGTTCTGCCTTTGCAACTAATAAAAGAGTCTGGACTCATGCTTGGAGAGGAAGTTGTTGCATGAGACCTGGCTTGTTGAACCCAATAATGTACCTATGTGGAATCATTCCTACACCTAGTCTCAACATGACCGTAACAGAGACACCAGGCAAGCCCATGTGAAGATGGTATTTCACATATAGTGGTCCCTGTGAACCACCCAGAATAGTACACCCACTAATGAGGAGGTAGGTAGATATAGGGAGGGAGGGAGCTAGATAGCTAGACAGACAGATAGACAGAGGCCCGCTTGTTTAAGGCTTTAATAGCTTAAATAGCTTGAAAGGACTGAGAGCAAATGTCGAATGTCTGAACTAAATAATATTTCTGAAATTTAAAAGGCAGTCGCCCTTATAGCACACCACAGTAAAACAAATTAGAGAAAATGAAATCACTGAAGCAAGGATAGGTAGGGTTGCAGTTGGCTTACCAGTAGCATTCTAAACTTACCAAAGCCACTGTTGCTCGCGGTTCATATACTGCAGTCCCAGTATATCGTGGGACTGCAGTATATGAAATACAAGGTCCCCTGGGATAAGCTGCTTGGGCCTGTTTGAGGCCTCCTGCACTTACCCCAGGCCTGGTGCTGCCCCAAATGGGCCTCTGACAGGCTTCCTGGGCCTGTCAGAGCCCCCAAACCCCTTAGCTGCCAACTGATTACAGTGGTATCTTGTATAAAGGAATTAATTCTTTCCAAATAAAATGTTGTTAATCAAACTTTCCTTTACACAAATTTCCCATAGGAATCCATTGAAAACAGAGTATCCCTAACTGTGACCATTTTTACGTTGTATGGATTCGCCCCATAGGTGATTCTGTTAAGAAAATTTTCCCTATCTCCGGAATGTTTTTATGTTGTACAGATTTTATGTTATACAAACCATGTGTTATACAAGGGTCCACTGTATTTAGGAAAAAAACAGGGGGAAAGCCATGAGGTTCCCATATGCAATACGAATAAAGGTATCACCTTGATTATTTAGGGACAGTGCAACCCCCAAAGTGATTTCAAAAGACTGAATGTCACATAACCAGGAATAGGAAGCACCCACAAACAGCATATCTGACTTAACTCAATTTAGTCTCTTAATTTTTATTGAGTCTATCACCCCATCCAACTATCAACCCAGAATGTCAAATGCCCCATCTGTATCAGATGAAAAGGGGGGGGGACATTGCTGCATGTCACAATGGTAATCTTCAGCTCACATCCTCAGTGTTTTGATGTAGACACTGGGGAAATGTGTGTGTGAAATAAGAGTCATGGTCAGAGTGATAATCCCACAACTCTGCCTTCAGCCACCAAAATAGATGTGCCAATACTGCAGCACAGGGTCCTACCTCAGTTGCCCTACCATGGCAAATGGCATTAAAAGCAATTGAGAGGTTTTGGGGAAGAAGCAAGGTCATACTCCTGCTGTCCCTCTTACAGCAGGTTTTCCCCAGAGGTTTTCCAGAAGTCACTCCCTGTTTGCCGGAAACCATTGTTGGGGGCTCTGACAGGCCCAGGAAGCCTGTCAGAGGCCCATTTGGGGCAGCACCAGGCCTGGGGTAAGTGCAGGAGGCCTCAAACAGGCCCAAGCAGCTTATCCCAGGGGACCTTGTATTTCATATACTGCAGTCCCACAATATACTGGGACCGCAGTATATGAACCGCGAAATGGTGGGGGACCACTATATACTGAAACCAGATATTTGCTCAAGACTTCTAGTAAGATGCCAAGAGTTCAATTAATATTTATCTTACCTGATGGGAATGTATATATTTTTTCCAAACAGAAAGGGCAAAATCCTGTTGGCAATTTCTATGATCAAGAAATTTCTATGGGTGTAAGTGCAATTATGTAAATAATACTGTAATGATAAATTGCTGCTAATTGATGCATTGTTGCTCACATTCCTTGTTGCAGGCCTTGGTTATGCAATGAGAAATGTAAGCAGCTTCCTATCAATTAACAGCAGTTCACACCACAATTTACACAATTACACCTATGTTGGTATAAATTCCCATGAGGATTCTGATCAGAGAGATTTATATAGAACTCATCTAAGCATGTCCAAGACAATCTCTCTTTCATGGTTAGACCAGGGACCTCAGTCTAGACGCTGTTGGACTACAACTCCCAACAGTCTTTACCATTTGCTATGCTAGGTATGGCTGAAGGGACTCACAGTCCATCAACTTCACTCACAAGATGAAGTTGGACAAGAGTCATGCTGTGGAAAGTGCTGTGGATCGAGATTTTATAACACCATTTAGCTATTTGAGAATAACTGCTAGCCAATTATCAGTGAACTGTTGAATACAGGTAACTAACAGGCTACCATTGATTTTAAATGCTTCCTCTACCTTGTGCACTATAGGCGCACGAGCGGCATTTAAAGCCATTCTGCTATTCTATGGGAACCATTTATCTACAAAATGCTTCAGTCCTGCTGGGAACTGTCTGAATGACAAAAACCCATGGGACAATTTTATGTGGTTTCTCCCATTAAAGCTTCATGGGGAAATGACAATTTTAGGAGAAAGACCCAAATGCATGATTCCAGCTGTGTCGTTTCAGTTCAAGGAAAAGCAACTTCCACATAGGTGGAGTAGATTCAAATTTCAGTGGTGGACATTCATTTTGTTTGCAATAATTTCAAATATCTATGACTTGAACTTCTAAGCACAGCAAACAGCCATGATTTACAGTTGCATGTGTGCCCCCAACTTCTTATTTGTACAACACAAATGACAGTTTTCAGTCTTAGGTTGCCTGTCAATAAGCAGAACATAGTTTATCAGCCTGGGCACCCAGCCACACTGAATTAAATCTCTTTAACCATAGTTTGGGATGATGTCTCAATTCAGCCTATAGATCAACTGGTCATGTCTTCTTAATTATTCACTAGCCATGGTCACAGAAAGACTTCACATCTATCAAACAATTAGCTGTGCAACTCCTTACAACATACAGTAGCTGTTTCAAAGATTTAATTCATGCACTATGCAGATGATTTTGAAAAACACTCACATGCTTGTTAAAGCACTTAAGAAATACAGTTAAGTAACAATTTACAATATCAACTGTTTCAAATGTTTCTGTGGTTCAAGAATGACATAAAAATGAAAATTACTGCCCTGTCTTTTAAAAAGACTAATCAGTTAATCACATAATTCTAGATTATCTTATATATTTTCTTCTGCCTATTATAAAGCAAAGTGTTCTGCTTATATATCACTATGCTAAGCATCCCTTTAAATTCCAGAAGGCAAACACTTTTTTGTTACTTTCTCCTGCTCTTAATTCTCAGACTCCCTTTTCAACTTAAATAATTTGAAGAGTTCTGATGTGGAATAAGAGGTTTTTAAATAGGAGCACAGAAGGAAGATTCAAGTATAGTAGGACCCCTGTATCCATGGAGGATCAGTTCCAGGAACCCCTGTGGATACAGAAATCCACGGATAAGAGCTAACACTCTTATAAGAGGATTAAAAAGGGGAACTTCAATGGAACTAGGATACCATGAAAGAGCTACCCCACCCACCCATCCACCCACATGACCTATGTCCCTTTGTTTGAAGGACTGGGGTGTGAAACCCAATCCTCTGCCTGAGATGCAGCTTTACAACAATTGCCAACAGTTCTGCTGCTTCCTGCCTCATCTAAAATGGGCATGCCTGGCGAAAATCAAGAACTTTACATCTACGATACCTCCTGGTAAACCATATCTTGCCATGTTTGGACTTTTGGTACTTGCTATGAATAAGTGATATTGTCCATGAAAGTTTGGAATGATTTTTTTAAAAAAAATTATTAGTGGCCTATAAAACTATTGCCTATATCATAGTCTGGCAATGTATTTATAAGTTATACCTGCAATTGGGACATTCTGTGAGATTGATAGTTGTACATCTCCTGTCCCAGGAGGCATGTCAATTACCAGGTAATCCAGTTGATGCCAGTCAACCTAGAAAAGGTTACAGATAAATTAGAAAAAGATGCATCTTAAATATATGCGTCATATCTACTGTACCTCAACTCAAGGCAGGATGCTTATTGCGAAGTTCTATTGCCAGTAATATGCTTGACACCAATATCACATGAAAAATATTGTTATCTTACATTATATTTAAAAAACAAACAAACCTGATATACAACACATTTAATAGCTGGGCAATAAAATGTGTAAGAGGCAGAGGTGTGTACATTTATAAATGCCATCTTCTGTGCTCCAACACATGTTATGGGTGACATAAATAATTCCAGATAATACCATAGACCTTTTTCTTCATAATCAGTAGTACTTTATGCCTCCATAATAATGATAGAGGAGCAAGCTCACTCAGTACAACCACTAAAGAGCACAGAAACAACTGAGTATTTGTGAAACTGCGAGTAGGTACTTGTTTCAGAGGCTCATTAACAACAGGAGTCTGCTCTTGCTAAAAGTAACTTTTATTCAACACAACCGGTTGGGTCTGAGAGCTCTTTATTCAAACACCAACTGTGTTTTGAACATATTTAACAGCAGTCTGATAATCTTCTACCACTGAGGGCACATTTCAAACCTCTCCCCATCTGTAGATTTGTGTAATGGTTTCCCGGTCCCAGAACACAGGGTTCCACAACACAATGCCATGCCCACTCTCCCTCCTGGGATGCCTTCATGCCTGATTCTGTCAAATGTCTTTCTTCCTTTCTCTCTCTTTTTGAGGCTGAAGGAACACCATCCATTCTAACAGTACTATCCTTCTCTGAGTCCACTCTTTACTTTCTCTTTCTCTCTTTTTAAAACTCTCAGCTCTCTCTTTCTCCCCATTAAGAGGGTTTTCGAGGTACCCTCGTACTGTATTCTTTCTCCGCTCTATCTCCTCAAATGGTAACTTCATCCACACCATCTGTCTCCGTTCAGCCCCATCACTGTGGCAGCTCCTCCTCCCATCTGTCTCCCTCCTTCCTCCCTCTTTTTCAATTTTCTCTGTCTCCTCCCCCCACAATCTCATCTCTCCTTCTTCAGCAGAGCCTCAGTTATTGGTGGATCTTCTCCTGCCTTTCCTTCTCTTTTATTGCCTTCCTTTCCTGTCATTTCCCCTTCCTCTTTTTGAATATTCAAAGTGTCCATTGAGGGTAGTATAATATGATATCTTGTAACATTCAACCAAGGACAATGGAAAGAGTGACCCACTCCCCTCAGTGTTTCTGTCTTGGGGTTGGGATTCCTCACAGAAAGGCACATAGTATCTTATGAAAACCAAACTCTATACATGTCTAGTAGCTGCCTGGAGTGCATAGGCAGAATAGACCATCCTTAAGAAACATAACTTGGGGAAGCGCTATCTCTTCTAGTAAATCTTTTTAAAAAATCCAGCCTATTATCCATTTATTTCAGTACAAGATCTCATGATCATCACAACAGCCTGCTCAGACATTAGTACCTACTGCTTCTTCCTTTCTCATCTATACTTCCAAAAAGTTATTTAGAACTCAAACACTTGCATATTTTTGTGTGATTTTAGCTGCTCCTAAAAACAATGCTGCTTGCTTGTGGATTTTTTTTGTGCCTATTTTTATTTATAGCTGGCTGGGAAGCTCAGTGGGTTAGGTACCTGGCTGGGAAGTCACAGGCTGGGAGTTCAGTTGCCCACTGTCCATCCTGGGAGAAGAACCAGCCTGTGTCAAGAATTGACTTCACCGCACCCATTTAATTTGATTTTTGTTTATAGCTGCTTCAAATATACCACAGCAACTGTTCAGGGCTGAGTCTTCCGACATATTTCTACCCACTTTAGAAAAACTGCAGTTGGGTTCTTCCCCTTTAAGCACAATCTACTTCAGCTGATTTATTTATTATGTACAGCACCTAAAATTTAATCTCTTAACTTGCTTATGTAAACATTGTATTCAGGAACTTTATCAAACAAGGGACAGATCATGGACCCCTCTAGTTAGCCTCATATTATCAGAATCAGACATTCAGACTTCTTTTCTAAACCTTTATGCATTTTCAAGAGTAATTTAATATCTGCACACCTACCAGCAACTCATTCAACTTGAAATCACCCTCTTTAGACTGAGTTTAACAGCACAATTCACAGCCACACCACCACCTGATCAAATTTTAGGACCCTCCTGTTATTTAATGAATGTGAACAAAATTAGAAATAGGAGAGCAGAACACGAGAAAGATTCTATAATCAAGTATTTTTTTCTGTGTTCTGGATAGTTTTCAAAAATGAATGACATTTATAGGTCTTTAGGAAGTTATACAACTTGACCTTATAAAAATCTATTGCTGATCGCTTGGATTCAATATCACAAACTGACGTCTGGCTGAGGAATCATTGACATTAATTTATTTTTAAAAGTAAAACAAATTTGATTTAAAAAGTTAAATGAAAGTAGGGAAAGATAAAAAAAAACCTTCAAAAAGTCAACTGTGCTTCTTGGCAGCTGTTTGATGATTGGCATAGCCTGTAAGATGAGGAAGAGAGAGGGGAAAATTTGGAGCAGAAAAAGGTTAAGCAAGGACACAAGGATGCTTTTCAAGGGCAAATTTGTGCTCAGGGAGACCAAGAAAAGTCACTAGGCACCCTTTTCTAAATTGATTGCTTTTATGCTACCCACACTCAGAGCAAAAGGCTGTGTGTGCTGCCAATTCTTGTGTCTCCACAGCAGCTCTCCCTGTAGCGGGACAGGTACCTTAGGGTTAGGGCAGGCATCCAAGACAAGACAGAAGCTTCCCAGCTCTAAATAGGGACAATCTAATATTAAAGAAGACAATTAACTGCTCTCAATTTACACAAGTTTGTTTTCAAGAGGATCTTGCTCTCTTCGTATTTCTGGAATTATCTAAAACAAAAAGTGCCCAGATCCACAGCCCTTAATGCTACTGAAGACCCATTGATAAAAGGTGCCCTCCAGCTATTCCAGGAAGAGGGGATTTTTCCAGCCCTATGGGTCAGATGTTGAGGGCACACAGCCCCTAGAAGTTTGTAATTTCTTCCTGGATCCACTTTCTGTCAGCACAGTTATCCAAATGGACCATGGTCATAGCCAATTAATATTATAAGCAGGCCAAACAAAGCAACATGATCATATATGTGTAAGATTTTTACGATAACAGGATTTTACCAGGTAAAGGGACACAAAAAATGGCTCCCCTCCCCATGGGACATGTTGTCTGAACGATGGAGTGAGAAGAAATAAAGGAGGAGCGGTCTGCATCTATTCAAATTAAGCTCTTAAAGCCAATAGGTTATTTTTACTTATGATCTACAGTTAACAGGTCCTGGTTGGTGCAATAACGGTATTACACTAAGATAGTTAGATGCATATTTTAAACCATGCAAAATGAAGAGCACTGTGGTAACCAATCCTGCTTACATGCCTTTACTGCTGTCTGCCACCTTTTAACTCACATGTTGCATGAATGTAAGCTTGTCTGACAGCAGACATTGCATTTTGTAACAATGTCAGTGTCACTCCTTCTTTAGGAAGAAGTTAAAATTATTTTGGTTTAACCATTAACCTTCCTCCAAAATCCACATTTCATTTCCTTGTAACAATTCAAATAATAGAAAGCTATAGTTTCCCACCAGTTGATAAACAGGAATGAGGAGATTAATCAGAACACAGGAAGTGTTACAGAGCACTCACTAATCCAGCGGGTAGAAAAGGACATAATTCTAATGTATTAAGTAAGCCAAAGGTGATAGCAAAGAAAAAACATTAAATTCCTATTACTGTACAGAGATGAACATTGAATCCAGCTCAAAAGAACAAGGATAACAGTTTGGAATTTTACAAGGCAGTAGCATGTCTACAGATCATTTTTCGTAGATACCAATATAATGTGTTATTAAGAACACTTACCATATGTTTCGCTCTATAAGACACACTTTTCTCCCCCTCAAAAGTAAGGGGAAATATCTGTGCGTCTTATGGAGTGAATGTGGCTGCTATGCACCCCCCAGCTGTGGCCCATGGTTCCTTTCCTCCCTCAAAGTGGGGGATTCAGGAGGCTTCCGGCAGCGGTGGTGGTGGTGGTGGTGGCAGTGAAGCAGCAGGCCCAACGCGGGCCTTGAAACAGCATCACCAGCTCAGGCAGCTCCTCCTGAGGTAATGGCAAGGCGCTGCTGCTAGGCATGGCCGGTGACAGGAGGTTGGCTAAGCCAGGAGTAGGAGGCAGCAGCGTTGAAGAAGAGAAGGGTGTGTGTGACACGCTCGGGCTATGCGGCCCTAGGCGCTTCGGTGGCTGCCATGTGGGAACAGCAACAGCCAGCTTTTGGGAACATTTTCACATACCAACCCTTGAAAAGTCTCATTTGATGTGATCATGTTTAGTACATTTAGATTCTTGAAATAATAATGTTCCAAGTATCAGACTGCAAAGGCACTTTCCACCTACTTCTATCACTCCACTGCTTCAGCGACTCAATGTAGGACCTGAGGGTAACAAACTGCTTTTGTAATAAGTAATAACACCCTCCCAACTCCACTCCAACAGCAGTGCTTTCCAACAAGAGTAGAAGTGAGGAAATAACGGGGTGAAAAATGACTCAGCATACTGTAATTTCCTCTGTGCACAAGGAGAAGCAGAGTGATCCAGCCACATAGAAATTTAAAAAGTATTCTGCAGCAGCAGGCGTGTATGAATGCTGCCTGAGGAGCACCTGAGGAGGAACAAGTGAAGACACCACCACTATCCGTCCTTGCTCTACCACACCTGGGAGGGGAAAGACAATGGAAGGGGGGGCGGTGCAGGGCAAGGTGTGGAAATGAGGTGGCCCCAGCAACAGAAGGAGCAAGGATGGATAGTGATGGCGCCTTCACTTGTTCCTCCTCAGGTGCCCCTCGGGAAGCATTCACACACTTCCTGCAGCTGCGGCTGCAGAGTGCTTTTTAAATTTATATGTGCCTGGATGTCTCTGCTTCTCCTTGTGCACAGAGGAAATTAACCCCATTATTTCCTCAGTTTCTAAGTGCCAGCTGTTGCTGTTCTCATGTGGCAGGGAATCGCTTGCCTCGGGGCGGGCTGGAGGTGCCTGGGCCGCTGCTGCTACCGTTGCTAGAGGAGCCAGGGGAAGGCAGCAGCCATGGAACGAAAGAAGTCCCTAGTGGGGTTGTGGTGGCAGCGGCAACAGCAGCAACAGCAGGTCCCTCACCACTCCTCTTCGACCGCCCAGGCTTCGCAAGAAGAGGAGGAGGGAACCGAGTCTACCACCGCTGCTGAGGGAAAGCCTGCAGGGTCCCCGCCCTATAGGCTCCTGCTGCAGAGACCTCCGGACCCAGTATGTATGTGTGATTTTTTTTTCCACACACACATACCTCCAAAAACTAGTTGTGTCTTTTGGTCCAGTGCATCTTATGAAGTGAAAAATACAGTAATTTTTAAAAGAAGTCAACAGAGACTGTGACATGTAGAAAAAGAAAATGTAAACTATATCCAAAGATTTGTTCCTTTTTACCAATTTCCCAAAACTATCTTAGATTGACAAACAGAAGGTTAATTTTAGTCAACGCATACATTAAACTCACTCTTGTCATTATGACTGTCTCAAATGAAATTGCAACTGTAGCAAAAATATTACAGGAATTTAGATATCACTTCACTGAATCCTTTCCTCCACTGTTTTCCGCAGACTTCTGTCAAAATTTTCTTGTTCTTGTAATGTGAGAGAATCACCTACTGTTCTTCTTCTGCATGTAGTAGTTTTTCTTCTGCTTTATGAACCGTAATAAGAGTAAAATTTAATTGGAAAGTAGGAATATTAAGTCATCTGGCTTTTTAGTTTCTAATTAGGAGCTGATAAGAATGTTCAGAACTGCTGTGGCACTGTTTCACCATTCTCTGATTATATCAATATACTACCCCAGCTCTTAGAAATGCCAGAGTTCTATTAAATGCTCAGGATAGGAACATGTCCATACGGCAAGGTTGTACACTGTATCCTTATTCCCAATGAAAGTCTGCATTATCAGTCTCTTGCTGATTTTTATGAGAAGCTGTGTCTCCTGTATGATGATGACTAGTTTCTGGCTAGAGAAAACATGAATAAAGAAACAGTCTTAAACTGTAGCTTGTTTCTGAAGGAAAACTGAACAAGTAGTGCCACAAGCAATAGTGATAATAAGTAGAGATGGGCACAGACTGAACTAGGAACCAAAAAACCCACAACCTAGGATGGTTCATAATTGGCTTTGTACATCCTTTTTCCTGTCTAGCACTTCATTTTGCTTCAGCAAAATGGATGACCCACCCCCTTTCCACTGCCCTGTTGCCTCCCTACCTGATCCTGTCCCCCCCTCCTCTTTCTTCTCTGCTCTTACCATCTTTAGGGACAGAGACCAGTCTCTCCCCCCCACCCGCCACACACATGCAGTGCAAAGACAGCTTTGCCAGCTCCCGGTAGGGAAACACGGTTGCTGTCCCTGAAGATGGCAGAAAAGGAGGAAGAGGTGGTAGGGCCAGGTAAGGAACAGCAGGTTGTTAGGTTCTCTGCTGGCCAGGAAGGAAACAGAGTAATGAATCAGTTGATGGTTTCTGGTTTACAGGTAGCCACGAAGCAGGAACCAACCCGATTTTTCCAGTTCGTGCCCGTCTCTAATAATAAGCAACATTCTTCCAAATCTACAGAGCCATTGGACTAAATCAGAGTTTGGAGGTAATGTGTTACAGATAAAAGTGTTACCCTTGATACACTTCTTTTGAGGGTAACAAGGTAAACACAACAAGCCTTTCTCAAATAATGCAATGACTGGTAACATTGTTACTTCCCATGCTTGCATAATTCCCCCATCAATGTATTTTAAAAATCATTTGCTATGACATCTTACATTAGATCAGAGGTGCCCAAACTTTTTGTAAGGAGGGCCAGATTTGGTGGCTGAGAATATGTCAGGGGCCGGTTGCTCCCCAACCCCGCCACCCCACTGCAAGCCCCACCCACTGACCCATAAGCCCCACCCACTGACCCCTTGCAGCCCCACCCACAGGAAGGAAGGTGGGGACTGAGGGAGGGAGGAAGGTGGAAACCAAGAGAGGAAGGAAGGAAGGTGGGGACCAAGGGAGGGAGGGAGGAAGGAAGGTGGGGACCAAGGGAGGGAGGAAGGAAGGAAGGTAGGGACCAAGGGAGGGAGGAAAGAAGGAAGGTGGGGACCAAACGAAGCACAGGAAGCCGTGGGCACAGGTCGCCCCTTGGAAGAGGCGATCTGTGCGACCTTGCACCCCCCCAAGCTCCCCAGCGGTGACGACGGCTCACCCGCCAGCCCACCCCAAAGATCCTTGGTGGTGGCAGAGGCCCGCTGGCCTGCCCACCCCCACACATTCCCCTGCGGTGCCGGTGGCGGCAGACCGCCCGTCCGCCCAAGCTTCCCAGCGGTGCCGGTGGCGTGGCCCGCCTGATCACTGCCCCGCACATGTGCCCAACCTCACAATGTTCCCGGCTATGCTGGTGGTGGCGGCACGCCTGTGTGCCGCCCTGCACGTGCGCGCCTAGCTTCACAAGGTTCCCGGTGATGCCGGTGGTGGTGGCCCGCCCATGTGCCAACCCCGTACGTGTGCCCAGCCCCACAAGCTTCCCAGCGGTGCTGCTGGTGGTGGCCCGCCCCCTTGCCCGCCCACCAAGCCCCACAAGCTTCTGCTCAGTGGCCGGCCGGCCTGCCCAGCCCCTCAAGCTTCCCGGTGGTGTCAATGTTGGTGGAAGATTTTTTTTAAAAAAAACATCAGGCGAAGGAGGGGGAGGGAGGGGTGGGCCAGCCAGCCGTGGGCCACTCAGAATGGCCTGGCGGGCCGGATTTGGCCCCGGGGCCAGACTTTGGGCAGGCCTGCATTAGATGGACTTTTCTTCTTCAAAAATTAAGAATAATATAAGTAATGGGAAAACCTGGAAAAGCACAAGAAAATTTTTAATAGCTGAAATTTGATCCATGGAGTCCAGATCCATTCTAGCAGTTATCTATATGCAAATATGTCTCCTGTTGAAGAATAAATTAGCTCAGATTAACAAAACATTACAGTAACCAAAATTCCCTCTGGCAAACAAGCAAGTAGTTACAAAATTATACCTGTGCCACCCACCATCTGTCAGCCATTGTGCATGTGTGGAAAATGCTAAAATACTTACTGCTTCAAAATGTAGTGTTGAGAAACATTTCAGATTTTTGAATGTAATTGCACTTTGCTTAAACACAACATTCATATTTTTACTTTATTTTTTGAATCCTTGACATTTATTGTTAAAGCAGTGTAACTAACTACTACGTAGCTCTGTGTATTTTCTACCCATTCAGGAACATTACTAAATGTTTGGTGTAAATTGCTCTAATCAATCTCTATGTATATGTGACAAATTAAATATCAAAATTCTAGATAAGGGCATAATAATGCATTTCAAGTAAGTAGTGTGAACAATACATTTTTATGGGAACACACACACACATTTGAAGGTACTGGTGTTCTGGAATAGCATATAAAATACATTCTGAAATACCTCTTTTGAACAGTGACAAGAAGAAATTGCTAACTTTGCCTTCATGGTAAAACTATATTTTAAGGAAAAAAATATTTCCTTTATTTGTTTAATTGCGATATGCTCCTGGTGTTCTAGTTAAGCAACACTACCAACACCTGTTTGGGATGTAATGAGCAGAAGCCAACCTAAAGGACAGTATACTTGTCTCTTCCTTCTCTGGTACAATCACAAAGAGTCAGAGATATCCACTTCCTAAAACAAACTAAACTAGTGGATTCTGATGGCCTACCAGATTCATTCCACTGGGAGGATGAGTGGCACATAGTCCCCACTGTTATCTGGACAGTGATCAGAATTACGTCTTCCACTATGCATCACAAATTGAGTGGGACATGAGGAAGGACTCCTGTCCTGAAATCTCCAACAGCCAGTTCAGGCCAGAGATTACCCACACCCACACTTGACTTATGGCTTACTAAAACCAACCAAAGTAAGACCATAATAGTAAACTATAACTTGAGCAAATTTTTGCAAATATCTTTTCAATGAAAAACAGGGATGATACAATCACAGGTATTACAAAAAAATAAAGATTCTGCTAAGGACACAAAACTGAAGAAAATTAAAAATCAGCCCCCCAAATATTGGTTGTTACGTATGAGACAATATGTACCATTTGAAGACCTACATGCTGATAAGTGTAAGCAGAATTTCTGCACATCTGCTCATTTATGATGCCTTGCTCCTCTTCAGTACTTCATGTTCTTTCCTCCCTTCATCTGCCCCAGTTTACCTCTGCCTTGGCAAATGGTGATCAACCATTCCAAGTTGGCCAACCAATAGGCCAGCAATCAGACTTTCATAAAGCCAGCAGGCAGTAAACTGCAGCCAGTGCTAACACTCTTTGAAACAGGCAAACAAGTGTTTTACTTCCATTTTTATGTCACTGGGCCCAGTGCTATGGAGATGTACTCACAGGTATGTTCACCGAGTTCAGTGGCACTGACTCCCAGAAAAGGATAAGAATTACCCTGATCCTATTCTGCTTGCATGTGAAGAGGCAGGAAATTCCCCAAACAAAAGAGGCAGATTAGTTACTGACAGGTGGGATGGGATTTGCAACTTGGTGTAAATTTATTTATTTATTTATTTATTTATTTATTTATTTATTTATTTATTTATTTATCCTGGCAAATAGATGAGGAAGCACTTGTTTTTTCTCTGAGGAGTTAGGTGAAGACATTGTGGTTCCACTTACCTCACAAAATTTGAAAAATCCATAGAGCTGAGTGAGGCTCTATGTAAAGGTCCATCCAAAGTTGAAATGGAACTCTCCCACAAGGGGAGAGTGACATGTACTCCTACACTCCAAAATCTCCATAAACTCACTGCATTTCTTTCCCTCTTTCCATGACTGCAGCAGGAGCATTTTCTTCACCAGAAACTGGTTCTTCCTCAAGTAAAATAAGATGAATGGGGTGGGATGAGATTAAGGTATCTTTGACCCCCCAAGTTATTCTTACCTTCCTTCTTCTCCTCTGGAAAATATGGTGCTTTTCAACAACTCCTTGATCATTTCATCTAACTTATTCCATCCTTTATCCCAAGGTCTCTTCTGACCTGATCTCGCAGTCAAGCAGAAGTATCAAATCAGATGAATGGCAGAAGAAACCAGGAACTACTGGTCCGATAGAATAAGGAGGTTGTGGGAGTGAGATTGCAGAGCAGCCATCTTACACAATGCTTGTGTCAGCCTCTCGTTGGCTGTTTGACCCTGCTATTCCCATTAGCAGTTATACTGTATCTCCTGCGACTAAATGATGTATTTTTGATCAAGCAGTTGATGAGGAAAACAGCACCAGTTTACAAATTGGTGAGCCCTGGCTTTACACTCCTGCCATCTTTGGTGTGCCTGTTTTACTTCTGCCTGAATAATACTCTCTATTTCAGCACTTTTAATTGAGAAGTGTGCTTGTCATCAAAACTGAAATTAGAAATCTCTCATTCTAATCGGGGAACACAAGCCATGGTTTACCCAACTGGATCTTCAGGAAATCATAATCTGAAAGCCTGGAGACAGCATATGATCGCAGGCCAATGTGAGATGGTTTAACCACAATTTGTCTATTATTTCAGAGCTCTCAGTCAGCCATGTCTCCCCCAGAAATGCCACTCTAGATGAATAGCTGCCTTCTTCAAAAACCATTTGATGGAGAACAGTATTTGTAGGAACCACAAAGCTACAAAAAATTAAAATAGCATGCACAGGAATATATGAGATTTTTTTTAAAAGAAATTCTCAAAAGTAGTGAAAAAATAAACCTAGCCTTTAAACATTCTGTGACACACTGAGGGCTGCAGCTCCTTTATTGCTTATTACTTGTTAGGCACAAATGAGGAGGATAATCCTTTTTGGGTTTTGCCTGTAGCCTCATAGGAGCGAACTAACAGCACATAAAAATCAGAACAAGAATTTGCTATTACACTGCACTTCCATGCATTTTGCCTGCCATCAAAAGGGTTGTATAAGCAAAAGCAACGCACAGTCTCGGGATTCTTATTTCCATTTATGTTAGCCTCAGACTCATTAAAAACCTACTTGTCATAACAGACCCTTGCACAGCAACATTAACTAATGCTAAAATTATGGCGCTAACTGCAGAAAAGGGAGTGGGGAGAGACTGCCGCATATCCACAAAATATGTGTTATATTTATCTGCCGTTTCAGATAAGTTGCTAAAAAATGATGCATTATGCACTCTTACACTCAAATACATTTTGTATTTCCGTAAGCTGAACAAATACGTATGAGTATGCAGGCACACATTCTTCAAGGTAATCTGTTCCAGCAGAGGACTAATACCTGGATCTGTCATTTAAATGTTGCAGTTAAAATATTACCATGAGTGATTAGTGTTCTCTGATGTGTCCTTCTGGGTTTTTAGAAGTACAGTGGTACCTTGTATAAAGGAATTAATTCGTTCCAAATGAAATTATGTTAAGCAAATTTTCCTTTATACAAATTCCCATAGGAATGCATTGAAAATGGAGTGATCCCATTTTTTATGTTGTATGGATTTTCCCCATAGGTGATTATGTTAAGCAAATTTCCCCTATCTCTGGAATTTTTTGTGTTGTACAGATTTTATGTTATACAAGCTGTTTGTTATACAAGGGTCCACTGTATTACATAAAACTACAGCCATTTGCTGTATGTGTGGCATTTATTGTACCCATATCTTACATTTATAGCAAAACCATCACTACTGGTTACTGTTTTATTTATTTATTTATTTATTTGATTTATGTACCGCAACCATCTAGCAAAAAAAAAAAAAAAGCTACTCTGGGCAAAATGTATGTGAAGCTTAAGTGTTGCATTTCATTATGAAGATGCTAACACAAATGGACCAGATAAACAAATGACTACAGGAATGAGTGCAAACAGAAAGGGCTGAAGGCTTACCATTACATAAGGAGTCCTGAACAGTGAAAATATTGGCAAGAGGCAATATTAGCATAGCTGTTAACAGTGGTTACAGCCAAGAACATGGCTTCATAGCAGTGTGAAGGTGATAATACACTCTGGTTTCTTGCAAGTGGTTAGAAGATCTAATGCCTACACCATACCTTTACTCAAAGCATATTGGGAACCCCCAGTTAAAGACATTGCTCTCTAGAAGGAAAATTAATTTTCATAGCTTCTATGTAGAAGTTTTATCTATGTTGCCTTAAGAATTCTGGATGAATGTAGAAAACGCTTACCAAAAGGACAATTGCTTTGGCTCAGAACTGGAGAACTGGGATTTCCACAATTCCCCTCCCATTTCCTTCCTCTAGAGCCCTCGAAATGTGTTTCATCAAACTGGAAAAAATCTTATGGAGCAATTTTCAGGTGGCACAAGGAAGAGATGGAAGGGGAGAAAGTCTCCTTACACAAGCAAGCCCCCAGAATTATTCATCATCATCATCATCATCCTTCATAATTTGTCATGCCACACCATTACAGAGAGAGACCTGTTACTCTGAAGCTGATAATGACTACTTCATAATATGGCCTGGTTTTTATGTGGAAGTCTATCCAGGTTATAAGGTCCAACTTATATAGTTAAAAATAACAGTGGAACAGCTTGATTTACACTGAGTAAAGACAAAATATGGAGATGGATTCAGGGATGATACAACGAAATCCAACTTTGGACCAATACAATAACTTGAAAGTCTCTACCATTTAGATGCCCTTGCCACAGAATCCATAACACTCACTTGTCTAGGATGGGTAACAAGCTACTGTTACAAAGCAACAGTAAGATTCATATACCCTTACAAACGCTAAAATGATTTGCATAAAGCTGTCGGGTTATAATATTCTTCAACAGAATATATTTGTCTCTCCTTTTTGTTTTCCTGGATAGGAAACTTGGTTTGTAATGATTTAAGATTAAAGGGTACTTAGTTCGCACACAAGGAAAGTCCTTGTTACAGCTTTTCTGCAGTCACAGATTCTATTGTCAGGCAAAATCATTAAAGCCCCCCCCTCAAGGGACCACATCTGTTTTTTTTTAATATGTTTGTTTTTGCTTCTGGATCTTTAACTGCATCTTTAGTTGCTAGGTAACCACTGACTCAGTATATACCATTATCAACATGCATAAGAAAGAACCTGACATCTGCTTCCCATTTGGGAATTCTGTTGGGTAAAGCAAAGCTGCAAACCAACTTCTCCCCAATACTGTACATATAATTCTCAGTCTCACAGAGCATAGGGTTGTTTTTTTAAGTAAAGCAAGTTGTGACGTCAGCATTATAACTTAAGATTCTGATATGTCATAAGACAAATGCATAGTAAAAGCTACTGCAAGCAGTTCACCCAGAATCACTCAATTGAGAAAGTAGGGGGAATCAATATACACATTATACCCACAGGAGAAGCAAATGTCTCATCCTATTGTGCTAAATGATTGCTATGGAGGTTTATGTTCACAATTAAATTGACAGACAACATCAATGCTGCAAAGACTGGAGAATCTTTTAGATATTTATAACCAGCTAGCCTTTATGCGACACTAAAAAAATAGCAACTGTTCATCATTCCCTAAATTGAACTGCAGAAATGGGGAATGTGTGGTCCTTCAGATGACTGGAAGCCACATCAAACCAGAATATCCACTGATATGGAAATTATAATGAGAAACAGGGATCTTGTTGTCTTCCACCTTGTATTGGAATTTGCATATAATAAAACTGTCCAGAAGGCCCCAAGATCCTCACCTCTCTTCTGATTCTATTCACCTATTTTTTCACTTTTCATCAGCTCCGTTTCATGAGATTATGGGAACAAGGAGGCTTCAACTCCATGATGTAAGAACACAACATAGGACAAGTTTAGCTGGATAAGTCTAAGGCCTATCCAGTCCAAAGTTCTGTGTCCATGGGTGGGCAGCAGGTAAACATGAGACTCCCAGAAGGACATGAGAGTAATTGTGTCCTCCACAAATAATAGCCACAGGCTCATGTCATGGGAAATCATGGCTGCATCTAGATGAGCAACAAGCAGTCTATTGGCAACATGCACACCCAAGGAGCCCAAATATGACCTCCCAAAGAGTCTGCGGCAGCTAGAATTTGTGATTGCTCCACCCAGGTGTGTGTGTGCGCACACACGTGCATGCATTTTTAATGTGGGCCCAAATTGATGACCTCCTTCTACCGGTCTACAATAGAAAGTGTCCTTACGTACTGCATTACATTCTAGTATGCTGGTTTGACAGCCGTGGAAAGAAAGACTTTACAGAGGGTAGTGAACACAGCACAAAACATCATGGGCTGTCCCCTGAGTCCACTGGATGACATCACCAGGGACTGCTGTCTTAGGAGAGCAAGGAAAATCATCAGAGATGACTCACACCCGGTCAGCACTTCTTTACTCTCCTACCCTTGGGTAGGAGATACAGAAGTATAGCAAGCCACACCAACAGGCTAAAAAACAGTTTTTATCAGTGGGCTGTTCGACTGTTAAACGAGACGTGATAACTCATGATAGACTCGTGGGGCTGGTGAATTGTGCAGCAAGCATACAGTGTGAAATCAGATTGAATGGCTTTTTAGTGGGATGGTGTTGGGGGGGATGGAGGGAGGCTCAGCCAATTTCACAGTACGCTGGATGTAGAATGACAATAAAGGTTATTTTAAAAATTCTTTGTGCACTCTCAGGACACAACAGTCACTTTCACCATGTGTCCCCAAAGATCTTCCCATCTATAAGACACTGCCATAAGACACCCCTGACTTTTAAGACCCCAAATTAATAGAATTAATAAATTCTCCTTGAGGTCTCCTCCACCACCCCCACTGTTTCCTTTCCATGTTCTGAAGACTCCTCTCCAATCTGCTTTTTGCAGGGTTGGCACCTTCTTTTCAGTGTGGAAAGGCACTTCCTAATGGGCTGCTCAACCTCCAAGCCTTTCCCTGCTGAAAAGAAGGCTCTGATCCTGCAAAAAGCAAAGCAGAGAGGAGTCTTCAGAACGTGGAGAGTAAACAAGGGCTTCCAGAAAGGAAGAGAAACAGCAAGGTCCATTTGGGTTCTGCTCCACCCCAGCCCTCAAGAAAGGCTTACTTCTGTGTATACAATGCCTCTTAACTTTTATTGTCATGATTTTAGGGTGGGGGAGTGTCGTATACACAGAAAAATATGGCATGGGGATCATTTCAATTACAATTACAAAATCACATTTTGTAAGAAAGAAAATTTGGAGTGCATGTGGCCTTCTGAGGTCCAGGGAGGGGAGTGTGCAGCCCCCAGGCTACATACCTAGTAGTCATTAGTTAGCATTATTCACTATGAATTTGCATAACCCTCATTTGAAAGGCAGTCTGGTTGGTAGCCATTATCATATCTTGAGTTCCATACTTTATGCATTGTGTATGAGTAAGAGCTGTTTTACCTGTTTACATTTCTTTCCATTCAGTAGGTGGATGATTGGCTGTAACTTACAATATTTATTATTACTATTATTTATTTGTTTTATTTCTATACCGCCCATCTTCCAGCAGGAATTCTGGGTGGTTTACAGCAAAGTTAAAAACAGCGGTACAAAACAGGAAAAGAGGGGAAACCCCTCAGGAAGAGGCGTCACGGGGGCGGGAGAGAAAAAAAAATTAAATTAAAGGTCGCCAAATGCCTCCCTAAAAAGCATAGTTTTCAAAGCCTTTACTACAAGTAGGAAAAACTCTACCCATTTCCTCCACAACAGGCACACTTTTATACACCTTTATTATATCTTCCTTACTTACGTTTTCCCTGACTACTGATAGAAAACATCAAATACAGTAACCCACCCTTAAGCCACTCAGATTTTCAGCGGTCTCTTGGTTGTCCTTAAGCACATTTCAACTTCTTTGCATTTCAAGGACTTGGCTGCCTCCCTAGTTGAGCTTCTTCATCTCACATGCTGGTCAAAATCCAGTTGGTTAGCATACTAAATCACAATAGAGTAGATCCATTAAATCATTTGGGAATCAACTCCTCTGTAAGTTCCATTCGTTCAAATGGACCAACTTTATTATTTATTTACAGTGGTACCCCGACTTAAGAGCAGCATGACTTAAGAGCAATTCAACTTAAGAGCAGAAAATGTTGGCATGTTAACTGCCGCCTTACAAATTTTAGATATGGTCTGCTCGACTTACTTTTCATTTTTTGGATTTTTAACTTATTTTTTCATTTTTTAGATAGGTCCCCCAACTTAAGAGTAGTTTGACTTAAGAGCATGGATTCGGAACAGATTAAATTCGTACATTGAGGTACCACTGTATTTATTTATTTATTACCTTAACTTCTATAGTGCCAAAAGCACTATACTGGGCAGTTTACAAGCAGCAAAAAAATATTTGAACATACAAACAATACATCTAAACACTAATAATAGTAGCATAACCCAAATGGCACCAAAGCAAATGTTCCAATCGTAGTGGCAAAAGAAGCTGGACATTCAGCCAATGTCAGTGTAAAATACCTACCTAACATAAGAACATAAGAAGAGCCATGCGGGATCAGGCCCAAGGCCCATCTAGTCCAGCTTTCTGTATCTCACAGTGGCCCCACCAGATGCATCTGGGAGCGCACGAGACATTGTGTAGGCACCTTCATTGAGCTGTCCACCAACACACCAAGATCTCTTTCCTGATCCGTCACGGATAGCTCAGAGCCCATGAGTTGATAGATAATGTTTGGATTCCCCCCCCATATGCATTACTTTACATTTGGCTACATTAAAATGCATTTGCCATCTTGCAGCCCATTCCCCCAGTTTGGAGAGATCCTTCTGGAGCTCTTCACAATCTTCTCTGGTTTTTACCACACAGAAAAGTTTTGTGTCATCTGCAAACTTGGCCACCTCACTGCTTATCCCTGTCTCCAGGTCATTTATGAACAGATTGAAAAGCACCGGTCCCAGATCCCTGGGGCACACCACTTTTCACTTCTCTCCATTGTGAAAATTTCCCATTGACACCTACTCTTTGTTTCCTGGATTTCAACCAGTTCTCAATCCATAAGAGGACCTTCCCTCTTATCCCCTGACTGTGCAATTTTCTCAGCAGACTTTGGTGAGGTACTGTGTCAAAAGCATTCTGAAAATCCAGATAGATAATATCCAAAAAGTAATGTTTTCAATTGGATTCTAAATGAATGCAGGGAGGAAGTCTGGCAAAGCTCTTCTAGGAGCTGATTCCATAAAGTTGGCGCCACTGCAGATATGGCCTTGGTTTCCCTCAGAATGGCTACATGGAGGGGACCTAGTCTGGGATGATCTGCTGGGTGATGCAGATGACATTGGAGAAAGACACTCTGACAAGTAACATGGTAAAAAACCATGCAGGGCTTTATATTTGAATGGAACTGCAACTTACTTAAGCAGAGTAAGTCACAGGTAAAACAGACCCATTTAAATCAATGGAACTTACAGAACAGTTGACTCTCCAAATCCCCATTGATCCAATGGGTCAACAATTTAGCACACTAAGCAACAGGATTTTGGCTACTGAAGTAACCTTTTTTTCTTGTGGGTCCCAATGTTTTCACAACTCTTCCTCAAAACCCTTTTTGTTTTCTTGAAATTCTTTTGTTTGAATTTGCTTGAAAAGGAAGGTTTTTCTTCTTCCCTGATCATTTGATTGACCCTGCTCGTTAAGCATGCCTGAGGACCCTTGGACCTCTTCCTAACTCTCCTAACCTACACAACAATGGGTCCAGCAAAGTCTATCGTTGTGGATGAAGTAATCCTCAAGTGCTCTGGAATGATTTCCCATCTTCCAAATTCCCTTTCAGCATTTTGTTTTACTTGACTAGCACAAGCTTGTCAGACGTGCCTCTTAAGTTCCACATTCATTTTATGGCACAGTTATTCAAACCAGAATAATTGACTAGCCTAACCTATAGGTCCCCAGCTCTGAAAGCTATTACAAATATGTCATGGAACAGAGGAAGCCACCTTGTAGCCGGAACAGCAGACTGGTTTACATCAATTAGAAGTGGCTTTCCAGTTTACAGATACAAATATTTCTTAGTCCATGAGATGATGCCTGGTATTAAACCCAGAAACTTCTTCCATTATATTGTAGCACCTTCCCATTTCTGTTGAAAACGACTACCTAAATTTTTCACAGTCACTCAGCTGCAGCATCATGCAGTTGCACCATTAATATTAACTGACGCCAACATGTTGAGAGTATTTCAGAAGAAGTTATTTCAAACAGAGATGCAATGAACCGGAAGGTTTTTTGTTCTTTACATTGATATCCTGTTCTATTTCTTGCCTCACATATGGCTGATGATGTCGTCTGCCATGGTGATTTTTTAAAATTAACGAGGAATGCTATTGGAGGCAATCGGAATGGGGAGAGTATAAATAAGATTTCAGACAATGTTTCCCATCCTTCCATCTTGTTTTAAAACAGTTTAAATAAACGAACACTTTACTATACTTGTAATGTGCCAACAAATTCTTTGTACTTTTTGCTGATTAGTAACCAAGCAAAATAACTATCTTTCAAAGAAAGCATGTTGAAACAATTCTTTACCTGTCTCAATAGTTTTTCTATGGCTGACATTACCATGAGTCCTCTCCAGACAATTGGTGCAGCCTCTTCTACCAAGAAACCCATAGACATACTAGAAAAGAAAAGCCATTTTTCCAGCATTCAAATATGAGATAAAGAACAAAATCAACCAATTAAAGTATGTAAAATGAATTGTAGACATTCACATACAGATTGCTTACCATGGAATTCCATAGTTCATAAGAGGTCTCATTAAGTTTCCTAAAATGAAAGATGTTTCAGTTACACCACTTCGGAATGATTATGTTAAACTCTGTCATACATGAAAAAAGTCTATAAGTCCCAGATACCTAGAAGAGTTGCACATATCCTTTTCCAATTTCTTCAAAGGAGAGTTCCAATGCAAATATAACGGCTAGTTAAAATTAGCAATAATTACAGCTTGTTGCTGTAATCTTTCTTAAGCTCCCTAATATACTGTAAAACAAAGGTTTAGCTGCCCATGCTAAGCTTGGTTTCAGACCATTTCTACAGAAAAGAATGAGCAATACTTGAAATGGGTTTGAAAGACAAGACAACTGCATTAAAATGACTTGCCTCAGGCAATTTTAATTGAATTAAGCACTCTGGAGGCTAGGTTGACCCCCTCCCTTTATTAATCGAGTGACAGGTAAAGACAATCTTGTTTAGACAAATGTTCAACTAACAGCAGTTTTTGCTCCTTTGTTTTTGGCACTGTTTTTGTTTATATGTATTTTTGATGTCTTAGGGTTTTTAAAATAGATTTAACAAACTGTTTTACTCCTGTTAGATGTTTAATTTCTTTTTATCATTATAATTTATTGTTGTTTGAATTAATTCATTTTAATAACTGTGAGCTGCCCTGGATACCATAATTGGGAGAAAGTCAGCATTAAAAAAAAACAGAATAAAATACAGTATAAATGTATTTAGACTCATCTCCTTTTCTCACATGTAGTTGCCAGTGATCACTCCTCCAATTTATGTTCAAATGCACAAAACCTAGTTAAAATGATGATTTGCTGCCCTTCATTCACAGTGGGTTAAGTATTCAGCTACAGTATAACAACAATGCAATCATCCACATAATGCCCTTATGTTACATCCACATAATATCCTTATATATACATTCAATTCATACATTCAAGATGCCATATCTTTTTTATTGAAATACTTTCACCAAACTGAAATAAGCTACAGTATTTTTATTTCTGTTTTAGTGTGGGGGTGTTGCCATGGCTGGTGACCTGAGCAGCCATCTTATCTCACCCAGTCCTTCCTGGAAGGTATGCTGGGCACGGAGACCACCAGATCTCAAGTGGGCACTTGGATCTGTCAGGTCGTTTAGAAAGAGGTGGCAGTTGCAGGGGAAAGGAAGTACTCTTGGACCGGAATCCTAATGAAGTTGTCAGTTCCCAAGAAGACAGCAAGGGCCCATGCCACCTCTAGAGACAACTCTGTGCTTGGACTGCAGCCAGCAAGTTCCTCCACCACTCTCACTGTCTACCAAGACTCTAAGGCCCACAGGGAAGAGGCACTGGAGCTCCAATGTCTGCATCATTTGCAGGAGGGTCAGCCCAGGGCCCAGACAAGCATCTAGGAAGAGTTATAAGATCTCTTTGCAAGGGGTCATGGGACACAAGGCTTCCACAATTTCTACTACAACTGGGGACAGGGAAGAGACTGAGTTTATGAAGGGCCAACAGTTGAACCATCAAGGATGGAACTGAGGGGAAGAGGTTGCTGGTGAAAGGACCATGTAACTACTGCTCTCCTTCCAATAAATTCAGAGTTGTCTCTACATTGCAGCCTGGAGACCATAGGCAACCACACAGAGGAGCAAGTAGAGGTAGCCTAACTTCCCCCAGTTTCCAAATAATTTATTTCCACACTTATATTAAGCAAGCCCATGTTGATTTGTACCCATCTTGACTCTTCAACATACAGTCCTGACAACTTTGCCTGATCCTGGCCTCTTGCAAATCTGTACATTACTCTTCATTTAATGCTCTTTGAAGTATTCAAGTTGAGAGGCAGTGATCAAGGCATAAAGCCGCACTTCCTGAATGAAACAGGACATCATGGAAATGACCACAATTCAGAGTCATAGAATCACAGAATCACAGAGTTGCCTTTATCAATTTCCATGTATTCAGGAAAGTATAAAGAACAAAAGGAGCACAGCTGGTGCTCTGCATCCAAACAAGCCACTGTCCAGTTTAGAAAGAGAAATTATGGAACCACATACAGTGGTAAAACCTGTATCTATACAGCTGGTCCCTTCCTGTGACCATAGACACCACATTAGATTGGAGACTCAAATTTAAAAGCAGCCTGGCATTAAATGCTATAACAGCAGTTGGAGTCAGAAGTCCACTTTCAGTGGCTAATAGCATTCTCTGTACTGTCGGCTGACAACTATTAATTTCTCCACTCCAAAATTATATTTTAGCACAAAAATATCGAGCATGCCCCTCCTCCATATTTGATTAAAAATAAGACTGCAGCAGACAAGCGTTTACTGTAAAGCTTACACAGAGGTTAAGGAATCCATTGCATCATGAACATGTGTGTGTTTTTTTGTTGGTAGAAGTGCATTGTTAGTTAAGATTTTTCACCACTCAACCCATTATAATCCACCCCCACAGTTTCTCAGCATGTCTCATCAGAAAAAAATATAAAAGGCAACCATGACAAATGATATCACTTGCCACAATATCATTCAAAGTGAGAAGTGCGGCATCGCGTCTGAATTCTTACTATATGACAGATGCACCAACTAGATGGCATATGAAATTAGACAACATATTGTAGGTAGCAGCAGATTAAAAGCAGAACTGAAACCTACCCATTATTATTTCTTAAACATAATTGTTGGCAACAAAAGCGTCAAATCTAGTCTCCCCAGAAGGACAAAAGATCTCACCACCCAAAAATCAAAACAATTGGGATTACCTTTCATACAAAACTATTTCTTTTTAAGTACAGTGACTGAATGGCTCCATGTATTGCTTTAAACATATGGATTTTCTCACGCCTTTCCCAAATAAAAGTTTGTCTCAGTTTTTAGGGATATGTTGACTCCAAAAAAGTCAAACTCCAGAATGGGAAATAGACATGCAGTGGTACCCCGGTTTACAAATGCCTCGGTTAAAGTAATTTTCTCTTCACCAAAATAAGTCTGTTTAAAATAATGCCTCCATTTATGCATTTTCCCCAGAAAACCCTGCTTTACAGATTTTCAAAAGGACTTCATTTCCCAGGATGCATTGCCCCCCATGTGGTTCCAGTTAACACAATTTCCGGTTTACGAAGCACCCAGCCAAATGGATTAACTTTGGAAACCGGAGTACTGCTCTATTGTATTTTATTATTTTACAGTATGAACATATGAACATAAAGAGTCACTCCTGCTCTTCCATTGGAACCTAAATGCCTCTATTGATAATAAAGTCATCAATATACAGTGGTACCTCCAATTACAGTGCGGCCCTCCGTTCCTTCCTGGAGGGCCACACTCAGCGTGTGAGCTTGGGGTGTTTTGGGGGGTGTTTTGTCGTCCCCCTGGACACTCTCTTGTGGGGTGCCTCAGGAGTCAACTCTCTCCCCAATGCTCTTTAACATCTATATGAGGCCGCTGGCTGAGGTCATCCGGAGTTTTGGAGCTTCCTGTCATCATTATGCTGATGACACGCGGCTCTATCTCACCTTTTCCACCTCTGTCTGCAGTGGAGGCCGTCCAGACCCTTAATCACTGCCTGGCTGCAGTATTGGACTGGACCAGGACTAACAGGCTCAGGCTCAACCCTGGGAAGACTGAGGTTCTGTTCTTCAGGGGTGGCCCGGATGGGTACAGTGGCCCTCTTCCCAGTCTGGGCAGGTCCGCCCTCCAGCTGGCAGAAAGAGTGAGGAGTCTGGGCATCGTCCTGGATCCAGATCTGTCCCTGGAGTCCCAGGTGGCAGCCGTGACCAGGTCGGCCTTCTACCATCTTAGGCTTATCACCCAGATTCGCCCGTACCTTGATGGGGACTCCCTGAGGACAGTGGTGCAGGCACTGGTCATGTCGAGGATAGATTATTGTAACTCTCTCTACATGGTGCTCCCCTTGAACCTTGTTCAGCAACTACAGCGGGTACAGAATGCGGTGGCCAGATTGGTGGTTGTTGTGGGCAGGTTTGACCGCATCACCCCCATTCTGGCTCGTCTGCACTGGTTGTCCGTTGCCTTCCGAATAAGGTTCAAGGTGTTGGTTTTGGTTTACAAAATCCTCCATGGCTTGGGTCCTGATTATTTGGCAGAGCGTATCTCCCTACAATCAGGGCTGGCCCGACCCACCTGTTCCTCTATGGCTCTCTCGCTCCGGGTGGCCACCCCTAGGGAGGCCCGTAGGGTAGCAACTCGCAAACGGGCCTTCTCGGTAGACGGCCCAGTGCTTTGGAATAAACTACTGAGCGAGATACGCCAGGCTCCTTCATGGGCATCCTTCAGGAAAGCCGTTAAAACCTGGCTGTTCAGGGATGCCTTTGGCAACTGCTAGGATTGCACCAAGTCCTTTTTTTCTTTCTGATTGTCTAGTTTTATGCCTCTTGCCTAATACCTTTCTTTTTTTAACTGAGGTTTTGTTTTTAATCTTTTTGTGTGATCCGCCCAGAGTTCCCGTCGGGAAATGGGAGCAGTATATAAATGCAAAAATAGAGAATATATATAAATTAATCCATTCCAATGGCATTTTCTTAATTGAATTTTTTTGTATCTTGAAACAGGGTTTCCCATAGAAATGCATTGGAAACTGATTAATTCATTCTAAATGGGAAATCAGTCCCCCAAATGCAGAAACCACAGTAACAGGCATGCAAACAACAGAAGCTCAGCTCCCTACCTTTAAAAGTCCCCCAAACAATGTCAAATAGTTCCAGAATGGCTCCAAAACAGGCAGTTTGTGCAGATCATTGAAAATAGAAGATCCGGTTCTCAGCTTCCCTTTTCAAAATGGCTCCTTTTTTCCAATTGCAGCACTGTAGTGGGGGGTGGCCACAAGATGGCAGTATTGCCGTAGTAAACAAGCAGGAGCCATTTTGAAAAGGAACCTTTACTTTCTGTTTCCCTTTCATAACTTGAAAAAAATAGGGCTAAATTTTCGTATCTTTAAGCATCCCATTCCCATGGATTTCCCTTCATGATGAATTTTTCATAATTAGGGGCATACGTAAATCGGGGTAACACTGTATTTACTATTTAACCACCTTAAGATATTTTTAAAATATATGGTTAGTTTAATGCACAATAGATGGGAAAATGAGCCTTCTTAAATGAACAGTAGTGTTGCAAAAACACAGTAACATTCCTATCTATATAAAGGGATCATTGTAAAAAACTGTAAAATGCATATAGTTTGCTGCTACCCTAGCTCATGAAAATTTAAGTCTGCTTAGATAGATATTCAAATAGACAACTCCAAATACTACCAGTTAAAAGACACTGGATTCTGTTGTTTGTGTAAGGCTTGTATGAGTCACCACAGCTAACTACCAAAGTGCCAGATCCATCTTCTGTCATGTGCCTAGTCATGTACCCATTTGTACTCCTCAGAAGCACTACAACACCTTGTCAATTACCCACAACTATCCACAGCAACCTAAATATTGGCAGACACCAACAGAATTCCAAACATTGTACACTTATTCCATTCCACGGTGCTGATGATGAACTCTAAAGCCCTAAATGACTTGGTATCTGGATAGTTCTTAGATAACACCTGCCTGATTGTTAAGATCTGCTTAATCATTAAGCTCTCCATGTCCTGCAATAGCAGATATATTGAAAGAATAGATAATAATCCATTATGCAGGGACAAAGAGGGGAGCTATCCTGGCTTCAGCAACTCAGCATTGAAATGCTCTCCCTTTAGAGGTTAAACTCATTTTGGCACAAGATTAAAACAAGGATATCCAGAAAACCCTTTGGGAACCAAGCATCATGGCTTTAATAGGTTGTGGAGGCCTTTTAAAGGTGATTTATTACACCTCAAGCACACAATAGCTAGAATATTTTGGTCTTTTAAAGTTTTTTAACCACCACCACCCTTTTTTGGCTAGAGGGCTCAAAATCAAAATGCACAAAGCCATGGAGCTAATAATGGGTACCTCATGCAATACCTTAGATCGCACCCACAGGTTTCACAGAGGTCTCAATTTAACTTGCAAACAAGCAAGAGGTCTAGCAAATGTTGAAAGACAACTAAGCTGCTTTCAGTGTAGGAAGCTGAGATCTTACAAGGCTATTTTGACTGCAAACAGCATTTGTTTGGCAGCACTAAAATCAAAGCTACATCAGCAAGAAGAAGGTGAAAGAGATAAAACACGCCAAGAATCCAAGTCAGACAAATGTCGCTGCAAGTCTAACAAATTATTAGAGTAAAAGCAACTGGAACAAGGATTTCTTGCTTCTTTTCCAGTTGCCTGATATGGAAATTCAATTACAGCAATAGCATTAAAAGAGCTGCCCTATTTCCTCTCACATTTCTGATTTAATTAAGATTCCCCCCCCTCCTTCTTAACAAAATTTGGGCCGATTTGTGATGTAGGCCATTTATAAAACTCTATTGTGCAACTGTTCTGCACAGCCCCATTATGTTAAATGCACTTCCAATATACACCTCTGCTGCTTGTGGAATCAGAAGGCCATTCCTATAGCTGTTCTGCCTCGTCCAATTATTAAATTGCTTTCCAGCAAAAATACTGTTCATGGAATATATTTTGCTCATTTCTTGGTATCAATGCACTGGATAACATGGGTTTATAGTTAATCCTAACTACAACAGATTCACTGGATCAGATGTAGCAATATAAGTGCTAATGAACAAACTCCCATTCATTCAATATATCTGCTGCAGTTGAGACTAGCAATAGGATACAGCCCATGGATTAGATAGAGAGTGTGTGGATTTTCCCCGTTTTGATTCTTGCAACTTCTTTTACTATCAGGATCCAAAAATAGTTTAAGCTCTGTCTTATTAAGCATATGCAAATGAAGCTGAACAATATTGTCAAATACGCCCACCATCCCATTGCCATCCCAGCTAGCACTATAATTCAACATCCGACCATTTATTCATGGGTTGCCATTATGCAAGAGAAGAATAGGTCACTTAAATAAATTCAGTACTGGTATAAGCCAGGGACAGGTCAGTCAAGGACCTTGACTATTTTTAAACTACAAATTAAACAAGCTACCTTGAACTAGATGTACATTCCTAAAGTTTCCGTCTAAGAATTTTTCTCCAACAACCCTAAAAGATAAATGATTCATTTCTCTGGAGTAAAGACAGAACAATTAATACGATAGCTGTGCCAATCGCAGAAAGTTTTCAGGGCACCGTGGCTTTGGCATGTACTCCTTTTCCCAAGAAGTTGGAGCACAAACTGAAACCCTAGTGGTTCTGTTGTCCCTTGCAGCTAGGGAACAGTCCCAAAGGGAATGGCAGGAACTAACCTGCTCCTGACCGGCCACCAAGGGAGGCAGAACTGTCAGGTGGCAGAAGAACTAACTCCCATGAAAAGAGAGACAGTTACCCCAGAAGCTATAGATACCACTGTGCTGGGGTGGAGATACAGTAGATGTCCCTGCACCAGAGGTAAATACTGATTTCACATCAGAAGAAGTAGATGCGGAAAACTCCTCTCAGACACTGATGGAACATTTCAACCTGAGATAGAGATGGTTGAGTGGTCAATCATCTTCATTACGGTCTCTTAAGTGCAGGATCCACCACACTGATATGGGCAAATAGGAAACCAGGTGCACATGATATGGACATTTTCATAACTTGGCTTTACAGCTTGGTTACACACCATGGGAGCCTGTTATTATCTGACTATGTTCCAGCAGGGTAAATAACTTGAGCCATGCATGCACATTCTGGTATTAAAACCATACAGCATTATCTCGATCTGTAGTGCTTTTGTATAATAGGAATGTACTGTCAACTCAATTCTGACCTATGGCAATTCTCCTAAAGTTTTCTAGGTGTAAAGTACACATAAATGATTTACCAATCCATGCTTCTGGAGGTGCTTGGGGGCTGTATGGCTTGGCCAGGATCATACAGGTAGCAGGACACGTATCCCCATCAGCCACACAACTTCCAAATGATCTCAACTAGCCCCTCCCAAATGGCAGAGTGGGGATTCAAACTCACGGTCCCCAGCTGCTCCAACTCACTGGCCTACAGCAACTTTTCTACTCCACAAAAATCAACGAAATAAAAGTTGCTTTCCAGGTCAAGACAATTTTATTACAGCTCAGAACTCTAGAACAGTGCTGAGACTGTTGACTAAACACTTAATGACTCCCTCTTGTTCTTAACAGAAAGTTGATTAATCAGACAGGAATGAAAGGGCTGTTCCTACTAACCCATCTCTACCATTCCCACGAACAAAAAAAGTGAAAACATCTATAAGAAACAACCTATGGTATAGAGATATCCCCTTGGAAGAGATTAAAAAGCACCCCAGACAGCTTCCTGCACAGGGTCACTTGAGAAGCATTGAACCCCAATCTATGCGGGGAAGCCCCGGATGAAAGAGACAATGGATCCCATGAGACTTGATGCACAGGAAGCCAGCTTGCTCTTATCTCTTCCCCCTCACACTAGCCAGCAAGGCCATGAGATGGTATATAAGGAAATAACAAGCTGTCTGGTAGTCATTCATCAAGACCCCTGCTATGTGACACTGCTACGTCAGAGAAGCCCTTCCCAGGAATGCACCAGCCTACACCATCCTGACACGTAAACCCTGTCTCCACCTTCTCTGATGCTCTGCTATTATACCAAGAAAGAGTCTGGACTCGTGGTGCCAGAGGAAGCTGTTGCATGAGGCCTGGATTGTGGAACCCAGTGATGTGCCTATGTGGAATCATTCCTACACTATGGTATACACAGTATGGGCAATCCGGGTTTTGCATTGCAACAAGGAACATATTTGCAGGCATTCCCCTTGATATATGAACTTTAGGGAACAGATCTTCTTCCGCCAAGGAAGAAACAGAAGATTCTACTTTTCCTTCTGAATTAACGTGGCGATCTGCTTAATATGCATCTGGGATGAGATGGGAATTTTGTGACCCATAGCCCCATCCTGACTGCTTCTCATTGGTCAAATATTTTTATTTGTATTTTTTTCCTTGTTAAGAACAAGCATTATTCTATGTTTTCCTTCCGAGTCACTGAGGAAGTGCAATTCCCGACTTAATTGCTGTCCATCGCTCTCCACCAGAAAAAGGCCACAACCACTACATTTTAAAAATGGGAAGTGACTAGAAAATAACTTCTAGTTTCAAAAGAGTCACAGTGAGTGTCGCATGTAGTGATTGGAGGAATGACATGGCCTTGACCTGCACACCTTCACAGGTACCCATCCCTGATCTAAGATCTCTTGGTTCCCATACTACCAGCCTGCTGCATTTCCATCCCAGAAAAATGACACAGAAGCTAAACAAGTTGTCAGAACAGGGACAAAACAATCTCACTTACTCTACTCTGGAAGTTCGCTTGGTCTCCTCCAGCAAAGCTGAAGGGACTGAAGCTAGGAGAGATACATAGAATAGTACTTGCCATGTTAGTACTGCAGCATAAATCTCAGCCAAAACAAAAAAAAAGCCACTAATTGCAATGTCAGCAATTGACAATGACATGGCTTGGCATGAGAGAAGAAATATCAGAACTCATGTTTTAACTAGCATCAGTTCGCCACAGAATCTAGATGTATGATGGTGCAAATATTCAACTGGATTTTGGCCATAGTGCTCCTGGCCAGCCTGCAATCCACTGTGGGCCAGAACTGCACTGACATATCTCCAATGCTTGTTCAGTGGCTGTATCCTGAACTGACTATATTTTTAAACAGCCTTTAATAGGAGTCTCCATGTATGATGCAATACAGTACACAATCCAAATATTACTGGCACATGATAACTATATTCATTTGCAAGACAATCCTTGAAATAATGTCATACTTTAACTTATACTGCCTAGAATATTTGCATATCAAGATTTCCTTATAAAACTGCTATTCTATAATTCCGCCCCTCCTACTTAATGAGTGATGTTTACCCAACTTACTTGACGTCACTTCTGGATTTCCTTTCAAATTCATCATTTTGGGTATGGAAGGCCCATAAACATCGGCATCCAGCAAGCCAACTGCTTTGGTCTACAGAAATAAAATACATACTATTACATCCTTCTTCAAGTAATAGGCAAAAGCAAGCACCATAACTGTAACCAACATTAAGTTTATTGAAGTAAGACTCAATAAGAATCTTGTGTCAACATAAACACTAAGTTTTATTCTAAATAAGCATTTATGGATTCAATTCACTTCTTCAGATATAGGAAGGCAGCAGCCCATGAAAACTTATTCCAGATACTGTAAAACATTTTTTTAGTCTTTAAGCTTGCATAAGAATCTCAGTTGGTATCAGTGCAACAGACTATTGATCAACACATTGAGAAATTTAAACATTAACTTCATCAACAACTATGGTTATATTTTAGCCACAATAGTGGTACTTCAGAAGTGGCATGCATTACACTTGATAGCACAAAATAGTAAGGGAGAGCCACATACAGTCAACAGTCACAGTAATGATAATTAAATCAGCAATGATAATCAATGCAAAATTAGACTCAGATCCATAGACTCATAGAATCATATAGTTGGAAGAGACCTCAAAGGCCATCCAGTCCAACCTTCTGCCATGTAGGGACCCCTATCACAATACTTCTGACATATGGTCATCCAGCCTTTGCTTAAAAATCTCCAAGGGAGGAGACTCCACCACCATCCATAGCAGTATATATTTCAATGCCAAACAGCTGTTGCATATTATGTTATTAGAGTGAATGGAAGTCAAGTTATATGTGTGGAGAGAGAGAGAGAGAGAGAGAGAGAGAGAGAGAGAGAGAGAGAGAGAGAGAGAGAGAGAGAGAAGTTATTATAGAAAGAGATAAAGCATTTGAAACAGTGGGGCCAAATGGCCATAAAATGTAATACATGTGTATTCAGAACCTGGGTAAATGTAAGTTAACATAAGTTATGACATAATATTAAACTGGTTTAGCATTACAAGAGAATATTCAAATAAAGAGAGGGATAATTACATTATTTAAGAGAAAAAGCATTCTCAATCAAATAAGGTCAAATTCAAGATCTCTGCAAACAAGTTTTACGCCATTAGCTTCTTATTAGTGCCTACGTTTTAGCTGTTCAGTTGAAAAATAGCAGCCATACTTCAAAATCCTAGTGAGTTTCTCCAAAGCTGAAAATCCTATTAGTCCTACCACTTGCTCAAGTGTTGCCATGACATAAACGGTGATGTCCATGGTGCAACCCACCACAGGTACAAGTGGTGCAAATTTGCATGGCTGGACTTTTCATCTAGCAGAACCAATAGTAACATTGGGCACTATGGTCTAGCAGTAGTTATTAAGAACATAAAGATTCTTCTGGCACCTTAACAACCAACACATTTTATTTGTCGTAAGCTTTCATAGACTATAGCTCAGTTCTTCCAACATATCTGAAGAAGAATGTTTCTGAATACATCTGAAAAAGAAGCTATACATACAGTATCTCAAAAAGTAGGCTACAGACGATGAAGACTCATAAGGACTGCTGCCTAGCTCAGCGGTTTAAGTCTCAAAACCAGGGGTTGGGAGCCCAATTCCCAACTGTGCCTCCTTGTCAGGTCTGGACTTGATGACTCATAGGATCCCTTCCGGTTCTGCATTTCTAAGGTTCTTCTTTTTTCTTAGCGCTTGTTCCACTTGGTGATGGGGTCTGTTATTCTGATTTTTGCCTTCCACTTGGCACATTCAAGGGCTGGGTCCGGTTGTCAAGGGTGTTCAGCCGATGCTGTTTCAGTCACCCCCTCAATCAGGAACTGCTGACCTCCAGGGTGAGACCTTTTTTGGCCAGAGTTTCCTCATTGGCACACAAAATGTGCCCATACCAACATCCAGTGGTACCTCGACTTACAAGTGGCTCGACAACCGAGCAATTTGACTTATGAGCGGAAATCATTGGCAATCATTGGAAATGGATTTCCGAACAAACCTGAGTTATGAGTGGAAATCCATTTCCAATTATTTCCTTTCAGTACGATCTCCGCCCCCGGGAGGCCAGTGGCATATACAGTACAATGCTGTATACTGTACAGTATTGTATATATCAAGGGCAGCAAAAGGCCACTCACCGCAGCTCCAACAAGCAGCTGACTTTGACAATTTGGACTGTCATAGTCGGCTGGGGGATTGCAGAGATCAGCCTTCGGCTGCCCTGGATCGTTTTGAATTCCCCGCTGCACAAGCACTCTCACTGGTGCAGCAGAGAATTTAAAAGGATCCAGCCTTCCTCCTCCTCTTCTTTACACAAGACTTGGAGGAGGTGGCGATGGGCAGCAAATGCTGCTCTCTGCTCCACATCGACAGTTAACCTTGACAGGTCTGATCTATCAAAGTCAGCAGTAGTGCGGAGCGGAGAGCAGCGCTGGTAACCTCTGCAACCCCTCTTGATTGAGGGGGCTTGGGACAGCCATCCCATACGAATGCATTGAAAACCTATCTCTCCAGAACGGATTAATTGGTTTTCATTGGAAGTCCCACTTAGAGTGCATTACAGTAGTCCAGCTGGGACATCACTAGGGCATGTGTCACCATGGCCAGAGCAGGTTTCTTAAGGAACGGGCATAACTGGCATACTAGCTTTAATTGTGCAAATGCACTCCTGGCCACTGGTGTGACCCTGAAGCTGTGCTTCCTGAAGCTCTTTTTTCAATTGAAGGGTGACCCCATCCAGGACAGGAAATATTCTCTCTTGTTCTCCCTTTCGACTGACCAGCAACACCTGTGTCTTGCCTGGGTTTAATTTCAATTTGTTCATCCTCATCCAGGTCATTACTGCAGCTTTTGTAGCCATATAACTGGTTTGTTTTTATGCAGCAGCCTAACCTGGCATTGGCCTAAATCCAACTCCTAATCCAGACTATAGTAAAAGCCAGAATCTTATCAGTGTTTGCATAAGGTTTGCAGCCAATTGGCAAGGGGCTGAATTGTCTCTTGGTAGCATGCCTGGTCAGACACCTGACTGTGCAACTCAAGACACAGCCAGGTGCCTTGTTAATTAGTAGCTTTTAAGTGCAGCAAGTTATGAACACCTCACTTGAACACCAACAGGACTCTGGACACTGAATCACTGCAGTGGATATAAAGGTTAACTTGCCAATCAGTAATTGATTCAGTGGGTCTAATTAGCTGTGCATTAGGATCTGCCTTTGGACCACTGCAACTAGGATTATAAAAGAATGTGCAGATCAGGACATACAAGCATTATCTCCCTTGTAGCACGAGGCATGGTTTGCTTGTTTTAGATTTGTCTCTGTAAGTTATATCTTCACCCTGCAGGCACAGCACACATTAGCAGTTCCTGATCTCTATTCGCAGCACTCCATTTCCTCAAGGGGTTCTGATATTATTACCTTCAGGTCCTTTCCATTGTTACAATCCTATAAGGTTTTTTAACAGGAGGTTGCAAACAGGATGATGGAGTATAATTGCGCTCAGTTCCTACGTACTGTTGGATAGTAGGTAATAAATTTGTGGGAAAGGAGGTTTCGATAAAACCTAAATAATGCTTTCAAACCCTAAGAGTGGTTAGACAAAGAAGGCAATGACTTTGGAAGCCTATAAATTGACTGCCTGGGATCTTAAGAGGAAGATGGATAAAAACTGTGACTGAAACATAGTGGCTCTGGATGAATCAAATGACAGACTGTTAATCATTTCTGGTAGAACATATTAATTTTATCAGTACAGTGGACCCTTGTATAACAAATGGTTTGTATAACAAAATCAGTACTGTATAACATAAAAAAATTCTGGAGATAGAGAAAATTTTCTTAACAGAATTGTCTATGGGGCGAAGCCATACAACAGAAAAATGGTTTTGATTAGGGATTATTGTTTTCAATGCATTCCTATGGGAAATTTGTATAAAGGAAAATTTGTTTAACAGAATTTTATTTGGAATGAATTAATTCCTTTATACAAGGTACCACTGTATTGTATACAAATCATAGAATAATGGAGTTGGAAATAGCTTATAGGGCCACCCCTGGCTCAATCCAGGAATCCAAATCAAAACAGACCTGACAGCTGGTTGTCCAATTTTCTCTTGCATGCCTCTAGCATCGGAGCACTCACCACCTCCCAAGGAAACTGGTTCCATTGTCGTACTGCTCTAACAGTTAAGAGGTTTTTCTTGATATTCAACCTAAATCTAGTTTCCTCTGGCTTGAGCCCTTTATTATGTGTTCTGTACTCTGTCTTGGCCCTACCCCTCCTCTGTATGACTACCTTTCAAGTATTTGAAGAGTGCTATCATGCCTCCCTTCCGTCCCCTCTTCTCAAGGCTAAGCATGCTCAGCTCTTTCAGTCTTTCTTCGTAGGGCTTGGTTTCCAGTCCCCTGATCATTCTTGTTGCCCTCCTCTGAATTTGTTCCAGTTTGATGGCATTTTTCTTAAGTAAGAAGAAGGATACAACACACACAAGGATGGAGTGTATGATGACCAATGTTTTAAAACCAAGACGGCACATGTTCTGAGCAACAACACAGAACCAAATGGGTATTTAAAATAGTCACTTTTGTATATACTCCATAGTTCCATGTAACAAACGTATTTTCCACTAGATATGAGAAGGTACAGGAGACATGCCAAGCCACAAAGCCCTATGGGTTAGTAGTCAGGAAGCGGCACCATGGACGCAATACTGGAACAATGAACCAGCACACTTGAGAAATGTGGAAAGACAGGTTTTTAAAATGTGTAATCATGGTAATTTAGCCTTAAAGAATGATAGTGTGGTTCTCCAACTAGACAAAATTATGGTTGAAAATCATAATGAGCAATTAAATAACGGGACTGTTTTGCATGATGATGGTTCAAAAAGGTGGGTGGATTTAACTTTGGTACCTAGAATCATCCTGAAGGAATCAACCCTTAGATGCAATGGATTTTATTCAATGCTATAGAATACAAGTCCACTTACATACACAGTGGGTTTTTCCTGACCCTCCCTTGCCCCTGCAAAACCCAAACCTTTTTCGGATGCCTTTTGGAGAGTTGATGAGTGTGCTTCAGCAAAGGAAATCACAGGAATTTAGAAACCTATGTGGGAACTTTGTTCTGTTTCTGCAATGCAAACGTGGATCACATCTTGAACTAGTTATTTTTTGGGCTAAAACTCCAAGAAATCACCTTGGTAGCTGGGGAATTCCGGGTTTTGTTGTCCAAAATATAACTCTACCAAGCTGTCCTTTGGCCAAGTACCAGAACAGAGGGAACTCGAGAAAGTTATTGTGCAAAACAGCATTTGCATTGTACAGTAAATCTAAAGGATTTGATATCATTATGGAAAGGTCTGGAAAGGTCTCCTTGTTGCCTTTGGAGGTCTCTTTCTTGGGCAGGTAAGATACACTGTATCCTAATTTGCTCTCAAGCAGGAATTGCATTAAAACAAGCATAATTAAACAGGAAAGAAAAAAATCCAGGAAAACCCCAAGGACAAAAATATTATGATATTTAAAGGCCAATAAGTGTTTCAAAATGAACCTTTGTAAATCAAAATCCACTTCTATGTCTGAAGAATATCTTACCAACCTGCCAAGAAAGACTAAGACATCCATTTCTTTGGAAACTCCTAGAATTGCTACTGGCATCTGTTCTCATGCCTTTGAAAAGAAAGTTAAGACGCATCTTTTAAAATTAGATTTCCAAATTATTTGTAGTGCCATTGGTTTAATGGCTTATCAACATGTTTGTTTCCGTTTTAATTAAATAGTGTTTTAAGTTAGGTTTATTGTGCCTCTTATTGAGGGCTTTTGACAAAATACTGAAATATTTATCAGTTCAGAAAATAAATGCTTCTGAGCATAAAAATCTGAAGGCCAGCAGAGCAGATAAAGTGACAGGCTAGGACTCAGGGGACTCCAATGCAAATCTCTCCTTAGTCATTGAATCTCTGTGTGTGTGTGTGTGTGTGCGTGCGTGCGTGCGCGCGCACACACACACACACACATGTAAGTAAAAGAGAGCTGACTGCACATAACAGCAGATAGTTGTTTTTATTCAACTTCCTTTAAAAATCAGGTGCTGAGAGTAGAAATACATGGCTGGTTCTTTCAATGCCAAAGTGTAAGCAGTGAGGACCCACACAGATCTGTACTGGGACCAGGCTTTCTAATATGTTCATAAAGGGGCTAGAAGAAAGGATGTACAGTGAGTTTGTTCACAACACAAAATAATATACTGTATAGCAGTGTGGACAACAATTTATTTATGAAGTGCACCAAAAGAAATCTTCCAAATCAAAAGGAACATGCATTAAAATGACAAATGAATTTAAATTAAGTAAAAAGGGATGCATATTGGGCTACTAAAATCCCAATTTAATATATAAACTGGAAGGATATAAGCTGGTGGCCACTGACTAAGGGGGCGATGGAGCTATGTTGGGTAGCTTGAAGATGTTGAAGTCTATGCTCTAGGCCCTGGCTACTGTAAAATTCTGAAATCTATGTTTGGGTGCCTGTTGGGATGAGTTACGAGTGCCATTTAATGTGGCAAACAGATCTGATTAATGGGGCCCAATGTAAGTCCCTGCACACTTCCTGCTCATTTTCATCTGACTTGTGTAAAGGATTTAATTTGAGTCCTAAGTAACATGTGTCCCATGTTGAAACACAACTGACTACAGACAAACACTATACGTTCAAAGGCTAATAGTACCAAAGAGTTGTTGCTGATCATTTCTATACATAGTTGGGCAACTGTTCCCCTGTGGCGATGTGAAGGTTTGAAATTATGTATAGAATGTTAAAATAATTAGGAGGACTATAAAAAAACGCAACCATGAAAATGTAATGTGCTTTAAAAATGAGGTTTGAACAGTTGCATGTGAACAGTCACTGCAACCAGTTCTCCATTAACACTATCCACAAGTAAATTCACACGGCCTTGCAAAAGAATCTTCTGTAGCAAGCTGACAGTTGAATATATGAACAACTGGTAGGAAAAATAAAAAATTAGGGGGAGAAAAGCTCTAGATCAGGGGTCCTCAACCTAAGGCCCCGGGGCCGGATGCGGCCCCCCAAGGTCCTGAATCCAGCCCCTGGGACCAATTGCATCCCCCCCACCTACCCCGTTTTGTTAGCAAGCCAGCCTCCACAGCTGCTTTTGGACTGTGATCCGGCCCCCAGTGGTGTCTAGGTGGTGGTGGACCGGCCCACTGTTTGAAAACTTTGAGGACCCCTGCTCTAGATCCTGGAACTCCTAGAGGTCTAAAAAGTAAACAAAGTAAATTGAGCAAAATTCAGTCCCCCAAACTTCGTGATGCTTCGTGATCCTCGCATTTTACTCACATAGCAAAACCATGCCTAAGCACATTACTCCTGTACCAGTTTGCTACTATAGCATATGCTAAAATGTAAACAACTGAGTGAGACACAAATACAGGGAGGAAAAAGACAAATACCTATTACACACAGATACAAAGGAGCGTCTGACATCAAGTAGCAGAAGCAACACAGAGGCAGAAATGACATGGAGAATGGATTTTCCTTTATAAGTGGCAATGGCTTGGGTCAGAAAACCTAATACTGTATTTTTCTATGAGTATCCAGATATGCAAAAAGGGTTAAGATTGCTCATAGCTATAACACATTTTAGTAGTGCTGCCTAGACGCCCTAAGCACATCTGACCTCACCTGATTTCGGAAGCTAAGCAGGGTCAGCCCTGGTCCAGGGAATACCAGGTGCTGTAGGCGCTGGAGTAGGAACTGGCAGACCACTCCAGTATTCCTGCCAAGAAAACTCCGTGGACATGGAGTGTATACATATACCGAAGATGGAAGCAAATATATATATAACAATTTTAATAACATTGAAATCCAAAACTATTAGGGTTTAAAACCTAATGTGTGTGTGTGTGTGTGTGTGTGTGTGTGTGTGTGTGTGTGTGTGTGTGTGTGTGTGTGTGTGTGTGTGTGTGTGTGTGTGTGTGTGTGTATATATATATATATATATATGCATGTTAGGGTGGATTCGGGTTTCTTCCCGTGTAGAAATCTGGTTGTTTTGGCGACGTTTCGACGAGGTCTCACTCGTCATCTTCAGGCTGGTGTTCTGGCTTCTTTCTTCTTGAAGCAAAGCGTGGTCTCAGTTGAAGTCCTTCTATAAATACTGCTGAGGGGGTGTGGTTTGCTTGCTCTGTTGCTGATTGTAGGTTCGTTTGTTCTTTTGTGATCTGCTGTGTGGCTGAGGCGATCGTTAAGGGATTAACTGCTGGTGGGTTAGATGGCTGTTTAGAGACATCCTGTGTGGGTGAGGTGCTGGATGTGTGTCTATTAGCCTTTTGTTTCTTAACGACCTTGGTGATGGGTGTTCTGGCAGCATCCTGGTCTTTGGTGGAGTGGGGTTCTGTGTCTTGTGAATTCATTTTGGTCTGGCTACGGGTCTGTGGTCTCCCAATGTTTTTTTGGCGTGTGTAAGTGTGTTCCATGTGGTGACTGGAGTGGGGTGTAGCGGTAGATGGTACAGTCGAGGTTTTGTTATTGGATGGTGGTTTCGTTTCATCTGTGGGAAGGGTCCTAATTTGCTTTGGTGTGGATGGAAGGTGGTGGCATCTTGTGTCATTTTGGACCTGGTGTCAGTCTTTGTGACAGAGGCTCGTCTGTTGACCAGGGCTATTTCCAGATGTCAGGCAGGCGGGAGGTGTCGTCACGTTTATTCATGTTGTTTGGGTGTTTCTCTATTTCAATGGCTTCCATGATTATTCGACTGTTGAAGTGTTCAGTTTTGGAGATGAGTTTGGTTCTTTCAAAATCAATTTCATGACCTGTTGTTTTTATGTGCTGGAAGAGAGAGGAAGATTTTTTCTTCTTTTTTGACTGCGTTCTTGTGTTCTGCAATGCGTGCGCTTATTCTCCTGTTTGTCTGTCCGATGTATGTGGCTGGGCAGACTTTGCATGGTATTTCGTAGACTCCTTGGTTTTCTAGCTCAATCTTGTCTGAGGGGGTTTCTTAAAATGTTGGCTATTTTTTGTTCGGTGCAAAAGGCTGTCTTGATATTGTGTTTGAAGGCCAATTTTGCTGATTTTGTCTGTGGTGCCTTTGATGTAAGGGAGGAGGGCAGTGCCATTGTTCTCTTCTGTTTCTTGGTTCTTGGGGGTGTTTCTTTTTGGATTAGTTTGGTGATGGTGTTTTTTTGGAATCCGTTCGCAATTAAAGCATTCGAGAGAGTGTGTAATTCAGTTTTTAGGTGGTTTTGTCAGCGAGGCGTTTGGTTCTGGAGATGAGGGTTTTTGCTACGGAGGTGATCTGTGCAGGGTGGTGGTGTGATTGTGCATTTAAGTAGCGGTTTGTATGTTTTTTTTTCCGGTAGATGGTATGTCCTAAGGAGCCGTCGGGTTTTTTGTAGATTAGGACGTCCAGGAAGGGAAGTTGGTTGTTGGCTTCTATTTCCATAGTGAATTGTATTTTGGGGTGTAGGCTGTTGAGATGTGTGAAGGAAGTTGTTCAGTTTGTTTTTCACTACACAAAAAAATACAGCCTACACCCCAAAATACAATTCACTATGGAAATAGAAGCCAACAACAAAAGGAACCTTCCTGGACGTCCTAATCTACAAAAAACCCGACGGCTCCTTAGGACATACCATCTACCGGAAAAAAACACATACAAACCGCTACTTAAATGCACAATCACACCACCACCCTGCACAGATCACCTCCGTAGCAAAAACCCTCATCTCCAGAACCAAACGCCTCGCTGACAAAGACCACCTAAAAACTGAATTATGTTGCACACTCTCTCGAATGCTTTAATTGCGAACGGATTCCAAAAAAACACCATCACCAAACTAATCCAAAAAGAAACACCCCCCAAGAACCAAGAAACAGAAGAGAACAATGGCACTGCCCTCCTCCCTTACATCAAAGGCACCACAGACAAAATCAGCAAAATTCTCCACAAACACAATATCAAGACAGCCTTTTGCACCGAACAAAAAATAGCCAACATTTTAAGAAACCCCAAAGACAAGATTGAGCTAGAAAACCAAGGAGTCTACGAAATACCATGCAAAGTCTGCCCAGCCACATACATCGGACAGACAAACAGGAGAATAAGCGCACGCATTGCAGAACACAAGAACGCAGTCAAAAAAGAAGAAAAATCTTCCTCTCTCTTCCAGCACATAAAAACAACAGGTCATGAAATTGATTTTGAAAGAACCAAACTCATCTCCAAAACTGAACACTTCAACAGTCGAATAATCATGGAAGCCATTGAAATAGAGAAACACAAACAAACAACATGAATAAACGTGACGACACCTCCCGCCTGCCTGACATCTGGAAACTAGCCCTGGTCAACAGACGAGCCTCTGTCACAAAGACTGACACCAGGTCCAAAAGGACACAAGATGCCACCACCTTCCATCCACACCAAACACAAACCCAGACCCTTCCCACAGATGAAACGAAACCACCATCCAATAACAAAACCACGACTGTACCATCTACCGCTACACCCCACTCCAGTCACCACATGGAACACACTTACACACGCCAAAAAAACATTGGGAGGACCACAGACCCGTAGCCAGACCAAAATGAATTCACAAGACACAAAACCCCACTCCACCAAAGACCAGGATGCTGCCAGAACACCCATCACCAAGGTCGTTAAGAAACAAAAGGCTAATAGACACACATCCAGCACCTCACCCACACAAGATGTCTCTAAACAGCCATCAGAAAACCCACCAGCAGTTAATCCCTTAACGATCGCCTCAGCCACACAGCAGATCACAAAAGAACAAACGAACCTACAATCAGCAACAGAGCAAGCAAACCACACCCCCTCAGCAGTATTTATAGAAGGACTTCAACTGAGGACCACGCTTTGCTTCAAGAAGAAAGAAGCCAGAACACCAGCCTGAAGATGACGAGTGAGACCTCGTCGAAACGTCGCCAAAACAACCAGATTTCTACACGGGAAGAAACCCGAATCCACCCTAACATGCATACCTATACCCGTGAAAATCTACGAAAACATATATATATATATATATATATATATATATATATATATATATATATATATATATATATATATATATATATATATATATATATATATATATATATATATCTCTTTTAGGTTATAAACCCTAATAGTTTTGGATTTCAATGTTATTAAAATTCTTCTCTGTAATTTTATAGCTAAAAGTTTGCAACTAAATGCAGTAGATCTTTTGTACATCAGTTCTGCTTCAAACTTAAATTTTGCTTTTGAATGTCTGTCTGTTTGGAACTTCTTGTACTTGTAAGAATTCTTGGTGGCAATCAGGTATGGATTTCTGTTCAAGCATTTGTACCAATAGCTTTTTGCAGTTGTAAGTTTATTTTATGTATAACTGACATGTGCTTGTAACTACTTGAAAAGCTGTTGTTAATATCCTTAGATTTTTATAGGCAGAAGCAATGTAGAAGAATAAAGCTTGTAGAATCAGACAAGCTGATGCTGCACGGGATCATTTCAAAAATGAAGAAACTTATACCTTGCAGCCCAGATGGAATTTTGATATGACTGGGAAAGATAATCTGGTTTTGTACTGGAATTAACTCTTTCAGGGAAAAACTCCAGTTTCAACAAACATGTTGTTGTTGTTGTTGTTGTTGTTCAGTCGTTCAGTCGTGTCTGACTCTTAGTGAGCCCACGGACCAGAGCTTGCCAGGCCTTCCTATCTTCCACTGCCTCCCGGAGTTTGGTCAAATCCATATTGGTTGCATCGATGACACCATCCAACCATCTCATTCTCTGCCATCCTCTTTTCCTTTTGCCTTCATTAACAAACATGAGCTTCTCTTTTTTCCTAAAGAACTATAAAGCTCTATCGGGTTCTTACAAAAGTGTTCAAAGTGACAGATTTTTCAACCTGGCAATGAGACAGGTTTATTTTTTTTTTTTTAAAAACGAACATCCAGTTTGATCATAACTACTTTGGAAGTGGAAAACTATGTTTTTCGGTGAACACTGATATGTCTACCACATTGTTTTCAATTATCTCCAATACTACAAATGAACAATTGTCTGCTCACAGACAGCGCTTACCATCATGGTCACACAACCCACCGGCACCTTTTCTTGAACCTCCTCATGTCAAATGGGAGACAGCACCATTTAGGTAATCATGCAGATCAAAGCAGATACCTCATTTAGCACCTCGTTAAAAATCATGTTTCTTTATAATGTACAAAGCTATTTCAAACCTCATTGGAGTTAGCCTGACATATTATGCTGTTTCATGTCTGCTACACGAAAGCTGCAATTTAAAGGATAAGGAAGCCACATTTTTATGCCAAATTTCAAAGCCTTCAACACAATTTCCAAACCCCTTTGTTCTCAGACAAAACAGATAATTTATTTAATTAGAAAGATGCATGACTCATTTCTTTTATCTTCATTCACAGCTATCAAACCCCTTCAAATAGTCACCCTAATGTTTTATCCCCTAATAACTGTCTGAAAGATAAATACTTGGAAAACTGCCTACCTTTTGCTTATACTTAACAAGGAGCCTTCTTCATTATTATAGGTTCTAGCACTATAACAACTTTAAAATCAATTTGGTACTGAAACTGGAAGCAAAGATGATGGCAGTCCAAACAAAGGCTTCAGCTGAAGTTAGCTATTTGGATGAAGCACAGGTCTCAATGCTTTACAATACTTTACAACGATAACTAGCCCACAGAATGATTGCCTCTGAGATACCTCGAGCAGTCTCAAACATAATATCTTGTTTTGCATCATGATATAATAGGGTTTGTTGAAAGCTAACCTCCCTACTCCTACTGAAAAGCTGTTATTTTAACTCACACTCAAATCATATGGTAAAATCACAGTTTGTCACTGGCTTATGTGAACTGTTTAAAGCAAGGGTGGACTCCTGCAGTGCTGGGATAGCATGGAACTCTAGCCAGGTTGTTTTTGTGGCTCTAGACTGTACTGGAAATTTTGGTTAATTCTCTTTATAGTTAGCATAATATTGGGGGGGGGGGACAACTGCACAGAGAAAATGTGAGAGAACAGATTGAGAAACTGATGCGGTAGCGCACTCCTTTTCACAGTGACTAGCACTTTATAGGTTAATTAAGAAAGCTAAGCTACCCAATATTTTTCCACTAGCATAGCATCAGCATAGTCTAAGAGCATACACAGAGCGCATCCCTTCCTGCACAGTAGCACAGGACAGCAAGTGAGCATAGCATCTCCTAAGAGATAACTAAGTTCCTTAAAGTAACTTCTGAACCCCTTTTATACCTCAAGCCTCATATGCTAGACTGTTTGAGATGGTCTGCCTATGAGGCTTTGAGTTCCCTCATATTCACAGACAAGAGCACTTTAACTCAACTCCTACATACAGCAGAATTCATTTTCCAAGTAGGACAGTATTAAGCAACACACTGACTTGTCCTTTAAGTCTTTACTCAAAAGATAAAGTGCAGGTTTGAGTTCCATTTTGTTACGGACAGAGACCGTTCTTCCTCCCACCACTCCATTTCTCCCAGCTAGCCATTTCTAGGCAATGTAAGCAAAAGCCTGGATTTTCAAGGCAGTCCCATAACCCTCAGTTTTTTCACAGCCTGTTTCCAAGCCTTAGATGTTCCAATAAATTCTGATGAAAGCAATGCATATAGGATTCAGATAGAAATCTATGTACATATTCATTCACCGTTAAGTACAATTTTGCTAAGTTCTTCATAAGTATAATTTTGACATTTTTATCAGCATATACTACGAGACCTAATTATTTAATTTTATTTAATGTTTTTATTGAAATACAGAATTCTAAAACCAGAACCACTACAGATGCAGGATTTTTTTAAAAAGTCTGTATCTTCATTTTACATGTGAAGTTGATTGCATACATTTGGCAATTAGGCAATTATTTTTACCCACACTCTTTTATTCCCATCAGTCACTCCTCTGCAAGAATATAAGATGCTGCTTTCAACCCCATGAAGAGGAGGATAGATGTTATAAATGCAAAAGTACACAGATACCACAAATGCAGCATTATATCTTGAGTTGTAATCCAAACACAAGACGTAGAAGCATTTTATTTTCATTGATTAGGCAAATATATTTTTCCATTCACACGTATGCCTCCAGATGTAAAACTCTTGGGGAAGGAGCTGATTACCATACTGTTACTATGCTTTTCCATTTCCATTTATCATAAGGGAAGCTGTTGCTAATAAGAGTGTGCCATAGCAGAAGACTGGGGAAACAGAATTGGGTTCATTGGTCTCCCTCTGCTGGCTGCCTTTGTATTGCAAAGGGCTCTTTTTCTGAAGATGAAGTGATTTTGTTAACAGGAACAGTACTGAATAGAGATGGGCACGACTTAGCGGTATTCCCGTTTCCGTTTCTCGGTTCCGTTACTCTACGGAAACGGTAACGGGAATTACTCCGCCAGACTTCGAGCTTGAACCGACGAACGAACAATTTTGGTCTGATTTGTCGTGCTTGTTCCTTGCATCGCGCGATGCCACGCGGCACAGAAAAAAAGTTTTAAAAGTTAAAAAACCCCGGTTCCCGGCCGAAAAGCAGGCGGAAAAATGCCTGCCATGCCTCAGGGCACCTACCAGAGGGGTTGTTTCTGGAGGTCCCCGGCCTCCCCCCCCCATCCCCCGTCCTAGTGGGCTGCTCTGTGGGACTCGCCGCAGGCTCGCAGCCAGCAAAAAGCCCAGTCTCGCCGCCGGCCGCCGCAATTAAAGCGCAAGCAAGCGGCACAGACGGCACAGGAAAAAACTTTTAAACTCTCCCCCCACCCATTCCCGGGCCAAAAAAGCAGGCGGAAAAATGCCTGCTTGACTAAGGGCGCAGGGCACCTACCGGAGGGGTGGTTTCTGGAGGGGGGGTCCCGCCTCCCCCCCGTCCTGGGCAGCCGGACTCGCCATGCCATGCGGTGTGGGCGGGGGATCCAAAATGGGGCGGCGAACGCAATATTGTTTTTGAAATCGTGGTCCAAAAACACACAAGCACAACAGAAACACGCGAAAATTTATAAACTGCCAGATTTTTCACAGTAGCAGTGGGTTTTTTCTTGCAACAAAATGTCTCTCCTCTCCTCCTCTGTCCTCCATTGATTTTATTTTATTTTTTACACCTGCGCAATGATGGGCTGGCCGAGTGGCCAGCCATGTGGGAGTGGACAACCATGCAAATTTTTGGAGCCATCCCACCAATCGCATGGCCACTTGGCCATGGAGACTTCTGGGATGTGCCAAAAAGCCCCCTAAAACCTGCCCTAGCCCCCTAACCCTAATCCTTGACTCCAGTCCTTACCCATACGTCACAGACTGTCTTCTTAGTGGGTCAGAGAGGCACCCAGAGGTGCAACCCACTAGCCCACCGTAACCTTACCCGTCACTAGCCTAACCCTAGCCCTTGCACTAACCCACCTTAACCCTAAGCCAGATCTACTTGCATTGCACTACACGCAAGTACAATTCCCTTCTGTGTGAGACATGGTGGTGCGAGAGCCTTAGTTCGGCATCACCTATGGCTCTGGGTTCACTGCCATCACTAGTCTCACTGTCTGCAACTGGTATGCATATCCATATGGCTATTGCATACCATCTTGCAGCAGCAGCAGGTGAGGAGGGGAGACCCCCATGTTGAGGGGTCTCTTGGAGCCTGCTTCCCTTTCCTAGTGGGTGAGGATAGGAGGCACCCACGGGTGCCTCCAGGAGCCCGCTTTCCCTTTATAGCGGGCCAGAGGAGGCACCCACCCCACAGAGCTGCCTCCAGGAGCCCGCTACCCCCCAAAAAACCAGTACTAATGAAAACGAAAAAACGAAAAAACGAACCGACTAATTTTTGCGAATTTTTGCGAAAAACGGAAACGACCCGAAACGGAACCGGCCCAACTAACGACAACTCGAAAAAATTTTTTTTCAAGTCGTGCCCATCTCTAGTACTGAATTTCAGATTATTTTTGCTCACAGTACTCCCCACTTTGAGAATAGGGCCTAGTCATTTTTTCAGTATCCTTCACAGGTTCTTCTTAAATCAGTCTTTGCCAAACAGACACTCAATTTTATAGGTCAGGGTAAAGGTAAAGGTTCCGCCCGCACATGCGTGTTAGTCGTGTCCAACTCTAGGGTCAGTGCTCATCTCCATATTCAAGCCGAAAGAGCCAGTATTGTACAAATCCATGGCCACGTGACCGGCATGGCTGCAAGGAAACACTGTTTTACCTTCCTGCTTTTTCCAGCAGTACCTATTTATCTACTTGCATTTAGATGCTTTCATACTGCTAGGTTGGCAGGAGCTGGAGTTATCAGCAGGAGCTCGCTCCGCTGAGTGGCACCCGGGATTTGAACCACCGAGCTGCCGACTTTGCAGCCAACAGTTTTCGGAGCCTTAGTCTGCTGAGCCACCACATCCCTGTCAGGGTATAACTCCCATAGTCCACAGTCAGCCTAATAAATGGATCTGGAGAACACCACATGGAGATGTTAGGCCATAAATTAAATCTCTGAGTGGGAGATAACCAACTTAACTAACACTTACTGTAATTAACTAGAAGCCAAGACAGAACATAGACCACTACAAGGTCAATACAACTTTTCACAATGTGACTCATTTCACATGCAGGTTCAAACTCAACCCTGAAAAAACTGAGGTTCAGTTCTTCAAGGGGGGGGGGGATAGAGTGGCTCTCTTCCCAGTCCGGGTGGGACTGTCCTCCAGCTGGCTGAAAGAGCGAGGAGTCTGGACACTGTCCTGGATCCGGATCTATCCCTGGAATCCCAGATGGCAGTCGTGTCCAGGCTTATTGCCCAGATTCGCCCATACCTTGATGGGGACTTCCTAAGGAAGGTTATGCAGGTGCTGGTCATATCGAGGATAGACTATTGTAACACTCTTTACATAGGGCTTCCCTTGACCCTTGTTCAGCGATTGCAACGAGTGCAGAATGCGCCGGCCAGACTGGTGGTTGGTGCAGGCAGATTTGAGCACATCGCCTCAATTCTGGCCCACCTGCACTGGCTGCCCATTGCCTCCCAAATAATGTTCAAGGTGCTGGTTTTGGTTTACAAAACCCTCCATGGTTTGGGATCTGAATATCTGGCAGAGTGCATCTCCCAAAGGTCAATGCTGGCCTGGTCCACCAGAGCTATAACGGCACTCTCGCTCAGGGTGGCCACCCCTAGGGAGGCTCATAAGGTTGCCACGCACAATCAGGCCTTCTCGGTGGCTGGCCTGGCTACATGGAACAAATTGCCTAGTAAGATTCGCCAAACTCCATTCCTAACAGCCTTTTAAATAGTGGTAAAAACTTGGCTCTTTAAAGAAGCATTCTGTGATCGCTAATGTTTGTCCTGTGTTCCCCTGTGATTTGATGTTGTCTTTGTCATTATTTGTTTTAGTGCTTCTTCCCGGGTTATTTATTTGTCTTTATTACATTATTGGTTTGATTTTTATATCTTGTGTTGGTTTTAATTGCATATGTATTGTTTTCTATGTAATCCGCCCAGAGTTCCTATTGGGAAAATCGATCGCAGTACTGTAAACAAACAAACAAACATGAACTTTGACTACAAGTCTCAGCCCTAGTCAGCATGGCTGTTCTGCTGGGCAAGACTGCATTACAATATAGGTAAGGAAGTGCTGCAAGGAATTGGTTCATGATTGTGCATCTGGGTTTTATTGTTTTGGGATTTAGGCAACATATCCATCAATTGTAAATTAGTTTCTTACACAAATTATCCTGGCTCTCTATAGCCCACCTACCTGTGGTCTTTTCCTCGATATAACATTTATTCAATTCATTTCAAGTGTTTATACCTTACTTTTCAGATACAAAAGTCTCTCAATGCAACATACAGATCAGATTTTTTTAAAAAGACATGTCCAACCCCACAAGCTTATAGCCTTAAAAGAAGTAATGCAAAACATAGCAGACGGGAGAGAAAATGAGAACATTTCAAGCAGATTAGATAATACAGTGGTTCCCAACCTTGGGTAACCCAGGTGTTCTTGGACAGCAACTCCCAGAGACACCAGCAAGCACAGCTAGTGGTGAAAGCTTCTGGGAGCTACAGTCCAAGAGCACCTGGGTCAACCAAGATTGGGAACATTATGTCTGTGAAGATTCTCAGTCATCCAGGTGCGTTTATCTGGGAGTTGAGTCATGGCTACTGGACTTCTTTTTTGAGAGATAGAAACGTTTCGCTGTTCATCCAAACAGCTTCATCGGTCTGAATGCAGCTGGTGCAAACCCTGACTCTTATAGGCAGCTTTGACCTCTAGTCACCCTGGCCTCAATTAGGCTCATCAGATGAACTAAATAGGCTCGTTAGGGAGACAAGGGTATCCTTAGCCTTGAGGTGAACCATGGCTTAAGGTGCTGAAACCTATCAAAGAAAGGGTCGTTAATGGGTCGTTAGCTATGGCCTTGGTGGTAAAGGCTTTTTGATTTGTCTTGGTAGTGTGGAAAGCACAGCTTGATAAGTAGCAGATAAACTATGCCGGAGGCCACCACCTCTGTTGAGGGAGGGATTTTCAATGCTCACATGAATAGCCTCCCTTACTCCTGGTTTAAAACCACCCATTCTTTGTCTAATATGTGCATCCTCATCTTTGAAAGAGTGCCCTTTCTCCTTCAAATGGAGGTGTACTGCTGATTCTGGACCTGAGCTGTTACCCCTCCTGTGTTGGGCCATCCTTCTGTTTAATGGCTGTTTGGTTTCCCCAATGTAGAGGTCTGAACACTCCTCACTGCATTGGAAGCGCATATACTATATTGCTCCTTTTATGGTTGGGTACTGGATCCTTTGGGTGGACAAGTCTCTGCCGTAGTGTGTTTGTGGGTTTGAAAGGCCTGTGGATATCCAAAGTGGGCCTTCAACAAAGCAGTGGGCCATCCCAGAAGAACAAGGGATCAGTCTGAGACCCAGACCCAGCGGAAGAACCTGGTCATTCCTTACATGGCTGGAGTGTCAGAGAAGCTTAAAAGGATTTTTGGCAAACACCACATCCCTGTTTATTTCAAACCCACAAACACACTACGGCAGAGACTTGTCCACCCAAAGGATCCAGTACCCAACCATAAAAGGAGCAATATAGTATATGCGGTCCAATGCAGTGAGGAGTGTTCAGACCTCTACATTGGGGAAACCAAACAGCCATTAAACAGAAGGATGGCCCAACACAGGAGGGGGTAACAGCTCAGGTCCAGAATCAGCAGTACACCTCCATTTGAAGGAGAAAGGGCACTCTTTCAAAGATGAGGATGTACACATATTAGACAAAAAGAAGAGAGGTGGTTTGAAAGAGGAGTAAGGGAGGCCATTCTTTGTGAGCATTGAAAATCCCTCCCTCAACAGAGGTGGTGGCCTCCGGCATAGTTTATCTGCTACTTATCAAGCTGTGCTTTCCACACTACCAAGACAAATCAAAAAGCCTTTACCACCAAGGCCATAGCTAACGACCCATTAACGACCCTTTCTTGATAGGTTTCAGCACCTTAAGCCATGGTTCACCTCAAGGCTAAGGATACCCTTGTCTCCCTAACGAGCCTATTTAGTTCATCTGATGAGCCTAATTGAGGCCAGGGTGACTAGAGGTCAAAGCTGCCTATAAGAGTCAGGGTTTGCACCAGCTGCATTCAGACCGATGAAGCTGTTTGGATGAACAGCGAAACGTTTCTATCTCTCAAAAAAGAAGTCCAGTAGCCATGACTCAACTCCAAGATTGGGAACCACTGATATTATGTATGCAATTCATGCATCATGATTAGACGATGTCTTGCAGGAACAATGGTTTGTCATTTAGAAGCTGAATGCCGGTGCCTGCTGCTGCTGTTAATTTCCCCCTTGCTGCAGAAACAGGTAAACTAGCCATGGAGTATCATTCTGTAGTAGTTGGTTCATCATGTCACAGCAGGCCACCTCTTTCAAAGAAGCCAGGATTACCTACTGCATTTGTGCTCTGGTTTGCTCAGATGGAACAAACCAGAGAAGGAAAGCTGCCTGCTATCGGACAATAAAACAATAGTACCAGAATCATGGTTTAAAATTAGCCATTGTTGTCCCAAGCCTAGAAAGAGTGGGCATTACCATGCTACTTTTTCACAATAAAACAGAGTCCTTGTGGATTCCTACCATATCCTGTTGTGTGAAAGCATCTAACATGATCTGCAATGCTAAACAGGCAATTCCCTTTTTCTGTGAGCTACATACATCCAAGGTGGTCCTGCCCTATAAAGCCCTTAATGGTTTAGGAGTGTGATATTTTTTAAAATGGTTCCCAAGAAAAAAGGTGCCATTTTAAATGCATAACCATAGTGTCAAGGGTGGCCACACTGAACAAGGCCAAAAAGGCAACAAGAAATTGGGTCTTCTTGGTGATGGTTCTTAGTCTGTGGAACACACTTCCATTTGAATTGTGCTAGGGTCCTTACTTTCGGGAAATTATGAGACACAGCTTTATAAAGCAACCTTTAATATCCCACTTAACTTAAGCCAGGGGTGTCCAAACTTTTTGTAAGGAGGGCCAGATTTGGTAGCTGAGAATGCATGGGGGGCCGGCTGCTCCCCGACCCTGCCCCCCAACTGCAAGCCCCACCCACTTACCCCTAAGCCCCACCCACTGCCTCCTTGCAAGCTGTCACCTGCTTTTTCAGCTTCATCCCACAGGTGCTGCAGCTGGCATTGACAAGGAAGGAGCTGGCCTTGGTGGCAGCCCTGTCACCCCCTCACCCTTACCAAGGGCACAGGAACCAAGGCATGCCGCTGCCGCTGCCACTGCAAACAGCCCCGTCTGCACCCCGATGCTCCCACTGTCTGAGCCGCACCACCATGGCCAGGCATGGGAGCCCCTGAGATTCAGGGCTGGTTTGGGACCGGTGGAATGTCAAGCAGGAGCAACGGGAGGGGGAGGGGGGCATCCATCTGTGGGCCAATCAATATGGCCTGGCGAGCCGGATTTGGCCCCCGGGCCGGACCTTGGACATGGCTGACTTAAGCCCATGGTCCACAGTGAGCACAACTGCTCTGTTTAGAATAGCTTAAGCCAGAAACCAGTTCAGGCTACTGATCACCAACATTCTACAAGGACATGGCACTTGAAGAAGAACTTTTCCATATTTTAAAAAATGAGTTGGTCATCGCCATATTGTTTGGATTTCTATGTGGATGGTGTTCCCCAGTCTATGTTGTAAACTGCCCAAAGTACTGGGTTTCACTAAGTGAGGGTAGTATACAAGTTAAATAAATATGTACATTTACATTCCACAGAAAACTAGTCCTGTGGCCACCAACTTTGTGGGATCATCAAGCATCATTGGAGCACTTGTGTTGCCACAATCAACAACCACATCTCAACCACATGTGAAGTAGAGGAATACCACCTGATTGCAAAGCTCCTTAGGAAAGAAATTGTGAAGCAGGTTAACTGAGAGATTCCCCATCCCATGACTGCAAAAGCTGTTTCCCAAATGGAATGGCCACCCTTAGTCACGCACAGCTGGTGTTTGCTCTCCTAAAATAGTCTGTTTGTAAACAAGCGATCTTGATGTATTACATTTGGCTTCTATTAATCTGAGTTGTTCCTGCTAGAATAAATGGTCTGTAGCAATGTCGCTTTTATAAGAACAGTTGCCCGGATAGAAATATGAGTCACTTCGAGAGGAGAGCCAAAAGATCTCTTGATGGGTCCTAAGGGATCTGAACTCAGTTATGGAGATTTCAAGTGCATCACAAAGAATATGCTGTCAAAACGGAAACAGGCAATTAAGAAAGAAGATACCAGGGTAACGCTTGTTACCTTCAGGGGGGAAAAGCAACAGAGATTTAGAAATCCCAGTAGAGTCCTAAAACTGCACGTTCTTGCCCCTAATTAGCTAAACTTACTAAGGGTAACCTAGTAACTCAACAGTTACTCCAAATCTGTTGACCTGGGGCTGCCGCAGACATTTCGTTTGCTATAAAGCAATACTTGATAGGGCATGACCTTTATATTCGTTAATGAATCAAAATTTCTGATCAACTGAAATTAGCTTTACCCACAGCAGGAGGCACCCACGCAAACGGTTTTGCTTAGAATGGTTCTGAAATGCAAGATCTCAAAGCAACTCTATAGAGGATCCTAACATAGACCTAACAAAGCCAATTGCAAAGCACAGAAAAGCTACTTTTGTACCAGTTCATCAAATCCTCAAGTCATATTGGCAAGTGGCCTCATTTGTAGTACAAAAAAGCTCCAAGTTATCACCAATTGCAGCCATGCAGAAATACATGTTACAGTGCAAACATGTCCATGCAAGCAATCAGGACGACGTTCATACCTCCGTACTCATGCATGAACAATCCAAGCAAATCACAGATCTACTATCTTTTGCAGGCTTCACACACTTCTGCTTTAAAAGGCACACATTCATCTAACAGTATCAGGGAACCATCATCTGGATGGCTCCCAGGCCCAAAAATATCAATAACAAATGAAGAGCATTAATATCCCCTCTCCCCATGTAAACAGAAATTGACATGTTAAAATTTAAACTTCTCTGGACTAAAGGGAACTGAATGTATTTCTAATTTAATCATTAGTACTAAAAATAATATATTATGCTGCCTTAAAATTCCTTTGTACAAGTTTCTTAAAACTGCAGTTTTTACAAGTACAGAAATGTACATAGTTCTTATTCGAGTACAGCAGCAATACCTTTAATTCAGATACTGGCAAGGCAAAATCTGATTATTTCCAGCAGAATACTGATAACACAACCTTTCTCTTGAGAATGAGAAAGACAAGCTTGCAACTAGACTAACATTCATTAAATCATCACAACTAGACCTTCCTTTAAAGGTACTTGATGGGGGAAGAAATAAATGTAAATTCCAAAGTTCTCTTCCAGACTCACAGCAAACTACCCCAACATTCCTTTCCTTCAATAGCTAGTTTGACCAAAATGAAACGTACTCATTCTTTCCAATCTAAGCCAAAATAGACCTTCCGCACCTTACACGTGATCAGTCAGAAGCTTTACAGAAGGATAATAACGTTTTCAGTCTTTAAATTAAGGAAACAACCAAAGACATTTTGTTTTTCAGCATCATGACTTTGCTTATTATCCCACAGCTAAAACATACTGATAATCAACCAGTGATAGTGTTCCTCATGCCTTACGTCATTTGTGGATGAAAGTTGTAATTATGGAAAAGATGCCCTCATGGAAAGAAAAGATGAGCTTCAATGTTATAAAATGACTATTCAGAATTTAGAATACAGTGGTGCCTTGGTTTATGAGCATGCTTTCGGAATGGAAACAGGAAATAATGGAAATATACCTGATCTGTTCTGGGGTCCCAATTTCCATTATTTCCTATGGGGAAATTTGTTTTGGCCGGGACCTGCAGCAGGCTACAGAGCTCACCCTGTGTCCAGTGCTGCCCGGGGCCCACTGCAGAGGCTGTGGAAGGGCAGCGCTGGGCCTGGGGCACACTGTGGATGCTGTAGACGGGCAGGGCTGGGCTCAGGGTGAGCTCCGGAGGCCCAGCGCAGGACCACCACACAGCTGGGAAGTCACTTCAGTTCAGTACCGGGCCCAGCGCAGGCCCAAAAGATGCCCCGAAGGCCCATTCCGGGTGTCACCAGACACACCAGATGCACCCAAAGGCCACTTCTGGTCTACTAGAAGTCACTTCCAGTCCATGCCAAGGCTCAGGAAGCCCAAGTGTGAGCCCACTGCGCAGTTCAGAGGCCTGGAAGTCACTTCTGGTCTGCACCAGGGCCCAGAAACCCAGCGCGCTCCCACTGCACGGCCTGGATGACCATTACAGGCAGCACAGGGCCTGCAATTAGGTGAGCCTTGCTCGCAAACCGGACCAATACCCGGAAACCGAGGCAACCTTTTACTAAAAGTTTTGCAAAATACTGTACTTGTAATCCAAGGTACTCGTAAACCATATACAGTGGTACCCCGACTTAAGAGCAGCTCGACTTAAGAGCAATTCAACTTAAGGGCAGAAAACTGTTGGTGTTTTAACTCCCCCCTTACAAATTTTAGAATTTTAGATATGGTCTGCTTGACTTACATTTTTTTATTTTTTTAACTTATTTTTTCAATTTTTTAGATAGGTACCCTGACTTAAGAGTAGTTCGACTTAAGACAGGCATGTCCAAACTTCGGCCCTCCAGATATTTTGGACTACAACTCCCACAGTCCTTTGTCATTGGCAATCTAAACTTAGAATTCTGGGAGTTGTGGTCCAAAACATCAGGAGGGATGAAGTTTGGAAATGCCTGACTTAAGAGCATGCATTTGGAATGGATTAAATTCGTAAGTTGAGGTACCACTGTACCATTGTATACACCAGTGTTTTTCAACCTTTTTTGGGCAAAGGCACACTTGTTTCATGAAAAAAATCACGAGGCACACCACCATTAGAAAATGTTAAAAAATTTAACTGGCTGCAAAACATTAACAGTTTTTTTAGGGCACTGTAGGCGAACCTATAGCGTGGGTGCTAAAGGTGGCACTCGGAGCCCTTTCTGTGGGCATCCGACATCATCCCTTCACAGCCACCTGTATTCAGGTTAAATTGCTGTATTTGCCACTTTACGAAAAAATTAGTGGGTTCTGAATTGCAGTTTGGGCACTCGGTCTCTAGGTTCGCCATTGCTGGTGTAAGGAAGCAGGACAGAGGGGCCACAGATTGAGCAGCAGCCCGCTCTCTAGCACCCAGTTCCCACTTATTACCTGTGTTGTTTTTTTTAAAGACATTTTGCCCTGCATGGACTTCTGTGTCCAGTGGAGACCTGAGAAGGGGCACTGACTCTCCAGGAACACACAAAAAGCCCCAAAAGCCCATTTTGCTCTCCACACTGTGGGCAAGGCAGATGCCTTCAGCAAGTCCAGCGACAGGAGGGGAGGAGGATGAAGGAAGGCAGGAAAAAAGAAGGCAGAAAGTGTTCTGCTTGTATACCGCCCCATACCACTTCAAGGAGTCTATGAGGAGGAAGAGGACCCTTTTGTCATTAGAGATGCCCACACAGCTAAAATTGTCTCTCTGCCCCTCTCTGTTTACACTTACTTTTTTTACAGACACACAGACACACCTGCAGATCCAGACACACACAAAAAACTTCTCACCCCCCCCCAAAACACAACAACAAATCCATCCTCCTCCCAAGCCCTCCCAAGGCATCCCTATCAAAATCTCACCCCCACCCCACCCCTGCACCTGGGGATGATGGGCTGCGCGGTTGCAGGACGCCGCCGGGCGGGCGGGCGACCTTACTTCCCGCAGCGGGATGGGGGCGCTGGCCACCCGCGGCACCAGGAATCCCAACACACCCACACACCCACCGAGCCCTTTTTTGGGAGGAGCCCGGGGTCTTACAGGAGCCGAGCCCCCCCCCTCTTTGATCCGCGAGCGCAGCAGATGCCCAGCAAGGGCGCGCGGCGGGGAAGGAGGAGGAGAAGAGGGGCGAGCGAGCGAGTGACGGCTTTGATAGCCAGCCAGCCCGCCAGGCAGCCCGCCCACCCACCCAGCTCCGGCTCCTATGGAGGGGCCTTCAAACTGACCCCCCCCCCCTTGCCGCCTGAGGCAAGCTCACCGAGGAGGGGAGGGAAAAGGATGGAGCCACGACACCACCGGCAGCGCCCCTGAGACCGGCTAATAACTGTCCATCCCCCTTCCCCTACCTCCTTCCTGCTACAGTACTTTCAAAGAAAAACTTGTCCCCACCCCCACCCCCCCAGCATAGAGCTACGATACCCATGCGGGCCCAGGTAGTTGAATACAGGCTCGCAAACGTTTGAAGGTGATCGGATCACAGATAAGGCTCCACGGCGATCAGATTTCTTGATAAAGCCAGGAGCCTTATTTGCGATCTGAACGTAGACACTGTCCGCAGGGAGATCCGCTGCGATCCGATCTCGCCCACGCCGCAACTTTCAAAAAAAGGTGCCCGCAAGAAGGCGACCTATACGCGCCTGCCCAGAAGACTGCAAAACTCCAAAGAGGCGGCGTGCCGCCCTGAAGTTAGTTCTGGCTCGATCGGGCGCCCACACCTGCCCGTCTGGCCGTTGGAATCGGCCCCTCGTTGTTTTCCCTCAGGCCCTCAGCCGCTCCCTTCTCCTGCCAATGATTTTAGGAGTTAGCGAAATGGGAGCGTATATGGGGAGGCTCTCGACTCTGTAGGGGAGCCTGCTTTCATCCGGTGTGTTTGCCTTCTTTGCTTTTCCGTTTGAACTGCTCAGCTGCTTTCAGTTCAGCCGTGTCTGCACTTCCTGGTTCCTTCTAAGCTCCTTTCCGCACTTTCTAGTTCTAAACAAACAAACAATCGGCTGCTCCTTCACGGCACACCAGGCAACATCTCACGGCACAGTACTGTGCCGCGGAACAGCGGTTGAAAAACGCTGGTATACACTTTCAAAGCATACATTGTGTCAACAAGCCTTATTATGCCAGCCCCGTGACCTAATGTTTTTCTCTGTGCAGTGATACCTCTACTTACGAGTTTAATCAGTTCCAAATGCATGCTCTTTAGTTCAACAACTCTTAAGTTAGAGCAGCCCTATCTAAAAAAATCAAATAAATAAATAAAAAAGTAATAAAAATGCAAGTAGAACAGACCATGTCTAAATTTTGTAAGGCAGCAGTTAAAACTCCAACAGTCGAGCCACTCGTAAGTAGCAGTAAGTAGTACTAAGGAAACACAATTACATGATTTTACGAAGAAGAAGAAGAAAAGCCACAGAAGTTTTATTTTTATTACTACAAAGGGAACAAAATTAGAAAAAGCAGTGTGTACAACTACTGGTATCCAAAATTATTCTTTGTTTTGTCTGTGCTCTGTGTATTGTGTCTCCACTGCGAACTGCACTGTCTGCAATATGATCTGTCATTAATTATGAAAGGTTTTCAGTGCAACATTTGAGCATTTGCCAGATGACTCCCATTAGTGTCAATCAAGCAATTAATTCCAATACAACGATTTAAAAAATTTACTTCTACATTAAACATTAATGTGACATCTGCTACTCTGAAAATTATTTCCCTCCCTTTCTGCCACCCCAATCTCTGCAAATCAGACAGATAATCTACGAACATAAACTTTTCAATGCAGTACTTGAGCTATCTAATAAACCCTGAGACATCTAATAAACTCTAGTATTTATTCACCACTGTTAGACTAATTGCATTATTACCTTTTTTTAACAGTACCTTCCAGATATACTTTGGCCCCACCTTTATTAATGGGGACTTTTTTTTCTGTGTTGTTTGCTTATATGCCAGCAAGAGATGATATGCTCGGTTTATTTATTAAAGTGGACTGCAACTCCCTTGTTCATCATACAGGGTAGCCAGTATAGCTACAGTTGCTTAGAGACTGAGCCAGGAATTCAAAATGTACCTGCAGTTTCTTTCTCATATTGAAATGATTAGATATGCAACAGAACGACCCATGCCTTCATCTGAGCATGAATACACTGTAAAAGTAGCTGGTGGCTTTTGTCTTACAGTGAGTTCATGTTCAGATAAAGGCATGGATACATGTGCATATAAAGCAAAGCACAATTGTGTGAGGCTTTCACCATGGGATGGTAGACCCTTGAATCTGCAATCTAATGGATCAAGTATACACATATATGGTTTGTAACTGTATACTCCAGAAGTGTGTAAGGAGAAGGGACAAGGCAGACCCTGTGATACTTCCTCTTGTTATTGATTGGCTTACAGGTAGGAGAGGGGATTTGTAAATATCAAAAATGGATGTTAGGCAGGCCAATAACTTACAGTCTCGCCCCTCCCTTCCAGTACTGAATCGCCACTGATGTACCTTACAGGCTGTGGTAAAGAGGGAGGAAAATGCGGGGGGGGGCTAATTCAGAGGTGTCCAAACTTTTTGCAAGAAGGGACAGATTTGGTGAGGTCAAAATGTGTGTGGCCCGACCATTCAGCCGCATTTGGAACGGGCTGTTGAAAAACAAGTCTCTATAACATGCAAGGAGGAAGGAAGGATGCTGCAGCAATGAGGCTGGGAAGGTAGCTGGGTGATGGTGGACAGAGGCAGGGAGAGCAGGCAAAACATAAAACTGAAGCTGATGCCTCCATCCAGTATGGGGAGGGGCCAGCTGGTGGGGATGCATGACAGGCTGAGCCAGTGGGGAGAAGAGGCTGCGGGCCACTCAAAATTTGTAAACAGGCCGCATTTGGCCCCTGGACCTGACTTTGGACATGCCTGGCCTAATTCGTCCTATGGAGGCTCTCCCAGGTCTCCATGATGACCATCCCACTGCATCCACTTGAAAGCCATATCTCCCTGCTCTAGAGAATTTTCCCTGCTGCTGGCATATTGACAAAAGACACATAAGATAACCCTTTGCCCAGGATTCTTTAGACAGCAACAATTCTAACAAAAGTTATTATCCCTGACTTATACTGTACCTCCCTAATCCCATCTACATACAAAAGAAAAGTACAGTATTTGTCCTCTAACTCACAAGGGGCAATTTTAAACCACCTGTACAATTACATTGTCAAGATATTATTAACATTAACAAGATAACATTAACACTAAAACAATAAGTAGGTGCTCACTTACCGAATCGTTTGCTGCTAGTGCAAGTGCTATATTTACTGAAAAAGAGGGAAAGAAAACAAATGTTTAACAAAGTGAAGCTACCATCAGACTCTCAAAAGTTGTGATCACTTCCAAGAGACCTCTGCTCTAGTCCAACTTTCAGTAATACAGCAAAACCAAACACTGACATTTTTATTTAATTTTAAAATTAAACCTGTCATGAACAATTTAACAAAGCAGTAGACAGTAAATCAACAACATACTCATAAAAATATGTGAGGTCAACAATACTTGATTGCTTCAGGCAATCAGACAGGCAAATATACACATGGACATCACTGGAAGTCATCACTGGAAGTCAAATAGACTATACAGTTAGAACATGAGAATGGTACAGACCATAAAGCATTGATAGCAAAAAACAACAACCTGGGAACACTAAAACAATCAAACTTCCAGAATAGTATTTAATTAAAATGTATTAAGAATTTTAGATTAAGTGACTATTCTTATAATCAAAATCAATTATTAAATGTTCCCAGCTATAGAGATAATTTCCAGTCCCAAGGAAACCAAATGACAGTAGAGCAACTATCAAACCATCTCACAATTTTTTCCACAAGTGAGTGGTACTTATGGTTCTACAATAAGGTCTTTTATAATACATGGAGCAACATACACACACCAGATATTTAACCTGGATTGAGAAATATTAGAGGCAGTAGAGATAATATTGAAAATATACTATTGGAGTGTATCAAGGTATTTCAACCAAAAAAAAATCAGCTGGTGTTTTATGTCAGAAAAACAAGAATCAAAAGTGTCATGGTATCTTAAAAACTAACTGCTATAATTTAATGAGAGTTTTTTTATCATATCCACTTTCTCAGACTTTTAAGTGAAATTATACAGCCATCATATTTTTATATGGCCCATAACCAGGTGAGGATACCAAAATGGACAAGATGGTTCATTAGTAAAGGAACAGGATTAATCAGGCTACGAATAATTTAATTAACACACAGCAAGGGAAGAAAAGCATTGTTGACACAAGTGATCAAGGGGGATCAATGTAGAGTTTCAACCATAGTAGTGAATTAAAAACCTTGGATATTTAATCCTTTTGTGTAGGTCTCCAGCATCCGTTTGCATCTTATTCCAGCTGTGCCTCTTTCAAGTATAATTTTGTAGAGTTTTCCTCCCCTAAGGCTGTCACTTCCAGGTCATTCAAAGACTGACATATTCTGAAACAGTATTTTATGTTGACATTTCTGAATGTAAAGCTTACATCCATTAAATCATTATATAAAGATTCTATGTATTTTAAAATACTGTAATTGGATAGCTCAGGGAATCAGCTATCTAGCTATTCAGCCAATAGTTGGGAATTCAGGTCCTCAGTGTACCTCCTGCAAGTAGAGCCAGCCTGTGTGGCCTTGGTTAAGGTGCACATTCCCAGGGCACCTCCAGAAGAAGAGAATGGTAAACTAACCTGTTTCCCCGAAAATAAGACCTCCCCAAAAAATAAGCCCTAGCAGGATTTCTATGCATTTGTTAAATATAAGCCCTACCCTGATAATAAGACCTGGTGATGGGCATGGCTATGGTTGTGTGCAGGGCTGAGATTCAAGCATATTATACTTAACAAAAGTAAGACATCCCCTGAAAATAAGCCCTAGTGTGTCTTCTTGAGAAAAAATAAATATGTCTTATTTTTGGGGAAACATGGTACTTCTGAGTACTGTATTCTGTACTTGGAAAGCCTTGGAAACTATTGCTTTAAGCCAGAACTGACATCACAGCACATGATGACGTGCTTTATGTGCGCAGAAAAGCCATGTATGAATTGTGGGCTACTCAAAAACAAATTGATATGCCACAATATTTGATCCGCTTGACAAATAATCTACATTCCAGAAAAGGGTCTACTATTGGAGAAACATTATGGGGATATAATGGCTTCAAGCTGGTAAAGTTGTTATTCAGGGATGTTTTCATCTTGACTTCAATCTACTGTGTATACAGAAAATATCTTACAAAATTCAGAAGAAGGCATAAAAACTGGTAGAAGAAATATCAATAGATTTATCGGTGACACCATATATTTTTTGGAAGAAAACAGCAATGAAGTGACTGAGGAAGATGAAAGAAGTGTCAATCTAGGATTAAAGGGTGAAAATAAAATAATGACTATGAAAAAAATCAGATTTGCCAGTAATTTGGTTCAATCATCAATTCAAATGTAGTCTGCAGTCAAGTGAACTAAATAAGGCTAAGACTTGAAAGAGGTGCAGTACCATGAAGGAAAAATCCTTTAGCATAAGGATCCATTGCTGTTGACCAATATAAAGATAATTCATGTGACAGTATTCCCAATTATGATGTATGGATGCAACAGATGAAGAATTAATGTTTGATTCCTTTGTTATTGGGGTAGATCTTATGCATAATCTATACTTCCAGAAAGCAAATAAGTGACTTCTAGATCTAATCAAGCTTGAACTTCCTCTGTACTACAACTAAATGGTGACTATGTCAATTGGGGCGCACAATGAAAAAAAACTGAACTCCTTGGACAAAGCAATAAAGGAAATGCGGAAGGCAACAGGAAAAGAGCAAGGCTAATGGGACATGGATTAACCTCTGTAAAGGAAACCATGACCTTGATTTTGCAAGACCTGAGAACTACAGCTAATAGTAGAATATTGGGGAGATTAGTAATTCGTAGGATCTCCATAAATTGGAAATGAGCTGGTTGCACAAAATATCATCTATGCATTATCTGTCATTTTTGTTTGACTCAGGTGTCCTGACTGATAAAGCTGCCAAGTTAGATTAGTTCAACTATAAAAAAGCCATTGACCTGGAAATATGCAAAAGTCACAAGGTTTAGACTACAATCTAGAATCCTGCTTTTTGTATTTCGATGCAATAGAGAACCTCCTTGAGCTTTTGTCCAAAACAGAGACAAAACTGAGACAAACTGAAAGAAAAGATAGAACAAAAATAGAGGATGTCATCCAGGAAACATGGGTATAAATCTTTTATGGATTAAAAAACAAATACTAACAGTGATAGGTATGTATTTATTTGTTTGTTTGTTTTTTATATTTTTATACTGCCCATCTTCCAGAACCGAACTCTGGGCGGTTTACAATACTAAAAAGTATTGAAAACACATTTAATTGTCATTGAAATGATTAAAATTAATTACATTTGGCTTGGATGCAGAAAATTATGAGTAAAAACAGGAGTTTCCTGGCCTCTTTTTCCCAATGCAGCAACTCTGCCCCATAAAAACCAGCTCCTGACAGGTAAGGACCTCTGATTATAGGGGCAACAATATTGAATAGTGTTTTGTGCAGTAGTGGGCCAGTTGGAATTGTTCTGAACAAGTGGCTTTCCTTTCTGTAAGCCAGCTTCAGATCCAGACAATGATCACATTTTAGCACTTTAAAGCTAAAAATGCTAAAATTTAATGATAAATTTCACAGATCAGGCCACTTCCACAAACATAAGAAGATTATATGACTGTCATAGCAATAGCCCTGTTGATACAAGTGGCACAATATGGGAATCAATACTACATTTCATACCTGGTAATGACTTTGCAATAGAGATGGGCATGATCCAGTTGTCTCAGTTCGTAAAGGCGGTAGCACAGGCTTCTCTGCACCACCCACTTGGCTGTTTACCACTGAGATATAAGCATGGGGCAGAAAAGTATAATCTTCAGCCTGATAGTGATTTGTTAGTAGAGCAATAGATTGTAACTCAGTCATTCAGGTGAGGCTATCCGGAGGCTGAATCATGGCAACTGGACTTCTTTTCTTGTGAGATGAAACTGTTTCACTACTCATCTAAGTAGCTTCATCAGTTTGTGGAAATAAGTTGCAAGGACACCAATTTATAGGTCATCTTGGTTTCACACCACCCTGGTCTGAATAGGCTTGTTAGGTGGGCAGTGGCCTTTTTAGGATAGTTAGATGTACAATGGCCTGGTGTGTGTGAAAGTCCCACCTATTCAACTCTTAGCCGTGGCCTTTTTGATGGAAGTGTGAAGTGCTTCTGATTTGTCTGGGGATTGATGAAAGGACATCATGATAAGTGGCAAATAGATTATGCCTAAGTATCTAAGGTGCATCCTGACAGATGACAGGGCCATTTCTAAATATGACTGTCATACAGTGCCATTCTTATGTCTGAGAAAGTAGACTTGATCCATAAAAACTCACTTTAAATGATAACATTTAATCTTTAAAGTCTGAAAATTCTTTGCTCTTATTTATTGTTTTGTTTTTTGTCCAATATGTCTGATGATCCTTCTCCAATAATGATCAGTCAATGGTAACAAGTGTTCTGTGCAGTGCTGTCCTGACACAAACAAAAGGCAGAAGGTCAACAGCGAATCTCTCAAAGATCAACTGCGGCCCGACTTACCAGAATGTCGTGGGCGCTCTCACTCCAGGTGGCCACGCCCAGAGAGGCTCGGAAAACTGTGACTCATAACCGAGCCTTCTCTGTGGCTGGCCCTGCGCTCTGGAACCATCTCCCGAGTGAGTTGTGCCTTGGACAGTCCCTGCCTGCCTTTAAAAAAGCCTTAAAGACCTGGCTTTTTTGTGAGGCATTTGGCGACAGTTAATATTTGTTTTTCAGCCCCGCCATCACGCCAACTACTTTTTTCCCTTTTCTTTTCTTTTTTCCTGTAGTCTTACAATGATGATTTATTATGATTTTTTTTAGTTTATTATTATTATGGTTTCCATTGTTTCCATTGTTTGTATTCTTGCTGTAAACCGCCCAGAGTTCCCCCGGAAGACAGGCGGTATATAAGTATTAAAATAAATAAATAATAAATAAATAAACAGTTTACACAATCAGCCAATTAATATAAATCACATACTTGATTCAGTTTGACCATTAATTTCTGTATCTGTCCAAAAGATCCTCCACATTCTTTTTCTTTCCATGTTTTTTGTGCCAGACAAGCTTCTCGGCTGCATTTTATTTCATCCCACAATGCAACAGAAAACTCCATTTTCTCTGGGTCTATCTAGGCCAGGCATGTCCAAACTTCGGTCCTCCAAATGTTTTGGACTGCAACTCCCACAGTGCTTTGCCATTGGCAATCTAAGCTTAGAATTCTGGAAGCTGTTGTCCAAAACATCAGGAGGGCCAAAGTTTGGCCATGCCTGATCTAGGCCTTTCAGGAACCCATACATACAATAACATACAGAGACTACCATGGATACTTCGTAAAATACTGTATTTTTTCCATCTATAAGACGATGCAGTATATTAGATTCTCCCCACTTTTAAGACCCCCAAATTAAGAACATTAATAAATCCTCTTTGAGCCCTCTTCCACCCCACCCCATGAGGTTTCCTTTACTTTCTATATTCTGAAGACTCCTGTCTGCTTTGTTTTTCAAGGACCGGAGCTTTCATTTTTTGCAGGGAAATGCTTGGGGGCTGAGCAACCCATTAAGAAGTTCATTTTCAGGCAAAAAAGAAAGGTCTGCTCCTCCAAGAACAAAGCAGACAGGAGGGCAGTCAAGCACTCCTGGAAAGAAAACAAAACAAAACAGCACTAGGGGTGGGAAAACAGTAGGGGTAGGGTGGAGGAGAAATGTTAACAGGAGAATCCAAACGGATCTGGCTGTTTCACTTCTCCTCCACCCCACCCCCTGCTGTTTCCCACCCCTGGTGCTGTTTTCTTTTCTTTTCTTTCCAGGAGCGCTTGATTGCTCTCCTCTCCTGCTTTGTTCTTGTAAGATCAGACCCTTATTTTTCCATGAAAATAAACTTAATGGGTTGGTCCAACCCCAAGCATTTCCCTGTGGAAATGAAAGCTCCAGTCCTTGCAAAACAAAGAAGAAAGGAGTCTTCAGAACACAGCAGCAACGTCAGTTTGGCTTTCTCCCTACCCCACCACCCTGTGTGCAACACTACTTAATTTGTCATGCCATGATTTTAGAAAACAGTGTTGTGTACACAGAAAAATAACCATACTATAGCAATCTAAGAATGTAGCAAGGAATCCATATGATTATCTCTGAGATGGCATTACTAATTTTCCACATTGGCCAAAATGTCTATTTTAAAGTATATATATACAGTATAATCATACAGTAAAAAGGACTATATATATATATACTTCAGATATTCCTAAATATATGGTGGCAGTTTTGTAGATTTTCTACAGGTATAGGTATCGATCTTAGGGTGGATTACGGATTTCTTCCCGATGTACAAAACTGATACAATTTTGGCAAAACCTACTTCGACTAGATGCCAGTTCCATCTTCACATGGTATTCTGGCTTCTTTCAGTTGAAGCAAAGCCTCTCAGTTGAAGTCCTTCTATAAATACTGGAAAAATGTGTGTGCTTTCTTGTTCTGTTACTGAAACAGGTTCTTTGTCATCCTTTTGTGATCTGCTGTGTCAGACTGAGGCGATCCATAAGGGTTTAAATGCTGGTGGGAGATGTTTAGAGAAAGCATGAAGTGGGTGAGGTGCTGGATTTTTTTTCTATTAGCCTTTTGTTTCTTAACGACCTTGGTGAATGACTTGAAAGTGACTGAAAGTGGAAACCTTACACTGATTCCTATAGGCTTTGCATGGAGTGCTTTGCACTTTGTAGATTTATGGACTTAAAATTGAAATGGAAATTATAACTGAAAGTTAAAATTATTTGGTCTGGCTTTACTAATGTGTCTGTGTTTTATCCATCAATATTTTTTCCCGTGTGTAAGTGTGCTCCACTGTGTTGGCTGGACAGAATGATAGAGTAGCGGTAGATGGTGCAGTCGTAGTTTTGTTATTGCTGCTGGTGGTTTCGTTTCATCTGAGGGAAGGGTCTGGTTTTCCTTTGGTGTGGATGGAAGGTGGTGGCATCTTGTGTCCTTTTGGACCTGGTGTCAGTCTTTGTGACAGAGGCTCGTCTGTTGACCAGGGCTAGCCTTTACCCAGAACATGTCAGGCAAGCGGGAGGTGTCATCACGTTTAGGTTCATGTTGTTTGGGTGTTTCTCTATTTCAATGGCTTCCATGATTATAAACTGATATTTACTTGTTCAGTTTTGGAGATGAGTTTGGTTCTTTTAAAATCAATTTCATGACCTGTTGTTTTTATGTGCTGGAAGAGAGAGGAAGATTTTTCTTCTTTTTTGACTGCGTTCTTGTGTTCTGCGATGCGTGCGCTTATTCTCCTGTTTGTCTGTCCGATGTATGTGGCTGGGCAGACTTTAAATGGTATTTCGTAGACTCCTTGGTTTTCTAGCTAAATCTTGTCTTTGGGGTTTCTTAAAATGTTGGCTATTTTTTGTTCGGTGCAAAAGGCTGTCTTGATATTGTGTTTGTGGAAAATTTTGCTTATTTTGTCTGTGGTGCCTTTCCTGAAGTAAGCTGGAGGGCAGTGCCGTTGTCGCTCTTCTGTTTCTTGGTTCAGCTTGGGGGGTGTTTCTTTTTGGATTAGTTTGGTGATGGTGTTTTTTTTTAGGAATCCGTTCGCAATTCCCCTAATTCGAGAGGGTGTGTAATTCAGTTTTTAGGTGGTCTTTGTCAGCTAAGGCGTTTGGTTCTGGAGATGAGGGTTTTTGCTACGGAGTTGATACCAAGGGGGGTGGTGTGATTGAGCATTTAAGTAGCGGTTTGTATGTGTTTTTTTCCGGATAGATGGTATGTACTAAGAAAGCCGTCGGGTTTTTTGTAGATTAGGACGTCCAGGAAGGGAAGATTTTGGAAACTCATTTTTGTTGGCTTCTATTTCCATAGTGAATTGTATTTTGGGGTGTAGGCTGTTGAGATGTGTACCAAAGTTGTTCAGTTTGTCTTTCCCGTGTGGCCAGATAACAAAGGTGTCGAAAAACATATCTGAGCCAGAGTTTGGGTTTATGTTCGGACTTCTGTAACGCGTTGGTTTCAAAGTGTTCCATATATAGGTTTGCGATGACCGGTGAGAGGGGACCCAATTCCCATGGGTGCTCCTTCTATCTGTTTGTATCTTTGTCCATTGTGGATGAAGTATGTGTTGGTTAGGCAGTGGTTGGTCAGATCTAGGATGTGCTTGGGGGGGTTGTATTTGTTGTGGTCCAAAAGGACACAAGATGCCACCACCTTCCATCCACACCAAACACAAACCCAGACCCTTCCCACAGATGAAACGAAACCACCATCCAATAACAAAACCACGACTGCACCATCTACCGCTACTCCCCACTCCAGCCACCACATGGAGCACACTTACACACGCCAAAAAAACTTTGAGAGACCACAGACACGCAGCCAGACCAAAATGAATTCACAAGACACAAGACCCCACTCCACCAAAGCCCAGGATGCTGCCAGAACACCCATCACCAAGGTCGTTAAGAAACAAAAGGCTAACAGACACACATCCAGCACCTCACCCACACATGACGTCTCTAAACAGCCATCTAACCCACCAGCAGTTAAGCCCTTAACGATCGCCTCAGCCACACAGCAAATCACAAAAGAACAAACGAACCTACAATCAGCAACAGAGCAAGCAAACCACACACCCCTCAGCAGTATTTATAGAAGGACTTCAACTGAGATCACGCTTTGCTTCAAGAAGAAAGAAGCCAGAACACCAGCCTGAAGATGACGAGTGAGACCTCGTCGAAACGTCGCCAAAACAACCAGATTTCTACACGGGGAAGAAACCCGAATCCACCCTAACATGCATATATATATATATATATATATATATATATATATATATATATATATATATATATATATATATATATATATATATATATATATATTTCGATCTCAAACAACTACTGATGCACAACAGATGACACAAAACTGATACAATGATGAAAACCAAAACCTACTACAGACCTAGATGCCAGTTCTATCTCCACATCTATTCTGGCTACACAGTTACAAGACCCAGCAATGTCTTGGCCAAGGGAAAAATGTGTGTGCTTTCTTGTTCATCTACTAAACAGATCTATGTAATCCTTTGGCAATCTGTATCAGACAAAGAAGACCATCAACAGTTCAAAATGATTGATGGACATAAATCCAAAAGCTGAAGTGGCAACATACAAAACCCTTTTTTTTCCAGAACATTTCAATCTATTTGGACACTTTCTGAATGACTTGAAAGTGACTGAAAGTGGGAAACCTTACACTGATTCCTATAGCTTGCCACCTGCATGGTCAGTGCTATTGCACTTTGTAGACTTATGGACTTAAAATTGAAATGGAAATTATAACTGAAAGTTAAAATTATTCCCAACCTGATAGCACTATTCCTTTACTAATGAAACACTGTCAGTTTATCCATCACTTATATCCTCCCCTGGCTATAAGAAGCCACTGTGTTGTAGTGGACAGAATGATAGACTACGGCTCTGGAGAACATAGTTTGAATTGCTGCTCAGCCATACAACCTCACTGAGGAAGTGGAACTGGTAAAACCATTCCTTAAAATTTCCTACTTGAAGCCACAGAACATACAAGCACACACATCTGGTTATGAGGCCATATATACATATGATAGTATTATAGCTTCATTCTAAAGTCTGAGGAAGTAGCCTTTACCCATGAACACTCACATTAGCCTTTACCCAGAACATACAAGCACACACATCTGGTTATGAGGCCATATATATATATGATAGTATTATAGCTTCATTCTAAAGTCTGAGGAAGTAGCCTTTACCCATGAACACTCACATTAAATTAGAGGAATCAGTCTTTAGGGTACCCTAACATTTTTCTGTTTTTTGTTTTTTGTCTGATATTGTATAATAAACTGATATTTACTTACCCTTATTTGGCTTATGTTGTACTGTGTATGATAAAGTCACTTCTATTTTATGGGGACCCTAACTATTTGAATTACAACCTTAAAATAGATTTTTATGTATGTTTTTCCTGTTAGTTTTTATTGTTCACCGCCCCAAGTTCCGCACCGGAAGATGCAGTGGTATATAAATGCAATAAATAAATAAATAAATAAATAAATAAATAAATAAATAAATAAATAAATAAATAAATAAATAATAGTAACCAAGTAACTATGTAAAAAAAGTTTTAGAATTATGCTTGCTTAAAACTATATTGTAAGGGAATTTTAATCCTGGCTGAGCCTGTAGCCTGTCCTGAAGAAGCTGGAAACTGAACCTGTCGCATTCCAGGTAACATTGAGTTTCAGCTTTGGCTAACCAACTAGGCCGATAAGAGTTGCATATCACATATGTAGGACTACACATTGCCTCTCCCTAACTCCAGTAGGAAAGTGGTTGAACAACATGCATGTTACCTAAGAAATGGGTTCCAGCAGGTCTCAAAGGAGGTTTGTACCAACCATGAACTGATGTACAGTACTGTATGTATGCAAAACTATGAAATTAGTTTTGGGGATCACATAATATTTACAGAAAGCCAGGAACATGCACCTTATTTTAAAAAATGACTGAAGAAAACTGCTTTTCAGAAAATGAAACTCATTTTCTTTTATCATTCCCTGGTATGCCTATTAAATAACAACTTCACGTTATTTAAATAGTACCAAAATGGATTAAGTGTGATAGCAATTTTGGGGGCAAATGCAGAAGGACATGCAAAAGGTGTGAAAAACACAACTCAACACAAATCTACAGAATGAAAAGATCTGCTCTGGAATTAGCACTTCAGTTAGTTTCAGCGTGCATATACAGTACAGTATCTAGAAATCCTCCCAAACTAGACCCAATTCAGCATGAAAAGGAAAACTGATCTAGTTTATAGATTATATTTTTAAAACTCCAAATTAAACTTTTTAATGCACTGGTAGAAATGTGGTACGGTGACAGCCTGGGGCTCTGAAGAACTTGGTTTGAATCCCCGCTTGGGAGAGCGGAACTGCTAAAACCACTCCTTAAGTCCTGTGTCTCGCACTTACCTTGAAAGCCCTGAACGCACTGCGGTGGTTGCTACTTGCTATAACACGGATATATATATATATTTAAAAAAATAGCCCCGTTGAAAGAGTCAGTTGGGTCATTCTTCCATAGAGAGGCTGCGATGGGTGTCTCAAAAACATATCCTTGTGAATTAATGGGAATTTGTCAGGAAGTAAAGCAACAAAGAAACTTGCCGGCTGTGGTGGACTTTCCAACACCCCCTTTCCCCGAGGCGACCACCAGCACTTGCTTAACTCCGTCAATGGGTTTCTGCTTGGGCAGCCCCCGGGCCATAAGTTTGCTCCGCTTGTCTTGGAGGACCGCGTCGTTTGCATCAGACGACTGCAAAAGAAACCAAGGTGCCAACGTTAATTTGCCACTCAAATGCAAGCTCTGGGGCTCATTTGAAAGCTGAGCAATGAAAGGTGCCTCTTCTCACGGCTAGTTTTATTGCAAATCTTAACCTGAGCCCAGCAAAAGGACTGCAGACGAATGATCTGCTTTTAAGGTCAGCGTGACTCGAGCTATCTCGCTCAGTCTAACTGAGACCGCTTACCCATTTTTTCAAGTTTACCGCCATCCGATGTCCTGCCCTCGAGAGGAACAAACCGTGGGCGACGAATAAGGTTTTACATCCTCTTCCTTCCAGGTTAAAAAACATGATTGCCCAGTTGTGCCTCGGCACGAAAAGCCGTCCGCGAGGCAATCGAGATCATCGCTTATGGCTGAGAAAGAAAGAAAAAAAACCAGCCTGGAAAGAGTTAAGAGCAGAGAGTAATGGGCTCGGCTAGCGAGGCACTTCCGGTTGCCTGGTCAGCCAGGCGGACATAAATATAACCCGGAAGAGCACCCTCGGTGCTTAAAGGAGCAGAAATTCCCCGGAGTTGAGAAAGTTTCCGTTGTGGCGTTTGGGGAGAGGGGTGGGGATGTTTGGGGATGGGGTGGGAAAAAATCTTTAGATAGAGGGAAGCACACCAGATAGCAGCCAGTTCAGCTGAATAGGCTTGCTACCCGTTAATGATTTTTTTTAAACAATTATGAAGTAGGGAGGGTGGCAGACCTTGGAGGCTACAGGCCGGATTTTCTGTTAGTTTTTAGGTGGGACGTGATTATGCATTTCATCTCCTTTGCAAAGATAGCAGCCAGTTCAGCTGAATAGGCTTGCTACCAGTTAATGAGATTTTTTTTTAAAATTATGAAGTAGGGAGGGTGGCAGACCTTGGAGCCAGGCTACACATTGTTAATTATGCAGGCTACAGGTTTCAGGTATCGGACCAACTGTTGGATCTGCTCCTCACCCTAAGACTAATTTGAGCGGCCGTGAGAGTCTGGAATTAATGGGACTCGTGGTCAAAGAAGTTGCCCTTGCCACCTTAAAGAGGGGTGGGAGTGGCAGTAGTCACAGTAGCACTGAAAGCTTCTTTGTCCAACCCATGGAACGCAATCAGTGGCCTTCGTCCCAGGTTGGGGGATTTTCTGTTGCAGCAAATGTTTGATTATGCATTTCATCTCCTGGTATAGTGCAGTCTTGTGTCTACTCAGAAGCCTTTTAGAGTTCAGTGGGGTTTATTCCTAGGTTGCTTTTTTAGCCTTGTTCCTCCAGACTTTTGACCCCATTGTATCCTCCACTCTTCATTCCTTTAATTCTCTGTCGTCCTCTTTTCCTTTTGTCGATTTTTGCATACTTTTGCTCAAGGTGGCCAAAGTACTGGAGTCAGCTTCACTTTAATTCATGCTTCAGGGATAGGTTTGTTGCAGTACTGTGGATCAATTCTGCGGCCAAATAGAAACTTGGAACAGCCATCCTGTGAGCGGTTGGGACAGGAGGAGTCAGGTATCGGACCAACTGTTGGATCTGCTCCTCACCCTAAGACTAGTTTGAGCAGCAGTGAGAGTCTGGAATTAATGGGGCTCTGGCTTTCTCCATAAACCAGCGCATGTTGGCGATTTGTGTCTCTAGTTCCTCAGCCACTTCGAAATGTTCTGGAAGTTTCTCTTTCCAAAAACTGCTGAAGGTTGCCTCCAGGCTCCCTTCTCTTTGGAGGTTGAGCTTCAGCCCATTACTTCTCGTGGTCACCCTCATTAGGAGGTTCTTTAATTCTCTCTGTTGCCCTTGCGTATCTGAGGTTGTTGATATTTAAAGAGGGGTTTCATGAGTGGCAGTAGTCACAGTAGCACTGAAAGCTTCTTTGTCCAACCCATGGAACACAATCAGTGGCCTTCTGGGTCTTTGAAAGGCAGGTTGGGAGAAATTGGTTGTTGGTACACCAACAGATTCAGGCTGATGTGTTGCAGCAAATGCCTAGGATCCTCCAGGGAGCTGCTTGGGTGACTGGCCAGCATTTACTTGTTAATTTTCTGCTCTGAAAGGAGCTGGATGAAGTGCCAAAGCCAGACATCATTGTACCATCAGTAAGTCCCTGAGCATCTTTGCTCTGCTGCAGGCCACAGACTGCGACAGTGTAAAATAAACAGTTCATGTGTAGGCTTGCCCTGGGGGGGAGGTGCCAGTAGCAAAAGTGTTCTGCTTATATACCGCCCCATAGTGCTTCAAGCACTCTATGGGGCGGGTGGTTTACAATTTAATTATGCAGGCTACACATTGTTAATTATGCAGGCTAGCACAACATGTGGTTCCCCAAATGCTGAGATTTGCTCATGATCTTCGACTTAGTGATGGACAAAAATCATGGTGAGGATGCTGTAGCTGTTTTAATGCCCGGGGGTCTACAAACAGGTATAGCAGCTTTGCACTACCTGTCCCAAATATCAGCGCACCTAGCCAATGCCCTGCTAAGTCATTCTCCACTTTGCTTCTCTGGTGGCCCCTTAACTGACCTGATGAAGACACAGGTTCCCAAGAACAATGGGCCATTACACTGTTGAAGGAGGCCCTGTGCCAGGCCCCTATTCTCAGGACATTGGAATTTTCCCAAACCTTTATACTTCAAACTGATGCCTTAGAGTGCTGTGGAATATTTTGGCTCAAGGGTGGGATGGGGCAGAACATTCCATCCTTTATGTCAGCTGAAAGCCCAACCCTGAGAACAATAGGATGGACCATCCACACCCTTAGGTTTCCTCTACCCGGTTCACCAATTATGTCTACCTCTGGTGGTTATTGCAGATAAAGGATACCTACTGTTACCTAAGCCTTTGATACCTAGCTCTTGATTTGAGAGTACAGTAAAGGAAAGGCACATGCTAATATGGATTATTTCTTTCAGCAGGTTTCTTAGGCAAAAGATGAAGAGACAATCGGCCACTTTCTGGGGAGGCATGTAAAGGAGATATTCTAGTTGTCCCTGGTGGGCTGTCTGCCTCAGACCCACCTGCTTCCCCCCATGGACCTTATAGAGATCTTAGTGACTGGGAGGCCCAATGGTATGAGGAGAGAATACAAGGCTCCAGTAAACTGTACCTGGGGGCTGGGGCAGAGAGTTGGCAGGGAGGGTGACAACAGGGTGAAGGCCTTAGAGAAGTCCCCCTCCCATTTTATTTTTTTTATTATTTATTTATGTATTGGATTTTTATACCACCCATCTGGCAGTGAGGCCACTCTGGGCAGTTAACAGTTATTTTCTAAACCCTCAGGGAGGATTGCCCATTAGTGATGCAGAATCTTCGTACTGGAGAATGGATCCTTTTCCTTACAGCTAGAAGATGTGAATGCAGAGAAGGCACACTGCTGCTCATCCCTTTGAAACCTGCACCACGAAGACAGAGATGCCCTGATGAGCCCCAGGTCATGGGTCCCATCCTAACCCAGAGGTAGTGGGAGAGGAAGCAGAACAAAGCATGCCTGCAACAGACTGGAGGCAGAGCAGTCCTTGGGAACACGAGGACCTGTGTCCGCCCAACATCAACCTTCCTGAAAGGAGGTCTATGCAGAAAACTAATCCCCAGCCCTGTGCCAGACCAGTGACTTAATTTTGGACCTGGCTGAGGTTGGAAGGAAACCAGGTGGGGTGGGGTGGGGTGGGGTGGGGCTTAACAGAGACAATTAAGCATCCCTTTGAGATGTCAGGACCAGACCAGAGGAATTGGGCAACTGATCCACTTTCTATCCTGCCTCCCACCTTAATACAGACTAGTTTGAACAGCAATCAGAGTCTTGAATTCATGGATCTCATGGTTGAATAGGCTTTTTCCCCAAACGGGTGGGAGTGGCTTGACCTTTTTGTTTCCTACCTTCAAACTGAGGTTTGGAGACTATGCTTTTGTTATGAGAGCAAGAGCTCAAAATCAGACATAAGCTTCTGTTTAAAATGTATCTGTATCATAATGCTCCCCCTAATGGAAAATCCTAGTCTAGCAGTCATGACAGATGGAAAACCAAATTGCAATATTTGAAAGTACAGTACTTTAATTCTGAATACTTTGTAGGTGTAATACCAAATATATGAAGATCTTTAAATTTCCTGATACTGATTGTCACAATATACTCTTAAGCCATAAATCCTGAAGACATAAAAGTGAATGTACTGCAGGTAAAACTGTGCTCACGACCTGGGGTTCAATCCCAGGTAGCAGGCTCATAGTTGACTCAGCCTTCCATTTATGAAGCCATTTATAGAATCATAGAGTTGGAAGAGACCTCAAGGGCCATCTAGTCCAACCCCCTGCCATGCAGGAACCCCCATCACAATATTTCCGACAGATGGCCACGCAGCCTCTGCTTAAAAACCTCCAAAGAAGGAGACGCCAATACCCTTTGTGGCAGCATATTCCACTGCCAAACAGCTCTAACTCATGAAGTTGTTCCTAATGTTCAAATGAAATCTCTTTTCCTGTAGTTTCAAACCATTGCCCAGAGTCCTAGTCTCTGAAGCCATGGAAAACAAACCTGTTCCCTCTTCAATATGACATCCTTTCAGATATTTAAACATAGCTATCATATCCCCCCTCAGCCTTCTTTTAGAAAGGCTAAACATTCCCAGTTCCCTAAGCCGTTCCTCATAAGACATTTCCTCCAAGCCCTCAAGCATCCTGGTTGCACTCCTCTGCATCTGCTCGAGGTTGTCAACATCCTTTTTAATTTGAGGCGCACAGAACTGGACACAGTACTCCAGGTGGAGTCTGACCAGAGCAGAATAGAGTGGTACTATCACTTCCCTTTACCTAGACACTATATCTAAAAATTTTAAAGCAGCAGTTAAAATGCCAACAGTTTTCCGCTCTTAAGTCGAGCTACTCTTAAGTCGGGGTACCACTGTATTGAAATATGCTAGTACAGTAGCATAGAATGCTACTACTTTGGTTACTACTATTCTTCGTTTCTTTTATAGTTTGTGCAGAAGAGAAACTTCTCTCACAGAATTGTGTTGCTCTGAAAACTACTTTGCATTCTGATTTTGTTTGATAAGTGATAATAATAGCTATTATACATGGTTATATAATTATAACCTATTTTATTAGGTGTGGGCCACATTTTATTCTAGTACTTTCAGAGCTGAGCTTGCTGCATGCTGAGTACAATGTTTCCCATCACTGCATTTTCTTGTGAATAAGTTTTCACCTATGAGTTTTCTTCTTCCTGCCATGCATCTACTCAGGAGCAATAAGAACATAACATAACATACCATAAGAACATAAGAAGAGACATGATGGATCAGGCCAAAGACCCATCTAGTCCAGCTTCCTGTATCTCACAGTGGCCCCACTAAATGCGTCTGGGAGAGCACAAGACTAGATATCTGTCCCCTGATACCACTCCCCTGCATCTGGCCCTTGAAGGACCCTGGTTTTAAGCCTGGAGATTACACATTTCCATCATGGTTTGTAACCTGTGATAGACCTTTCCTCCAGGAATCTGTCCAATCCCCTTTTGAAGGCATCCAGGCCAGATGCCATCACCACCTCCAGTGGCAGGGAGTTCCACAGACTAACAATACGCTGGGTAAAAAATAATAATTCTTTTGTCTGTTCTCTCTCTCCCAACCCTCAGTTTGAGTGGATGTTCCCTAGTTCTGGTATTTTGTGAGAAGGAGAAGAGCGTCCCTCTATCCGCTTGACTCATGCCCTGCATTATTTTGTACATCTCAGGTGCCTTTTTTCCAGACTAAAGAGCCCCAAATGTTTTAGCTCATCACCAGATGTGGGACAAAACTGAGAATTCATCTAGAAGATAGAACAGTTTAAGTAATACAGTATTATGGTAATTTATTTCACTGGTGGCATCCAGGCAGGAAAAACCACCTGTCTCATCCTCCATGGTTGTGTGACATTACAGGCTCCATCTGTCAACCAAAACCATCCCTTAACCCACTGTATCATGTTGTCCACACACCTCTGTTTCTCAGCCATAGTAGTGTGGAGGTAATCCCTATTTAATATCCTCAAATAAAATCTCAAATGGGTACACATTATAGCAGGTTAGCATTTTGAGCATAATAAACATGATAATCACCTGCAGAAGGAACACGGATTGATTAAATGTTCTCATTTCTAGGTTTCTGTTGCAAAGCAAGCCTTGCTGAACAATTCTTGGGTAAGGTGCTTGTCCGCCTGTGACAGAGACATCAAAACTATTCTACTTGGAAATGTAATTAGGTTTTGATTACCCTAATTTAACTTGTGCATGCAACTGTCTGAACACTAAACAACAATAATCTGTTTTTAATACAGTAATGTATTTTTCTCCAAGTGCTCTAGAGATGCATAAAATTAGGCTTTCATACAGGAGCAGTGCTCCCACGCAACACAAAAGATTCATAATGTTTCGTCGCACATCCCATTCTTATGGAAAAGGCTACTTTTATCAATGTTGCAAAATATGAACCTGCCTGGCAGTTAAGATCTAGCCAGGGGGCCCTTTTGAAAGAGCCATCCCTCAGGTGAGAGGGATGGCCTGTAGATATAGGGCCTTTTCAGCAGCTGCCCCCAGGCTACAGCACGCCCTATTGGGTGAGATCCGCCTGGCACCGATGTTGATGACATTTCAGTGCCAAGTAAAAACCTTCCTGTTCCAGAAGTTCTTTTACTGATACAACATGGATTGTGGGTCCTGGTGGCAATTTTAGTCTATTGTATTTTAATTGTATTGTATTAAATTGCACTGTATTTTAATGTTTTACATTGCTTTTAATTGTCCATTTTAATTTTGAGTTACAAGTCACCCAGAGACCATCGGGTAGGGGGCAGCATGTATAAAGAGAATAAATAAATAAATAAATAAATAAATAAATAAATAAATAAAGCGAATAAAGTGAATAAAGCGAATAAAGGAAACAGTGATGAGCCAGTTCAGGGTACCATATACTGATAGTCTAACAATAGCAATTTACACTGTTGACCTGGTTCTTAAAATGAATTAATGTAACATATATGCATACTTGTTTCATTTTTCAGAAATGTATACCCAATATATAATCCACACGATGCTAGAATATTCCATGTCACATGTTTGCTTGCCGCAATATTCTATGGAAGGGATTGTATTTTATTTTTATTTTTTACCCCACCTTTGTTCTTGGAAAAGGACCCAAGGCAGCTTACAGTATGAGGAATGATATACAGTCCAGTACAATTAAGACATATTCAAGTTTGAGAACAGGGAATTGAGGGACATCTTAGAGCATTCAAAGGCAACATTAAAGCTACAAGAGAATGCAATCAGTTAAAGAAAGAGTAAGAATTTCATGTAATCATGCACGGTAGACCATCCAAAAAGGAGATATAAACACAACGTTATAAGTGGTTATAAACACAAAGTCTATGTAATCATGTATGGTAGTTTCATACACATAATAGGTTGTATTTCCACAGCCAGGGGCGTATCGGGGGGGGGGGGAGAAGGGTACATCTGCCCCAGGCGCAGCAATTGGGGGAGCAGGAGGAGGAAGCTGTGCACCTTCCCGCCGCCCAGCAGTCCTCCTTTCCTCTTAGGCTTAGCGATGGCACCCCCACTGCTGCCGCATGCCAGGTGAGCGACGAAGCAGGCGGGCAAGCAGGAGCGTGGTGGCCGTGGCACCCTCCTCTTCCACTTCCTCATGCACACATGCCCACCCGCCCATGCGTGTGCACGACGCACGAACCCATCCCATGCCCGCAGGGTTCGGCCCTCTGTTGCTGGGTGGGGGCAATGGGGGCGGTGGCAGGAAGGGCGCCAAAACGAACTTTGTCCCCAGGCGCTCCAAATTCTATGCGTCCAGGGATGAGCTTCAGGTTTTCTCTAAACTGGCCACTGACTTTTTTCAGTTTCTTTTCTGTTGCTTTGAAAATGGTGGGCAAAACAGGTGCATATGTACAATTCTGTACAAAAATTGTGTAATATGTGGATGGTTCTACCATAATATTTCACAGCTTCCTAACTTTTGTCCAGTGTCTTCAGTGTTTCAAATGAAATACTGTTCTGACTCAGGCAAAATCAAATGCTTTTAGTTGTTCTTAATATAAGATTATTCCTCAACATAAAATCGCAATTATATACTGTTATGTGTACCCTTTTTGAAATCAATGAAGCCTACATTCAAGAAAAGTCAAGACTGCCTCATTTGACCTCACTGGGGTAGCAAGAGTGTGGTAGTGCAATCATTTTCCACCTTTGAATGTCTATTTTCAGGGCTCCAGGTAGGAGAGCTGATGATCAGGGATTCTGGGAACTCAAGTTGAAAATATCTGTAGGGTTAAAGGTCTAACTCTAAATGCATTGATTCTCTGGTTAATGTTTGACAGGAAAGATGGGGCTTTGGATCTCATTGCTGGATTCCTGTTGAGCAGCTGGAGTTCTGGAGAAAATTTATGAACTTCCCTAACATGATACATATTAGTTTGTAGTGATGGAGACAACCTTTGCTCCTTGGGTAGATAAAGCAGTAAGATGAGTAAGCCAGCACATATGGAGGCAGTTATTTTAATACTTTCCATGTCCAGCATAAATAGCAAATTGGACACGATAGTCAACTGTGTTACCATAGTTAACGTGTGTGTTGTGTCATTACAGTCGTGACCGACTCTTTGTGACCCCATGTCCATGGAGTTTTCTTGGCAGGAATACTGGAGTGGTTTGCCAGTTCATGAGACCTAATCATTCATATTTAAAATGAATGCCCACTTACAGGCAAGCAAATATATTAGGCCTACATAGGGTACCTTGGGAGTAAATGACCGTCTCAGCCAGTTTCATCGCTGATGGAGCGTAGAACCCATTTCCCAGGAATATAACACAGAGGGCACCATATTGACAATCCAGGCAGTAATATCCAGTGAACGATATGATGGCATTATATAATCAATTAAAGAAGACAGCAAAGAGCAGCGTGTCATTTGAGCCTTAATTCTCTACCTGAATTTTTATTTGGAATGTCTCATAGGGTTTTCAAGGTAAGAAAGATTCTGCAGTGGTTTGCCATTGCCTTCTTCTGCACAGTACTAACAAGAGTTAGCTAGAGTGTTGCCACCATTGTGTATGCAACAACTGTCACCAGTGTCACATTCAGTGACTGCTGCCACTCAGTAGCTGTCCTACAGAAGTTTCTCCACCCCATCACCATTGGAACTATCCATTCTCTTCTGCTGATGTGGCCAATACTCTGAAGAGGATTGGTAAATTTTACTCTGCTACCTCAACTGTGAACAATGCACCTTGGATGACCCACTAGGCACCCAGACTCATAATGGAGTCTTGTCTCCTGACAGCAGGCCAACAGCTAGTGGGGGCAAGCAAGCTATATGGCCTGGGCGCCACACTGGGGTTGAGTGGAGGGTGCCAAAATGTCAAAATAGTATTTGTCCTTTGCATTATTCTGTGTCTCTCCCCCACACCCGTTAATCCACGTTTGCTCCAGGTGACACAGCCCCTAATTGTGGGTCTGCCTGATGGCATTGCCATCTGATTGTCAGACATACTCAACCCCCTTCATCACATATGAGACTAACTTGAAATATAATGCTGAGGCTACCTTTTTGGGTATTGTAGACCACTAGAGAGATCAATAAGTTATTAGGAGAGCCAGTTAAGCATGGACTTTGTCTGGAAGCAGAAATAAGACACATAAAGCTGTCATACTTGTTGTACATCACAAGTGAAATTTTACTGGAAAAGTCAGTGATGCTAGGAAAAGCTGATGTCATAGGAAACAAGAGGAAGAGCAAATATGAGCTGCTATGGCTCCATAGAAGAAGCCACATGCTGAGTTTACAAGAGCTGAACCCAGCTGCTCCAACAAGACATTTTGGAGATCACATGGTGGCGAACCTTTGGCACTCCAGATGTTTTGGACCACAACTCCCACAGTCCTTTGTCATTGGCAATCTAGGCTCGGAATTCTGGGAGTTGTGGTCCAAAATCATCTGGAGTGCCGAATGGTTGCCACCAGTATTTAAGTGACAATTTTTATTGCCGAAAAAGTTAAAAGTCTTAGTATTCACACCAATGTGCATTTATTACTTTCCTATTCGAGGCACTGAATAATATTTAGTGAGGGTACTGTATTGTTTACATTCCTTATCAGTGAAAAGGAGCTGTTTAATTCGAGTCCTGAGGCAAGCCCTTTCCCGTTTAAGCTCAGTATTTATCAATCGGGGAGCATGTACTTAAAGGGTGGGGGGAGATGCACCTATGTTCCTATTTTATAGGATATTTGAAGAAAAATCATGTATGAAGAATGTTAAAAGTAGTTGTTGATTTTGAGTCCGTTTACAAAGCTGGAGAATCAATGGGGTCTGCTGGTACCAGATTTCACTTCGGAGGGTGCAAACTTTTCCCCATGCTGCTTTTCTGCTGAAAAGAAGCACACCAAGAAAGCAGGTATGAATGCGAAAAGGTTGTGCATTTGTGACTTTCAGAAAAGAAACCAGGAAGCTCCTTCTCGTCACAAAAGCGTTGTCACTCTATATTTCCCTCTACCGTCACCATCCAGCGACAGAACCGGGCGGACTTCATTCTACCTCTTCCTGGCGGAAAGAAAAGCTCGGAGTCGGGAGCGTTTGGAATTTCCTGGCGTGGCCGGCGGTGCGGGCAGGCGTGTGGCCATGGCCGACGGGAGCCGGGGTCCGCTGGCCAGGACCATCTTGCAGCAATGCCTGCATGCCAGGCTGCAGGTGAAGCCGGCCGAGCCGGGCTCTGAAGCCCAGTGGGTGGAGGTAATAGCTGCAGGGGCGAAACCCTCAGGTTGGCCGCAGACTAATCCCGTTTGCTTTCCTTGTGCGACACGGGGCGGGAACCCTGGAGCGTTTCCTCCAGAAACCAGATACAGTAGTACTTTGTATAAAGGAATTAATTCGTTCCAAATGAAAATCTGTTAAGCAAATGTTCCTTTGTACAAATTTCCCATAGGAATGCATTGAAAACAGTAATCCCTAATCGCGACCATTTTTATGTTATACAGATTTGGCCCATAGACGATTCTGTTAAGCAAATTTCCCCTATCTTTGGAATTTTTATGTTGTACAGATTCTCTGTTATACAAGCCGTTTGTTATACAAGGGTCCACTGTATTTTGGATTGCAGCTCCCATCATCCTGAGGCGATCTAGCCAATGGTGAGGGACGATGGGAGTTGCAGGCAGACCAGTAACATCTGGAGGGCTGGCACGTTTTAAGGCGGTTTTCGAAAGGTCCCGCACAGCCCATCGCTTTTGATTTATGTCTTGTCCCTGAGTGGAAAATCCCCCCAAATCCGGGTTGGAAGGATATTACAGTATACAGTATCTTATCCCAGCTCCTAGCTTTGATCTTCAGTTTATACGTCATCACCCTGCAACCTAAAATAGTCAGAATCTTCTAATGCAGATTATTATAATCCTTGTAAAAATATGTTCGTGTTGCCGGAAGTACAGTATTCTTATGGCTATATTATAGAGATCACCTCAGTAATGTACAAGACACACGCCTAACTCTTAGGAAAATTATTTCAATACAATTATTTACGAATGGCTGGGGGGATGCTGCTCAATGGCAGTTCCTATCAGCCTTGACCCGCACATCCAAAGGTGAAGGGGTGATGTGTATGTGTGCGCAATCTGGTTTCATAACGTTCACACTCCTGGTTTCAGAGATCTCTTGAGTAGCTCTCGCTTCAGTCAAGGTCTAGAATATTCCTTTGAAATATACCTTTGTGATCTTGCTAATGTTGCAAATACCTCTTCTGCACTGAGAACAAAAAGCAAAGAGAATATTGAAATCCTATAAAATATACACATTGACAATACTGTAAGCCCGGTTGAACTGGTGGGGCTTCTTTGCAAGTGAACAGACATAAGAACCCATGTAGATTTTTACATGTTCAATAGGAAGGTATGACTACTAGATACACTATATAGGCAAATTCAGCTCCATACGCTTACAACAGTCTTCTGAGTGGAGGTGGCGCTGATGTTTGGCTCCACTTGACCGGCCCTTTTTTAGCTTACACATTCATGTTGAATGTGTGAAGAAGTTTATCATTCTGGAAACATTTAGTCAAGACCATCCTGAGTGCATGTCATACTTGCATATGCCAAAGGCATTATACAATGTAAAATACTGTATATACATTCAAGAAACAAAGGATAAATAATATGTAATGGCTGGACACCATGCATGACATTTGGCTTTTAGTGAAATCTGTATTCTGAGTGGGAAAATTTTTCATTTAATTTAAAATGCCTCTTCAGGTGGGTTCCCTGCCACTGAAGAAATTATGTCATCTTTTAAATTCCAGATGGGATGGATTACCACATGCCAGACAATGAAAAAACTGGTTTTAGCATCCAAACACATACCTTACAGCCCTTGCCTGTTAAAGTGGAGTAATTCTGTGCTGCCCTTACTGATTTCATGCAAAAATTAATATGTTTACTTCAAACTGTGCAGTAACCATGTATCTTTGTTATTTCATATAGATTCAGCGAGGACTTATAATCTATGTGTGCTTCTTCAAGGGGGCCAGTGAAGAAATTATCCCCAAAATGGGTAGGTTATTAGGCAAAATAACCTGAAAGCAGGCAGCTGAAAATATCAGAATTTAATGTATGTAAGCAATGCCAACAGCACTGGATAATAAGAACTCATTTAATGAGGCTTTGCATTACAATAATTGAAAACTACTCTATGGGGAAGGCTATTTTGAGCCTGTGTTTCTTTCCATATTATGTTACACATTATACTATAAGCTTTTAAAATTAATTGGCATTTATTAAGCTTCCTGAGGCACAGTGCATTATGAATATAGGGACATATTTTGCATTAGACCTTAGGTTCTATTAAAATAAGACCTATATCGGTAATGATATTTGTATCTTTTTATATTTTTGTTTGCTTGTTAACTTATCTGCATTCATATCTTTTTGGAAATAAAATCATTAAGGATATACTGTACAATTAGTGTTAAGCAGCGACCTCAGTATATTTGTGGGTAGCATTTTTCCTCTTAGGCAGCACTAATGTGAGGAGGAGATTCTGATATTGCCTTCACAGCAACAGAACAAAACTATGCTTTTTGCAGCTCCCATTCCATGAGCAGACTGAGTTTCTGAAGCACTGGAGAAACTATCGCCCATTACATACTGGCCTCTGGGTTCCATCAATCCCTGCCATTTTGGCAATGGATGACCAGAACAGGAGTTCATCAACATACAGAGAGCCACAAGTTTGCTACCTGGACATCTGACTTCTGTTGATACAGCATAGCATTGCATTAGTTTGTTTGGTGCTGCATCACACTGTTTAATCATGGCTACCTAAATTTCTAGATCCTTTTGTCATGTACTGTCATCCATATACAGTATTTGCACATCTGATTTTTCCTGCCTGAATACACAACTTCACCTTTTTCTCTCTGTTTAGATTCTGTTTGTTTGATTTGGCTTACCTCTTTACATCTTTTTTCTCTGTTTAGATTCTGTTTGTTTGATTTGCCTTATTGTACCTCTTTACATCTGTTCTGATCATGTTGTTGTTGTTATTCAGTCGTTCAGTTGTGTCTGGCTCTTTGTGACCCCATGGACCAGAGCTCGCCAGGCCTTCCTATCTTCCACTGCCTCCCGGAGTTTGGTCAAATCCATATTGGTTGCATCGCTAACACCGTCCAACCATCTCATTCTCTGCCGTCCCCTTTTCCTTTGCCTTCAGTCTTTCCCAACATCAGGGACTTTCCCAAGGACTCTTCTCTCCTCATGAGGTGGGCAAAGTACTGGAACCTCAGCTTCAAAATCTGTCCTTCCAGGGAACATTCGGGGTTGATTTCTTTCAGGATGGATAGGTTTGATCTCCTTGCAGTCCAGTTCTGGTCATACTGAATCCCAGTTCTCTCTTTTGAAGTAGCTACACCTGCAAGTTCAGTATCATCTGCAAATTTAATATATTCTTTCCATGCCCTCATCTGTCTTTTCGAAAGAACATGGTTGGGTTACCAATATTTTCAGATACTACTACTACTACTACTACTACTACTACTACTACTACTACTACTACTACTACTACTACAATAGTAGTAGTAGTAGTAGTAGTAGTAGTAGTAGTAGTAGTAGTAGTAGTAGTAGTAGTAGTAGTAGTAGTAGTAGTCGTCGTCGTCGTCGTCGTAGTAGTAGTAGACAACAATTAGTCTACAAAAGCTCATGCTTTAATAAATCGGTTATACTTTAACACAGTCCAGGATGCCTTTAAATTAAATCAGGGAAGGAAGAAGGAATAAGGAACAGAGGTAAGGGGGGGGGACAGGGAGGAGAGGAAAAAGCAGGAAGGGGAGGAGGAGATAAAAGTACAATCACATTGTTTGTTTCATCTCTAGTTTATATACTGCCGAGAGTAGCGTGTTGCTAGATGGTGTGGTATATAAATTTAATAAATACATACATAAATAATAAGCATGTCGCATATACTATATTAGCCCTATTCAAGTGCTTGTTGCTCCTTTAACTTTCCAACAATATATCCATTTCTGCAACGTCCAGACATTCTTCTGTTGATTCTTCTTGTTTTGGTGTCTCTGTCTTCTTCCAGTACATAGCATACAAAATTCTTGCTACAATTATCGCATAAATCTCGACATGCCTTATTTTCATACAGTATCTACTACCTCCAGCATAATATTCACTAGAAAAATGGCTTAAATGGTAAATTACATGACATATTTTTGGTAAACATTCATGCACCATTCTCCAGTATATTATCACTTCTTTACATGACCACCACATATGGTAAGAATTCCCCTCCTGTTGCTTACATTTCCAACATTTGTTTCATACTTTTGTACACATTTGGGGTATTTTGCCTAATAGTCAGTATCAACATTATGTGCTATATTTTGTGCCTATCCCATATCAATTTTGTTTCTCCTTATTATCTTGTGTTTTCTGATGCTTGACTCCTCTGATTCCCATTGCCAAAATGGTCCAGGATTGATTGATTGATTGTTGGCAGCAATAGACTTTTATAGCACACCTATTGCTTTAGAAATTCATAGGAAAATAGGTATACCAGGTAGCCAGCAGAGGGAGCAAATATACAGGTAAATTTATTCTGAGCGACTTCAAATTCAGGTAATGTCTACATACTGTATAGACATCTGCCTTGCAGTGTATATGACATTGGACATTCATATGGTAAGATTGATTTCTGGGCTTCCTCATCCTTTCCCTTCTATACCTTTTTTCTTTTGTACTTCATATTTCCAGTATGTTAAGCCTGAGAATAGGCACTGCTCTTTTCTGTTTTTAATTGATAGAAACATCTGTTTTTCTAGCTGAACTGCAGATCATACATGTTTTAAGAAAAAACATGCATTTTTACCTGCTGCACTGCTGTGTTAATACCTACTAACACATTCTCCCTCGTGTCTTTGCAGTCAACACACTCATGAATGTGAAGTTAAGTGAAAATGAAGATGGCAAATATGTTTCTGTTTTGGATTTGCCAGGCAGCCTATTAATAATACCTCAGGCCACCTTGGGCGGCAGACTGAAGGGAAGAAGCATGCAGTATCATGCCAACATTGAAAAGGACAGTGGGATGGAGCTTTATTCTCAGTTTGTGTTCCACTGTGAAAGAGAACTGTCTGCTAATGCCAAATGTTTTGAGGCTGGTGCTGTTGTCAGACATGGAACATATGGAAACAGGCAGGTGTTGAAAGTGGATACAAACGGGCCTTTCACTCATATGATTGAGTTCTGAAAAATAAGTGATTTTTGAGACTGATTTACAACGTCCAACAAATACTAAATGGTTGTGCCAGTAGGTACTACAGTCTTTAATTTGATCCTAATGTTTGGGAGCAATGAAAGGCTGCAACTAAATATACTTAATTATTTAAATTTAAATATCAAATTGTCCTTCTCTTTTGGTGCATGAAGGCTACTAGCCAGGCTCTTCATCTGGATATTTATCCCCTCCAGTTGCTCCATCGTCTTCCGTGCCATTAAGGCTTTGCTGTCTTGAACCGTTATCATTTAAAAAACAACCCAGACCCTGAATGTCAAACATTTGCCTTCTAATATTGATCTAGAACACAATTGTGGGGAATCCAGAATCAATATGTATGATCATTGATTACAGTTTCTAGCAAGCAGTGGACTGAAGCTGAAGATGCAAAGTTAAGCAAAAGAACCATGAGTCAAGTCTTGCGTTTGTCACTGTGAGGGACGTACCCCTAAAGGCCAGCAGCAGAGAAGTGCACTGTCCCTTCCGATGCTCATGAGAACTGCAGGGTGGAAGTAGTGGTGCAAGGGGTTAGTAGCATGGGAGTAGGACCCTCAGAGAAGGGCCTAGGGAAAGAAGGGGGGGAGCAATTGTCATGCACGGTTATGCTCAAGTTGCATAGAATGTAGAAGATTTCTTGCTGATGGAGGAGCTGAAGTAGGGGGAGGAGCCTGATGACAGATGAGGGAGAAAGGCAGGAAAGATAAAAGAGGAGGAGGGGAAAGACAGTGGGATGTGGAGGCTGAGGAATGGAAAGTCTACGTGTTTCAGAACCCCAAGGCTCCTTGGAGGAAGGACCTTTCCGAAGGTCATGGATGAGCAAATTCCCGGGAGGTGATGGTGAAATGGGCATGTTACCCTTGTTGCGGGACCCTTATGTTCCAGCCGTTTACCGAGCCCGCGCCCTCCCCAGGACTTGAAGAGGTTTCAGAAGCTCCCATACCCCCAGGAGCCCTGGATGTTGATGGGCCATCATGGGTCCACCCTTTGGAGGACTCTTGTGGACATTTTATGCCCGCCGAGGTTGTGGTTGACGATGTTGCCCATAAAGTTTACTGTTCTGATTTCGCCTCTGTGCTCCTTGATGAATCTCGGGGAAAGGAACCACCTGCTTTAGAACCAGAACCCACTCAATCACATGTTAATATGACTAGAAATGGGATGTTGAGTATTAAAAAGATCAATAGAATTGCAGGGAGATTCATGGCAACTCTGGGCCCCTGTCCTCCACCAATGGGTGTCTCTTCAAAGCATGTACCTGACCTTACAGGTTGTTTGAGTGAAACAAGGCAGAGTGTCTTTGAGCCAAGGTGCAACAGGGTAGAGACAAGAGCTCCTTTTGTACCCTCGGTCTACTAGGCAGAATTCAACAGGCAAAAGGCAAATGAGCAGTACTACTGAGGAGTTTACGGAAAGACATTCTCAGCCTGATGATCACCTTCTGCTTTCTGCATAGCTCCATTGACTCTCCCAGCACACTGTATCTCAGATCCTCCTGGCTTAAATATAAGATAGTTCCCACCATACCTTATTCTATAAGCAGAATGACACCTCTGGAATGATCACAGCCTCTGTGTCTTGCCACTGTACAGTAGAGACTTGTATTCTGCTTGATGACGGTATAATTACAATTAATTTACTGTAGCAAGGAAGAATATAAAGTGAATTAATTAATACCTGGGCAATTCCAGGATGTTCTTTTGCCCCTCTGCATTGCAGTTTTCTTTCTAAAGCAAGTAAAGTGAATTAATATCTGGGCAATTCCAGGATGGCCTTTTGCCCCTCTGCATTGCAGTTTTCTTTCTAAAGCAAGATGCAAAAGGAAGTAGGATAAATTCCTGAACAAAGTGTAAATCTGTGAATCTACACATAGAGAAAAAACAAATGCTAATTAACAAGATGAAGGATACTTGGCTCAGTAATAATTCAATTGAGAAGGATCTTGGAATTTGTTGTAGATCACAAGTTGAATGTGAGCCAAAAGGATAGAATTTGGTGGCCACAAAAGAGGCAAATACTATTTTAGGATGCATTAACCGAAGTATATTTTCCAAATCCTGTGAAATATTAGTCCTCTCTATTTGACACCTGAGTACTGTGTCCAGTTCTGGGGACCACACTTTAAGAATGCACGCAAACTGGGGCAAGTTCAGAGGGGTACAACCAAGATGATTAAGGGACTGGAATCCAAGTACTATGGTGAAAGAATGAAAGAACTGGACATGAAGGGGGAGATAAGATAGCACTTCTCAAATACTTTAAAGGTTGTCACACAGAGGATGGGGCAGTATCTTCTCTTCAGAGAGTGGAGGACATAATAATGGGCTCAAACTACAAGAAGGCAAATGTACGCTGAATAGGGGGGGGGAAACTTCTCAACTGTTAGAGCAGTACAACAACCAATTACCCCGTGAGGTGTTGATCATTCCAACGCTGGAGGCATTCAGAAGAAAACTGGGCAGACATCTGCTCTGCTTTGATTTGGATTCCTGCACTGAGCAAGACTTGAGGCCTTATAGGTCCTCTTCCAACTCAAGTATTCTAAGATCTTTTAGCAAACCCACTGCTTTGAACTGACAGTGAAATGTCATGCTCATTTTGTTGCCATTTTGATACTACTCGCCATATAGACACATGCTACAGACACATGCTAAAACTGAATGTAAGGACCTTAGGAAATTCCAAGATATTTTGGATTGCAGATGATGGAGAATGGTACTGCGGAGACCATAATAATTATATAGCTGTCATTATCTGTACTGTTAAAGCTTACCTACTTCTGTTAAAATAATTTACTTTTAAAGCTGTCAGAAATTAAAATACTAGGGTAACAGTAGAGGTGACTGAATTATTTGATGTCAGCCATAACTATTGTTGTTAGAGCTACAATGCAGTTCCTTTTATCACTTAATTGAAAAATTTAAATAAGGGTAATTCACACTTGAATTTCTGATTATGAAGTTCTATATAGTTCTTGTAGAAATAATACAGGAGCCATTAAAGATGTTCAGATTTTTTTCCAGGTTTATAAATCAGTGAGGCCCACTGCAGATGTAACATTGGCACCTTGCAAATCATGGTTAATGGTTTGGTTCTCCACATAAACCAGATACTGTACAATGATTTTCAAATACTGTTGCACAGAACTCTTTCCTGGATGGACACCTTTGAACTTGTCAAGGAAACTAGGACATCTAGAGCAGGGGTCTTCAACCTAAGGCCCCGGGGCCGGATGCGGCCCCCCAAGGTCCTGAATCCGGCCCCTGGGACCAATTGCAATCCCCCCACCTACCCCCTGTTTTGTGAGCAAGCCAGCCTCCGCAGCTGCTTTTGGACTGGGATCCAGCCCCCAGTGGTGTCTGGGTGGTGGTGGACCGGCCCGCTGGTTGAAAACTTTGAGGACCCCTGATCTAGAGCAGTGTTCCCCAACCCCCGGGCCGCGGACCGGTGCCGGTCCGTGGATGAATCGGCACCGGGCCGCCGCCGCGCCACCCCCCGCAATCGACCCCCCGCCGCCGCGACCCCCCGCAAGCGACCCCGCCCCCGCCCCCGCCGCCCCCCGCAATCACCCCCATCCCGCTGCCGCCGCCGCAATCACCCCCGTCCTGCCGCCGCCGCCGCGACCCCCCCGCCGCCGCAATCGCTCCCGTGCCGCCGCCGCCACCGCAATCGCCCCCGTCCTGCCGCCGCCGCCGTGACCCCCCGCCGCCGTAATCACCCCGTCCCGCCGCCGCCGCTGCAATTGCCCCCATCCCGCCGCCGCCGCAATCACCCCCATCCTGCCGCTGCCACCGCGACCCCCCCCGCCACCGCAATCGCCCCCATCCTGCCGCCGCCGCGACCCCCCCGCCACTGCAATCGCCCCCGTCCCGCCGCCACTGCCGCAATCGCCCCCATCCTGCCGCCGCCGCCGCGACCCCCCCGCCGCCGCGACCCCCCCCCGCCGCCGCGACCCCCCCATCCGGCTGCCGCCGCCGCAATCGCCCCCGTCCTGCTGCCGCCGCCGCCGCAACCCCCCGCCGCCGCAATCGCCCCCATCCCGCCGCTGCCGCGACCCCCCACAATCACCCCCCCCACAATCACCCCCGTCCCACCATCGCCGCCGCTGCGACCCCCCGCAATCCCCCCCCGACCAGAAAGAAAGAAAGAAAAAGTAAGGAGGGAGGGAGAAAGAAAGAAAGAAAGAAAGAAAGAAAGAAAGAAAGGAGGGAGGGAGGGAGGGAGGGAGGGAGGGAGAGAGAAAGAAAGAAAGAAAGAAAGAAAGAAAGAAAGAGAAAGAAAGAAAGAAAGAAAGAAAGACAGGGGGAGAAGGAGGAAGGGAGAGAGAGAGAAAGAAAAAGAAAGAAGGGAGAAAGGAAGGAAGGGAGGGAGGGAGGGAGGAAGGAAGGAAGGAGAGGAAGAGGAAGGAACAAAGAAAGAAAGAAAGAAGGAGGAGGGAGAAGGAGGAAGGGAGGAAGAAAGAAAGTAAGTAAAGGAAGGAGGGAGGGAAAGAAAAAGAAAGGGAGAGAAGGAGTGAGGGAGAGAGAGGAAGAACGAAAGAAGGGGGAGGAAGGAAGAAAGAAAGAAAACGAGGAAGAAAGGAAGAAAAAGAAAGGGAGGGAGGGAGGGAGGGAAGGAAATAAAGAAAGAAAGAAGGGAGAGGAGAGGAGAGAGGAAGAAAGAAAAAAGGGGGGAAAGAAGAAGAAAGGAGAGTGGGAGGGAAGGAAGGAGAGAAGGAGGGAGGGAGAAAGAAAGAAAGAAAGAAAATGAGGAAGGAAGGAAAGAAAGAAGGGAAGGAAGGAGGTAGAGTGGGAGAGAAGGAAGGAAGGGGAGAGGGAGAGGGAGAGAAATAAAGAAAAAAGAAAGAAGAGGGAGGGAGAGAAAGAAAGAAAGAAGGGAGAGAAAGAGGAAGGAAGGAAGGAAGGAGAGTGGGAGGAAAGAAAGAAAGAGGGAGGAAGGGAGAGAGAGAAAGAAAGAAAAGAAAGAAGGGAGAGGGGGAGGGGGGAGAAAGAAAAGGGAAAGAAAGAATGAAAGAAAGAAAGAAGGGAGGGAGGGAGGGAGGGAGGGAGGGAGGGAGAAAGAAAAGGGAAAGAAAGAAAGAAAGAAAGGAGGGAGGGAGGGAGGCATGTCAAGGAAGGGCGAAGGGTCCCAAGACCTCACGGCGGCTGGGTAGCCCCCGGGGGGGGGATGCGAGGAAGTTAAAACAGTGTTTCCTTGCAGCGATGCCAAGGACTCATCGCACAACACTGGCTCTTCGGCTTGAGTACGGAGATGAGCACCGCCCCCTAGAGTGGGAAACAACTAGCACGCATGTGCGTCAGCGGCGGGGGGGGCATTTACATTTTTTATCTTATTAAATCAAAACAAGCGGGCCAGGGAAAAATTATCAAGCATTTACCGGTCCACGGTGATAAAAAGGTTGGGGAGCACTGATCTAGAGTATAGACTCTATTACGAGTCTAGATTTCTAGCAGGGTCACCAATAACTGTGTTGTCAAAGCTGAGACCCACTCTAGTCTAGATGCACCCATCTTCAACCAATGCCAACTGCATCAGCAGATGAGAACTGACAGTTCTAATGGAGATGACTGCTGAGAATGTCTTGGGAGGGCAGCTACTGAGCAGCAGCAATCGCCAGCAAAAGATCTTTCACTGACTATGGCACTAAAATGAAAGGTAAGTAGCCAGTACTGTGCTGGAGGCTGCAATGGACTCATAACCATTTCTGCATATTTAAAATACCTCAAAAAGAGAATCCAAAACAAAACAAGAGATGGTGCTGGGAAATGAGATTTCCAGGTCAGAAGGCACTCAGCTACTGGGGGAGAGCAAAGGACAAATAGGAATCGCACTGTTGCTACTGCTGCAAGTGGATTAAAGTACAGTACATGCTTCTAACAATGGCTCCATAATGTCTCCTAATGCCAAGTACAGAAATCGTGTTGCTTCTGGGAACTCGGTGATCAAATTATATACAGATTCTGTGTCAGGTTACACCATTGTGAGTGTTATTTCAGGGCCCAAGGGGAAAGGCTGATGATAACCTTTAAGGCCCCACATAGATATGGGTTAGGTTGTCTGAAGATCACTTACATGTGTCTCAACCCACACAAAGAACCTACTATTGTGTGCCAATGGGGGGGTTTACTTTATTGGACAAGAACTTTCAGACCCCCACAGAACACATGAGAATTGTAGTCCAAAAAAGTAACTTTCACCATTTCTATTTCAATGTGTATATTGATTGGCCTGAGAGAGAAGATTCCTTCATGTTCTATCCTTATGGAATCCTTTACGAGGATATGCATGCAAAAGAGTATGAACCTTAACACATTAATACAGATCAAGATACACCGTGTAGGACTACAACATTCTGCCCCTTTGTGAAACACTATAGTTACTACAAACAAACAAATAACTACAACCCATAAAAGAAGGCTAAAAATGGGGGGAGGAGCAAGCATTTTTCAGGTGCAGGCTTTACTGATGTAGTTGGTTTTATACAATGCTGTAGTAAGTACATCATTAAATCTTTGGGGTAGTACAATGTACACTGCAGTTATTATTCATTATGAGAATAATTACACTTTTAAAAAGCCAACGCATTGTTGCTGAAGCATATCCTCTTTAGAATTATCCTGTGCTATTTCCACTGATGCAGCTAATGGTGAAAAACTGCTTCACATTAGTCGGTAATGTCTTCAGTCATTATGAGTAATAACTTCAGACTGAATGAAGTCAGTGAATGTTTCTCATTTCTTGGATGGGGTTCAGTACAAATCATCATTACGCATCGTGCAGAGATTTAGGCCCTGGGGCGCTGTTCAGACCAAAGATAGTGCTGCTTCTACTGAAACTGAAGAAATGGTTTGGCTGAGAATAAAAAGAGATTTTTTCAGCCATCTTTATTAAAGTTGTCCCTCTAGTATTACCCATAGTATTACCCAAATATGGCTTTTCTAATGTGTTGATTGTCGTACCTCCTTTCTGAATATCATTTAAACAACTTAAAAGATGCCTGTTTGTTTGTTTAGATTATTACCTTGCCCATCTAGAAGCATGCTCTATAATGTATATATTAAGAAAGGAAGACATGGCAATTTCTTCAAGTTCTTCAGTATTTCAATATAACATTAGATTATTAATACATGGCTCAAAAACAGCAAGTGAGTGATTCTTTTCTTAAATTAGTTTTATTTATTACAGTACAGCATTACCTTTTTGCAGCTCAGTTTTTTAGATGTCTGGGTACAGAGAGGCTGGGAGTTCAATTATCCACTCTGCCTTCCGTGAGTAGAGCCAGTCTGCATGGCCTTGGGCAAGCTGCACAGTCCCAGGCCACCTCAAGAAGAAGGGATTGGCATTCACTACTTGGAAAACCTCGAAGAAACCTGCTATATCAGAACTGACTTGTATTGCACATCCTCATCATTAGAATTGTATAGTATTTGTTGATTAATCGTTCAAAAAAGCAAAATAATAAAAAGTACAGTTAAAGATAATTGTTGTGAGTTTTTCGGGCTTCTTGGCAGTGTTCTGGAAGTTTTTCTTCCTGACGCTTTGCCAGACTCTGTGGCTGGCATCTTCAGAGGGCAAGGAACTCAGGGGATGAGCACAGAGAGAACTCCTAGTTCCTTGAGCTCCTTGCCCTCTGAAGGATACCAGCCACAGAGTCTGGTGAAACGTCAGGAAGAAAAACTTCCAGAACATAGCCAAACAGCCCGAAAAACCCGCAACTATCAGATCCCAGCTGTGAAAGCCTTTGAGAATACAGTTAAAGAGTTATGCAAAAACAGAGTTAAGGCACAGAAGACCATGGTTATGGAATCAAGGTAATAGAATCTGCCAGTTTTGAAGGACTGAGAAAATAAATAGGAGTTGGATTAAACTGCTGAAATTCCCCAAATAATATTGGCAGAGTTGCCTGTTACTTTGGGGTGTGTGTGTGGGGGGGAGATTGGTCCATTGTTAATCTTCCACATGTCTTCTGAAGGGCTAGGAAATACCAGACAAGAGGTACGTATGACTTCCCCCCCCCGATAGTCTTAGGTAAGAAATATCTAATTTAGGTTTATAAAAGAACAGAAGGGCTGGCAACAGAGTACATATTTCACTAGGTAGGAGATACAAAAAGGCCACAGGGCATTTAGGGGTGCGTACATTAACCGTATCCGAGTAGTCTGGGAATTTGAGGTAAGACAATTGGTGGCATTAGCTGCTGCAACTGTAAACAACTCCGATCCCCTTCAAATCCTTCAGTGATTTCCTTGCACAACAAAACAAATCCACAAAAAGTCTATGCATTTGCCAATCTGCTCACACAAGTGGGGTGCTTGTGACATGTTAGAAAGCGTACGTAAGGCACAAACAAGTACAAGTGGCCAATAGGTAAACCTTTCTGGGGAGTCAATCAAAGGCAAGTTTTAAAGACCACCAGTAGCCACCTATTTCATTTCAGATAAGGCTGACAGGACTGGCCATGCAAAAGATTGTCTACTGGGTGATGGCATGCATGTTTTAGAAAAAAAAAGGGGGGGGTTGTACATATACAAAGCTTTGAAAAAAATATGCCAGTACTGTACTTGGAAAAGTGCATAGAGGCAGCCAGTCTAGTTTTGACACGGGCCAGAAACATTACATGGTTCGAGGTGGTACCCTGTCGTGCTAACCTTTGTTTCTGTTCTGTCTTTCCATTCGTCTTTTCCTACACAATTTCCCCAGACCCAAAGACTAGGCAGCCACAGAACTAGATCTATCTGGAACAATTCGTTGAGTTTCAATATTGGTGGAGAAAGGCACACATGAAGCTTGTTTACCAGGAAATGCCACACTGAGCTCACTCAGTGAGCATCCAAGTCTAACCATTTTTGTCCGCAAGTGGTTTCTTATAATTGAACCTTGCCTGTGGCTGCCATTTGCTCCACAGGACAGCAGAACAGAAGGAACCCTTGTATGCTGCAGAATGGAAACGGAGGTTGTAAAAGGAGAGGCTTCAAGGAATTTCCCCTTAAAATAAAGAGGGAGGGCAATGTGTAGGCAGGAAGAAGTGGGTCACTGGCCAGGCCATGACCTTCTGTTGCTAAGAGGGGAACCCAGTTCTCTGGGATGGGCCAGGTCTCCATAGAAAAGATCCACTCAGGCCAGGCGTGGGGTGTTGTTTTGAGTGGCTATGACTTCAAAGAACTCCTGACACTGCCCCGTGTCTTTTGAAGGGAAAAAACTGTGTGAGGACATAAAAATACAGAATGACAGGTTTGGGAGTAGATTTATTAGTGCAGGCAAAACACTACATTTCCTATCCTCACCCCACTCCTTTGTGTTCAAAATGTAAGTAAAAACTTTCATTTCAGCAGGCCATTTTGGCATCCCACTCATTGCCACCCCCTCTTGCGCCATAGGCAGGAGACCCCAGTTAAAAAAAAGGGAAGACCTGTGGACCCCCCCTCCTATAGATGATGAAATGCACACTTTCAAAAAAACCTAGGAAGGGTGGGGGCACTGAGGAGGGCTGGGAGGTGTTGCCCTTGATTTCCTTCCTACCAACCAGCTAATTGATCTCCTGGGACCTGTGCCCTGGCGCAAAGCTATCCCCCCCACCTCCTCACCCTAGACAGGGCCCTGACTCCCGTACATCATCCCATAGAAGTGAATGGATTAAGGCCGGCGCACATCCCATAGAAGTCCCGCACGTTATCCCATAGAACAGGCATGTCCAAACTTCGGCCCTCCAGATGTTTTGGGCAGCAACTCCCGCGGTCCTTTGCCATGCAATCTAAGCTTAGGATTCTGGGAGTTGTGGTCCAAAACATCAGGAGGGCCGAAGTTTGGACCTGCCTGCCATAGAAGAAGTCAACGGGTCCTCATGACTCGCACCCATGCTCCCATAGAATCCAAGGGATCACTGGAGGAAGCCTGGGCTGGCTGGCTGGCGTGCCGGGTGGGGGGGTTGCAGGAAATCGAAGCTTTTCCCCCCCCCCTCCTCCAGGAGCGAGCGGTGGCTGGCCAGAGGGACGGGGGGGGAGGTGAGGGCTCCGGCTCCGGTTCCGCGGCCGTTCCCCTCCCGGGCCTCCCCGGCGGTAAAGCGACGAGGCCTGCCTTCTGCCACCGCGGCCGCTCGATGGCTCCGGGGCTGATTAGGCCGCCCTGAACAGCTACCCAAGCGGGGAAGAGGCGGAGGGGAGGGAAGCGGCTCCTCCTCCTCCTCCTCCTCCTCCTCCTCCTCTTGCTGGCCGAAGGGAGGGCGAGGGCTTCCCTGAGTCAGGCAAAGAAGCAGGCGGAGGGAGCGCCCGGCTGCCCATCCCGACTCCGCGCTGGCAGCCGCCGCCGCCGCCGCCGCAGCAGCAGCAGCAGAAGCCACCGCCGCCGCCGCCGCCTGCGCAGGACCCCACCCTGCGCCGAGAGGGCGAACCTTCCCCGGGAGAGCTTGCATGCAGGCCGGCAGGTAACCCGAAGAAAAGAGAGAGAGAGAGAGAGAGAGAGCAAACAAGCACCGGCTCGGGCTTTTTCTTTCGTGGGAACGGCATCGGGTCATCCCGCCTAGTTCGGGGGTCTTGGAGGTTTGGGGAGGATTGTAATTTCGAGCAGGCGGCCCTTGGGGCGTATGGGGTTCTTTGGGGAAGGAGGGAGAGGGGGTTCCTCAGCTGGCAGGCAAGAGAGAGAGAGTCCCGGGTTTGGGACAAGTCCTCCTTCCCCTGAGTTGGAGGGGAAAAGGCGACTTCAGACATTGTTTGGAACCCGAAAATAAGGAGACCGATGCTGCTGCTGCTGCTGCTGCTGCTGCTGTTGCTGCGAGAGGGAGGGAAGCGCCGTGGACTTTCTCCCGAGAATTCATCTGTTGAGCAATCGGCCTGATTTGGGGAGAGATCCCCTTAAAAGTTGTGTATTTTTGGAATGCGGCGAGTGGGGAGTCATCAAGTTTTCGAATAAAGGGCCAGGGAGTAGGAATAAAAAAAACTTGGGGTGGGGGAACAGCCTGTCAGAAATCCTCTGTGAAGATAGGGAGGAAATTATTCTATTTTTTAAGGGAAAAGAGTAACACCCTATTTTCCATGTCCCCAGATGAAGGAAAGCGTGTTTATTTCCCCCGGAGAAAGTGTAGCTGGAGGTCAAAGTATGCTCTGCCCTGGGAGCGGTTGAAACAGATACCAGTTCCTGCTTGCAGAGCTAAGCACGAATTCAAGATCGCTTTAAGCGGATGATGAATGACTTCACGTCAGATAGGGTGGACTTGGTGACTGGCTATGTTTCCCCCTCCCTTTTGGGGTACTTGCGTGAGAAAATGAAGTACTGTATTATTTGATTCCTTGCTACTTCTGAATATGGAGGCAATGGTGGCGTTGAATTAATAATGCAGATGACAAATATGTATTTTTGAGGACTGTGGCATAAATGTAAACTTATAACAAACAAAGGATATAGTTATCTTGGGACTCAGGATACCCATTATCCTGTTGCGCCATAGCAAAAGGATACTGTTAAGATTCCAGATTTACATGTGAGACAACCTTTGTTTTTGTCCTTCCGTTTTACCTTCTGATCCGTTGGTTTAAATGAAATCCCATTCCTTGGGAATCTGTATGCACTCACAATATGGGCAGGATAAGAAGGCTTAAAAGGTGTAAATGAAGACTGAACATTCTGGAAAAGCCTGCCTTTTCACTATATTGTTAGTCAAAAGGCAGGCTTTAATTCTTAACCGAATTGTACCTTAGAAGATGATCTGCTGCTTTTATGTGCATTGCTCTTTGATCATTGTATTTCTCATGGTCTACATCTCACAATTCTTCACACCAGACTGGTAGAAAGCAGGATGAAAACCAGGTGTAATCAATAAAACTGCAGAATAACCACAATAAATAAAAAACACAGCTGATTAAGATTGTGTGTCTCTTGAAAGACAAGAAGAAGAAAAAACTGAATGCAGAAGTGGTTTAAAGCAGGTGAGACTGTACCTGCACTACAATAGTTATAGCAGTTTCCTTTTACTTTAATTGCCACGGCTCCATCCTGTGGGATGTTGGGATTTGTAGTTTGGTGCAGAAAGCTGTAAGCATCTTGGCTGGATTATGTGGTGTGGCATTCTGCAAGACAGGGCCATGGCAATTAAAGGGGAACCAAACTGCTATAAATATTTAATGAAGGCATCTTCTTGAGCTTCTGCGAAGAACATTCCAGAAATGGGCCAACAGAACTGAAAAGGCTCCTTCCAAGTTCCCATTTGTTTTGTCTTTAAAAATGGGCCATTTGGAGGCCATCTTCCAGTGGTGTTATAGAAAATGTGGTCCAACAAGTATGACTTCTTTAAAATGTGAAGGGCTTAATGTTAAATGCTAGAGCTTTATATTAAAGTCAGAAATAGAATTGTGTTACTGCAGTTGTTTCAGCATCCGCAAGATGCAGTCCAGTTCTCGGCTCTCAGTTAGGGGCGGTGTTTTGAATCAACAGTGGTTTCCATGCTGTCTTCAGAAGGAGCAAGTACAATACATCGTGGTACTCATTACCTGGATATTGTTGCCAGACATCACTGAACATATTAACGGACATGAGCATTATGGAAAATAAGGACTGTAAATTTCCTTCCTCAGCCCTGAGACTTTTGGACAGGATGTGTTTCACTCACTGCAGGTTTAAAATATTGTGCAGTGTCAAGTATAAAGTGGTTTCATATGGCTGATGAATAAAGAGGGACAGAGGGGGGAAAAAACCCCCAAACGTGGGTGGTTATGAAAGGACGGGGGCAAGGTCTTATAGGTAGGGTAAACGTATGGGCTTGGTAATGGTGTCTCCAGAAGGAAGGGTTTTGACCTTTAGCTTGTTCTTTCGCCTGCTACAGCAATGGACTGGCTTGCTTCTTTGCACCCAGAGCAATCCCATCTGCAGCTTTCTGATCTCCTTTGAGAGCCTTCTATTTTTAAAATTAAATTAAATTAAATTAAATTTTTAAAAAAAATGGTGCAGGTAGAATTGTTCAGTTTTTGGACCATTTCCAGCACGTGTGATTGCTGAAAATGGACCAAAAATGAACCTTCCCCTAATTTTGCAATTTTGTGAAGGAATAACCAGTTCAGGAAATTGGCAGATTTCGTCACCTCTGTGGAGGGGCTGAGGAAATGAGAAAAAAGCTTTAAGTACATGTGAGGCCTGTGAACGTTCACTGCACCACTTTAAAAAAAAGAAAGAAGTGGAAAGCTTCTTTTGGGAGGCTTTTAATCACTTTTTCTTTTTAAAAAAAGATCAGTCAAGGGTCTCTGTCCCATTCAAATAAAGTACTGGCAAAGATTGCATACCTAATAGGATCACTTGAGGTCCATATTTCATTGGAATGCAAGGATCACACCAAATGGCACACAAGACCTCCTAGCAACCCTGCTTAGCTCAACCCAGCCTGGTCTTTTCATAATATGTAAACAAGCCTTGATTCTTGTATTTGATGATAATGTCGAGCTTTGACTTTGTGTCGGTCCATAACTTATTATTGATTCCCTTAGGCAGGAAGGAAAAAAAACAGATTAAAATTTACTTTTATGCCCAGATGTCTAGGGGATTGCCTAGAGTGACATTCAGCACCTTTCTTGAACATGAGCAAGAAAATTTGATGCCATTATATGTGCCCTTTGAGTGAAAGTATTGGCAGTATTTCAGACTAATAGGGAAAGTGACAGCTCTGTACTAATAGATCATCAAGCTATGTGCTCCATTTGTAGCCACTGAGGTTGTTGTGTGGACTTAGAGTGGTATTTATTATCCTCCATGACTTCTTCAAACACCACAACCCAGTATTTTATTTGGGCCAAGCTAGGAGAGGTTATTGCATTAAAAAAAACTCATACCACAGTTTTGCTATAGAAAAGAAAACTGTGACATGTACAGCATATGAAGAACACTGTTGGATTAGGAACCCTGTCAGTGCAGTCCTATACATGTCTACTCAGAAGCAAGCCCCACTTAGTGCAGTGATTTGATACCTGCTAACTAGGTACAAAATGGCATCCCAAAACAAGGAATGCTTTGTTTTGTTTATCAGGATGTTTGTTTAAATCCTGATTCTTTCTTTACTCTGCAGATTGAACAAGGTTTGGTTGGTTTTACTGTGCTACAATTATTTTGATCTTAAGAGATGTGTCTTAATGTTTCCATTTCATGAGAACGGGTAGCAGGCAGGGTCCCTTACAGCTTTACAGTTCTGCAATACCACTTACTGCATCCTAGTGTCTATAACAGTGGTGGCAAACCTTCGGCACTCCAGATGTTTTGGACCATAACTCCCAGAATTCCAGGCCTGTATTGCCAATGACAATGAACTTTGGGAGTTGTGGTCCAAAACATCTGGAGTGCTGAAGGTTCGCCACCACTGGTCTATAAAGAGTCAAAGTGGAATGAAAAAAAGATTGCATCTACACTATGGCCAAGTAGTGGTTGTATTTTTGTTCTGTTTTGCTCTAGTTTGCTCCAGGGCATGATCTGTTCTTGTGGATTTCAGTGGCACACTGATGTGTGCTGATCTGCTCTGTGCACTTGTGCATGAGTGTCCTTTGATGGCATTTCTTTATACTATAGGCATGTATCTGCCAGCCTGTCTTTACCCCTCTATATCTTGCTGTTGGATCTGTTTAATCTTCTTAGGCTATCAGCTGTTCCTAAATTTGCTGATTTTTTTAATGCCATCCCTTTTGCATCACAAGCACATTTGAAGGAGCCCAGAAATTGGAAACAACTACACATGCACTAGCTTTGGAGGTTCATTATGTGACTTGTACTGTCCTGATTTGGTCTATATTTCTTTCACATTATGTTTGTGGCCATAGTAATCAGAGAGAGAGAGAGAGAGAGAGAGAGAGAGAGAGAGAGAGAGAGAGAGAATGGGTGCCACATCTGTAACAGAAAATACTAGGAACAACTCTAAGCAGCCCCAGAATGACTGAGGGAAACACCAGAATGCATATGAGCCCTCAAATAATGTTTCCAGTTACCAATCTTTGTGATGTGTTGGCTCAGATTTAGTCCTGCTAAGGAGAAATTAGGATACGTATTTGTTTCTTCCTTAAAAGTACAGAGAGAACCATCCAAGAAAACTGTAATTCTCACTTGGATGAAACTCATATTTCATTTAAGAAGAGGGCATTGCCTTATCCTACAACAGCTAAGAAGACAACATCCCTGCTTTTTAATTGATTGAAAGTGTTAATAATTGTAGGTTAGGTATTTTTTTTTTAGAATTGGAAGACATATATAGATACAATTCCATGAAAATGTAGAAAGGCATCATTTCCTAGAATTAAGTATGATGTAAAGAGGGAAATAATGTGTTGGGTTTATCTAGCCTGTGCCACAGTGGTACCTTGTATAAAGGAATTAATTTGTTCCAAATGAAATTTTGTTAAGCAAAAGTTTCTTTATACAAATTCCCCATAGGAATGCATTGAAAATGGAGTAGTCCCTAATCGTGACCATTTTTATGTTGTATGGATTCACCCCATAGGCGATTATGTTAAGCAAATTTCCCCTATCTCCTGATTTTTTTTATTTTGTACAGATTTTATGTTATACAAACCATTTGTTATACGAGGGTCCACTGTATACATCTACTAAAAGAAGATTGACATACTGCTAACAGTACAGTAATTCTTCATGATGAAAAAAAACCATGAGATTCCTTTGTGATTTGAATCTGTTCTATTGTTACAGTTATATTGCAGGATGAAAGTCCATTCATTCACTGATGTGCATGCTAATGTGCTTTGTTGTAGGAGCCTACTGGTGCATTGGTTGAATTGCTGCTGTACCGCAGCCCAACTGTGCTCACAACCTGGGGTTCCATTCCAGATAGCTGGCTCAAGGTTGACTCAGTCTTCCATCTTTCTGAGCTTGGGGTGGGGGTGGGAGGCCCATGTGTAGCCTGTCTAATTAACTTGTAAACTGCTATGGGGCAGTAGATAAATAGCACACTTTACTTTTGCTGTACTAATTCTGGATAGGAGATTTTCCATTATATGAGAAGGGGGAAATTCCATTCACACCCACTGCCATGTCTTTTACTCTTGCTGGAATATAAGCTGACTGTCTGACATCATTTGTCCGGAGTAAGGGCTTACTCCCTATTAAATATGCATAGAGTTGCATCCTCAGCATTGAATTAAATGCTCAGCATTGAATTAAAGTGTAGTATTTGTTGTTGTGTAATTGGATGTATTCATGGCATATGAAACATATATATTGGGCTGTGTCGAAAACACATTCTTATTGTCCCTGCTGCAAGCTGTGTGATCATTTACAATCGATGAAATAAATATCTTACTACAGTGAGATTTTGGATCAATAGGATCCCATCCACTGAGATGTTAGACCACCAGGTTCTTTTAATGATTCCTGTCTATACACTACAGGGCGGATATTTCAGTTGGTTAGAGTTTGCATTCACTTCTTCTCAAAGCTATCTGCCCCCCTGAGAAACTAAGGAAAACACTTTTAAAATATTTCTGTATAGGGGATGATCACCAGTACAATAACCTGGTTTGAATGGCTCTCACCGCTCATTCAGGACTTAATCCATGCTTAAAATCCTTACAATAGTGACCTTTCCATTCCTATATTAGATATTTAAAAATCTGATTTGAAAATATCACAGGGAACGAAAATTTTCAAGAGATGCATTTTCACCCCTTTTGCATCCTTATCCTTTTTATAGTACTAGTGCAATGAGATCATATAGCTTTTCTGTATAAATAATTCCTTATACAGTACTTTTGAAGAATGCAATACCATTTAAAACCAATACATGGTTTTCCATGACCAGATGTTTTATGTTGCTACTCACACATACATTTTAGATTCCATTACAGTACCCCAAACCGGGGTACTTCAAGGGCCAGATGTAGGGGAGTGGTATCAGGAGACAGATATCTAGTCTCATGCGCTCTGGTGGGACCACTGTGAGATATAGGAAACTGGACTAGATGGGCCGTTGGCCTGATCCAGCATGGCTCTTCTTATGTTCTTATGTTATGTTCATTCTTAAAGCCTCCTTAGTGCATAGTTTCAAAGCCATGTGGTTTTACATCCCACATCAAACATAAAGGGGATGGGTTGGTGGAGCTTGCACTTCTGTATATACAGTACAGTGGTACCTTGTATAAAGGACTTAATTTGTTCCAAATGAAATTATGCTAAGCAAATTTTCCTTTATACAAATTTCCCATAGGAATGCATTGAAAACAGACTAATCCCTAATCGCAACCATTTTTATGTTGTGCGAATTCATCCCATAGATTATTCTCTTAAGCAAATTTCCCCTATCTCCGGAATTGTTTATGTTGTACAGATTTTATGTTATACAAACCATTTGTTATATGAGGGTCCACTGTACTGTATATGACTTGGGTTATTTATCTTTTTTGATACCTCGGAGAGTTTTGTTTAGAAAGATTTTGAACAAGTTCATGAATAAAATATATTCTACAGTACGCTTTGCGACTGAATACATAAACACAGACACACACACACACACACACACACACGTGTGTGTGTGTGTGTGTGTGTGTGTGTGTGTGTGTGTGTGTGTGTGTGTGTGTGTGAGTGTGTGTGTGTGTGTGTTGTGAACATTTGTGGGCTACAGAGTTTTCTTCTTCACAAAGATTCTGACCTAAGGATGAATCACTGTTTCTAATTACCGTATTTTACCTCTTGTTAGGAAAGTTATGTACCATATAGTCAACATAAAGGAATGGTCACCTTCCCAGACATCTAGAATTATCACTTTCCCTATATGCCCCACCCCATAACCCTGTACACTTCACTTAGAATCCTGTCACTGATTGCATATTGTTTGCATAGCTTGCTGCACGTAATTGCAGCCAATTGACAAAATGGTGGGGTGCATATCTGGTGTGCAGTCAGATATAGAATTATAGAGCTGCAAGGGACCTATAAAGCCATCAAATCCGCATAACTCTCAATATAGGAATCCAGATAAAAGTAGATCTGACAGATGGTTGTCCAATTTTCCTTTGAATGCCTCTGTGCTCTCCACATTCTGAGGTAAATTGGTTCCATTGTCATAGTGCTTTAACAGTTAAGAGTTTTTTTCCTGATAGTCACCCTAAATCTGGCTTTCTTTGCAATAAGATGTAATGCAGAATGTTGTTAAATAGCCAGCTTTTCTGTATAAATAATTCCTTATACAGTACTTTTGCAGAATGAAATACCATTTAAAACCAATACATGGTTTTCCATGACCAGATGTTTGTGTCTTTTGTTTTGTTTTGTTTTGTTTTGTTTTGTTTTTCTTTTATTTTTGCCTGAAATTCTTGAAAAGACTAACACGGCTACCCTCTCTGAAACAGTTACATTCAGCAAGTTAATTCTGCACAAAGCTTACATGAGCACCAGTATTATTTAGTTCCAGATCTTTATGCCAAGGGTGCGCATCTTGTTTTTAAATTGTAGTTGTGTGTGTCTTTGTTGCTTATTGTTATTTGGCTGAATTGATCGGCCTGCTGTTAGCCGCCCAGAGTTCCTACGGGAAGATGGGTGGGATAGAAATCTTATAATAAATAAATAAATAAATAAATAAATAAATAAATAAATAAATAAATAAATAAATAAATAAATAAATAAATTTTGGCCTATAAATAAAAATATTTTCCCCAAATTTTGTACTGCATGTTTGTGAAGAAGTAGATTGCAATCTACTAAAGGCCCAACTCAGCAGCTGCCTAGATGCCCTAAGCACATCCGATCTCGCCTGATTTCGGAAGCTAAGCAGGGTCGGCCCTGGTTAGTACTTGGATGGGAGACCACCAGGAAATACCAGGTGCTGTAGGCGCCTGGAGTAGGAACAGGGAAGCCACTCCAGTATTCCTGCCAAGAAAACTCCATGGACATGGGATCATGAAGGGTCCGTCATGACTGTAACGACACAACACACACACAAAGCCCCAATTCAAATATGTAAATGTTTGCTGGAGGAAGTGTATTATAATGCATGGCATTTCACACAGGTGAAAATCTAGTAGAAAGTCACTGGTTGAGTAGGTTAATTGAATCATTGGGTTGACTCACTATATCCCCACTGATTCAATGCGGACATAGTGAAAAAAGCATGATCCAAATTTTAAAAATGAAATTAGAGGATTAGAAGCTAAATGAGTGTGATCATTGATCCATAATGGTAACAGTAACATAAACAACACACTATAATTTGGTATGAAAATGAGCCTCCAGACCATTCCATTTACCGTACATCCTTTGTTTCTTTTCTCCTTGTTTTTTTAGTGTAGTTTCTAGTTTTGTGAATATGTGTTTACAAGAATGAGTGATTTAGTACATGTTTGCCTTATTTACAGTGATTTGATATGTCTTTTTTTAGTAGATTATCATAAAGAAATGTTTTATGGGATTCTGCAAACAGTAGTAGCTTTGATGAGGTAAGAGCCATGTCCCCCCTGAATAGCTTACCAAAAACTTTGGTATTATGGAGATGGAAACTGTTGTGCTTTAGAGTCTCATAGTTCCACTGGTGCACATGGGTTTTTTTGTTCTATCTCTTAGTGCAGCTGTACTATCTCAGGCGACAATGTTCCATGCTGTGCTAGTGATGTTCCATTTGTGGTTTCAGCCACTTGAGTTCATCCTGACCATTCGCTAGTGAGATAAGATAAAGTACCGGAATTTTAAGATCGCTTTGATCACTCCGTGCAGCAATAATTTTCTTTCTCCCTCAGGATTTCCATTTAATTCAACCAGTGAACACTGACACTATTTAGCTCCAGTCCTTGGTGTCTTCATGACTGGCTTTCAGACAGTAAGGAAGCAACGCTTTAAAGAATGGAGTTGGCCCACAGCTTGTTACTTAACGAAGAGGCCTATAACAAGCTGGGTGAACCTCAGAAAGCAGAGTTTGCTTTCGAGTGGCTGAGGTTTTTGGAAAAACTTCTACCAAGCACTAACAGAGTAAGTATTGCACAACTTGCACAGAATAAAGCATTTTAAGACAACTGCTTTTGTAAAATATATATATATCTTTCCTCCTTACAAGATAAACTGTCCCAATAGTTACTGTGGGTTGGGGAAACATGTTTCTTTAACCAGAGACAGTAGAAAGTTGGCTGTTACAAACCTGCTCCAACTTGATGGTGTGTGAGTCCAGCTCAGAATGGGCCAAGGTGTTTTTAATCATCAAAACTCTTACCATGATTTGAAAGTTGTCCCATTAAGAAGTTTCATCGGCTTCCTCTTTCATTTTTCCAGGTTGATATAAAGGAGAAGCAGAGCAAGCTTGTTGAACAACTTGTGTTTTTGTTAACCAGCTCACCGGGGCCTCCTGCCAGGCAGCTCATTGCCAAAAACCTTGCTGTACTATATAGCTCTGGAGACATCTTTTCTGTCCATCAGACCATTGACAAATGCAATGAACTTATTCGTAGTAAAGATGATTCGCCAAGCTATCTTCCTACAAAACTGTAAGTCGAAACGGTCCGATGGGATCATGTCAGCATTATGCTTCTTCATTTAGACAACAGCAAAATCTGCAGGAAATTAATTGAAAACCAACAGATTAATTAATTGTAGCATGAGATATGTAAGTGAGACTAGGACTCACTCCAGAACTCTTTTCAGTCCAGGCAAAAGAGACAGATTGCATCCTCACATTTCTTTGCTTTTTCATATGCTTTCGATGTGCTGTACATTGTACTAGTGGTTCCCAACCTTGGGTCCCCTCATGTTCTTGTACTAAAATTTCCAGAAGCCTTCACCACTAGCTGTGCTAGCCAGGATTTCTGGAAGCTGTAGTCCAAGAACATGTGGGAACCCGAGTTTCAGAACCACTACACTACCTGAGCTAAAGGCCATTTCTTTCATGCTATCCTTCCCCTTGCTTGCATCCATGAACAGAGCTGTGTCAGGGGACAGGCCAGAATGGTCCTGTACCTTGATGCAGAGATGGAAAGGTTCATGACTGAGCAAACACACACCCAATTTTTGGAGTGGTCATCTACACAACCCTGCTTAGTTCAAAATCATTCCCAGAAGGCAATGATTAGCTGGAGGTACTGGGTTGACACAATACCTACTGTATGACAGGAACCAACTATCTCAGGAGGTGGTAAGCACTCCAACATGGGAAGGATGAAAAAGAAAACTAGACAAGCATCTGTCAGATATACATTGATTTGGATTGGTGCGCTGAACTGGATGTTGGGTCTGGTGGCTTTATAGGCACCCTCCAGCTCTATAGTTCTATGATTCTATAAGGACTGTGTGGAAAATGTCATTGTGAGTAATCCAGTCTAGTGGTTAAATAACAGCTGAGATCTCACCACAGGTGATAGGGAATTTCACAAAGGCAAATATGCAGTCGAAAGGAAAAATGCAGCACCTCAGTCTGAGGAAAGTTGATGTGAGGCCTCTACCTAATGAACCTATTCAGGCCACTGTCCATCTAACAAACCTATTCAGACCATGATGGCATGAAACCAAGGTGAACTATAAATTGGAGGCCTCGCATCAACTTTCCTCAGACTGATGAAGCTACTTGGATGAGTAGTGAAACATTTTGATCTCACAAGAAGTCCACTTGCCATGACCCAGCTTCCAGATAACCTCACCTGGAAGATTGAGAATCTTCACAGATACGCAATAATTAAAATTTATACATCTGCCATCCAACTTACAGTCATCAGTGGGGTCACACTTTCTTGACACTCCTTTTTTGGTACAGTTCAGGCATTCAAAGGGAGGATAAGAAAACATGTAAGTACTTGAATAACAGCAATTTCATTGGGGAACTTCTCCCCCATTACAACTGGGCACCATTTGCTATTGGGTCCCCATAAGATTGGATTTTGAACAAAGATTAATTGTAAGAGCAATATCATTTTGGAGGTATATATTTTTCTTTAACACAGAGGGGAATTCCCAGCCCACTAATACAATTATCTGCATATTTATGAGATATCTAAGGGATACAGGGGGTGTGGTGGCTCAGCAGAATAGAGCGCTGAAACGGTTGGTTGCAAAGTCGGGAGCTCGGCAGTTCGAATCCCAGGTGTCACACAGCGGAGTGAGCTTCCGCTGTTAACCCCAGCTCCTGCCAACCTAGCAGTTTGAAAGCATGTAAATGCAAGTAGATAAATAGGTACCACCATAAAAAGCAGGAAGGTAAACAGTGTTCCACGCAGCCATGCCAGCCACATGGTCACGGACTTGCACAACACTGGCTCTTTGTCTTGAAAATGGAGATGAGTACCTCCCCTAGAGTCAGACACGAGTTGCTCGCATGTGCAGGAGGAACCAATACCTTTTTAAGGAATACAGGGAGGACTGTTTCCTGCTTGTATGGAAACTTTCCACAAGATCAAGAATCCAGATTTTCTAAGGATTTTGCTCACATGAAGAATCTTCTCTTCAGATTCCTTATCATCATATAAAGAAAGCAGTGATGGAAGAGGGTATGACTAGATTCTCAGTGTGTTGAGGAAACAGATGTGTGAAGAAGTCTTGTGTCTACCACTGATGTCAAATTAGCCTTCTTCATCAAAAGTGTGTGTGTGTGTGTGTGTGTGTGTGTGTGTGTGTGTGTGTGTGTGTGTGTGTGTGTGTGTGTGTGTGTGTGTGTGTGTGTGTGTGGTGTCGTGTCGTTATAGTCGTGACCATTTCTTCATGAACCCATGTCCATGAAGCTTTCTTGGCAGGAATACTGGAGTGGTTCGCCAGGACCTACTTCAGGCACCTAGAGCACCTGGTATTCTACTAAAAAAAGCCCATGCCAGTCAATTTGTTGTCTTTTTATTTACAGTAGTATTGATTCACTGGCCTATGCGTCATTCCAGAACGTGTGGTTATGGCTGCAATATTCCTCTGATATGTTTTCCTCTTGAACTTTAATAAATGTTTCACCAGATAGGAACATCTTTGAAGGCTAATTGCAAAATACTCTTTATAGTGAATGCTGTAATAATGAAACCATTCTACTAGTGTGTGATTTCCAAAGCAATTGATCCTAAAACTTAGTGATTGTTTATTTAAAAATCCATTGACTAGTTATTTAAGATCCTCAGTTGTCTATAATGGAATTCTTATATTAGAAACTTACTAAGCACTTTTTATTGTACATGAATTAAGTGTCAGCATTTTGCTTCATTTCTTCTTTTAAAGTGCCGCAGTGGTTTGTTTGGGCTATTTATACAAAAAGCTGGGAAGAATCTTGGGCAACAGCTTTATGGATACTGTGGGCAATATCCTTAAAGCGATGAAAAATGCAGAGGTAAGGACCTATACAATCAAAACAAAAATTTGGAAAAAAATGTCTTGATGGGTGGTGTATCATTTGCAAAAACTAAACCAAGAAAACTGATTGGCAAAATATGACATTTACTAGCGTGGATCAGAGGAATTCTGTAAGAGAATGAGGCCTAACAATTACAATAAGACCCCCGTATCCACTGATTCATTATCCACTGATTCAGTTATCCACGGTTGGCAGAGGAAAAATAAATAAATAATTCAGCAGCCGCAAAGCAAGCTACTGTCACAAAGAGCAGCTGTAAAGCAAGGTACTGTTGCAAAACAGCAGCTGTAAAGCAAGTTACTATCACAAAACAGCAGTTTTGGGGACATTTTGGCATTCTCTCTTACCCACGGTTTTCATTATCCACGAGAAGGCCTGGAACCAATCCCCAGAGGATACTGGGGTTCTACTGTACTACCTCTTGGTGCATAAAAGGCACTATATTATTTACACCATTAATTAATAAAATTTATGTCCCATCAGGAAGATGGGGTGAGGGTAGGGCTTGAATGAAAAAAAGAGGTATTTATCAACGTTTTGTAAAGTGTGGTTGTGTCAGGTTCCTTCTGTCCCCAGATAAATTCCATATTGCTGTTTTAAGAGCCACCATTTTCCTGTTCTCTCCTCACTCCCATTTTTTAAAAGCTGCTTGTTTCAGACTGTGGGCCTGAGGCTTTGTTTTATTAAAAAACTGGAAAAGCGCACTCTGGAAGGCTTTGGGTATAAACGTGTTATTGGTGTAAAATATTTCACATACAGTAGATTTTTAAAAATAGTAATACAGTAGTTTGGTAGTCAAAACTCTTCCTGCTTTAGCTGTATGTGTCCTCCCTGAGGACTTAGAAACCTCTCTTCAGCATCTTTTAACTTTTACAGTAAGCTTGTCATGCTTTGAGCTCTTGAATGTTGCAGGGGCCAAAGTGCTGAGACTTGATTCCAGAATCAGCTTCCAATTCCAGCTGGGCCACAAAGTGAGCTGGGCAGCACTGTATCTCTTGGCCTTAGTTAATGTGCCCGATTGCAGTGCCATATGTTGCTCTGAGCACGCTACTGGAAGGATGAACTAAAAATGTAACAAACGAATTAATAAAATAATACTTGAGCTGCACAATGAGATGACCTTTTCCTCTTGCCAGTCCCAAGGGCGATATGAGATCATGCTAAGCTTGCAAAATATTTTGAAAGGGCTGGGAGCTGCTTCCGTTCCGTGTCACAGGGATATTTACAAAGCGGCCCGTTCCTGCTTAATGGATAGATCGATGGCAGTTCGATGCGCTGCTGCAAAGGTACAATGTCATACTCATTGTTTTTCATAGTTAATCTTCCTGAAATTGAAATATGCTGGATTGTTAATGAAAGAAACTTTTTTTCTCTTGTGTCAAAGAAAAGATTTTTGTTTGTAGCCTTTGATAAAGCAAACATATCATACTGTATGTCTTTGCTGGCAAGTTTTCTGCACCAGAGGTAGAAATGCCTTTTTTTAAAAATCAGTCTTTTGTACATACAGTATTGCATCACTTCAGTTCATCATCAAAATGTATGGTTTTCATTCCAGATTAACAATGTACAGTGGTACCTCGACTTAACGGTTGCTTCGACAACCGAATAATTCAACTTACGAACGCTGCTCCATGCTCGGCATAACAAGTAACTTTGACAGGTCCGACATGCCCACCAGAGCATGGACCAATTGATCTTCGCGCAGCCTCGGAGGCTTGCAAGGGAAGCAGGGGTGGTGATCCACCATCGCTGCTTGATTTCCAAACTACTTGGGCTGGGCGAACACACATCCGCGCCAGGAGATTCCTGGGACAGATGCATCTTCCTGCAGCCTGGGTGCCTTGGAAGGGAAGTGCTTAGCTCTGAGTAAGTGCTTTCCCAGAGGTAAGATCTTCCCTTCTAAAGCACCGGGGCTTCTCCCTCAATCAAGGGCAGCCTTCCGCTGCTTTCTGCTTGCCCGCCAGACAGATGACTTTGACAAGTCTCACCTGTCAATTTCATCTATCTGGTGGGAAAGCGGAAAGCAGCCGAAGGCTGCCCCAGCGCCTTGGAAGGGAAGCACTTGCCTCTGAGTAACTCAGAGGCAAGTGCTTCCCTTCCAAGGCGTCCGGGCGTCTCCCTCAATCATGGGCAGCCATAGGCTGCTCTTTGCAACCCCACCCCAAGCTGATTTTGACAGGTCAAACCTGTCAAAGTCAGCTGTTTGGTGAGAAAGCAGAAAGCAGCCTTTGGCTGCCCTTGATTTGGGGGTTGGGGTTGGGCAGCCATCCCATAGGAATGCATTGAAAGCCTATTAATCTGTTCCCTTTGGAATGGATTAATTGATTTTCAGTGCATTCCTATTGGAAACCGCTGTTTGACTTACGACTTGATCAACTTCTGAAGATGCCTTTGGAATATATTAATGTTGTAAGTCGAGGTACCTCTGTATCTGTAAAGCCCCGCTGACTACAGTGAGTTGCATATGTAATGATAACCAGGTCTTCTCTTTGTGGTCAATATATAGGTGATTTATAGGTGATCTATTTCATGAATTTGGGCCATTTGAGATCACTGTCCTCATATTGGAAACCTAGAATGGGCATGCTATCCAGAATGTAAACTATTGTCTATAATAATGAAATTAGTAACAATATGTTGTTTCCCCCTGCCAAATAAGGCAGATTTCTTCACCTAAAGTTTGATTGTTCTGAGCATATTGCTCAGCCATAGAAATATTTACAGATCGTATGTTAACAATGGATTGGATCTACTTTTGGACTTATGGCCTAGTCTTTCTCAAATATGTTCTGTTTAGCATAACAGGACTTGCTGCCAGGTAAATGAGTATGGGACTGGAGCTCTCATGATATTAATCTATATCCAGTATTATATAAGCAAACTTCTGCTTGTGCCCCACAAGGTTTAAATAAGTGAACTTCTGATTGTATTTCCCTCTGCCTTTCTGCAGCTACCTGCAAGGCCCCCAGATTTGTTCCAGTTGATCAGAATAGATCAGGAAGGGGGAGACACAAAGCATGCAGGCAGGAGAAGATTCTGTTCCACCATCTTGGTTTCTTCTGTTCATAGTCAGACAACACTGGATATTAATTCTTAGGCACAGCGTTGTACATTGCATAGTGTTTACAGACACAATAATATTTCATTTGCCTGTCCTTGCTGCTCTTTTCTCATTTTCTGTGTAGTGTCTTCTTGAACTTCAGAGCGAAGCAACCTTTATATGGAGTACAGACCTGGACAGCATTGTAACTCTGTGCTTCAAATCTTTTGAAGGATCCAATTATGATGTGCGAATGGCTGTTTCTAAGCTCTTAGGCTGCGTATTAGTCAGTGCTGTAACATCTAAGCAAGGCACAGGTTGGTGTTATTAATTATTTTTGTCTGCATTGGTGCAAGAGAAAAATAGGGACACTCTTCTCCCTCTCACAAAATACCAAAACTAGGGAACATCCACTCAAAGTGTGGGTTGGGAGAGTGAGAACAGACAAAAGAAAATATTTTTTTAGCCAGCATGTTGTTAATCTATGGAACTCCCTGCCATAAGATGTGGTGATGGCATCTGGCCTGGGTGCCTTCAAAGGGGGATTGGACAGATTCCTGGAGAAGTCCATCACAGGTTACAAACCATGATGGAGATGTGTTATCTCCAGGCTTAAAACAAGGGTACTTCAAGAGCCAGATGCAAGGGAGTGGTATTAGGAGACAGATATCTAGTCTCATGCGCTCCCAGACACATCTGGTGGGGCCACTGTGAGATACAAGAAGCTGGACTCGATGGGCCTTTGGCCTGATCCAGCATGGCTCTTCTTATGTTCTTATGTTCTGAACCTTAAGAATGCCACACCTTAAGGGTGTGAATTAAACACATTAGAGTGTACAGTGGTGTTTTATGGTTTTTGGTCCTACATCATTTCAAACTTACGCCATATGTAAGAAAACATAGGACTAAACACAGTTTGCACTTTGAGATAGATTAGATGTATTAGATCAATCAGACTCATTTAAGTGCCAGTGCTAACTATTGAATTTAGCCCATAATGTATAAACCAGACCTTTACTGTTCATTTCTCATAGGACAAAATAACTTTCTGATTCTTTCCTTAGTGGAAAGAACAGGGCGGTGGAGAAGGGGCAAAGAGAAAGCAATCAGAGGTATTAGAAATAGAGAGGGGCATGAGACCCTTCATGTCATGGGGTCCTTGGCACAGCACCATTCACTTTCCCCCTTCACAGACTCCCCCACTGACCTGGTGGCGTATGCTGCTCCTTCTCTTCCTGTGATTCCAGCAGGAGCAGGCACTTCCCCTCTCCATTTCCTCCAGCAGCTGCCCACGCAGAGGCTGTGCTCCAGGAATCCCTGTCCCACCTCCTCATCAGACGACAATAAAGTGCTTTGCCCCCATCTCTAATTAGAAACTAGCTGAAGAAAGCAAACAAGGAGAGATGTGAGGCAAGACGCAGAAATGTTAGTTGTTTCTGGGGAAGAATTCCATTGGGGCCATGTTCAACTTTACAACCTCAACTCCCCAATCAGAGCACTCTTCAACTTCCTCTTGTGTCAACCATGAGACCTAGGTTGTTTGGTGCAGTCGGCTCTCATTTTAATGGTAGTCGGAAGATTCCATGATATCAGTGCTCTATGTAAAGGTGAGGCAGTGAGCATGTTTCTAGAGGCTGGGTGGCAAGTTCATCACCGCTAACTGGTCCAGCTAATAGTCAGAGAGGATGAAATTGTGGCCCAACATCTGTAGGGCCACCTATTGCCCACCTCTGTTCTGTTTCTAAGCTCTTTCTAAATAAATTTGGTATTAATAGCATTTGTTAGGCTTGGGAGTGCTGATAACATTTGCTTTCTTATGCTTAATCTTGTGTAGTATAGTAAAAATGTTTTGTCTATATCAGGAATCATGCTATTTATAGATTCTGCTATATAATGTAGATGGATAGTGCTAACACATCTTCCTTGTCCAGGAAACTAAATCTAAAAATTTCTTTGAGTGCCTGTGCTAGCAGTGCTGTTACAGTGTTGTTGTAAGGTTGGCTTAATGTCATCTCTAATGCTAGCAGAAGCTCTGTAGCATTTGTCTCTTGCCAGATAACCTTATTTGGTAATATTTAAGTGGCTGGACCCATAAGTGTCTTTAGCTAACTATGCAAATAAGAATTTTATTAACTTCATATTTATTGCTCAATAAAATGAGGATCAAAAGTGAACACTCTCCACTGGTTCACATTCTTGGGAATAAATCCAGTTGTTTACTCCAAATAGAATACACTACAGTATATAGTGGTGGCGAACCTTCAGCACTCCAGATGTTTTGGACCACGACTCCCACAGTCCTTTGTCATTGGCAGTACAGGCTTGGAATTCTGGGAGTTGTGGTCCAAAACATCTGGAGTACTGAAGGTTCGGCACCACTGGTATATAGGCCGAATCAAGTTACATACATATCATTTTAAAGGTCCCATTGATTCAGGAGATCTGCTTTTGTTAGGACTAATAGTTCGATTTAAGTGAAGGCCTCTTATGGTGTCATGTATACTTATGTGGTGGATGTCCAGTGTGGTGTAGTGAAGAGGGACAGACTAGGAGCCTTGTGGCACAGTGGTTAAAACTCCTGTAGTGCAGCCGAAACTGCTCACGACCAAGGGTTCAATCCTAGGTAACTGGCTCGAGGTTGACTTAGTCTTCCATCCTTCTAAGATTAGTAAAATGAGTACCCAGCTTGTGGGAGGCGGGGGCAATGTGTAATCTGCATAATTAAATTGTAAATCACCCAGAAAGTGCTTTAAGCACTGCGGGTCAGTATATAAACAGCACACTTTGCTTTTGCTTGGCTTTTAGTTCTCAGAACTAGGCTCAGCCATGGAAGGATCATGGGGGGCATATAATTGTTGAAACGACTCCTTTAATATCTCAGTTACCTTGAAAGCCCAATTAAGATCGCTATAAGTTGGCTCCAACTTGGCAGAACGTAACAACAGCAATATATACCTAGCACCATGTCCAGCAAATTTAAATTTATTCTTTGGCAATACACAAAGCACTGGGCTGGACAGACTTTAGATTTATATATGGCTTCAGACATGCTACCGAAAAAACCTCACTGAGGCATTACAGAAGACGAGTATCTTAATGCTATTTGTGTGTGCCTGTGTGTGTATGTGTTACTTAAAATATATGTGTGTGGTTTTTTTTTTCCCCCAATGAAAAAGCGTCTGCAAGACAAAATGTTCTTAGGATTTCATTTGAAGAAGCTTTGGAACATCTGGCGACAGGTTTCCTTCGCGGCAGCTCTGGATTTCTGCGAGCCAGCGGTGATATTCTGAAGGGGACTAGCTCAGTCAGCAGGGATGTTAGAGTTGGAGTCACACAGGTCGGGTTTATCTTACAGAACTAAAACTGAAAAAGAATATACTCTCCTATATGCTTTTTATTTTTCACAATGTTATGAATGGCTGCTACACGACAATGTTGTATTGCTTACAGCTCATATTCGCTAGTAGCTTTTATTGTTCAATGTTTTATCGTATTTTATTTTTAAAACTCACTCTTTGTTTCTAATGTTTCCTAATATTTCAAATGAAAAGTATGATTCGGCTGGGGGTTTTTTTCCCCCCTGCTTCAAAAAACTGCTGATAAGAATGTGATGTTCATGTAAGGTTCATGTAAGCCACCGTAGTTAATTTCAGTGAATTGCAAGATGATGGGTCTGTTGCATTTATGCCATGGAGATCAGAATCAGGCCCACAACTAGGGTTCATATCATCCAGGGCAAAGATGGATTCCACACACTCCCCCCCCCCCCGCAACAGTAATACTCATATTATTTTGGCATTTCCCCCCCCCACACACACCCAAGTTGTGCCCCTCCTCATAATGGGGTCTTATTATTTACTGATTTATTTATGTATGTATTTACAAAAAAAAATTAGCCACCTCACTACCAAGAGGTCTCTGGGCGATTAGATGAGTTCAACTGCATCTAATATGTCAGATGCTAGGTGGCCATGAGTAGGATTCTGGCCTCTGTTTCCTAAACATGTGTTTTCAATTTTTCATCATGATATTATAAGTCACACATTTCCATTTTCAAGCAGATTTTGAAATGTGGAGTTTAAATAAATTCATTGGTCGAAATCTTGTGGTAAAATATCATGCACGCAAAGGCAGGTTGTTGGTTTCTTTGCAATTCTCTGGTCATCTGTCATGGACCTGGCTGCATGTCTCTGTATCAGAAATCAAAATGAGAGACTAGGTCCAAGGATATAGAAAATGGAATTTGCCTTTATTCTAGTTTTAATATTAAACGTATTTCAGTGCACAGTCTTCTTCAGGAGGTGTTTATAAAAAGAGAAATAAATTATTTATAGGCAACAGGGTCTGGGCAACCCTAACTACCCTTCTATAACTAATGCTCATTTTTGTATCCATATACAACAGTATTATATTAATGAATATGCATTCAGTTTTTCATAAGAATTCTCTATAGGATAATTTCTATATTTCTGGTAGTGTTAGAGTGCCAATATGAATCTATAACAACATACGTGATACATACCAGGATTATAGAACTGAAATGTGACTAGCTCATTTGGTCTGTAGGAGCTCCATATTCTCAGAAATCTGAGGAAGAGTGAGCTGTACTTATTAACAACGAGCAGCTGAGTCAAGGACATTTTGATAACGCCAAATCTCTGTCTTCAAGGCTATGGGGGCAGTGCTACAGTGCAAGCAGAAAAATCTGTTTCTTCACTAAGTCTCAGCTGACATCTGAAAAACGTTGCTCCTTGATTAAGCACGAATGTAAGCACTGGTTAGGCCCATGGCAAAATTTTTACATCTTTTTCCCCATTCAGTGACTGGCAGGAACGATTATATAACTGTTCAGGAGGTTATCAAGGTTATGTATCATTGGGGGGGGGGTGGAGAAAAAAATAACTGTTTCAGGGAAGTTTTCATGTTTTGCAAGAAAACATTTGAGCCTGTCGTGTTATATATCAGCAGTGCTTTGCCATGGCAAATACATGGCATATTCACAGAGACACAGAGACAAATCTAGCAGCTTAGGGCAGAGTTACAAGCAACATGCTATGACCCTCCAGACAGTGCCATGGCAAGATACTTGCTGCTTGAGATGGGTGCAGGTTCATGCTGGTTCTTACATGTGGTGCCAGAAGTGACATGTGTGCCCTTTCCTTAGGTCCCTGTCTGGATCCCCTACTCACCAGCTGGGACACGTTTCTTTCCTCCTCCTCTTTGACTGGTTGTCCAATCCTCGGTGGGAGCACAGGCTTCCATGCCCTGCTTCCTTAGGTGATCATACACTCATTCAAGGAGATGGGATGGGCAAATCCAAGCTCCTGCTGGAGTCTGGTTGAACAGCCAAAGAGGAGGAGAAGAAGAGCCATGCCCCGGCTGGGGAGTGGGACACAAACCAGGGAGGCAGGGGAAAGGAATGTGTGGCACCTTCCAGCACGAACCTCCTATTTGCTATCTAAAATAGGTCAAGATGGTGTCCTCTACTAGCGTCAATGCTAGTCTAAACATTCTTGCCTGGTGTATTGTGACATCATGTTTTACGGTGAGGTCTCCTCTCCCTAAGGTGCTACCAGAAATTGGTTGCCATACTGCATGGCAAGGCATCCCATTTCTTTAGCATACTTTATTCTTTCTGTGCCAGAGAGAATTGTGTAAACAAGAGTCTAGGACCTGGTTACTGAGAAAAATTCATCAGAGCTGCTCCTTTTGTTGACATCTTGGGGGGGGATTGTTGTTCGTCTTCATGTCTTAAATTAGGAGAAAGCATCTTCTGTTTTCTCCAGAAAATTTGCTTAGCAAAATAACAAAAATAGGAACAACTTAGATGTGCTATTCCTTAGAAGATGGATTCATCTGAGAGCCATTCTGAGTTTGTGTGTGTGTGTGTGTGTGAGAGAGAGAGAGAGAGAGAGAGAAAGACAGAGAGACAGAGAGCTGAAATAAAGTGCACTAAATAATATGCTTTCCAATTCATGTATGTAAAAACAAAATACAGCCTAATTAGGTTTATTCTTCCTGTTTTAATATAACAGTATTTAGAAACCCATTTCAGATTCTGAAAAATAAGAGACTCAGTCACAACATGTTTTTCTTAATAACTGGGGCAGAACGTGGTGTGTTCACTTCCCATTGTGACTGTTCATCTTGTATGCAATATTTATGAAGAAAACCTATTCATTACTTCAGGGTGTGTGTGTTAATTTGCTGAAAGAGGAATGACTTTCAGAGTATACTTGTTAAACAGCTCTGTGTTCTGTTTCCTGCTATGATTCCTGAAGCCCCCAAATAATTACAATTAATGTGTAATTAAAAAATTTAGAAATTGCAGATGTTTTCTGATTGAAACTCAGACAGTGGCAAAGCACAGTTGCTTACAAGGTTGCCTCTTGTGGTTATTTAATAATTTTAAAGTATGTATTCCATACTTTAAATATGGGTTCTACATACAGAACCTTAAACAACTTAAAGCTCTTTTTTTTTCTTTGGGTGAGTACAGGTTCAGCCTTCAACATAACAAGTAATAACCCTTTTTTCTCTTGCCCTGGAGTTCAACAGAATGGAAAGAGAGCAAATTAAGCCACTTGCTACTGTGATAATTGAAATTAGAGTTTCCCTCAGTGTGATATGTAAATTTAACTGTACCGCCTGGTCGTTTGATCTGTATTCACGCTGGGAAACAGTAAATATGTTTCGTTTTTAAATATGGCAAAGAAATAGGTTGGGTTGTGTCTGAGATAGCTTAAGTAATGGCTGCCAGCATGATGCAGCTGAAATGGTTATAAGAATGTGTGCTGTGTTGGACAAGGTTTTAATACAAAAAAAATCTTTAATCAAATGTTTTTCAGGCGTATGTGGTATTTATCTCCACTCTAGGAGGGCAGTGGCTTGAAAAGAATTTCTCTGCCTTGCTTTCCCATCTCCTGGACCTTGTTTCTCAGTCTCACCCTAAAGCTATTCAGACTCAGACGGATGCTATTTGCTGCCGCCGTTGTGTTTCGTTTATCCTCCGAGCTACCGTCGGAGGCCTTCTTGGGGGGAAAGCTCAAATTGCAACAGCTAAGGAGATTTGTCAAGCCATCTGGAAGCTGAAGAAAGTTGTGGGTATGGGACTAACAAGATTATTTGCTACCCCTCCCTCTCCACTCCTTTTCACTGGAACTTGATATCATTTCTTAATCTGCCTGTGAATGCAATGTATTTATGTTTCTGGCACGGTTGTGCTCTCATTCTAGAACACTTCCCTCTCACCCATTCTTTTTATAGAATCATTATTAAGCTCCTTCATTAATATTCCTTAAGGTTTCCCCCAGTCACTTGTTTGTTTAGAGAACTGTACAGAGCTTTGAGCCAAAATCCCATTTTTTCACCTCAGATTGAGAAGACCCATTGAAGGATTAGGAATTTGGCAAGTCAGCACTTACACATTGAATGAATGAGTGAAATTCTAGTTGGGAATACGAATTTAGATCTAATAACTGACTACTGATCGTGTGTGTTGACTATAGGATCATGTTGCACCCCGGTTAAGTGATTCGGGAATCAGTGTGATTTGGCCGAGGTGCCAAGCCCAGCAGTAGAATCTTGGGTGGTATTTGTGCAGGGATGCATTGAAAATGCTACACAACTATACAGGCCAGAAAGAACCTACCAGCGTGATTTGAATGATATTCTACTGCATTTATTGAAAACACAAAATGTACACATACATTATGTTACATTATTGCAACTTTAACTACTTAAATATTACACTTTGAACAATTAGGTTTCTCATCTTCCCTCATTCTAATTAAACCTCACTTTATTTATTTATTTGTTTGTTTGTTTGTTGCATTTTTATACCGCCCATCTTCCAAATGGAACTCTGGGCAGTTTGCAAATGAGAATAAAACCAACAGTAAAAACAGATAAAAAACTAATAGATAAAGAGCGAAAGACCCAAGAGGCATCACCGGCAAGCGCAAAAAAATAATAATTAAATTAAATTAAAAGGTTGCCATGTGCCTCCCTGAAAAGCAAGGTTTTCAAAGCTTTTTTGAAGGCAGGCAGGGACTGTGCAAGGCGCAGCTCACTGGAAGGTGATTCCACAACGTGAGGCCCACCACAGAGAAGGCACAGTTGCGCGTGAGTGCCTTCCGCGCCTCCCTGGGTGTGGCCACCCTAAGTGAGCGCTCCTGCAACGTTCTAGTGGGCCTGACCCCAGTTGACCTCTAGGAGATACGCTCTGACAGGTATTCTGGACCCAAGCCGTGGAGGGTTTTGAAAATCAAAACCAGGACCTTGAACCTTATCCAGAGGGCAATGGGCAGCCAATGCAGGCGTGCCAGAACTGGGGTGATGTGATCAAATCTACGAGCACCCACCACCAGTCTGGCCGCTGCATTCTGCACCCGTTGGAACCTCCGGACAAGGGTCAAGGGCAACCCCACACAGAGGACGTTGCAGTAGTTGATCCTTGAGATCACAAAGGCCTGCACAACTGTCCTCAGGGATGACCCATCAAGGTACGGGCGGATCTGGGTGATCCTGTGGAGATGGAAGAAAGCGGCCCTGGAGACTGCCATCACCTGGGCATCCAGGGAGAGGGCTGAATCCAGGACCACACCCAGATTCCTGGCCCTGTCCGTAGGCTGGAGGGAACCCCCACCAGGCTAGGGAGGGGGCCATTGTACCTGGACAAGGGCGCCCCGAAAAACAGAACCTCGGTCTTCTCACTGTAGAACAGGGCTAGGTGTGGTAAATGTTAATCCATTCTCTTCCAATCCTATTTAAACCTTTTGTTTTACCTATCATACTATCTTTTGTCATATTGTTAGATGCTGCAACAAGTGATGGTAATGTGGAAACCCATGCTGGTACAACAGCTGTAGCAGCAAGCCAGCATATGCTTATATGTGCCCTGGAGGAGCTTGGAAACCTCATATATAGCTTAGGTACTACTGCTGCACCAGTAATGCAGGATGCAAGTGTAGGTAAGTATTCTTCATGGTTATATGAATGTTTGGGGTTGGGTGTCTTTCAGCCTCTGGGATAGTAGTGTAAACATTAAAATAAATAACCTCCGGTTAATACCTCAGCCTGATCTAATGTGCTGCAGAATTTACACTAGATGGTGTGTTTATTAAAAAAGCAACAGCAAAGAATTCAGGTGGCTCTGATTGTGGTTTCTTATAAATTTGCCTATTTTAGGATTTTTTTAAAATTGAGTTAATTAATTGTACAGAAAAATTGAATTGAAAATCAATTTCCAGGATCCATGCAGTCAAAGCATGTGGGCAACAACAACAGCGTGAGCAGATTTAAGTTTTATGGAGCTTGCACCCAGGTTCACCTTAAGCAAGCTTAATTGTTTGTAATGGGGATCTCCACCTGCATAAGACCAAAGCACGTACAAATTGGAGATCAGACATAACTATGTTTTGTAGTAATTGTGCTCTGTCAACAAGATTCTAGCCTGTTTTCCAGCACATTTTGATTCATTGTTCTTTTATGGAGCCATGCATATGATGTAACTAGGGATGGGAAAGAAATGGAAAAATTGTGATTCGTTTTGTTTCATTTTGTCCCCCCCGTGATTCGTTTTGTTTAATTAGAAATGATTTTTTTTAAAAAAAGTACAAATGAACCAGTAACAAACTGATCTATTTATCTATAAATTAGGTCCCTTGGGTCCTAGAGGCACCAAATTTGGTGGGTACCTTCCTTGGACTCTCCCCTTTAATCCCTCCAAATTTGGAGAGGTTTGGGGTTTGGGGGTGAGTTATTCAACTTCAAAGGGCGTACCCCCGGAAAAAAACATTTCTAATTGCAATGTTATGTGCTTGAAAATAGTGATCCCAGGCAGCTAGCAGCATGGAAATTGCAGTGGAGCTTCCGCAAGCTCTGCCCTGTAAGCACCCCCAATTTGGAGAGGTTCTGGGTACACGGGGCCAAGTTATTCAACTCCAAAAGGGTGCCCCAGAGGAAAAAATGTAAATTAAAAGTATTTGAAAATACCGATCCCAGGCATCTAGCAGCATGGAAATTGCAGTGCAGCTTCCTCAAGTGCTTCCCTTTAAGCATGCCCAATTTGGAGAGGTTTGGGGTATGGGGGGTCAAGTTATTTGGGGCGCCCTGAAAAAAAGTTTAATTTAAAAGTATTTGAAAATACTGTTCCCAGGCATTTAGCAGCATTGAAATGGCAGTGGAGCTTCCTCAAGCTCTTCCCTTTAAGCCCACCAAGGCACATTGGGCTGCATCAGAATTGAACTCCACAGGCAGGTGGGCAGGGAATAATTAAACATTGGGCTTGGGCAATATGGCCCTCAGGTATGAAGAGAGAGTGAGAGTGGAACTCCCTTGAATGTCCAAGGTATAAATGATACCTCTATGTCCAGGGCAGCTCTTGCAAATATTATGGGCCATTTCAGACTTTCAGATATGAAGGGAGAGTGTGGATTTCCTTGGCATCATCAAGAAGACCAAGGCAGGTCTCAGAAATAAATGGGTCTTTCAGACCCATAACATGTACGCAGGCTGGCAGGCCTGGGAGGAAGGCAGGAGTTTGCCGGAATACTCCAGCTAGGAATAATGGAATAGGAGGACTCCGGTTCTATTTTGAAATGGGGGCATGATTAAGAGGGACGGCCCGGCGCATTCGTATTGTGCCAGTTGAGAATTGGGGAACTGGTACTGGTTGGTGGTGGGACTAACAGTGTGTATGGGTGGGAAGGAATGTAGTTTCAAGGGGGTAGGGGGAAAGAGATATAAAATATACGGTAGTAAAGAAAACCTGCCCCAAATCCGTCCCCTAATAAAACCCTCCCCAAAAGAACAGAAAAGCAGAGCCTCTCTGAGCACAGAGAAACACACACAGTACACACACATACAGAGAAAAAGGCTCTCTCTTATACACACAAACAAACCACTCTCTCTTAGTCCGCTCACACAACACATAAAGCAGCTTTGAGCACACAGGGACAGCAGAAGTGAAGCTAGCCCAACTGTAAGACAGCAAGATAGCAGCACTGCCAGAGGTGACTGTAACTCCCCTCACTCCCACAGACAACAAAGAAAATGAAACTAGCCAGCCTCTTCTATCCCCAACCCCAGCAGGCAATTAGAAACCATGCAAGCCCCCCCCCACTGCACTTTAAAATGGATTACTATGGGCACCCCCTTTGTCTTGAATAACTTGGCCCCTGTACCCAAAACCTCTCCAAATTGGGGGTGCTTCAAGGGAGAGATTGAGGAATCTCTACGGTAATTTCCACGCTACTAGCTGCCTGGGTGCACTATTTTCAAATACATAACAATGCAATTAGAAATGTTTTTTTTTCTGGGGACACCCCCCCTTGAAGATGAATAACTTTCCCCCCCAAATCCAATCTCACCAAATTTGGAGGGTTTAAAGGAGAGAGTCCAAGGAAGCTACCCACCAAATTTGGTGTCTCTATGACCCAGGGGAGCCATTTTAAAGTGAAACAAATCAGTTCATTTTAAACAAAAAACAAATCTGTTTTGTTTCGTTACTAACAAATTGCTGCTTCCCCGGTTCATTTCGTTTCATTTTGTTACATAATGAACCAATGAATCAGCAATTTGTTTTTCGTTTGGTGCCCATCCCTAGATGTAACATTCTGCCTCAGTTAAAATACAGCCGTAATATTGATAATCAGTATTAATGTGTTATTTGCACTTCCTTAGAAGTAACTGCCATTTGAAAACAATGAGAATGTTTCTAACTAAATGTGATCAGAACTTTAACTAGTGCTAAAATGAGTTAAAGAAAAGGCATGATAAGGTGGACAGGAGAAAAGTAAATGGAGATGAAGAATCAGTCTGGAAAGCCAAGGTGAAAAGTTTTGTGCTTAAATGTAATAATGAAGAAGAGGAAAATGGGGTGTCAAGTAGATGAGCATAGTCTGATGGGGACACATGATGAAGTCAGGTGGCTGAAAGTAAGCCGCTGTACAGATGTTCAGTCGCTGCATGGGAGACCACATGAGAACCCCATTCTGCATGGTATTCTATCTTATGATGAAAGAGAGGTAGGCTATAAAATTACTGTTGAGCTTGTATGAACCTGGGAGATCAGTACCAGTAGACCTGTGGCTCGAAACCTATTTAAGATTCAAGTAAGTCCATGCATCCAATCTCCAAAATGAGAGCTGGTGCACTCAGTTTCAGAGATGGAAAGCAGACTTATTCGCATTTGAAGTTCAAACACTCTGCTCTTCAAATACAAAGATATTTAAAGAGAAGGAAACAGTTTAAACACCCTTGAATAACTTTTACCCTGCTTTTATTGGAAATAAGTATTCGCTGCCCCAGTGGATCCTACTGTGGATCACTTGCAGTGATGATCTTCTTTCCTATAGACCAGCAGATCAGTTGGGTTGCAGACAAAATTAGGAGAAGGTGCACAAACGGACCGCAGGTGGGCTGTGGGATATGCAGATCAGCCCTAGTACTAGATAATGAAAGAAGATATCGATAAGAGGCAAATTAAAAAGTAAAGAGAAGAAACTTAGAGGAAAGATGAAAAAAGAAGATAACCATGAAGGAGTGACATAAGGATGCCCACACACACACACTCATTAGATGGGCAGGGGTTTAAAGGGAGACTATTAAAATGTTATCATAGTCAATGCTTATTCGTGGAAAGAAAAGGAGGCATTCTAGATGCATTGATGATGTAAAATTGGAAGAGTCTAGCAAGGCCATGGACATACAGAGAAAAGGTTGAGGAAAAGCATTTCAATATGTTGAACAAGAGCAGAAGAACTAATATTAACCAGAGGAAGGGCGAGGCAAAATGTTAACGGGATGAAGTATATCTCTTACCTGGAAGTTGAGTTGTGGCAACTGGATTTCTTTTCTTGAGAGACAGAAATGTTTTATAGTCCACAAAATGGAGGACTCACAACTAGATTTCCTCAGACTGACGAAGCTGTTTGGATGAGCAGCGAAATGTTTCAATCTCTCAAGAAAAGAAGTCTAGTTGCCATGACTCATCTTCCAGATAAACTCAACTGGATGACTGAGAATCTTCACAGACATATATTTCTTAGCGTTTCTTAATATTCTTGTTTCTTAGTATAAATGGAAGTCTCTTGTGCAGACATCCCTGTAACTGTCCCAAAAAATCTTTCTGTTCATAATGTAAAATTTCCATGATTTTCCAGGGCTTTTGGATGTTGTCATCTCCGTTATCCTTCACCCAAGTGTTGCAGTTCAGTTAGCAGCAGCGTGGTGCTTACGCTGCATTGCTGCAGCGTTACCCTGCTATCTCTCCCCGCTTCTGGATCGCTGTATTGAGAGACTCACAGCATTGAAATCCTCTCCTGAGGCTGTGACTGGTTATAGCTTCGCTATTGCTGCTTTGTTGGGAGCTGTCAAGCAGTGTCCTCTAGGAATTCCACATTGCAAAGGAAAGGTAGCCATCTTTGATATTTAATGCTGTGTCCAAACTGTGCTTGTTACTTGTGTTTGAAACAGAACTTGGGCATTTGGATGCTGATGTTTTAGCAGGAAAACTACTTATGTGTGGGTATATTTCTTTGACTGTTTTCATTTTTTAAAATATCCCATCAAATCCTGTAGTTAACTATTGACAACAAATAGATCTAGTCAACAAATAGAACAGAGGTCCAGATAGTCAAAGCTATGGTTTTTCCAGTAGTGATGTATGGACGTGCGAGCTGGACTATAAAGAAGGCTGTGATCGCTGCAGAATTGATGCTTTTGAGCTGTGGTGCTGGAGGAGAGTCTTGAGAGTCCTGTGCACTGCAAGGAGATCAAATCTATCCATCCTGAAAGAAATCAACCCTGGATGTTCACTGGAAGGACAGGTTTTGAAGCTGAGGCTCCAATACTTTGGCTGCCTCATGAGAAGAGAGGACTCCTTGGAAAAATCCTTGATGTTGGGAAAGATTGAAGGAAAAAGGAAAAGAGGACAGCAGAGAATGAGGTGGTTGGACGGTGTCTTTGATGCAACCAACATGGATTTGACCAAACTCCGGGAGGTAGTGGAAGACAGGAGGGTCTGGGTCATGAAGAGTTGGACACGACTGAATGACTGAACAGCAACAACAGATTCAACAAATCAGTTTGTGGACCCTTGAAACACAACCATTATTACTTTTTAATTGAAAATACCACTTTTAATTTTATTGTTCCTTGGCATATCACTTTTCTGGATTCATGTATTACTATTGATGTAGCTCCAAACCTAGGGTTCATATATAATTAGCGGGACAATCCAGTGCTGTTTACAGCATGGACTATGCTTGGAATTTTGTTCATAACTTTCCAGACAAAATCTGTGGACTGTTGCAAAGGTGGTATACTCATCTCCAATCTGATTTGAAAACCCTTCAAAGGCATAATGAAGGAAAGAGTATATTATTTCATAAAAGAACCACAAAGGAAAAGATTAAAAAATACAGTACCAGTTTTTAAATAGTGGAGATATGGGAAAAGACTTTGACTCCAGATGTTTCTTGGTGCTTTGAAACCGGTAAAGTTATTCTGAACTTTGAAGAGAAGGTGAAAGTATTTTTGAGTAATTGGCTTGTTAAAGTATTTTTGAGTAATTGGCTTGTTATAGATTAAAACTGGCTCATTTCCATAGCTCACCACTTTCTCACAAACGGCACAGCTTTGTCAGTGGCTGAGAAAAATCTGTGTCTGTGTTCCTGGACAAAGGAAGCGAAACCCATTTAGCTTTGCCAAGGGAAAGATTTTTCTTTTAAAATGCATAATTAGAAGTGCATCCACAGATCAACTGCATGTCTGCGATGGGAACAGAGAGCCTCCAGGCCCAACCCGTTTGTGTTCTATGTGGTTATTTTTCACCGCCTGCTTCCTGGATCTGGAGGGAATCACTTGCATGCCTGAAGCCTTCCTTAGATGTCATCTGTTGTTTGCAGATGTTTGCAGCTCTGGCTGGAGCGTTCTGCATTTGTTTCTCTGCTTCTGTAAAGGGAGCATTCCATTTGTACAAGAGATGGGTGGATCCTCCCTTACTGAAGTAGTACATAGAGACAAACCGCATGCAGGACATACTATTGTATTCTGGGACCAAGATGATCCTGGGCATAATCTGGAATAGAACTTTTGCTCTTCACTGGGCCTAAAATGAGAATTGTGGGGGTGAGCTATACGCCTAAAAAGATAAGAAAAGGAGAGTAAGATATGATTAAAGGTTCATAAAATCAAGTATGCCAGGAAGAAAAATGGAGAGAGAATAGTTTTTCTTTCTCTCTCATGATATTAGAACCCTGGATCAGCCATTGAAGCTAAATGAACAGATGAAAAAAAGTATATTTTTACACAACATTAAGTCACAGATTCTTGACTGTATCTCCAGGACTACTTCCCCTAGGTTTGCCATTCTGCGCCTTTCAGCCAGCAATTTATTTATTGCAAACAAAGACAGGGAGACAAATGTACATGGTTCACTGTTTCTTAAGCTGCCATATAATGGATAATATTTAGGTGGTGTGCAAAAGAAAGGCCAAAACAAGTTAAAATAGTCACAGTTGTAATACAAATAAAATGAAGGCATGAAGTAAATTTCTGCTGCCTAACAAAGAAATTATCAGCTAGCAGTCGTAAGAAAAGATCTGTCTGTGTATCAGCGTATTGGTATAGGTATAGATATGTGATATAAAAATGTATCTTCTCAAATAATTATATATAAATCATTGTGCATTTATCAACTGCTGGTTCAGTCTTCAATCCAAGTGGAGATTGCAGCCAAGAAATCAGAAGAAGACTGAGACTCAGAAGGGCATCATCATTCAATAAGGACATGTCACTGAGGATGAAGGTCAAGATAATTCACACTCTTGTACACTATTTCTGATCACCATGGATGGACGAAAAGCTGGACAGTCAAGGAAAAAAATGATTCATTTGCAATGTAGTGCTAGAGGAGAGGTTTGTGGATACCACGGACTGCTAGAAAGATGAACAAGTAGGTCCTAGATCAAATCAAGCCTGAACTATGTCTGGAGGCAAAAAAATTTGAAACTGAGGGTTTTCCTACTTTGGGCACAACATAAGAAAGCAAGAGGAACAGGACTAAAGGCAGCAGTAAAAGAGGAAACAAATATGATAAAGATTGATTCCCTAAACTAAGGATCACTATAGGCTTGAGTTTGAAAGAGCTGAGCCAGGGTGTAGAGAATAGGACATTTTGGAGATCACTCATTCATCACGTTGCCATGAGACCGCACATAACAACAACAATCAGCTACTGGTGGCCCATCTGTAGCAACTTACTAAGTAAAATTTACCCTCCCTAAGTTAATGCTGTGATATAGCTGATTGTTGTTAAGATTCCAAGAGTGTTTGAGACTTTCTTGCCAATGTACAATGACAAGAGCTAGAACTGAATGTGGTGAAATCAGATATCTAATTTCCTTTACCACAGGCAAAATGTCTATTTACACTTGTAATGTGTGTTCATGTGTACATGCACACATCCATATATACAAAATATATACTTCCATTCAAAACCATTATATATGTTTTAATTGTTCATATAATAATTGTTTATATTTTGCTTAGATCATCATGACGGTAGCTGAGGATTTGTTGCGTTCTGCTTCTCAAAATAGTCGCATTTCAGTACAAAGAATGCAGTCGGGATGGCTTTTGATAGCTGCCCTAATGACATTGGGTAAGGCTATTTATCATCCTGCTTTTGCTATCCTAAAGTGAGAAAAATGTGTTGCCCGTATCTCCTTGTACCTCAGAAATTAGACATTCCCTGCTTCTCTCTTGAGGCTCCCATGACTATAGAGTAGGGTATAGAGTGAGTATACCCCAGAGCACAGAGAGAAACCCCTAGTTCCCTGAGCTCCTTGCCCTCTGAAGACGCCAGCCACAGAGTCTGGCGAAACATCAGGAAGAAAAACTTCCAGAACACGGCCAAACAGCCCGAAAAACTCACAACTATCAGATCCTGTCCATGAAAGCCTTTGAGAATACATTGATGTTTCTTTTCTTGGTAGCCCACACTACTTGTTTGATAGCTGGATGGTAAACAACCGCCCAGAGTTCTCATGGGGAAAATCGGTTGTGGTATAGACACAAACAAACAAACAGGCAGACAAATAGTCCAATTTATGCTATTCCTGTAAAGGACATTTGCCATCTTTGACCTAATAGGTCCTGCAGTTGTCCAGCACCACCTTCCAAGGATGTTACTGCTGTGGAAGTGTGCGTTCCCTGTATCACCTAAAGAGTTAGAAACTGAGAAGAGCCGAGGAGATTCCTTTACTTGGCAAGTGACGTTGGAAAGCCGAGCAGGTGCCCTCTGTGGTAAGTGGAATTTCTCAATGCGATTATGTACAATTTTTTTTTGAACTTTTAAGCCCATCCACCCCTTATTTTGGCACCTAAAATGTGACCATGGTGCCGCATTATCTGCAGTGCAAAACTGGTCATTTGCACAAGTTGTAAGTACATGCTGTTGTTTCTCACTGTGTTATATGTGACAAGTAGACTTGACAGGTTGATGAAGCCCTGGAAGGATATGTTTTCAATAAATCCAAGATTAATTATCTTAAATTATCTTGCCGAGAACCAGCTTTTGGCCACACTTCTCTTTTATTCCCAAGATGAAATGAATGTGTCATTAATGCTAACTTCATTATAATTGTGAATTTATTGATCCACATTAGAAACAATGTGGTGCTCCAATGACATTAGTAGTACTCTATAAATAAATAAAGAAGAGCGCTACCTATATCGAGCTGCCTAGATGCCCTCAGCACATCCGATCTCGCCTGATTTCGGAAGCTAAGCAGGGTCAGCCCTGGTTACTACTTGGATGGGCGACCACAAGGGAATACCAGGTGCTGTAGGCGCCTGGAGTAGGAACTGGCCTACCACTCCAGTATTCCTGCCAAGAAAACTCCATGGACATGGGGTCACGAAGAGTCGGTCATGACTGGAACGACACAGCACGCACGCACGCACGCACGCGCTACCTATATCATTCAGTAGCCAGACGCTGAAGATCTGTATATGCTTCACTCTTCCCTTGCTTTTGTCTGCATTCAGTAAATCTACATGGAAAATACATGAAATGTGTTATTAGCAACCTATAGTAAAACAATGGTGAAATCTGTCATCTGTGAGTATATGGATAGGGAACATTTTCTTGGTGGATGGCTGCATTCCCCCAGGGATAATATTTCAGGGACCTGGGGCAGACAACTTGTTGCCATTCCACTCTTGCAATAATACAGTACAGTGGACCCCTGTATAACAAACGGTTTGTATAACATAAAATCTGTACAACATAAAAATTCCGTAGATAGGGGAAATTTGCTTAACAGAATTGTCTATGGGGTGGAATCTGTACAACATAAAAATGGTCGTGATTAGGGATTACTCTCTTTTCAATGCATTCCTATGGGAAATTTGTATAAAGGAAAATTTGCTTAACATAATTTCATTTGGAACAAATTAATTCCTTTATACAGAGTACCACTGTAGTTGCAGAACTGAGATGTGGGTGTACTCCATTATCATTTCTATAAAAAGGAGTTGCATTCTGGTCTTGATCAATCTTTTTACTTCTGACCATGTTAAAAAGATGTTAAGATATGTAAAACAATTATGTTAAGGCTCTTTATTTATAAGTCTATAACTGTTGTAAACAGAGAAACTGGCAAAATTAAGTCAGAAAAAGAAATGAAAAGCCAAGTGAAAAATATTTCACCGCTTTGAAGACTAACGTCTTTTGGTGTGAGATCAAAAGCCAGTTCTTCAGACACATAAAAAGGAAGAGCTTGGTTTATTATAATCAGCTTGACTTTTTAATAAATTCTTAGCTATCAAAAGCTTCATTCTCCATTGTGGGGGACTCCTAACAGATGAAGTTATTCAAAGACTCCTTCCACCCGTCCCATGTGCTGTAGACTTGTTGACACAGTAAGTACTATTTTAAACGTATCTGATTTGCCGATGTGGAGATCTCTGAATCCCAGTTAAGTAACTAAAATGTAAATTTGGAACTGTAATTTCGTAAGTTGAAATCCAACATAACCTTTCCAGAGGCTTCAGGATTTTTGTCTCTCCCGCCTCCTCCACCACCACCCCAGGAACAGAATGATGCTCTGGAAGGTTTTTCATCTGTCCAGTGCAGGGTTTCACAATGCTCCAGGGCCATTTTATGTATTTAGAAATAAAAGAATTCGTAACTTATGAAACCATGGTTCAGGTAGTGCAAGGTTGTATCTGGTGTAGGAGCTGTTTAAGGTCATTGTACTTGTGTTTCACAAGTAGCTTCCTCTGAATGCCACTCCAGTGGGCACCGACTGTGGCCAAGTCTCCCAGCAATAGGTCCATGGGCTTGACTGAGGTTGTGTGAATGAGCAAGACCACATTTTATTATAGCCAAGGAACCAACAGAAAGATGAACACTGTCAACCCCTTCTGGGAGCTTCCTGGAGGGCTGAGTTCCAAGCACTAAACCCAATTCACTCCCAGTGAATATACTTTTCAAGAAGGTCCCTTGTTAAATCCTAGTCTCTGAAAGCAGGAGGGTAGAATAAGTCCCCCAAAAAGCGCACTCAGGGATGGTAAAGCAAGTCTTAACTGGTGGCCACTCTTTTTGGAGCTTCCCCCGCTTTTCACATTGATGCTTTTGTTGCTAGTGCCACAGTTGGATCAGAGTGGATACAGCTGGTCCTGTTGGATAGTGTGGATGCCAAAATCATGTCGGAGGTGTTTCTGGCTCCTGGAGCCCTGGCCCTGGGGCCTTTCATCTTTAGCCCCTTTACCCACTGGGTACATGTTGGAGACTTTGGCCCACGGCTTCTCTTCCCAATTTCTCTCCACCTCAACCGAGGCAAAAAAAATGTTGGCCCCAAGCCTTGATGGCCTCTCCCGACAGCTCATCCTCCTACAAAGTCTCTTTGTCTCTCTCCATTTCCCTGAACCTGCCAGGCTTCCTCTTTTATCCCAGTTTCCACCGTGTCCTCTCGTACTTCCAGGTGGCCCCCATTCACCAGTTCACTCGCAGGCAACTGTTGTCCCTCTGCCTTGCCTACTAGGGGCATGGGAGTTATGGCAGCTTACAACCTCGGACAGCTTTCCTAGGGTGCTGGTGAAAACCCCTTCTTCCATGTAGTCAAAACTATTTCAACCTATTTTAACGGTTAGTCTCTGTTACCATTTTTTTTCTACATTGGTTTAAGAGTGGGTTGGACATTTCGTAACATATTGCAGTGGCCTTTATCTCCTCCTAATTGTGCTTTTGTTATGGAATCTAGTCAGTTAGGTATCCCTATCCTGGCATAGTATAAAGCAGTGGTGGCCAAACTTTGGCACTTCAGATACTTTGGACCACAACTCCAAGAATTCCAAGCATGTATTGCCAATGGCAAAGGACAGTGGGAGTTGTGATCCAAAATATCTGGAGTGCTGAAGTTTGGCCACCACTGGAAGAAAGTATCAGGAGGTCAAAGACAACACTTTGTTTGTTTTCCTCCCCATGTGAAATAGATTTTGGAAGGCTTGCTTTTTGGACTGCACATGCCAGCATCTGAGAGTTATAATCCATAAAAGTAACTTCTCCAAGTTTTGCCACAGACAGCTAGCATTCCATGGCTACTAAATATTTACCGTCCACACTGGCCAGGGGATTTGTATTGGTGAGAGGGTTCCCTTTTCATACTCATGTTTCTTAGCTGCCCTCTTTTTGTCTCCATTTCCACATTGGTCCATCTGAGTTCAGTATTAGAGCACATGAAGTAAATATATATTCCTGTGAGCTGGTTTAAATCTGTTGTAGTTTTCCAGATAATAAATTTCAGGTGAGGTACAAAGCAAGCTGCTGGCCAATGTGTGCTGGATAAAATTTTTCTTTTGATGTCAAGGTATATGTTTTTATGTTTTAAAGGCTTCCTTTACTAAATAAAACCTATGGCAGTCCTCTAAAATCAGCATCATTGACATACAGGAAACGGCTTTATGAGTTGCTTAGCTTATTACCTCCAAAGACATATGAAGGTATGTATTACTTCAAGCATCATTCTATTAAAATCTAAAATGTATACCCATTTTATTTTATTAGTAGATTGCCAAGCAGAACTTATGTGTATATAAAATGTTATTAATTTGTGTTCAACACATTTTTCAAAGAGGCAACCATATTAGTTTGTTCCAGCATGTATAACAAAAATGGAAGAAACAGAGGAAAAGAATTGTGCTGCCTATAAGACCAAGAGATGTGTTTCATTGTGAGCATTCAGGACTGGAATCTTTAACAGCTCATCTTGAAATAGATTTCTTAGTCTTGAAATTTCTTTGACAGCGAGCTTAGTTCAAGAGCTGCTCTACCTTGTGTGCCTCAGTAATGAATCCAAGAGAATAAGTAATGGTTCTACCAAGACCTGGCAGTACTTCCAGGGAGTCAGTCAAAACTTTATTGTTTATGACCATTGGCCTTTACAAATACACAGTGCACAGTGCCAAAGAGTGTGTAGCATTTGAAAACATCAGTGTTTGAATGCACAATACATGTTTAAAAGTCTTGGCAACAGTTCCCACTGAACCAAGGACCTTTATGTTGGATGGCATTTAAGTCCTTGAGAAAGCCAGACCTCAACTTCTTAGCTGGCAATGCAAAAAGTGCTACAGTATAAGTAATGAATGGCTGATTGTTTCCAGGGAGTCCAAAAATCCATGAAGCAGGCACCTAGGACTGGTACACGCCAAAAATGCAACATTCTGGCTTAGTGTGTCAAGGAGAGACCTGAAATTAGTAATGCAAACCAAAAACCCAGGTAGTTGGTTGAAGACTGTTGTGGCACAGCAGTTATACTGCAGTACTGATGGCAAAAGTCTGTTCACAACCTAAGTTTGTTCTTAACAAGCTTAGGGTGCTGGTTCAAGGCTGACTTCCCTTTCCATCCATCCAAGGCCAATAAATTGAGCATCCAAGTTATTTCAAGGAGAGGGTCAATGTGTAGCCTGCAAAATTAAATCGTTAGTAGCCCAGAGAGTGCTTTAAGTGTCATGGGGCAGCACACTTTGCTTTTTTGGTTTGCTTTTAGTTAAAGAAATCAAAAAGACAAAAGATTTGAAAGGCAGTTGGTGCCAAAAACTATGATTGAGACAAAGTTGAGGTAAATAGACCAGACAAGAGGGGAAAAAAGGCAAACTCATCTTACTAGTGATACCTAGTGTGATGTAGTGAATGGAGTAACAGACTGGGACTCAGAAAGCTAACATTAGGGTCCCCGCTCATCCGTGGAAGCTCACTGAAGCTGTGGAACTTGTAAAACCACTCTTTAAACTGATAAGATGTAGATATGAATATAACTTGAAACTGGTAAACTCAGATATGAGATAGTTAAAGAGACATTTAAGTTGTGTGTGTGCGTGCGTGCGTGTGCGTGTGCACGCGCACGCACGCAATGGTTAAACAGTATAACACATCTATATCTGCTTGCCTGTGCCCATTTAATAAAAAAGAAAAGACAAGGTTTTCTTTGATATATTCAGAAGAAAAGAGTAATTTGTATGTGATGCAAAATAGTCTTCTGGTTCATTCGGGAATTAACCCTTTTAGGATAAATGCCAGCTATAATGAACATGGCTTCTGATGTTTCCCTTCTAGAGGTCTGTACGGTTCTGTAGAGCCCTTAGGGAGATATTGAGGCAATTCACGTGTGGCAAAATTTTATGTGAGAAGTTCCCTTTTTCAAAATGTCACTAGAAATATTTTTGGATACTCACTGTGGATAAAGCGTCTTGTTCCTTATGATTTACAGGAAGCTTTTCTCCAGTTATGAAGGAACTGGTGCTTGATTTGACTCAACTCGATGGGCAGATAGCATCCTCAGTTGGTTATCTTCCGTCTCTCCCACACCAGAATGAACTTGCCTTACTTGGTCCCATCCTGCAGGAGACAGAACACAGATTTATTGAAGAGCAGGTACATGCTTATGTTGTACTCTCTGCTTACATACTCAAAAAGAAAGGCGAGAGTGCTGTGATCAATAACTGCATTTCTCTTGCCTTTCCAGTTGCTCTTAGTTAACAGTATGGCAGGTGGCAGCCTGGAGTATGACCCATTTTCTGTGTGTGAAAAGGCTGCAGAATGTGATTCCGTGCCTAAGCCCTTACCAACAACCTTATCCATTATCAGTGCAGCAACCCGTCTCTTCGGTGTAATCTTTCCTCATGTCGCAGAGTCCCAGAGGTAAGTAAAGTTAATGACACAGAATTTGTTCTCATCAGATTATCTACACAGTGTGGAAAGTGGTCTCTTAACCAGCTCTGAGCATTCTCCTATCACACCTCTGACACATAACCTGTGGAAGCATAATAAAATTTGTGGCTGTTTTAATTGGCATATGAAAGTCGGTAGAATACTGTATGGGAACTATTTGTTCCTTCAGATGGTGCCCTGTGCATGTTCTTTATAACTGTCCTGAAACAGAAAGCATAATGTGCCTAGTATAATTTAACCACATATCTCACACTTGGGTGGAATAAGATTAATGATAACTTTATTCTATTTCCCCCCCCCTTTATTTTTTGTTTCTAAGGCATCAGATATTAGAACAATTACTGTCATCTGTAAAACAAACAAAGGGATCACGGCAACGCATAGTGCAACAAAACATCATGTTTGCATTTTCTAATGTTTTGAAGGTAAGAATATCTCCTTCCCCTTCTTGCAATGTCTAGTTCTTTGGTCAAATGTGTTGACGCCATCCTCTTGCCTGCATTGCCAAGAGGAAATTTGGAAGCTTCTGCCTGACCTATAGTATTCTGTGCTATCTGAATCAAGAAATGTACCTAGCACTGTGAATCATGACAACAGAGCCGCTTCAGAACCTGTGACGTATAGTGACATGCTATGAAATGAAATTTTTATTAATAACCTTCATGTGGTTTCTCTCACAGTCATAAACATTTCAGCAACAGCCTGATGCTATCATTGTGATAGTTCAACAACATTTCTATGAAGTTTGGCGTGAGGGACACAAAACGGGCAAAAAAAAACCAACCCCGGCAGGCATGAAATAGGTTGGAAAGGAGGGAGGGAGGACTGAGGGAGGGAAAATTAGCTATGCAGTGGTGCCTCTACTTAAGAGCAATTTGACTTAAGAGCAAAAAGGTTGGCATTTTAACTGCTGCCTTACAAATGTTAGATGTGGTCTGCTCTACTTACATTTTTTATTTTTTGAATTTTATTTTTTTTTTATTTTTTATTATTCTTTATTTTTTTAGATAGGGCTGCTCTACTTAAGAGTTGTTCGACTTAAGAACATGCATTCAGAATAGATTAAACTCATAAGTAGAGGTACTACTGTAGTTAGCATTAACTAAATAGAGTTCACCAAGTGGTACGACAAAATGTGGCTCACCAAGGGTGAAGGTTAAAGCTTCTTTTCCCAGTCATGGGGGACAGGAGTGCAGAAGCCCGTGTTTCACCATACTTTTTCCTTCTAGCCTAGAGATGGGGAGGTTGCCAGTTGATCTTGGTTCATTGACCTCTGCAACAGGTGTTTGGCAGTTTGGCGATCCGCCCCTCCAGCTGTTACCTGCCCGAAGGCAGTGACCAGAGCAAGTAGAGCAGGGAAGCCATGATGCTGCCTCTAAGTGGGTATCTACCAGAGGGATCAGGGCACCTGAAACACCCAACAGTGGTGAATGCAGCTGTTGCAGTGGTAAATGAACTGGGCCAAACTGCCAAAATGGTGGTTCGTGCCCATCTCGACCTGTTACACCTTATTTTACCTCACTGACATAGATAAAATCTGTGGTAATGTACGATGCTGTAGGCATACCTACATGTTCCACCAAGCCTGATAGAGAATAAGAGAACTTTATGTTATGATTCCTCAAGGACAGGATGAAGATCTGTTACAGTGAAATGAGTGGGAAGAAGAATGTGGTTATTCCTAGGGAGCAGCAGTTAATACCCTATATAGAGCACCAATGTTGCTGATTAGGTATTTCTGGTCTGATGAAAGCAATGCTTGCATAACTGTAGCTTTCTGCCCATCTGGAGGCAGGAGACAGCTTTACACCATATGGGCAAAATTCTTGTCTCGGGGGACTAATATGTCTGAAGGCACTGTTCTTCTCTTACTTCAGATGCTGATGCATATCAAAATGATTTAAATTTTGACCTTCAAAGTAGGTAACATTTATCCGTATAAAATGTGAACAATTATATTTCTTGATTTTCATTTAATGACATACTATAACTTCATAGGGACTAGTAACATTTTCTCAACAAATATAATATTAAAGGAAATCATGGCTGTTTTTAAAAGTAATGTTATTATTGATTTTAGCACTTGTCTAGCTGCAAGGGAAATTTAGGTTCTGAGGAAATCCGAAGCTGTGCCCTGACCTTGGTGTTGAGTGCCTTGGAAAGCAATAATCCCCTTCTAAGATGTTCTGCTGCCGACTGCCTAGCAAGGCTTGCACAGGTAGTTGCAGACAGTACCTTCACTGCTGGATTGGCACAAATCAGCTTTGACAAGTAAGCCACTTCTCATTGTTGTCTTTTTACATCACCAGCATTCTCATTTCTTCTGTGTAATTTGTGCCTGCTCGGGCTGGGATCCAGTCAGTATCTTGTGGCTTCTCTCTGTAAGAAGTGGCTGTCATTTAATGTCATTTACAAATGCAGAACAATCCTTGCTTCTTAAACTGTGTAGTTCAGTCCTGCAAACGGGAGTGCATCAGATAAAGTGATTCATTTATGTTGTTTTTCTTGATATAACAAGGATATGACTGCAACACCTCTGGATGTATTTACAAGGGAGCAGTGGGATTAATTTCTGAATAAAACATGTATAAGATTTAATATTCTGTGCAAAGTGATTATAACATCCATGTAGTAACGTCTGTGAAGATTCTCAGTCATCCAGGTGAAGTTAGCCAGAAGGTAAGTCATGGCAACTGGACTTATTGTGAGATTGAAACATTTTGCTACTAGGGATAGCCATGTCGTTTTTGAACCAGTAGGTTACGAAACAAACCACACAAACCCAGGTGGTCCTCGGAACCGGCTGATACACGCGGATCCAGTTGCTTTACCTTTCTCTGTCTTAACGCAGGGTTAAAATCCAACGAGGACGCACGCTGCAATGTCATATTTCCTGCTTCGTGCTGCTGGCCAATCTCAGAGGGAGGCGGGATGCTGCCTGTCCCTGCACAGCACCTGACTGGCCAGCATCACAGATCTAGCACAGATGATGTCGCATCATGCTTCCTCGTTGGATTTTAACCGTGCACGAGACAGAGAAAGGTAAAGCAATTGGATCTGCATGTACCAGCCGGTTCTGCGGACCACCTGGGCTCGAGTGGTTCATTTTGTAACCTACTGTTCCGAAACAAAATGCCCATCCCTATTTGCTACTTACTCATCCAAGTAGCTTCATCAGTCATTGAGGAAGCTACTTGGATGAGTAGTGAAACATTTCAGTCTCACAAGAAAGAAGTCCAGTTGCCATAACTCAACTTCCAGCTCCAGCTAGTAACATATCCTTTGCCAAGTATACTTCCTTGTCACTTTTAGTTGGCCACTTCTGTGTTAATCCTGTGTATGAGCATAAGGATATGTATCAAACTACAAACACACTTTTGCATCTGAAACATAAAGTTGATTAATATAACCTAGTTGCATAAGCAAAGACAGATGACATTCTCTTCTTAATAGAGTGACCTCGCTGCCAGATGGGCAGTATAAAAATCCAATAAATAAATAAATAAATTAATAAAACCCGTTAGGCCAACCTCACTGTCATAGCTACCAAGGAAGCAATCATATTGTTTCTGTAGCCATTCATTGGAGCTTCTATAAATGTGACAGCTTTACTCACATCCTTTTTAAAATTATCTGTTTGAGAACTGAGTTTTGAGAGTATTGTTCTTGGCTTCTCTTTTGCTTTTTTATAAATTTTGAAATATATATTTTTAATAATTCTTAGGCTCAAGTCTGCTAGAGATGTGATATCAAGAACGGGGCATTCTTTGACTCTTGGATCTCTGTATAGATATCTGGGTGGAATAAGCTCTACTCAGCACCTGAATGCATGTGTTGGAATACTTTATACATTGTCTCAGGACAATACTTCACCTGAAGTCCAGGTAGTGTATTGGATGTTAGCCCTTTTTATTCTGTGAGTGATGTTGACAACATTTTGGGAAAAGGAAGCTGTGAAGATGAAGAAATAAAAATGTGTTGGCCCTTATCTTGTTATGCAGCTTTGCCTGCACAACACAAATTATATCAGAAGCAGAGGCAGATTCCCACTAATTAAAGAGTTCCTTTCTCAATTTTACATGCAACGTCATCCCATTGTACGTGAGTTGTGCACACTCCAAACTGAAAGGAACTCTTTAATTAATAGCGATCTGCTCTTTTCACAGGTGGAATGGCGCAACAGGATGGTGGCTGTTCTGTAATTATTAATGTGCATTTATTTTAGAGAAGGACAACAGAACAGGTATACTTCTTTATCTAGACCACAGTCCATTTTTAAAATAAACTTTCAACTCTGTAGCTCCCCCCCCCCCCCCCTGTTTATCTTGTATGGATTTTGTGGGAAGTGAATCCTCATCATGATTGGTGTTTGCATCTAAGAGAAAATGATTGCAGTATGACATTAATAGTGGCTGTCTCTAAGCCTGCTTCCCTCCTACATCCAATTCGGCTGGTTACTAGCACCATGTCTGTGCCAAGCAAGCAGGGACAGTTTACTTCCTGGCCACAAGGTTTGCATAACTGTAAAAATTATTTATTATTTATTTATTCAATTAATATACTGCCCATCTAGCAGAAAGCTACTCTGGGCAGTTTATAACATAAACATAAACATTCATGAACAATTTCCCTATCCACAGTTCTTAGACAGAGATATACAGCATTCACTCGAAAATTATCTGGAGGGAAAGGTCACACATCATGACTCATTCCTTTGTTATTTTCATCCATCTCGTCTTCCTTTTAAGGGTGAGCAAGTTAATTGTTTTTATTGTTAAGCAAAGTAAGAAAAGGTTATGTGGGTCTGTTTATTCAAAACATATAAATTATTTCTCATTCTTAAAATAATCCCATCATTGCTACCCCTTGGTGTGTTCATAAGTGCACATATATGCCCCACACGGTCGCTGTTTATTGAATCATAGAATCATAGAGTTGGAGGAGACCTCAAGGGCCATCTAGTCCAACCCCCTGCCATGCAGGAACCCCCAACACAGTATTTCCGACAGATGGCCATCCAGCCTCTGCTTAAAAACCTCCAAAGAAGGGGACTCCACCACCCTCCGTGGCAGCATATTCCACTGCCGAACAGCTCAGACGGTTCATGAAGTTCTTCCTAATGTTCAAATGGAATCTCTTTTCCTGTAGTTTGAAACCATTGCCTTATCTCTTTCCCATTTCAGTTGGGAGGAACAAATGCATGTCTTCCAAGCATTACCACTGAATATTGCTCCCTTATTCCTCACCATCTCCCTAAAAGTGCACTCGTGTTACACTGCAGTTTTATTTTGGAGCACAGCTTCTGAAATTATTTCATGCTCATATGGACATGTGTGAGAAAGTTACACAGCATTACATATTTTTTATTTTTGGTATTTTACAGACATGGGCACTGCACTCCCTGTCCCTGGTCATTGATTCTGCTGGCCCTTTGTATCACGTGCATGTGGAACCTACCCTCTCTCTTGTTCTCATGTTGTTGCTCACTGTGCCTCCTGCTTACGCTGAAGTACATCAAAGCCTTGGTCGTTGTTTAAATGCTCTTATCGCCACTTTGGGTCCCGAGTTGCAAGGTAGGCAGACATTTGCTGCATGATGAGACTTAAGACAAAAACTGGACATCCTGAACTTTGGAAAGGCTGTTTGCTGTCATCATGTGAACAGAGTACTGGAAAAATGAATTTAAAAGGCCAGAATCCTTGTCCTGCCATTTCTAGAAATCACAGATTGCCCTGTTTGGTTTCAGCAAAGCTTATGTTGCTGCAGCAGGTGATGAAAGCATCTGTGCACAGGTCCTGGAAGAGTGCTACTGTAGGTGAAATGGAATGTTGTGCAAGCAAATTAATGTTGGCCACTGAGTCCCAACTTTTGCATGTTGCATATTTCTATACCCATAGCCTTGCCCTAGATAATTTGGAACCTTCAGAGAACCTTGCATATTACTTTTTCTGAATATTTCAGATAAACCCTTGCCTTTCTTTCCTGGCATCAGAATTCCTTGTGGTTTCCGCGCCCCCCCCCGGCATTATATCGTCTAAGTAGATAGAGGCAGGACTTGGAAAGTAACCTCTCTTGGGAGCAGGTGTGCTGTCTGGAGAGTTCTGTTAAGTGTATTCCAAAAAATAGACAATATCCCAGTTCCTGATGCAAGTGCCCATTCCTCAGTTTGTGCACATAAATGATCTAAATGAAGTAATCCTTGTAGGTTCAAGTCAACAGATGGGCCTAAGTTTTTCTCTTGGGAACCTGCCTTGTCCTCTGTGCAAGATTTGTATGCACAGATATGGGGAAGAGACCTGCCTCATGCTGAAGCTGCCATATCAACTCATTATCAAACAAGCATGGGAGACTCCAGGACTTCCCTCTAATTGTATACTATTGCAATAAATTAACCTTTGCCTAAGCATGACCCTTGCCATCTTGTTCATTAATGTTCCTAATTTGATGAACATGATAGATAGATAGATAGATAGACCCACACACAAACCAGGAAAACTCTAAGGTAAACCTCCACTGCCTTGTGGCTATATCCATTTCTGGAAAAGGCTTGAGGAGTTAACCTCAAGGCAAAATCTGGAGCCAAGGTCCCGGAAGCAGTTCATGGCTGTGTACGATCATGTTCTGGCAACTCCTGTGACACAGTTGGAACTAATCATATCGCCTCTGCTGTTCCATTAGACTGTTCCAGCAATGTGGAGAGTTTTTTTCTGTGTGGGTAACAGTTTTAACCTCCATATTAATCTATCCAGGCCTTGTGCTCTGAAGAGGCCACATCAGCTTTGCATGCAGTGTGGAAACAACATGAGAAGAGGCAGCTACCTGGCCTTTATAGCTGCACTAGATGCTGCTGTAAGACTTCTATACAGAGCACAATACCATAGTCTCTCGAAACTGAAGGATGCCTATGATATACCCTATATTCTGTAGTTAGCTGCCAGATGTGTTCAAGGCTCTTGGATTAATAAACAGGCTGGCGAAAGATCATTTCCCCCCCTCGTTCCTCCTATTTCCTGCTTTTAGGCAGCAGCACTACAATATCAGCCTTACGAGCTTCCTGCCTTCTGGGGTGTGCAGTGATGCAGGATAATCCCGATTGCCTTGTCCAAGCTCAAGCCATCTCTTGCCTTCAGCAGCTTCATATGTTTGCTCCACGTCACGTGAATTTGTCCAGCCTCGTAAGGTGCCTTTGTGTAAGTATATGTTGGTGTGCGTATCGATCTATGTGCCTGCATTGGAACTCGGAACAGCATTGAATGGTGCTTTCAAAATTCTGAAGGGAAACGGAACAAAATGTAATAAAATGCACTGAAGTGGGGAAGCGTTCTCTTTCAGTGGTAAGAAAGGCATCCATGAGCGTGCGGCTTGGTTCGGAGATGAACAGATTTAATATGGAATAACGTTTCATGCACCAGAACTCCTTGGCCAAACCTGTGAGATGGTTTTCTGGTAAATTATGCAAGGAGAGTGGGGTAGTTTACAAACGTTGGGGGTGGGCAGCAAGCAAAGGTTCCTTCTTACCTAGAATGGCAAAGGGACTCCTCCTTGTTTCTTGGCCTACTCATCCCCACTTTCCTTGCCTGGTATCAGAAGGCAGCATTTTTGCACACACTTGCTAGCTGTAATGTACAGCAGGGATGCTCTTCTGGAAGTGGTGTTTAAGTAAGCTGGCAGATTTCCACCCCACAGTGGAAATCTGTCACCTGATTGTCTGACCATATGGTTCTTGGCTGGTTGGCTGGCCAGCCAACTAAATGCCTTGATAGTACCTTGCTTGCTCTGACACAGACACAGGAATGAAGGGGGTTGAGAAAGTGTTCCTTTTCAATGCTACATTTTAAAGTCCCCAGCCCATCCCCCACGCCAAAGCCTTCCCTAGCCTTATAACAATTTGCCCATTTGTGCCCCATTCCCGAAACGATCTTGGTAAAAGGAGTTCTTCCAATTCAGCCTCTGCATGTGAGGCTGCAAACTGAAGCAAGCATTTGGTATCACCCTCCACATAGGCGGGGGGGGGGATGTGAGCAAGAGAGACAAAAGATGAAGAAATATAAAACATTGCTAAACTTGCATATATTTGGTCAGGTCCCAAATATATGCAAAACAAGAACCGAGTCTTTTCACACTAATATAAGTGATCTGTTTATAAAATGTATTAATGAATTATAATCCATCTGTTGTTGGATTCTCCATGTGTAGGTGCATTTCATGTGTTTTGGGTGTATGCATGGCTTCCTTTCATTAAGAACGTTCGTGGGGAACTAAAATTGCTCACTTACTGTTTTATGAAAATTGCCATTGATACCTAGTTTGTGTTTGTTCTTTTGTGTAAACATCTACCTCTTTGTCTTCTACAAAGGGGTGTGTTGTTTGTAAGTGCCTTATATGTGTTATGTTGGAAATGGAATATAACCAAATGATTTTACCCCTAGAATGGTCTCATATAAACAGATAAAAGCGTAATTAAAAAGTGATGGTTGCTTTTGCCTCTGCTCGTTAGAAAAACACTGAAATTTAATTTTATTTTTAATGTATTCTTTAATTCATTATTTAAGAATTGTGTGTGTTGTTGTGTCGTTATAGTCGTGACCGACTCTTCGTGACTCCATGTCCATGGAGTTTTCTTGGCAGGAAGAATTATAATCACAATATTCATCCATCCATCCATCCATCCATCCATCCATCCATCCATCCATCCATTCATTCATTGGATTTTTATACAGTGGCCTTTCGCAGTTCATATACTGCGGTCCTGCTATATCATGGGACTGCAGTATATGAAAAAGTCCCCCTGGGGTAAGGGGCAAATGCCTGTTTCAGGCCTCCCATACTTACCCCAGGACTGGGCTGCCCCGAAAGGGCCTGCAAGGGCCTTCCGAGGCCTTCTGAAGGCCCCAAAAGGGCTTCCCTGCAAACCAGAAGTGACTTCTGAGTGATCAGAAAACATTTCCGAGGCCTTCAAGGGCCCTTCTAGCCTTTAAGTACAAGGGCCCCCAGTTAGGCCCCCCAGGCCTGACCGGGCCTGAATCCGCTTATCACGGATTTTCAATTATTGCGGGTCGAGTCGGGTCCCTAAACCCCCCCCCATGATAGGTGGGGGTCACTATATTGCCCATCTGCCAGCAAGGTCACTCTGGGCAGTTTTGCCTGTGTGATCCACAGAAATGTATAAACTTTACTACTGTTATTGACAGAGAGATTATTTCCACACCTTCTTCTGGAGTTGTCTGTACAGTATATCTGTTTCATGGAGTTGATATAAAACATCATGGAGTTTTATATTGAACTCCATGATGATTAGCTTAGCTCTGTCAACAAATGATAGGATCCCAAAACTGTAGGAGCCAGCCATAAAAATTGTGAATCCATCTTCTAACTTTACAGATGTATTTTGAATTATTCCTAAGCATTATGGCCATGATTCAAAATCAGTCACATCCTATTAGTGCATGGAGTTTTCTGAATCCGGGCTTCTACAAACTGTCAACTAACCCTAATATTTATTTTGTTTAAAAGAATAATGACATTGGTATAACTTGATACTTTGATTTGGGTTTTGTGTGTGTGTGTATGTGATTTTATATTAAGAAGTCATTGGTGGCTATGAGAATCAATGGGCAGTTAACTTGGTAATTTTAATCAAGAAAATTGTAATAAGCATATATTCTTAAAATGGCACTTCTATCAGTGCAACTATACAGGGAATTTATTTTGTATTGTTGGATTCAGGATCACTGTGGGTTCTGATTCCTGGGTTTTGTCATGACTTGGATTATCATTTGTTTTTTGTGCAGGAGATCTTGTTGGAAAATTCTGTGTTGGTAGGTCTTTGTGCATTGTTCAAATTTCAGCATTTTCAGTGTCTGTCTTTGTTTTAATTTCTCATTTTTTTCTGTATTTAACCATTAATGTCAAGTCAAATACGTTTAGCATGTTGAGTGATGTTTTATTTCAGCCTAATCAAATCGTCTTTTAACTTCTTCATTGCTGGCACTCAGATTTGGTTATGCATATTTTCATTTTCCTTGATTTAACCTAAAACATGTTAAATGCACAAAGGAGACCACCTTTTAGAACAGGTATTGTTTTTATATTTTGCTTGCACATCCTGTGTTCATTTCTGTCATTTACCTCTTCCTTTTAAAATATGGAAGAACGAGAGAGGTCAGAAATGCGCATTTGATTTTGCTTTGCTTTTAAGCTTGTGTGTTTTGGCTTTTTCCATATAACAAATAGGACTGGAAAATTTTAAAGCATGTCTAAATCTCAAGAAAGTGTGAGATCAGCTTGGATAATTGGTGTGTATAAGTTGACATTTGTGTATATTAATTTTTCATTTTGAGCAACCTAACATGTTTTGGTTTCTTTAAAATGTTCCAGTCATATCATTTATATGCATTAAGTTATTTCTATTATTTAGTGTGCATGCAGTAACATATACATGTTTTGAATACAGACATGTCTCAGAATTGTGATTCCATGGTACCAGTTTTTGTCTCCCCTTTGTCACTCGTTCATTCTTACTTCTTTGACTTCTTTGCACCAGCCATTCAGCTCTGTCTCATTGTTTAGGTTTCTAATGTGTGACCCTAAGGAATACAAGAAAGTAAGAGTAATAATGAAGAACGGCTTTATATAGAAGTTTATTTTCTGTACAGTTCTATGCTCATTTAGTAGTTCTTTCTCTCTTCATTTTTACAATCCCAAGATATAAGTATGCATCCTGATAATTTGCTGTGTCATGTAGCAAGTTTCATATTACTGTGGATTTGTTCTAATGAAAGCCCCACAATTTGAGATGAAGTGGAACTGTTAGTGAATTGCAACCCAATTATTGATGTTGATTGGCATCAGTAAAATAACATTTCCAAATTCCTAAACAGAAACACTGAAATATTGTAGTTACCTTATATTTTAGAAACGTGATGTGAGAGAGCAGTATACTTCTTACTTTAGTAGATCTTTGTCCATGTACAATAGACTTCGCAGTTGATTAAGGATTAAAGGCTTTCAGCAGTTACTAGGATAATGCTATGGGTCTTTTAATTTTAAGACCCAGAAATATTACGTGACCATACTGTAAATGCGTGTTCCTCAAGTGCCACATTTAGAATACAACCATTTGTTTACCGTCATCAGCAGTGTATCATTTTGACTGTGTTTCCTTGCACAGATTTTGGGTAATCTTTAGTATCTCAAGATAGGAATTGCAAAGTCTCTTAACTGAAACCACTGAAAACCACAGCCAGTTAGACTAAACAATAGTTAACTAAACAGGCTAGTGGTCTAACTTAGTAGAAGTCCTATGTTACATTTTCTTTCCTACCATATTTCTTTATGTATCTTCTTAACATCCTGTTCTTGTATGCTTGTGATGTGAACAGAGTTATGCCGTAATTTGATCATGCATCATGCTTGCCTAAAACCAAAATCTGGGACTGGGTCCCTAGTGTCAGCGTGGAGCTCTGGAGTGGTCACTTGGCCAGAAAGGTCGAAATTGTTTCTATTAATTCTGTCCCCATTCCCTTGCAGTCACCCTGTGCTCCTGAAAATTGCTTTAGTTGAGTTGTTCGGATCTCCAGATTAATATATACAGTGCAAGGGAGAGTTGCTGTGCAAAGCAAAAATTGCTGGAATTGGCTATGCCATCCTCTTCCTCCAGCAGGGAGCCTGGATTCCACTTTTTTCTCCCAACAGGAGCCTTAGCTTTGAAAAAAGAACAAGACAGAAAAGCAGAGCACCCCCCTTATATGCTGCCGCTTTTGCTTTACTGCCCCATAGCACTTCAACCAGTAATCCGGTTGATTTACAATTTAATAATGCAGGCTACATATTGTCCCCACACCTCTGGCAAGCTGGATCTTCAAATGACAGTCCCAGTCTGGAAAGGATGTCAGGCTGAGTCACCTTGAACCTGCTGGGATCGGAATGCAAGCTGCGAACCAGGGTTTTGCCATGAGGCCTAATCTTTTGATGCGCCTCATTTTCTTAAGTTTCACAAGGATTTAACTTAGTTCAGGTTAACCTAGTTGAAATCTTTCTCCTGTTTATTTGTTGTTGTTGTTTTTTTTAAAAAACTACCTTCCAGTGTTTTTTTTTCCTGTGCATTGAAAGTAGATGGCAAGAGCAAAATTAAAGAGATGGGGAAAAAAATAAATCATATTAGTTATACTGTCCAACTAATAAAAACAAGCAGAGGTTAGCTCAGATGTTAAATCAGCTGAGATCAATTTGTTCTGGTGAAATATTGTACATGACCTTTTCAACATTGATCTCAAATATTTATTTGTTTTTTTAAAAATCCTGTCTTTTCTAACTGCTGATTTTGTCTTAAGAGGAGGCATTGCTTGAAGTGCGTTAGGTTCCTGTCTTTTAAGTTGCCATCTATAAAAGGGTAACCTAGTCCATATCATTTCTCTGTGCCTTTCAGGTGAATCTTTCCAGTTCGTATCTGTTGTTGAGGCGAGCAGTGCTTGCCTGTTTGCATCAGCTTGTGCAGAGAGAGGCGGCTGAAGTATCTGAACACGCTGTGGCCCTTGCAAAAGACAGCAGAGAAGACTTTACTCCAGGTAACGCTGAGCCTTCCAAGATGCAAAACTTTGGCAAATTAGTAGACCTATCATGCTTTTCCTTCCTAAAGAAGCATTGACTTATATGCAGGCCTTATCTTAGCAGGCAGAATCCTGTAGCGTCAATGTAGTATTTTGGGATCTTGTCTTGCACAATGGCTACATTCCATATGAATATACAGTGGTACCTTGGTTTGTGAGTACCTTGGTTTTTGAGTGCTTCGTAAAACAAGCACAATTGTAAATACTCACTTTGCGAGCAATGTCTTGCAAAATGAGCAGCAGAGGTGCTTGTTTTGCAATCATGGCCTGGCACACCTCTTCCTCATCCTTCTCCTCCTGACTGGACGTGGTCTCTGGGGCTCAGTGTGGGCCCAGCAATGGCTGGAACGGGTCCCCAGGGCATCTGGTGCGCCCGCGCCGGTCCCAGTGCTCACCAAAAGTGATTTCTGATTAATTGGAAGTGACCTCCGGAGCTTTCCCCAGGCCCGGTTCTGCTCGTCCACGGCCTCCGTAGCATGTCCCAAGGAACACTGGGCCCAGGGCAAACTCCGGAGGCCACTGAAGCTCCCAACCAAAGCAAATTTCTCCATAGGTCATAATGAAAACTGGGTCCCCAGAACAAATCAGGTAATTTTCCGTTATTTCCTATAGGAAAATTTGCTTTGATATACGAGTGTTTTGGTTTATGAGCATGCTTCCGGAATGGATTATGCTCATAAACCAAGGTACCACTGGATATATATTTTAAAAGAAAAAAGTTGGAAGATTTTATAAACTAAGATGTAAGCTTGTAAAATCCCATCATGATTGAAGCATGATGATTACACAACAAAAGACTTATCTGGAAGCAGTCTCCATGTATGCAACATCAAAACCTCCCTTTTGATTCAAACTGCAGTAACCCCCTGCCTATTGCGGGAGTTAGGGATTGGGGGGGGGCTATTTGGGGCCTCTTGTACTTAGCCCAGGGTTGGCACTGCAGTATATGAACCATGAAAGGGCGGGGAGTTACTGTAACATGGCAGTGAGAAGTTTGTCAACTCTTGCCCCCCCCCTCCTGTAGGGCTTTAGTGCTGTTTCACAAACGTTGACTGCCCAGTCGTCTCTGCCTAGCCTTGACTATTTTCATTTTGTATCACAATTTGCAACTCAGAAGTGGTATGCAGTAGTATATTGGCAGTTTCAGAGTCCTAACCTAATACAACCTCCATTCTACTGCAAGAGCACTCCTGCCTCCTTTTGTGCTCAAGGAATGCAGCAAAATAAAAGTTTGAGTGTGGGAAGAAATGGAAAGATTCTGTGCAACTATGAACAATTTCTGAGGTCATCTGGGAGTTGAGTCATGGTAACTGGACTTCTTTACTTGTGGGTTCGAAACATTTCGCTACTCATCGGATTAGCCTTTTCAGTCAGACTCAACTCCCAGGCAACCTCACCTGCATGACTGAGAATCTCCACAGACAATTTCCAAGGTTGTGTAAAAGAGTATTCCTGTTTCCAAAGAAGCTGTTTTGTACCTAGACCAGTGTCTGTTGTCAGTAATAGACTGGATGAAGGCTAATAAACTGAAAGAGGTGTTCCTGGTTGGTCAAAAGGCGAATCAAGGGATATGGATTCAGCTTGTCCGGGATGGGTTACACTTCTGAAAATTCAGGTTGGTAGCTTGGGTGTGCTCTTGGACTCAACCTTGAGCTTGAGCCAGGACTACATTTCCCCAGTTGAAGCTGGTGCATCTTGACCTGTCCAGTTGGGCTACAGTGACGCATGCCTTAGTGACATGGCTTTTTGGATTACTGCACTAAACTCTACAGAGCAGAATGTTGTTCGTAGGTTGTTTTTGACAAGTTTTTGGAAAGTACAGCAGGATCAAAATGCCGCAGCCCGACTGAGGCCCGTGCTGGTTACAGGGAGGATATAATTACCATATTTACTACCGCTTCACTGGCTGATAGTCTTTTTCTGAGCCCATTTCAAAGTGCTGGTTATTGCCTTAAAAATCTCTTATAGCTTGGATCCAAGTATTGGAAGGATCATATTACCCCATATGAGTCTTCTTGGCTTTTCCAGGTCTTCTGGGGAGGCCCTTCTTTTTGGTTCCACCACCTTCTCATGCTCATTGGGTGAGGATAAGAGAGAGAAGCTTCTCAGTGGTTGCTTCCGGGCTGTGGGACGTACAGTCCCAAAAAGCACAAGTGCTCCCCCTCCATTTTGTTTTTCCATCATCAGGCCAAGACCTTATTTGCAGGCAGGCTTTTAAGCAAGAAATATCTCCAGAATGCTTTGTTTATTAAGCATAGAGATCCTTGGCACTAAATTGATTATTTTAAAAAGATGTTGCAAAGCTATATGATTCCCCCCCCCAAATATTTTCCAAGTTTTTGGAATACTGAGGAAACTTTAGGGCCACAACTGCAAAAGTAATACTATGTTTATTTGTTTGGCTTTACCTTCATTACTAATAATATGAGAGGGAAGAGATCGCCCCTTTGACATTATTCCATGGTTATGCATTCTGCTGTTGGAGAGTTTCACGTGTGGCAATGCACCGTCATTCATACATAAAACGCTCAGATCCTGCTGTGTGCACCTTGTTTTGTTTTGCCCAGGCATCAACATAAGAGAAGTAGGCCTTGAAGGTGCATTGTTGAGCTTGTTGGACAAAGAACTGGATCCGAAACTGTGCCAAGATATTAGAGGGACCCTGAGCCATATGCTTCTATCCATGGCTGTGGAGAAACTCTCTTTCTGGTTGAAGCTCTGCAAGGATGTCCTAGTTGCCTCTGTTGGTACGTCCTGATACGATGTGCATGGAACACTCTACCTCTGTACACGTTGGCTTATCAAGGAGGAATCTTCTAATTGTGATAGTTTGCGATTTTTGACTTTTTTCTTTCAAATAACAAATGACATGTGTGCAGAGGGTGAAAAAAAGAAGCCTTCATAACTGGGACTGATTTATTTGAAGGACTGTGTGGCACCCCCATGTGCACCCCTTAAACCTGGCTGCCTGCTTAGCTCATTGGGACAAGCCCTCCTCCATGGGCCCGTGTTGTCAGAAGTGACAAATGGAAAGTAGGCCTCCTCCGTGGTGATGCTGAGCTTACCTACTTTTCTTCCTAGGAAGGCTTTGGAAAGGTGCTAGCAGCTTGCTATATTTCAAGCACCAGGATAGTGCTCCCCCCCCCAACTTTCCACTCAGTTTAGTTTGTAAACTGATTTTGTCTTTGCTGCTGCCCACTTCTCTCTGCTGACTTTTTGTTAAGATACGTTTCATCATTTACCATTTTCAACTGATACAATATTTACAGTGGTACCTTGAGATGCGATCATCTTGAGTAATGAAAAAAATCGAGTTCTGAAAATAAATTTCTGGGAATGGGGATGTATAGCTTTTTAAAAAAATGTAAACGGGAATGTCCCATTTATGGGTTTATTTGTTTTTGGTAAGGCATTGTGAAAAAAAAATCCTAAACTGGTGCTCCTTTTCGCAATGATTACCTTTCGTGCACAAAACGCCACCCCTGCGCACACCAGAACCAGTCCTTTCATTTGCAATGATTAGCTTTTGTGCACAAGGTGCTGCCCCCGTTTTGGAGCCATTCTGGAATAGTTTTGCACTGTTTTGGGGACTTTTTTTTGGCACATTTCTCAGACCGTAGAAAGGCAGTGAGCTGAGCTTAGCCATTTCCATAGCTTTTATTGTGCTTTTTGCATTCTGTGTTTGTGGGGGTGATTTGGGTTGCATTGTGTGTATGTGGGGTTGAACTGCGCTTCAAGTTACACTTCTTTCATGATACGAAGAAACCCCAGGAATGAATTAATTTCGTATCACGAGGTACCACTGTATATTGATGGGTGGGTGGGTGGAGGAGTTTAAAATGCGAGTAAAAGTTATTCATATCCTTCTCTTTTACCTGTCATTCCAGTTCTTTTTCTTGCATTCCCTTTATCAGTTGCTCCTCCATGGCACCTACTCTCCCCCCCCCATGCCCGTTCCACCTAATGCTTTCTTTTACTGGTGTTGGGAATTTTGTGGGTACATTTCCAGTGTCACCCTGATCCATGTTGACAGCTCAGCACACTGTCCCTATCTTGATCTTAATGCAGACAGCTCAACCTTGGCTTCCGTGGTTACAACGCAAGAAGAAGAGGGTGCTCAAGCAGATGATGAATTGGCATTAGGTTTGGAAAATGAGGATGAGTGTCTGCACCCCTTTCCCCATCCTCGGTGGTCGACTAGAGTTTTTGCTGCAGAGTGCGTTTGTAAGATTATCGATCAATGTGAGAATGCAGACAGTACTCACTTTGATCTAGCTCTTGCACAAGAAATGAAGCAAAGAGATTCAAGAGGTATGTGCTGGTTTTGGCACAGAGGGAGAAAGACGTTTTTGCAGGATGCAATCAATTTTAATTTTGACAAATAATACCTTCTCACAGCTACTGCAGCACAGGTTAATCTTGTATGCATTCAGGTAGAGATCACTATTGCCTTGCCCTCTGTATCGTGTTTGTGGAGTGTTTATATGTGTACTATACACAAATCAATACTGTTGAAGAATATAGAGGTTTATTTATTTATTTGTTATGACTTTTACATTTCTTAATCTTCTTTATGGGCCATAGGAAGGGTTATTTTCAATGAGCAGGTATGCAAAAATAGATATGATAATATGAACATAGGAGGGAAAACGAACTTGAAATGTAACATATTGCCAAATGATTGTACATATATCTTTTTAAAATTACCTAGATTCCTTTCTTCCAAATGTACTAACTGACAAATCTGTGTTGATTTGTATTAACCCCCCCCCCACTATCCTAAACTCCCCACGTTAAACTCTGAATTTAAGCAAAGCAAACTGTACCACTTATATATCACCCCTTACCACCTAAAGCACTCTCTGGGCTGTTTACAATTTATGCAGCTTATGCATTGCCATGAAATGGGACTCTTATCGGCTTCCATTGTTTTGAGTGCAGAAAGCTCTGACATCTGAGAAGTTGGCATGAAGAGGTATCCAGTACCTCTTTGTGAAAACAGAAGCCCCATTAATGTGAACAGGTGCTGTGTGTAGTGGAAATTGAATTATTCCTGGGCAGCATTATGACTTGTTTTGTAATTATTTGAATCTGCTGTTCACACACCCCCTTTTCATTTACCCCCTCCCTCTCTCAGATATAATGTGCACACAGACACACAACCACACACCTGACGATTGAACATAACATTTCTTGCATCTCCTGAACTGCAGTCCTTCAAGTTTGTTATAATAAATATATTGGGCCATTGTGCTTGCAGTGGGGCTATTTTGGTACAGTATGACCCCCATATCCACTGATTCATTATCCACTGATTCAGTTATCTACGGTTGGCAGAGGAAAAATAAATAAATAATTCAGCAGCTGCAAAGCAAGCTACTGTCACAAAGAGCAGCTGGAAAGTAAGCTACCATCACAAACAGCAGCTGTAAAGCAAGCTACTGCTGCAAAACAGCAGCTGTAAAGGAAGTTACTATAAAAAAGTTTTTATTTGTTTGTTTGTTTGCTTGCTTGCTTGCTTACCAGATTTTTAAGCCACCCCACTACCAAGAGGACTCTGGGCGGCAGAGGGGAACGTGTTGGCCTTCTCTCTTATCCACGGTTTTCATTATCCATGGGAAGGCTTGGAACCAATCCCCAGCGGATACTGGGGTCCTACTGTACTTGCACGTGGAAGCGTGGATGCTTATAAATAGGGGGTGGGAGAGCAGTCTCTAGTTTGTGCAGTAATTCTGTGGTTTTAAAGTCATATCACATCTTTTTCTGGCTTTTGCGTACATAGACTGGCACATCTTTCTTTCCAGAAGTTGTGAAGACAGAAGTTGGGATTTGTTAGCTTTGCCCAAATTGCTGTCATACCCCGTAGTTGTTATTTGTGACTTCTTGCTCGTGCAGATTACAGCCGGCAGTGTCAGATGGGCTGCTGTGACCTTCTCATAACCCTTCGCCATTGGTTGTGCCGGTTAATGCTGATGGGAGTTGTAACCTCCCAGATAGTTGGAGGTTAAAATTTGTCGCCCATGTCTGAAAGAACCCCAATGTGTGTGTAAAGGCATTATTGTAAAATAATCAAAAGAAGAGGGAGGGGAGAATTGTACAGTTTATGCTATTTAAGATTGATGGGAGGGCATAGCAATTCTTTGGAAATTAACACTTATTTTTATTTATTTATTTATTTATTGTTGGATTTATACCCGCCCATCTTCCCAAGGGAACTCTGGGCGGCTTCCAGCAATCTGACCGGTGCAGCAATGGTCAGGGTACAATACAAAATACAATACAAGATACAATAAACGGTGTCAATACACAATACAATACGACAGACAAACAGGAAATTAAAATAAGCACTGCTGGCACCCTTTGCAGGCATAATAGAGGCCTCAACATAGGCTCAGAGAACCTTAGAATGAGGATTGTCCATTGACTCCAAAGTTAAGTCATCTGCAAGAAATATATTTGGGCACGAGTGTCACTGAAGTAATAAAATACCATATGTGCCTTCTGATGAAACATGGCCACCATAGTTAAAATCATCCCGCTGGCAGCGATTCTGGAAGATTAACTACTCCTGTCCTGTGCCCGCCCCTCCCCCCCCCCAACAGCTTTCCCAAGACAGAAGGGATCCCAGGGGGACCTTGCAAACTACAAGTTAAAGCAACTCATTTTAAGGCAATGTTAAAAGCTCTTCCTTCCTTTTCTCGCTGTATCGATGCATCTTTTCTTTCACAAGTCTAACAAAGTGATGTTTGCTTTTCTGCCCCACTCAGATGATTTCCTAGTACTGCATTTAGCTGACTTGATCCGCATGGCATTCATGGCTGCCACCGATCACAGTGATCAACTCCGTCTTTCTGGCCTCCAGTTGCTGCTAGTCCTTGTCCAAAAGTTTGCTAGAGTGCCAGAGCCCGAGTTCCCGGGTCACCTAATTTTGGAGCAGTATCAAGCAAACGTAAGTAGCCGTTTGACTCTAGGAGAGATAACAGATTACCTAGAAGGCAGCACTGTAAAATAACACATGATTGGTATTTTCCCTGCATAGACTTTGAGTACAAACAAAAGTTAAAATTTATACAAACTGATATATTTATAAAATGAAATATCTGTTACCAGAATGATTTATTAGTAAAAAGGCACATTGCTTTTCCTGAATGGAAAGATACTGTACATCAGTCGTTCACCATGCTGAGTATTTTTATAAGGTCTCTGTGTCATCTGAGATGCGTATCATGGCTTTGAAACACCCAACAGCTTGGAAAATTGTTAGGAAATTAAATAATCCTGCAAGATGTTAGTTGCTACAGTGATACGCATCTAATTTATTGGGCTATCCCCAAAAACATATTACTCAAAGACAGTATCATTGACTAAGGTGCATTAACAGGTCATCCGAAGTTTTGAAGCTTGCTGTCATCAGTACGCTGATGATACACAGTTCTATCTTCCACCTCTGCAGTGGAGGCCGTCCAGACCCTTGACCGCTGCCTGGTTGCAGTTCTGGATTGGACCAGGACCAACAGGCTCAAACTTAATCCCAAGAAGACTGAGGTTCTGTTCTGGGGGGGGGGCGGATGGGTACAGTGGCACTCTCCCCCGTCTGGATGGGACTGCCCTCCGGCTGATGGAACAAGTAAAGAGTCTGGGCATTGTCCTGGATCCAGCGTTGTCCCTGGAATCGCAGGTGGCTGCCGTGTCCAGGACGGCCTTTTACCACCTTAGGCTTATCGTTTCCTGGAACAAATTGCCAAGTGCGATACACCAGGCCCCATCCTTTGGTTCCTTTAAAAAGGCTGTAAAAACTTGGCTTTTCAGGGATGCCTTTGGCAATCATTAAGATGTGTTTCTGTTTCCCCTTGTGTTTGTTGATTGTTTTGTTTAGTGTTTTATGCCTCTTGCCGTGTAGCTGTTTGTCTCATTGCCTTGCATTATTGTTTTTTTTTAAATCTTTATTATTATTTGTTGTTCTTTATTAGGGTGCTTTATGTAAACCTCCCATAGTTCCCTTTGGGGAAAATTGGTCGCAGTATACAAATGCAAAATTAATTAATTAATTAACTAACTAACTAACTAACTAACTAACTAACTAACTAACTAACTAACTGTAAATTAAGAACATTGGCTGAATTATTCTGCAATGAAATCTTCATTAAATCATTTTCTTTCAGGTTGGCGCAGCCCTTAGACCGGCCTTTACCCAGAAACACCCCCCGATGTTACAGCAAAAGCATGTCAGGTAATTTTTAAGAAATGTTTAGCATGTAATTTCCATCAATTCTTGTCGAACTACAGGTAAAATGTGATAAAGTAACCAGTGATGGCTACTTCTATTGATAGAATGCCATCCATCAGCAGAAATGGAAATGAGGGTTATTTATGTCTTACTGTAGCCTGGAACACTTTTTAACTATGAGTTTTAGGCGGCTGGGGCAGTTGGACAGCAAGTAGGAAACAAGTCTTGCACTCTGGCCATCTTGTGTGACGTTGAATATACATTGATATATTTATCTAGTCTCTTTTACATTAATATTGAGAATGCTGCATCTCTGAGTGTAGCGTGTGAATAACGGGCTGCCTGGATGGTCTTGATTAGAGATGGGCACGACTTGAAAAAAAATTTTTTTTCGAGTTGTCGTTAGTCGGGCCGGTTCCGTTTCAGGTCGTTTCCGTTTTTCATGAAAATTCGCAAAAATTAGTCGTTTTGTTTTTTTTGTTTTCGTTAGTAGTTTTTTTGGGGGGTAGCGGGCTCCTGGAGGCACCTCTGTGGGGTGGGTGCCTCCTCTGGCCTGCTATAAAGGGAAAGCGGGCTCCTGGAGGCACCCGTGGGTGCCTCCTATCCTCACCCATTAGGAAAGGGGAGCAGGCTCCAAGAGACCCCTCAACATGGGGGTCTCCCCTCCTCACCTGCTGCTGCTGCAAAATGGTATGCAATAGCCATATGGATATGCATACCAGTTGCAGACAGTGAGACTAGTGATGGCAGTGAACCCAGAGCCATAGGTGATGCCTAACTAAGGCTCTCGCACCACCATGTCTCACACAGAAGGGAATTGTACTTGCGTGTAGTGCAATGCAAGTAGATCTGGCTTAGGGTTAAGGTGGGTTAGTGCAAGGGCTAGGGTTAGGCTAGTGACGGGTAAGGTTACGGTGGGCTAGTGGGTTGCACCTCTGGGTGCCTCTCTGACCCACTAAGAAGACAGTCTGTGACGTATGGGTAAGGACTGGAATCAAGGGTTAGGGTTAGGATTAGGGGGCTAGGGCAGGTTTTAGGGGGCTTTTTGGCACATCCCAGAAGTCTCCATGGCCAAGTGGCCATGCGATTGGTGGGATGGCTCCAAAAATTTGCATGGTCGTCCACTCCCACATAGCTGGCCACTTGGCCAGCCCATCATTGCGCAGGTGTAAATAAAATAAAATAAAATAAAATCAATGGAGGACAGAGGAGGAGAGGAGAGACATTTTGTTGCAAGAAAAAACCCACTGCTACTGTGAAAAATCTGGCAGTTTATAAATTTTCGCGTGTTTCTGTTGTGCTTGTGTGTTTTTGGACCACGATTTCAAAAACAATATTGCGTTCGCCGCCCCATTTTGGATCCCCCGCCCGCACCGCATGGCATGGCAAGTCCGGCTGCCCAGGACGGGGGGGAGGCGGGACCCCCCCTCCAGAAACCACCCCTCCAGTAGGTGCCCTGCGCCCTTAGTCAAGCAGGCATTTTTCCACCTGCTTTTTTGGCCCGGGAATGGGTGGGGGGAGAGTTTAAAAGTTTTTTCCTGTGCCGTCCGTGCCGCTTGCTTGCGCTTTAATTGCGGCGGGCGGCGGCGAGACTGGGCTTTTTGCTGGCTGCGAGCCTGCGGCGAGTCCCACAGAGCAGCCCAGGATGGGGGATGGGGGGGAGGCCGGGGACCTCCAGAAACAACCCCTCTGGTAGGTGCCCTGAGGCACGGCAGGCATTTTTCCGCCTGCTTTTCGGCCGGGAACCGGGTTTTTTTAACTTTTAAAAACTTTTTTTCTGTGCCGCGTGGCATCGCGCAATCGCGCGATGCAAGGAACGAGCACGACAAATCAGACCAAAATTGTTCATTCGTCGGTTCGAGCTCGAATTCTGGCAGAGTAATTCCTGTTACCGTTTCCGTAGAGTAACGGAACCGAGTAACGGAAACGGGAATACAGCTAAGTCGTGCCCATCTCTAGTCTTGATGTACTTTCATATGCTTTTTTATAAATTACATTTATTTACAAATAATTTCTTCTGGATAACTTGGTTAGATAACTTCTTGTTGACATTTATACTATCAATAGTTTTGCTTCTCTGAAGACAATGGAGAAACTATTAGAATGAGTTTCCCATGCATAGTAACATAATCTAGTAGATTCCTGAAGTGGCTGGGGCATTTTCATACTAGTATGGCTGACACTCTTACCAAATCCCTGTTAGCCTGACAGAATGCAAGAATTATTCTTCAATTATGACTATTTTCCCAGATGTTTCCTCAGCATTTCTCTTCTTTAAACCTTGATTGCTGGTTCTACAGATTTATATATTTTGACCTCTGAGAGATCCAATGGTAATTGTAAATTAAGGGGGTTAAGACTGAGGGTTTGGTTATGATCTGAAAAATCACAGGACTGTGATCCTCAGGTTCTAGGGCAACTTCTCAGTATACTGGGCAATAATATTAGAAATGAATTACATATCTGCATCCATGTATAAGAAGCAGTTCAGGACAATATACTTGATTACACGCATAAGCTTAGATATTTGTCATTTAGATACACCTTCCTTCTATCTAAGCAGATTGCATGGCCTGAAATCTTAGTTCAGTGAATGCCTTACTGATCGGTGGGTGGGTCTGAGTTTGGAAACAATCAGCCCTAGAGTGGTTCCTTTTGATTTTAACAGCTCGCCGCCATCTTGCCCTCCACTGCCTTATTGCTTGTAGCTTTTATTGTTGTTTTATGTGCTTTTACTGCTGTTAGCCGCCCAGAGTTCCCGCCGGGAAGATGGGCGGGATACAAGCTTACAAATAAATAAATAAATAAATAAACAAATTTAACAAAACAAGACATTTATACCTTTAGGTTCTCTGTGTTTAAGCCGTGCATTTTAATCTACACTTGCGTTTTATTTGTTGCCTTTGTTGTATTTTTATCACAACTATGATTTTTATTTTTATTTTTATTTTTGCATTGTAACTGCCTAGAAGATTTTTGTCGTTGGGAAACCTAAAAACCTAACCTAAATACATCAATTACTATGCACAAATACAGGTCTTTCTCTTTCTCTAGGGAGAATAATCGTTCAGAGTATTCAAATTTTTTTGCCATATCATTTGTTCCTACTAGGTTTGCAGTGTCTGGATAGCAAGCGGTGTAGTCAGTGACCTTCATGACCTTCAGAGAGTTCATCAGCTGCTTGTAAGATCTTTGACTAAAGTGCAGGCTGGAAAAGAAGCACACAATCAACTTTACAACGAAGGCACAACAACTATGGAGATACTGGCTGTGCTAAAAGCTTGGGCAGAGGTATTTCAGTTGCACTTGTGTTTTTGAATTATTCTGGATCAGTGATTTCAATTTAAAAAATAGACTTAGGTCCTTACTGGGTTGTGGTGTTTTAAGAATTTTGTTAAATTCTTAGGTAGTGGTGTTTTAAGAATAAGGATCTAATTTATTTCAGCTAGACATCGTGCAAATCCAAACTGGAAAGATTTGCTGTTTAGAAAGATTTCTTACATTTCGAGTGAAGCTCTCAGCAAGACAGAATGTTTTTTCCTGAATTTTATATTTTCTCCTATGTGATATTCATTGTGTAGGGGAGAGAATGATGGACTAGGACTCAGGCAACGTTGCTTTGATTCTCCAGCTCTGCCATGGAAATTACCAGGGGGATGGAATTGATAAAACTACTCCTTAAAAACCTCATCTACTTTAAAAACCCAATTTGAGTCACTGTCGGTTCTGACTTTACAGCACATAACATTTTCCCTCCTAGAATTGTTGCCCTCTACGTTGAACAGTAACCTTTCTTTCATTACATATGTGTTCTAGAGAGATTTTTCTGGTCAATTAGGTTTCCTTCCTTTCCCACCTTTTGGCCCTTTCTTCTTTTTTTCTTTTGTTGATACCTGAAGTTCCCCGTCATTTGTCTGTGAAGATTCTCAGACATCCAAGTGAGGTTGTCTGGGAGCTGAGTCCTGGCAACTGGACTTCTTTTCTTGTGGGATCAAAATGTTTCACTACTCATTCAAGTAGCTTCTCCAGTCTTCAGACTGAAGAAGTTACTTGGATAAGTAGTGAAATGTTTCGACACCACAAAAAATTAATCCAGTTGCCATGATTCATCTGCCACAAAGGGTGGTGGAGTCTTCTTCTTTGGAGGTTTTTAAGCACAGGCTGGATGGCCATGTGTCAGAAATACTGTGATGGGGGTTCCTGCATGACAGGGGGTTGGACTAGATGGCCCTTGAGGTCTCTTCCAACTCTATGATTCTATGATTCTGTGAACTCTGGGATTTCCCATCATTAGTTGTCAAGTTGGAGTCATAAATACAGTAGTCCCCTGCCACATCACGGCCCATGTATCGCATTCCCTCTGTATTGCGTGATCCGCCACCTATCCCACCGCCACTTCCACCAGCCCTGCCCTGCCCTGCCCTAAATGGAAGAGTGAAGGAAAGGTGCTGGGCCACCTCTGTGCGCCAGCTCCATCCTACATCAGCTGGGCATCCACAAATGACACCCCGATCCTGGTGGGTGAAGTGAGGTCAACCCTGGGCCAGCCCGATGCACAGTCTCCAGGCTGCTGCCGGTGAGAGATCTCAAGGCAGAGCCCAGCCTTGCTGTAGCTGTTGTTTCCTCAATGCCCACACTGGCTTTGGAGAGGAGGAGTGACAGTGGTGGTGGTGGTGGCGGCAGCAAAGGGGTGACAGCGTCCACATATTGCAGATTTTCATTTATTGCAGGTGGTTTGGAAACATCACCCCTGCGATAAACGAGGGACTACTCTACATATTACTACAGAACATATCTAAAGTACTCAGTATTAATACCTTAACCAACCATAAATTGATAGTTCTATCACAGGTGGGTATAAAGTATGTATTGAGGGCTGGCTCATCCTGAAGGTATTTATATTTGAAAGCCCTGGCTGGGTCTTGGGGTCCAATCTTACTCTTCTCTTTAACAGAGTGAAAACAAGGGCCCTTTTTAACCCAGTGGGTAGGAGAGCATTGCCAGAAATGACATCAGGCCTCTTGCAGGTATAATTAATGGAAATATTTGTTTAATACTGGGAAGAGAGAGAAATGAATGTCTTTTGTTCACTCAGAAGTAGAGATGGGCACGACTTAGCGGTATTTCCGTTTCCGTTACTCGGTTCCGTTACTCTACGGAAACGGTAACGGGAATTACTCCCCCAGACTTCGAGCTCGAACCGACGAACGAACAATTTTGGTCTGATTTGTCGTGCTCGTTCCTTGCATCGCGAGATCGCGCGATGCCACACGCGGCACAGAAAAAAAGTTTTTAAAAGTTAAAAAAACCCGGTTCCCGGCCAAAAAGCAGGCGGGAAAATGCCTGCCGTGCCTCAGGGCACCTACCAGAGGGGTTGTTTCTGGAGGTCCCCGGCCTCCTCCCTCATCCCCCGTCCTGGGCTGCTCTGGTGGGACTCGCCGCAGGCTCGCAGCCAGCAAAAAGCCCAGTCTCGCCGCCGGCCGCCGCAATTAAAGCGCAAGCAAGCGGCACGGACGGCACAGGAAAAAACTTTTAAACTCTCCCCCCACCCATTCCCGGGCCAAAAAAGCAGGCGGAAAAATGCCTGCTTGACTAAGGGCGCAGGGCACCTACCGGAGGGGTGGTTTCTGGAGGGGGGGGTCCCGCCTCCCCCCCATCCTGGGCAGCCGGACTCGCGAGTCGCCATCGCCATGCCATGCGGTGCGGGCGGGGGATCCAAAATGGGGCGGCAAACGCAATATTGTTTTTGAAATCGTGGTCCAAAAACACACAAGCACAACAGAAACACGCGAAAATTTATAAACTGCCAGATTTTTCACAGTAGCAGTGGGTTTTTTCTTGCAACAAAATGTCTCTCCTCTCCTCCTCTGTCCTCCATTGATTTTATTTTATTTTATTTTATTTACACCTGCGCAATGATGGGCTGGCCAAGTGGCCAGCCATGTGGGAGTGGACAACCATGCAAATTTTTGGAGCCATCCCACCAGTCGCATGGCCACTTGGCCATGGAGACTTCTGGGATGTGCCAAAAAGCCCCCTAAAACCTGCCCTAGCCCTAACCCTAACCCTTGACTCCGTACCCATACGTCACAGACTGTCTTCTTAGTGGGTCAGAGAGGCACCCAGAGGTGCAACCCACTAGCCCACCGTAACCTTACCCGTCACTAGCCTAACCCTAGCTCTTGCACTAAGCCACCTTAAAGCCAGATCTACTTGCTTGCATTGCACTACACGCAGCAAGTACAATTCCCTTCTGTGTGAGACATGGTGGTGCAGGAGCCTTGTGAAGGGAAGGTATGACCCTATCACTCTCACACTGGTCTCACGTCTGCACATTATGTTATGCAATATCCATATGGCTATTACATAGCATTTGCAGCAGCAGCAGGTGAGGAAGGGAGACCCCCATGTAGAGGGGTCTCTCTTGGAGCCTGCTTCCCCTTCCTAGTGTGCCTCCAGGAGCCCACTTTCCCTTTATAGCGGGCCAGAGGAGGCACCCACCCCACAGAGGTGCCTCCAGGAGCCCGCTCCCCCCCAAAAAAAACCAGTACTAACGACAATGAAAAAACGAAAAAACGAACCGACTAATTTTTGCGAATTTTCACGAAAACCGGAAACGACCCGAAATGGGACTGGCCCGACTAACGACAACTCGAAAAAAATTTTTTTCAAGTCGTGCCCATCTCTACTCAGAAGCATTGACACATTTCCAAGTAGAAATCGGAACAGCAGCTTTACATGAAGAAAACAATAGCATTGACAAAAATTAAACCAGTCATTACATAAAGCAACTTCCCCATGCAAAGCAGACTCTCAATCTATTGAAGTTGTTTAAAAAATTACAATCCCGAACAAACTCAGTTAACTATTTAAATGAAATCTATGGTGTTCAAATCAAGGGCTATGAAGTGAGCAACTGCTAACACCATTGAAACTCCCACCAAGCCTGACTTTTAGAAATAGGCCTAAACGTTCCCAATTGTATGGCAGCAAAGCTGACAAATCAAAATATGAATAAACCAGAAACTAAAATGTTATATCTGCCCTGCACTATATGGGAACAAGATCTGCATCTTCTTCCCTCTTCTTCTGTTTTGTTCCCCTGTTCATGGTACATAGGTATCTTCAGAATTGGACCTGTGTAACATCGCACATTTAAATATTTATGCTGTAGGTGCCTTTAGTGGCTGTCAGAATTGTAGTCACTGCAGGCCCTTTTCTAGTGAACATAAGGGGACTTCAGGTAAAACAGAGCTCGGAAAAGTTATTTTTCTTCTCTACAAACCTTAACAGGGCTGTTCTAATTAATAGTGATGAACATGATTTCAGTAATTTGTCTAATTTGTCTTTAAAGGCTTTGACCCACTGTATCTTATCTTATTCAGTGGTATCTCTTAAGACAAATGCCTTGTAAGATAAAACATGTGTAGCAAGAAAAAAATTTCCGTGAATAGGTCATGACCAAAAATTCCCTATGGGATGTTCTGCAAGACAAAAAAAGTTCCACATGTACCCAGGAAAACCCCCCTGGCTATTTTTGTCTTTATTCTAGCCTCCAGAACGGATTAATCCATTCTCAATGGATTCCTATGTGAAACCATGTTTCATAAGACAAAACTTTCATAAAATGAAACAACCCGTAGCTTCTGGAATGGATTAATCCATTTTCATTTATTCCTACGGGAAAGTGCCTTTTGTAAGACAATTTTTTCTTAAAACAAATTGACCCGTAGAATGAATTAAATTTGTTTTAAGAGGTATCACTGTATATCTTTAAAAAAATATTATGTGACATGCCTTATGTTAATGCACTATTGCTTAAGGTTTAGAATTATGGTAGTCAATGCATATTGTTAACTGATGCTGCTCAGACTTAATTGAAAGGTGACTTATCTGATACAAGTGTGCATGGGAGGATTACTTAACTATCTGCATAAATTATTGTTATTCACCAACATTACACATGTCTTAAAATAGTTTTAAGTGTGAATGCTGTTCAGAAGTACTAACCTGCCTCCCTGGTGCAGTAGAATTTGCTCCCGTTAGTATGCTATAAATACTGGAGATTATCAGTATGCATCCAAAGATGAGGATTTGAGTAGTATTGCAATGATGCTAAATGTCTATGGCAAGCCGAGAACTATACCTGACGTTTGATGAATTCCAGCCAAATTCTTACTCTGTGGGCTATGGTCAGGACGGTCAATTTACACTCTTGTTGTTTTACACAGGTGTACATAGCTGCCGTACAAAGACAGAGAAAGCAAAGTAACATCAGTAGACAAGCTTTTGTCACAAACATCATAGAGGAGAGCTTTAGAGACGAACGTTCTTCAGCGGATGAACTTCTGGAGCTAGTTCAGCCTGACCTGGGGAATTTGAGCAAACTCTGGCTGGCTGCCCTTCAGGATTTTGCTCTCTTAACGTTGCCTCCAGAATACAGCTCTCAACTTCCCGCTGAAGGTAGGAAGGCAGAGAGAACAAACAAACAAACAAGTTTCTTTTGACATGTTAGCATTATGCCAACAAATAAATGGGCATCTGTTCTGTAGATATAGAAATAAGATGCTGGCAAGATTGCAAAGTAAAGCCAAAGGTGTTTAATTGTTTTGGAAAATGTTGCAAAATAATATTATTCCAAAAGAATAATTTGCCAAATCGTTGTTACAATCTCAGAATGAAGAAATGAAATGAAAACAATGTGTTTGGAGCTGTTTAGAAGAAGTAAAATGTGTTTTTCTTTCCAGGTGGTGCTTTCTATACTGCAGAGACCATTGAAAATGCCAGACCCCACTACCAGAATGCCTGGGCTCTGATTCTCCACGCGACAGCTCTGTGGCTTACTAGCACAGGTTTCGTTGCAGGTGACTCAGATGAAGGCCTAACCAATCTCTCTCGACCTGTCACCCCGACTACAATGTGTCAAGATTCAACATCTAGGGGTCCTGTGAAGTCACCAGAGGATGTAAATACAGATAGATTTCATCTTGTTTTGGGTTAGTCGGCATTAAGACTTTTCTTCATCTCTCTCAGTAGGGGTGGGGGACTTAGGAAAAATCTGTCTGCCACTTATCATGCTTCCCTTTCATCAATTCCCCAGACAAATCAGATGCACTTCACATCTCCATCAGGAAGGCCACTGCTAACAATCCATATTTAATAGGTGTTGGGAGGTGTTGCATAGTTGTGACTTTCACACACCCCAGGCCATTAGACTTTTAACAAACCCATTCAGGCCACTGTCAACTTAACAAGCCTATTCAGACGAGAGTGGTGTGAAACCAAGGTGAACAATAAATTGGAAGCCTTGCACCAACTTTCCTCTGATTGATGAAGCTACTTGGATGAGTACTGAAATGTTTTGATCTCAAAAGAAAAGAAGTCCAGTTGCCATGACTCAACTTCCAGATAAAGCTCACCTGGATGACTGAGAATCTTCACAGACACTTTTCTTGATGTTATTGTCAAATACTATTTTTGGGCTAGTGTCTTTGGCAATACCATTTTGTGCTGCTAGTTTCACTTTAGTTATAGAAATACAACCCCATTTTCAAAATTATGGCTGATTCTTCCTTCCCCCCCCCCCCTAGGTATCAGTGTGGAATTCCTTTGTTCTCCACGATCAGATGCCACAATGCAGAACATTACTGCTTGTCTACATGCTCTGCACACACTACTTGATGTTCCTTGGCCAAGGTCAAAGATTGGTAGTGATCAGGTAATAATTAGTTGGGAAATTTTAAGTTTGATTTGCCAGAAGTTAAATTACATTAACTCGCTGTCATTAACTAAGATAGGCACATACATGCCTGGTGTGTAATTGCATGCAAACTTTGTACTGGTGCCTTGATGCTTAGTGAGAGTTCACTACATTGAACTATGCAGTTGAACTTATGCACATGTAAATCATCAACAGGATATACTGAACAGGAATTGTAAAGATTTCTTTTGCCTAACAGTTTTGGGAAACTGGGCATTGTGTAGACCAGCGGTCCTCAAACTGGGTGCCACGAGCGTATGCCAGGGGTGCTGTGGCAATAATGATTTAATTAACTAAACTTCCCATAAACATAAAGGAAATAATGAAAAATTCATCCAAACAGTTTCATTCATCGCCTTAAAGACAACTGAGCATTAAATTTGGCAAAACATTCAGGCTGCCCTTTGCTCTGTAAAGCTTGACTTCCTTTTTCCTGCTGGCAATGCTGGCTTGATATTGTGCAGCTATATTGGTTCGTTTTGTGGCTTTTTTTGAATTGTGGGTACCAAAGCACAATATCTCATATTCATAAACTGGAGGTGGGGTTTTTTTTGTTTTTGAAAAATTGTGTTTTCATATTTGTATGTCCTGTAATGACATTATCTCTTTATCTGCCTCTTCCATGGCTCATTGTGCAATGTCTACAGCTAGCTTCGTCTGCTTTAACTGAAGGGCAGCCCAGCCCACTGGCCACTGTGATTATTCTGTTTTTACATTCAGTATCGGAAATCAACAAGAGGTGTCATATTTTCATAAAATCATCTTGTTTTATTTCTCCTCTGTATAATCTAACCCAGTGGTTCTCAACCTTCCTAATGCCGCAACCCTTTAATACAGTTCTTCATGTTGTGGTGACCCTCTTGCCCTGCTTGGAAGAGGCCACAAGCCCCTTTTTGGCAGGCCAATGCCACAGGTGCCATAGAGAACTTCCCTCTACAGGCACCCTCAGCCAATAGCAGCCTCTGGTGCCATTGACAGACATCCCCTCCAACCTATCAAGCTGTAGCTCACTCTTTCCCTCCCCTCCCTTCCCTTCCTCCTCCAAACCCAAGCCATTTGTGCCTTTTTCTTCACTGGCTCATGGTGACCCCTGTGAAATGGTCGTTCAACACCCAAAGGGGTCCCGACCCCCAGGTTGGGAACCACTGATCTAACCCAACTGGTCAAGTTTGTCTATCAGTACAGCTGCCAGAATGACTTCCAGCACCAGATCATCTTACGTTGCACAAATCCTCGGAAGAATCACCACCAATCTATTGTAAGACTCATTGTAGGGACGAACCGTGATGTATTCAAAGTTTAAAAGGTCTTGCTCTATTTCTTTTCACATACAGGAGCTGAGTGTAGAGCTGCTGAATGTTTTGCACCGACTTCTACTGACCCGGGAATCTCCTGACATTCAGCTTGCTGCTCTCGGAGTTGTTCAACAGATTCTTTTAGCAGCCCAGGAGCATGTCAAGGAAAAACGAAGGAGTGCAGAAGGTAGTTATTTGGTAGACTTGGCCAAGCGTACTACACACGGCTGGGCATGGGCATTTCATTTCAGAAGTGGGCCAGTTCTGAAACGAAATGCAGGAGCCCAGCTGGCATTTGGAACCAGACCAACACTCCGGAATGAATTCAGCCAATCCCTTTCCTTGTGTGGGGCTAAACTCCAACGAGGAAGAAGCCTCCAATGTCATCCTTCATTCTTCCTGGCTCTGGCCAATCAGACACGGAGGTGGGATGATGCATTTCCATGCACAGCTTCTGATTGGACAGCGCCAGGGAGAAGGAAAGATGATGTTGGAGGCTTCTTTCTTGTTGGAGTTTAGCCCCGTGTGAGCCCAGAGCAAAGTAAGACATTGGCTAAATTCGTTCCGGAAGGTTGTTCTGGTTGTGTATGTCACCTGGGCTCCTGCATTTCGTTTCGGAACCAGACCACTTGAAATGAAACACTACGGCAGTCATGATTCCATTGTCAGTGAGAAAATGCTGGGTTTCTAGTCACTGGTGCCACCATACTAATGAGACACTGTGAATCTGCATTCCTCCTGGTTCATTTGCACATTTGCCCTGTGTTGAAAAACTCTGTTGAAGCCCTTTTTTATGCAACATGGGTCAATATGGAATGCCCCTTAGTTAGTTATTTTTAACAGTATCTCTGGCAATTATAGTAAGTGTCTAATGTAATCAATACTGACTTGAAAAATAAAAGTTAATCTTACTCTATAAACTATTGGTGTTTACTGCTTGTTTAAAGTGTGACGACAGGGTGTTGTTGACTTCCAAAGCAAAAGTAGCTTCACCTTTACCTTTACCTGAATAATGGACACTTCCTTTCCCTTTATTGATGGCAGCACTATCCATTTTTAGATTCTAAGCCTTGTAGGATACAGACTTGTCAAAGGTATTCTTCATAAATTGCCAAGCACATAAGCTGCACACTTACTTGCTCGGTATGTAATAAAGCTCTGGCCAAAATCTTGACTAGTGGCTTCTGCAACATGAGTGACTTCAGCAGCAAGCAGCATACTGTATATTATTACCCAATATCATTCTTCCTTTTGATTTTCCAGGTGCACAGGACGTCATCTCATTGGTTGATATGTACACCCTAACGTTTTTATTTTGATACTTGAGAATTAGTAGCTGTGGACAGTGATGTCATTCCCATTGTGCAGGTGCAGCTATGCAACAGGATTTTGGCCTATCTGGAAGTTGAGTCAAGGCAACTGGACTTCTTTTCTTGTCAGATTTCTAAGTGGCAGACAGGTTGTGCCTGTGTCCTCCCACCTCTTGAGAGAGGGGTTTTCAATACACACATGAATTGCTTCCCTGACCCCTGTCTCGAACCACCTCTCTTCTCTGTCTAATATCATGCTGCCTGTTCATTAATCCCCAGAGAAATCAGAACACACCTCCACCAGGAAGGCTAAAGATAACTTTCATGCACCCCCGGCCATTGTACATCTAATGAGCCTATTCAAGCCACTGTCCACCTAATGAGCCTATTCAGACCAGATTTTCATGAAAGCAAAGTGAACTAAAAATTGGAGGCCTCGCTACCAACTTTTTTCAGACTGATGAACCTGCTTGGACGAGTAGCAAAACATTTCACTTTCACAAGTAAAGAAGTCCAGTTGCCATGACACCCAGATAACCTCACCTGTGTGACTGAGAATCTTCAGATTTGGGCCTATATGTTGCACTTTCTAAATGAAATGAATTAGAAAACACTTTTTGCATGACAGATTTGGAACTTGGAACAGCTCTGCTGTAACTGGGATTAACAGTTGGGTTTAGGCCCAAGAAACAATACTATCAACGGCTCCTAAAATAACTTATTCCTGACCAGTCTATTATGTTATTGAATCTATGAATTGGGCTTGCTTCAATAATCTTCCCTTATAAAAATCTGCCGTTTTCTATCCCACATAAGCAGGTGTGTTATTTAATTTTTAATTAAATTCAGAGGTGTATGTACAACAGCAGTTTTAATTAGATCAATTTTCTCTGAATTTATATTTGAATATTATTATAACTGTTCTTAGTTCAGACAGTGCAGATGACTTCTCTGATGGCATTCCATTAATGCAGAAAGATTGCATCTTATAATTTAATTTTTATCCAAGTGTTTTGTTTTTTAAATTGATCTTAGCGTTGGGAAGTGGATCTTTGTGTCAATATATAGTTTAAGTTTATGTGTGCTGTTAACCACTGTGAGTACCACTTTGCAGTAATCGGCGATATATAAATATAATAATTAAATGTTTGTGGTTCTGAGTGCTAGATAAAAGGCATTATTCCTTTTGCCAATACGCTTCCACCAAAATCCATTTTCTGTGTATGGATTTCTCTTAGCACATTGGAAATTACAGTCTTCTTCATTTGTTTCATGTGTTAACCAAAATTAAAGCAGTGCAACCATGTGTTGTTTATAAAGCTTCAAGGAGCATTTTTTTTCTCCTCAAGAAAACGAATTTATCTCTCTCCTTTCTTCCATTTTAGTTGATGATGGGGCTGAAGAAAAGGAAACTTTGCCTGAATTTGGAGAAGGCAAGGATACAGGAGGACTCATACCTGGGAAGTCCTTAGTCATTGCCACGCTGGAGATGTGTATGTGCATCCTTGTAAGGCAGTTGCCTCAGCTTAACCCCAAGATAACATGTAGCCCTGGTATTACAGCTAGAAAACCTCAGCTGCTATCAGAGAATGGAAGTAGGCTGGTATCGGCAGCACTAGGAATCCTGTCTGATGTTCCAGCAGTCTGTTCACCAGAAGGTAGGATAACCTTCCAAGATAATTTTTTATTTTCAGGGGAAATAAATAAGCAATCGGAAGTGAGAAGTGTCACTTGTGATACTTTTAAGGCCATATTTTGAGACATGTTCTTCACCCCCACAAATTCTGTCCTTTGACTTATTGAGGGCTTGGACTTAATTATCCACTTATATTTGTTGATACTTTGGGTTATTTATGTCTGTGAAGATTCTCACTCATCCAGGTGAGTTTATCTGGAAGTTGAGTCATGGCTACTGGACTTCTTTTTCTTGACAGATAGAAAAGTTTCGCTGCTCATCCAAACAGACTGATGAAGTGAAATGTTTCTATCTCTCAAGAAAAAGCAGTCCAGTATCTATGACTCAACTTCCAGATACTCTGGGTTATTGTATTATATGTAAACCACTTACAAGTAGTATTGTACACTAAGTCAGCTGTATAAAAATGAATGGGTGGCAAGAGAAGTGTGGCAATTTAGACAGCATGGAAGCAGTCAACTTTAAAGCAACAACAATCCATGAACGATCTACTTGTAGAAACAGTGTGAAATCTGAGCCATGAATTAAGACAAGGTCATAGCTCTCCTATTATCTAATGGTGTAAATAACCCAGAGAACAATTTGTTTTCATAGTGGTTAAATGGTAGCATTTTGTCAAAACCAAAATTAATAAACATTAGCATTTCCCTTTCTTTCTTTCTTTCTTTCTTTCTTTCTTTCTTTCTTTCTTTCTTTCTTTCTTTCTTTCTTTCTTTCTTTCTTTCTTTCTTTCTTTCTTTCTTTCTTCTCCTCCCTCCCTCTCTCCCTTCTGTTTCTGCATGTGCTTGTTATAATTGTAAGCATTTGGACAGAATTCTTCTCTTCTGGAGTTTTTGTATAACTGTAGAGAAATATTAAACTGTGTTGGAACCATACAGTACAAGTAATGTTTTATAATATAGTAAAAGTGCAGTATGTATTTTAAATTTTTTTACATATGGACTTCAGCTACTCATATAGTAAACAATAGATTTGTTCTGTCAATTTTTATGTAATAAAATGATAAAGCAGTATCCAGAATCCTATTTATTGTACTCTCTAGTATTAAGCCCAGTGGTGAGAATCTCAGTAGCAACTAGTCAAGAATTTGGTGCTTGTCTTTCTTTTCACATACCAGTCAAATTTCATGAGTTCCAGCATCTGTCTTTCAGTTAGGTGCACTACCTCATTTTGCAGTTCCAAGACACTGGTGGTTAATTAATTAATTAAGAGTGGCAGTTTGAACTGAAGAGAGAGAGCAAGAGACAGCAAGCGGGAGAGCAAGGAACATCCTGAGAGTAGAGTAGTTGGCATCAGGACATGTTTCTCAGAGATAGTGACTGGTCAGAAACTGATTAAGGAAGTTAGAGACTGATTGAATATATATATATATATATATACACACACACACACACACACACACACACACACACACACACACACACTGTGTGTGTCTGTCTATCTATCTATCTATAAACTTAAAAGCTCACATTATTTGTGTATTTTTATTCACTTCAATAAATGTTGTTTGTATTTGGAAACGTTAAAAAAAACATGCACAGAAACTGACTAGAAATCTTCTGTTTCACAACTAAACCATGTTTGGAAGGGCACCTGTTTAACAACATTCCTGGTGTGAAACACCATTAAAACCTAGCAGTGAACAGCAACGGCCAAAGTCTTAAGCTATTTTTCATTGGAATAAAGATGTGTCATAAAAGAAAAGCCCTTGTATGTCTGATGGGGACCTTTATATAACCCCGGTCTCTCTATTTGTTGATGTGGCGAGTATCTCTGTGAAGCCACCCTCCCTCCAACACTCCCAGAAGGGGTTGCATGTTGCATTGGTGATGGAAGGGTAGAGCAGTGCTCCTTTCCAGCTGCAGAAACCCGAATCTACTTTAATCCCATAGACTGGCTACAAATGAACTCCAGACATCAGTAGATGAAGAACCATTAATTTAATAACAGTGTGGGTCTAGCTATCACACCAGCGCTGTGGCAATTTCCCTAGATTACTTTTTGCTTGAGGAAATTGTCAATTCATATTAAATGGATCTAAAATACAACCATAGTGCTTACATACAGTCCCGCTAGGTATAATGTTGAGCTTGGAGTGTGTTGGTTCAGTGAATGTATAATAAGGAGCCTCGTGACACAGTGGTTAAATGCCTGTACTGCAGGTAAAACTGTGCTCACGACCTGGGGTTCAATCCCTGGTAGCCAGCTCATGGTTGACTCAGCCTTCCATCCTTCCGAGGTTGGGAAAATGAGTAACCCAGCTTGCTGGGGGGGGGGCAGTGTGTAGCCTTCGTACTGTAATTAAAGTGTAAACCGCCCAGAGACTACTTGAAGTGGTATGGGGTGGTACATAAGCAGAACACTTTGCTTTTTTGATTTAATAAAAACTTTTGTTTGGTTCAAGATGCTCTTGTTATGTTATATGCCATTGAGTCTGAATTGACTTATAGCAGCCCTAAGGGGCCTTTCAAAGTAAGTGAGATGTTAAATAGTTTTACCAGTTTTACCCTTCCAGTAATCTATGCCGGATTTGAACCCCAGCCGCCTCGGAGTCCTAATGAGTCACTTTTTCTACTACAACATGCACTATCTGTACTTTATTTTTAAAATTTATGAGCGATATTTATGCCACCCTGTTCTCCTGCAGGAAGCATTGCTGTTCTTCCCACTATCTTGTATCTGATTATTGGAGTGCTCCGGGAAACTGCTGTGAAGCTACCGAATGGCCAGCTACCTTTGACTGCGGCTACATCACTACAAGCTCTTAAAGGAGTGCTGTCTTCTCCAATGGCTCGAGCAGAGAAGAGCCAAACGGCCTGGAATGAACTGCTCCGCAGTGCTTTGGTCACTATTCTTAATTTTTGGGATCAAGGTACATGACGTTGACGAAGGCCTTTGGATGTAAATCAGTATAAGAAGGGAAAATATGGTTCTCTGGCAGTCTAGCACAGTGATGGCGAACCTTTTAGAGACCGAGTGCCCCAACTGCAATTCAAAACCCACTATTTTTTCGCAAAGTGTCAATATAGTCACACACACACCCCCGCCATTTCGCAGTTCAGGTACTGTGGTTCCACTACATCATGGGATTGCAGTACCTGCACCTCGGAGCCATGCGGGGGCGGCGGGGGCGATCAGGTCGCTCTGCACCGCCCCCCCGCGCTCCTCCGAGAAGCCTTGGAGCTGCATGGGGGGGGTGATCGGGTCGCTCCATGCCGCCCCCCTGCGCTCTTCCAAGAAGCCTCGGACAGGCGCACGATCACCCCCACGCCCCCAGGCCCTACCTCACCCGCTTCCGCATATCGCGGATTTTCATGCATCACGGGTGGGGTGGGTCCCTAACCCCTGCAATTGGCGGGGTGGTGGTGACTGTACTGCAATTTAACCTGAACACAGGTGGCTGTGAAGGGGTGATGTCGGGTGCTCACAGAAAGGGCTCCGAGTGCCACCTTTGGCAACTGTGCCATAGGTTCGCCAACACTAGACTAGCATATGTAGCCATATCAAATGAATTGTGCTTCAAAAACAGTGTCTCATACAGACCACCACTAAGTTGTTTAGATCAAAGCTTTGTCCTCTTTTTGGGGCTTCAGTGCCCCAAAGTTTTTCCTGTTTACCATCTGAGGTCTGCCAGGCTCCGTCCCTCCTGTCTTTTAGGGAATTAACAAAGAAGCAACTTTTAAAAGTGGCCTTCAAGAACATATTGTCTGGTACTGTGAATTTTTAATTTTTACATTTAGAGGCAATTTTTAATATTTTTTTAAATTAGTAATCACCATATTGTTTAGGTTTATGTGGGTTGTGTTTGGGGGGGTGTTCTGCTCACAGCCTTGGGACTGCTCACAGGCAGTTAAACAAAGCACAGAAGGTGGTAAGATCACTTTATTAATCAGGCATTCTCTAATGACTCACAGTTGGGTTGAACTGAGATCCTTCTGACTAGTGGCAACGTTCCTTCACGTGCATTTTTGTGAAATCGAAGTGATTCTGTCCCAATGGAGCATGGGGATGCGTCTAGCTGTGGTGCACGTCTCTCATCATAAAATCAAACAAAGGAAAATGTGTGCGGTCCTAGCTACCCGTCACGCAGCAGACCCTGTACCAATCAAGGACCTTAGTGTGGTCACATGTCCTAAACTAGTGACCAACAAGGAATAAACATGTGTATGCCTTTTTGCAAAAACCATGCAAATTGTGCATAGGGCATAGCTAAATTACAGTAGTTGCTACATTGTTGCACATACTTCTAAATATCAAAAGCATGAAGTGGTGTTGAGTGGTTTTAGCAAAAAAATGTTTGTCTTCAAGCTAGAAGCAAGATATTTCAGGAGATTAATCAATTGCATGACCTATCAAGAATCAAGAATTCAGTGATATTTATCATAGTACTGGTGCTAGGACACATCTGGAAGGATGGGCTGTCTTCTCCATTGTTCAGGAAGGCAGGGATCATGGGACTGTGATCTTTCATATGTATCATGCACTCGTAGTTTCTTTCCTGTCTTCATCTACAACAGGGTTTTATTCCATCAGTTTCATTCTCCCTTGGAGGATTCTTGCATTGCTAGTCTTCCATTTCTATTGAACCTTGCCTTTAATGAGCTGTTATTTGTCCCCGTTCATTCTCTGCCTTGCTATAAAAATATTATCCTCTTCCCATTTTCGCCATTTGTCCTTATGGTACTTTTTATTGATTACGTGTCTCTTAAGACTCAACAGTGTTACGCAATAGGGAGTATCAAATTTTCCCTTGTTGCAGTTTATGTTAAGTAGGTAAATGTAAAGGCCCCCCCCCCCACATGCGTGCTAGTCGTGTCCGACTTTAGGGGTGGTGCTCATCCCCATATTCAAGTCAAAGAGCTAGTGTTGTGCAAGTCCATGGCCTTGTGGCCAGCATGGCTGCAAGAAACACTGTTTTACCTTCCCGCTTTTTACAGTGGTACCTATCTATCTACTTGCATTTACATGCTTTCAAACTGCTAGGTTGGCAGGAGCTGGGGTTAACAGTGGAAGCTCACTCTGCTGCATGGCACCCGGGATTCAAACTGATGAGCTGCTGACTTTGTAACCCACAGTTTTCATTGTTCTAGCCCGCTAAGCCACCACACACCATATGTTAAGTACATGGATTACAAAAGAACCTCAAAGATTCATACATAATTTTATTTATTTATTTCCTGCCCATTTAGTGCCAAGCCAGTACTCTGGGTGGCTAAGAACAAATGAATAAACCACCCTTGTACTCACCCACCAACAGAAACCATGGGACAGGGAAGAAAAACCTCAAAGGCAATGACAAACTAATACAAACACAAATAAATGGGACGGCAAGAAAATCATACTGGGGGGATGTTTCTGAAGGCCTCTCTGAAAGGCTTTATATGTGAACTTTTAGTATGGCTCAAAATCATTTTGACATGCTAGACGTTATGATTGACTTTGGTCTTAACACCTTTATATAGGTTCCATTATGGTCTTTATACAGTCTTCTTTCAGAATGCGTACCTTGTATGTTTTATCATTGGCAGATAGTGGCCACCAAGAGTTAGATGAAGGAAGTCTTCTCGCCGCAATCACTGTATTCATTTTGTCTACAAGTCCAGAAGTTACCACCATGGAATACCTTCTGACAAACTGTATTGAGAAGTTTAAGTCAGCAATGGAATCTAAAGATCCTGTGGTAAGCCTTGCATACCACTTAACTTTAAAAAAAATGTTGTGTTACATGTCTTCCTGAACAATGAGTATTCCTGCTGTCTGCAGCTATAATTGGGCTCATGACCTGGGGTTTAATCCCAGGTAACTAGCTTGTGGCTGACTTGGCCTTCTATCCTCCCTAGGTCAGTAAAATGAGTACCCAGCTTGCTGGTGGGGAATGTGTTGCCTGCATAAATAAATTGTAAATCACCCGGATAGTGCTTTACGCACTATGGAGCGGTATATAAGCAGAACACTTTGAAGTAAACAAGTAATTACAGAGGAAAAAGCCTTTTAAATTGTATTTTGTTACGTAATATAAGCTCACCTTCCCAAGTTTCTAATCTAAATATATATTTCCTTACTGTAACTCTTTTGTCCCCTGGCAAATTTGAATCAAAGGTTGGTACTGAAGTATGAAAAATTTTCAATTAATATGGTTATTTTACCTCAACGTTTTTACATTTTGAATGTCTATGCAGGTGGCAAGGAGCCATCTGTGTGATGTTATTTATAGTACTGTACTATTATAGACGTTCTGTGTAGAAATTTATTGTTAAATGAAAAGTTAATGTATTTTGGGTAAGAAAACTTTCTCTCTGGGTTTGTTCATGCATTTTACGTTGAAAAGTTGAAGTTTTTTATCTGCTCGTAAGCTATTCTAGAATCATAGAATCATAGAGTTAGAAGAGACCTCAAGAGCCATCCAGTCCAACCCCTTGCCATGCAGGAACCCCCATCAAAGAACCCCCAACAGATGGTCATCCAGCCTCTGCTTAAAAGCCTCCAAAGAAGGAGACTCCACCAACTTCCGTCCTTCTACGTCCTCTATTTGTGACAACCATCAGACCAGCCATTTCTAATGAAGTTTCCATTTGTAAACTGCCATTACATCAGCCGGTCGGTACTGGAATTTAGTCAAGAAATCTCACATCTGACAGTGGCACTTGCATTAATTTTAACATCTGTTCTTTTTCCTTCTTCCTTCTCTTCTGTTTTCTGCTGTTCTGAATCCCAGATGAGGTCATTTTACTGACTTTGGGGCAATCTTTTGTGTCTTGTAATTGTAGTAGGACAAAAGACAACCTCTACCAATGCAAGTGAACACGTGAGTGTGATATTAATGTTTATTTTTTAACATTGAGCCTTCTTAATTTTTGTCTAGGTGCAACTCAAATGCTACCAGCTGCTGCTCACCATTTTCCAGTATCCAAACCAAGCTGTGTCATATCCTTACATTCATGCATTAGCCCCATCAGTTGTTGGCCAACTGCAAACAGCAGAGAAAGCTAAACCTGAAAATTCAGCTGAACTTCAAGTCATTCAGGAAGGGATCAAGCTTGTGGCTGCTGTCATAGCCCTTTCTGAGGAAGAAAATCGTAAGTACAGCATAATCCCCTTATCCACAGAACCATTAACTGCTGATTCACTTATCCGCGGATTGAGGGGGGAAATGTTTAAAAAATAATTTGGTAGCCATAAAGCAGACTACTGTTGCAAACATTAGCCACAAAGCCAACGGTGAAGAGGGAGGGCGGCTGCTGGCAGCAACGAGGAAGAAAGAAAATAAAAGAAAGCTTACTGGTGCTGAGGCCTCTTTGCCAGCCGCTGAGCCCGACAGCGAAGAGTGCAGCTGGACGGCGGCAGCGAGGAGGGAAGAAAGCAAAAGCTTACTGATGATCAGCCCTCCTCGCCGCCACTGCTGCACTACCATGTGTTTTGGGGGGCGTTTGGGGCGAAAGCTTTCACCTCGGCACCCCACCATCCCTGCTGCCACCATTATCCTTGGATAAGAGCATTCGCTCTTATCTGCAGATTTCGCTATCCATGGTGGGTTCCGGAACTGATCCCCCACAGATATGGTGGTCGTACTGTAGTTTTTAGCCCGAACACGGAAGCATTACAGATGACAATGGGAATGTGGTACTGCAGCTTCAATTCTGAATATATGAGGGTTTGTGACAAATGTTCATGCTGTTAATCAGTGACGTTATTTATTTATTTATTTATTTATTTAGATTATTTTTACACCACCTTTCTCCCTGGAAAAGGACCCAAGGTGGCTTACAATAAGGAGGGACAATATACAGTCCAAAAACATTTAAAACATATTCAAGTTAAGAATAGGGAATTTGCAGTTAAACAATGCTTTTCATTATTTTTAAATGAATTGAAATGCTTGTTTTATCAGATCTCTGAAAATACACTGATTGAACTGAATATTAAAACACCACAAAGTTTTTACAAATCACTGTAAAAATTGAATGTTTAGGAAGTGCAACAGCAGTCTATTCAAAGCTGCCATTTCAACAGCCAGTCTAGTTCCAAAAGCTTGCACAAATAAAAAGATTTCTAAAACAGAGATAGACCAGTACCAGTCAACATAGTGAAAAGATCTACAAAATTTTTATGAGTTTTGCTTTCAAGTAAAAAAACTTTTTGAAAACTTTAATACAGTTTACATGATCACGCTTTTGGCATATATTCCCATCATTATTTATTTATTTATTTATTAAGCTTATATACCGCCCATCTTCCCGGAGGAACTCCGGGCGGTTTACAAAAAAAAAAAAACAACCAGGAACAAACAGCAAAATAAAACAATATAGAAACAGCAACAATCAACCAAGCAACTGGTGAATAGCAGATGGCGGGGCGGGGGGAGATTAAATTAAATTAATTTTTAGTCACCAAACGCCTCTGGGGAGGTGGTTCCATAGAGTAGGGCCAGCCACAGAGAAAGCTCGATTGTGGGTGGAAGTTTTCCGAGCCTCTCTGGGCGTAGCCACCCACAGCATGTGCGCCCACGACAACCTGGTCGGTCGGGCCAATGTTGACCACTGGTCGATCCGCTCTGCCAGGTAGTCAGGTCCCAGGCCATGGAGGGTTTTATAAATTAAAACCAGGACCTTGAATCTGATTCGGGACGCGACGGGCAACCAATGCAGACGAGCCAGAACTGGGGTGATGTGGTTGAACCGACACACACCCGCCACCAGTCTGGCCGCCGCATTTTGTACCCGCTGCAGTCACCGAAGGAGAGTCAAGGGCAACCCCATGTAGAGCGTGTTGCAATAGTCTAGTCTCGAGATCACCCGCGCTTGCACGATAGTCCTGAGGGAGTCCCCATCTACGTAGGGACAAATCTGGGCTAAGCGACGAAGATGAAAAAAGGCAGTCCTGGACACAGCGGCCACCTGGGCTTCCATAGTGAGCGCCGGGTCGAAGACTACGCCCAGATTCCGGACACTGTCCGAAGGCTGGAAGGGAAACGCCCTCCAAGGTGGGGAAAGGGCCTCCATAGCCAGATGGGGACGTCCCAAAGAACATTACCTCGGTCTTCTCGGATTGTTCGGGATTATAGAAGCAGCAAATGTTGACCACATCGCTTGCTAAATATAGCAGAACATTTAGGTAGATCAGTTTTGTTCAATCACCTTACTGCTGACCTCATGCGATTAATTACAGGCAGCCACAAATCACTAAGTTTTTGCCTATCTTCCCTGTTCACATCCTCCTTCAAACATATCTCTAAAGACTCCCATTTAAGTAAAAGATTTTTGCTTTTACTTAATCTAACAGATGGCTAAATCCAGCCATGGTTGTTGTGGGCTTTTACACATGAACACGCTTCTGGAGAGCATGACATATAGGAGGGAGAAAACATATCCAGCAGCTCACAAAGGGGAAGATTCTTCAGCTGTGTGTTCTCCACTACAGCCAAGGGAACAGGGTAGTTTTTTAAAAATGTGGTGACAGCTTTTTGGTATCAAGTATCAGGAGTATGCTACAATTTCTGATTTTGTCCAGCCTGTCATGTTTTATAGACATGGCTCATTCCAAAGCACTGCCCAGTGCTGAAAAGAATCCCAGCCCCTGTTTTCCCCCATCTTACTATCAAATCCCCTCAGCATTACTTTTATTATAGTCCTCTTTCTGAAACACAAGGAGCTTCTCCATATCTTTAAAAGTTCACATTGAAATAAATATTTTAGTCTTAAAGATGCCACCATCATTTTGCTTTTGGTTTGGTTATGCGCTATATGCTGAAACAGATCTAACATGTCAGTCTTTCTGAAAAAAATGTAGAGAAGAAATAGTATTTCAAAAAAAGCTACTGTAATAGTGTCCTGAATAACAAATGGAAATACAAGTTACACCATAATCCTGTATTTATTCCGAAGCAAATCCTAATGTGATCAATGGGATTTTCCCTCTAGTAAGTCAATTAAAGGTTGGAATTACAGTACTATTCATCAGTATTGAGAAAGCTGATTGTTGTTCTTTACTTTTCACAGGAACACAACTCGTGGCGTGTTTCCTACCTATTCTCATTTCTTTCCTTTTGGATGAGAATGCCCTAGGATCAGCTACAAGTCCAGCAAAGAGCCTACATGAGTTTGCTTTGCAATATCTGATGCAGATTGGCCCACAGTATTCCTCCGTCTTAAAAAACTAATGGCCTCATCTCCTTCTTTGAAAGCAAGGCTTGAATCAGCGGTGAAGGGCAATCAAGAAAGTGTCAAGGACAAGGCGACACCTCGGCACCCAAACAACCCAGGGAGAAGCTCAAGTATTCAACTGAAGACCAACTTTCTGTGAAATGACTTATTTGAAATCTTAAGTACTTTGACGATACCGCAGAAGGCTGTGTTCCTTTCTAGCAGTTTTCGTCGTGCTAAAGGGAGTTTATTATCAGTCTAGTTCTGTGGAACTGTGAAAGTCAGCACATTATAACCCACTTCTAGAGCAGCACATGCATATACCTCTTTGCCAGTAAGACTGTAGCAGGAAAGCCTTAGCTTCTGGGTGTGAAAGGGGAACCTGGTATGTTGTACCTATCTGCATATACAGTTTCCATTTCAGAAGGGACACTGTTTTGCTCAATTGGCGTGTTTACAATTTCTTTTCACAGCATTACTATTTGCATTGATTCTTTCTAAACACATGTGTGTGTGTGTGTGTGTGTTGCGTCGTTACAGTCATGACCGACCCTTCGTGACCCCATGTCCTTGGAGTTTTCTTGGCAGGAATACTGGGATTGCTTGCCCGTTCCTACTCCAGGCGCCTACAGCACCTGGTATTCCCTGGTGGTGTCCCATCCAAGTACTAACCAGGCCCGACCCTGCTTAGCTTCCGAAATCAGGAGAGCATACTAAGTAAATTTTATAACATATGTCGACATCTTCATATGCTCACGATAATATAACCACATGGTTGCTTCACACGCAGCTGTGAGCACAAATCCTTGAGAATGAACGAATTCCTATGATTTGTCAGCGCCCACCTGCCAGATGTACTTAAGCACCTGCATTTATTTGGTTTGTTCTGGTGCAGCAGTTCGGAGCGTTGCACCGTCAAACATTTTAAAACACCACTTGGGATTCTTGAAGCCGTCTGCAAATTAAGGATTGCAAGATGCTTCGGGAACAAAAAAAGACCTTAAAATTGCACTAGGTTCTCACATTTGGTTCCCATGGAATGTGGCGAATGTGCATCTTAGGAGGGCAAATGCTCTCTTTTGCTAGTGTTAATTGCACAAAATGTATGACTCATTCCCTGTCGTAACAGATGTGGTTAGGTCTTCTAAGGGATGCCACTACAGTTCCAGGGCGGAATGTGAAATGGAATTCTAGGCATGAATACATAAATGTAGAATGTCATTTAAATTTCACATTAGGCTATGAACAGTAGTTGAAAATGATGTAACATCACACAGGTTAAATGTAATTTTAATCCACAATTTTTTGCAACTCTGTAATGTTCTAACTGCTAATACAGCAAGTGATGTCATACAGTAAATATAATGCTTTTGCAGTCCATAATGTCAAATTATTACTGAGTATCTTGAATCTGCCTTTAAGATACAATTGATACTTTAATTCATGAAAACCTAAAAGCTATTCACAGTTTTTTGATACGACTCCACTCAGGAAACTGTTTGGAGGATATATATTTACCAAATGAAGCACATAGCGTGACTGATCTACAGTACTGAGGCCTTATGCTCCCTGCAAAATTCCACATAGTATTATAAATCTGTCATTGAAAAGTAAACAGTTAAACCTTAGATATCAGTTTTTATTGAAGCTTACATATCTCACTCAGAAATATGGACTCCTTTCACACTGTGCCTCTTCATAAACAATCTCATTTTGTATGGTGATCCATTTTCATGATATTGACTTGGAAACTGATTGATGCATAGACAATGTATAAGATATCTAGTGATCCAAGGACAAGGCAAGCGCTACTGAGGGGGGCTTGGATTATGTATAAATGTAGAATCATACAGAACAAAAGGGTGCATTCTACCAGTGAATCATCTTGTAATATACCAATATGTAACTACTGTATTGATTGCTTCAGCTATTACTTCATGAATTACACAAACCTTTTTAATGCCAGTATTACCTGAAGCAAGTGCTCAGATAATTCTAGTATTTCTACTTAACAATTAAATGAAAAATTCAAATCCTCTCAGGAAGAGGATATTGTATTTTATTATAAATTTTGTACATACAATTGTAAATTGTACAGAATTGGCCGCTTGAGCAAAATTCTAACAAGTCATTTTTCTAATTTACATAAATCTAATTTTCTTCACTTAAATCTGTGTGCTTGCTATTTTATTAATAAAACTTGAATTTATAGTTCCCCCCACTTAAATTCCAACCCTTCTCTTAAGTACATTTATTTCACAGCCTAATCATCTTAAGCATTATTTCTCTTTCTTACATTAAAAGTGCAGTTGCATTCAACTGGTCCTTGTTTTCTACTTCTATAGATGAAATTGAAATCATTCTTAATCAAGCATTCTTTAAGTTAAATATGACATATTGTGTCTTGCTGTGATTACTATCACTGTTGGTGGCCTTTTGCAATTGTTTGACAATAGGTCCCATAACATATCCCCATTTATACAACTTATGTAACTTATTGAATAGCATCATAAATCTATCCAGCCACACAATGAACCAAGCAGAACTGTCAGTTGTATTGTGGTGCCCCACCACCACCACCACCACTAAACCCACACCGATGTTACAGATTTGCGGTAACCTGGAGGCTTTTTCTGTAGACTATGACTCGAAGAACATTTCCACAATTTGGACAACAACCAGGACAGCAACATAAAAGCTGCATCTCATTCACCAAAACAGCAGGAGGAATCGATGCTCAGCCACCTGCCTTCGAAACTCTATCCTGCTACAAACAAATACCACCTCTGTGCCCACATTTATTCTTGCAACACAATTACAGGCCCCAGCCATGTCACATACAAACTTACGGCCTGTTTACATGTTCCTCTGCTAATGCGAGCAACCTCTGCCAAAAAATTGTTTTGATGCTATGTGCTGTCAAGTTACCTTTGACATGTGGTGACCATAGGAATAAGAGATCCCCAGAATGTCCTGTCCTCAACAGATCTATTCAGCTCTTGCAAACTGAAGCCTATGGCTTCCTTAGGGTGTCAATCCATCACGTATTTGGTCTTCCTCTTTTTGTACAGCTTTCAACCTTTCTCAGCATTATGGTCTTTACCAGAAAATCCTGCCTTCTCATGATGTGCCCAAAGTAGAACAGCCTCAATTTCAGTTGTTATTTTTTTGGCCTCCAGAGAGAGTTCAGCCTTGATTTGATTGAGAACCCACTTGTACATCTTTCTGGCAATCCATAGTATACACAAAGTGTTCTTCCAGCACATTCAAATGAATCAATCTTTTTCCCTAGCAGTTATCTTGATTGTGTAGCTTTCACGCCCCTATATGTTGAATGAAAATAAAATAGTAGATAATCTTGGTCTCCAGTGATTATCTTTTCTAGTTCCTTCATTGCTGCCCAACTGAGTCTTACCAGCTCCATTTGGATCGATGGTTGAACTGAGGGATACACAATGTCTTAAAAGTTACCATTTCTTCATTTTTTGATGTTAAAGTTGTATAGTTCTGCGGTTGTGGTTTTTGTCTTATTAATGTACAGCTGCAGTGCTGCTTTAGCACTTTCTTCTGTCACTTCTATTAAGTCATTTCAAGCTATTGCTGCTTTCGGCCAGTAAGGTGGTTTCACCTGCATATCTTAAATTATTGTTTATTCTGTCAGTTTTCATAGAATTATAGAATCATGAAGTTGGAAGGGCCATAAAGTCCAGTGTTCGAGAACTCACAATCTCTTGAGGTAATTGGTTCCATTGCCCTATTTCTCTAAAAGGGTGATTTTCCTGATATTGAATCAAACTCTGGCCTCCTGTAATTTGAGCCCATTGTTGTATATATTGCATTCTGTGTTGATCAGAATCAGATCCTGCCCCTGTTCTGCACGACAGCCTTTCAAGTATCTGAAAAGTGCTATCATATCTCCTCTCAGTCTCTTGTTCTCAAGGCTAAACATGCTCAGTTCTTTCACTCCTCCTACATCTAAATCTAATCTGGCTTTTTATATGATGCATTCTGCATAAATACAAAAATAAAAACCATGCAAAATAATTAATGGGTATAGTTAATTGGCTTCATTATGTGTAATATACAAATTCTAGCATTATGAACAGTGCCAATAAACTGACCAGTAATCAATGAAATGTTGTCACAAAAGCAAGTTAGAACAATTTTTTCTGAATCAAAGTGAGTAAGTCTTCATCTGTTTAAAATGTTTTAATGTTTTAAAAATTAGGATATAAAATAAGGTAACATAGTTGGATCATCTGTTCATGGATATTCATAATAAGTAACTAATTATACAGAAGTTAAAGAGATTACCCCCTTTATATCCAGGAAATCCAATGCTTCCTCTCTGAAACATGTATATAAGATCAAGAAAAAAGCAAAGCAAAGTGTTCTGCTTTTATACCGTCCCATACCACATCACGTAGTCTCTGGGTGGTTTACAGTTTAACTACAATATACAGGCTACACATTGCCCCCCCCCCTAGCAAGCTGGGTACTTATTTTACCAATCTCAGGATGGAAGGCTGAGTCAACCATGAGCCTGCTACCTGGGATTGAACCCCAGGTCATGAGCACAGTTTTAGCTACAGTACAGGCATTTAACCACTGCACCAGGAGGCTCAGAATACAGATGTCTCTATTTTATGTAACCACTGGGTTAAAAAGTAACTTTGAGCCTGTACTTGCTTATCCCCTGGTAACATTCTAATATGTTGCCATAGATATTGCAGTTCAGTTATCTGAAGACTAATTAAATATTTGCTTTTAGAACATGAAGGCTACTAGATACTCGCATTGATTTCAGTATAATCAGACAATTTCCATGCAATAAGTAGATTAGAAATAAAGTATAATTTAGCATTTTATGTTCAACCAATACAATTTTTTTAACTTGCTCCAAATGAATAAATGGTTGTTCACTGTTGTGTTACAGTGGATGTCCAAGTGGAAAGTTATTCAGGTAGCTTAATTCCTTTCTCCTAGTATCATTTATTTCTTGACTCACCCTGTTCTTTTCTAAAAGGGCAAAAGAAAACCAACCCTCTCCTTGAAAAGCAAGGATAATTGAACAATGTACCCAAGGAGAGTAAACATATTCAAACTTGAAATTATATCTGTTTTTCTTCACATTTTTCTTTTTTTATTTGAAAAGCTTTGTTGTTTATTTTGATCTGGTTCTTTGTTTAAAAAAATACAGGCCACGGTGATTCCTCATTCCTTTCACAATTTTGACTGGCTTCCCATGAAACTGTAGAAACATTCTGTTTTTAAAGGAACATGCTATTTTTAAAGGAAATACATCTCACAGTTCTTGATGGACATCAACAGAAAACAGGATACCAAGTGGGGAGTAGTGGATAAAATGATGAAGTAGACCTGAGTTCAAATCCCTGCTTGGCTGTGGAAACTTGCCAACAGGATGCAACTGATAAAAAACACTCATTAAATATTTCTACTAGGGTTGCTAGAAGTCAGTTCTGACTTGATTGTATACACTGTACTTGTGTGGTATATACCAAAAAGGAAAAGGAACCATTTATAACAAGAGAGTGGGGTCGATTGTTCTGCTGTGTGTGTGTGTTGTGTTGTTACAACACACTGACTCTTTGTGCCCCCATGTCCATGGAGTTTTCTTGGCAGGAATACTGGAGTGGTTTGCCAGTTCCTTCTCCAAGTGCCTACAAGCTCCTGGTATTCTGCTGCAGACAATTCTTACTTGGAATCTGGAAGTTGGGTCACGGCAACTGGACTTCTTTTCTTGAGAGATTGAAACGTTTCGCTTCTCATCCAAACACCTTTGTCAGCTTCTTAGTCAGAAAGGTATTCCATTGAGCTTAACCTGAAGAATGCATTCATTCAGGCAGTTATTTCTTTATGACTTTCTCTGAGGAAGAGGGTGTTGCCCTCGAAATATTAGCAACTATTTGTTATTTAACTAGTAGTCTTACGGCATCAACTGGTCTAGTTTTGTATTTGGTCTTTTAGCTTATTCCACTTGCTCCTAGCATGGGGAATGCTCCACCGTCATGAGAAAATAAGAGGCCTGATGGATCAGAGGGAAGGCCTCCATTGCATCACTCAAGTCCCACAGAGGCTATCTAGATGCCTTTGGGGAGCTCATGTGCAGAGCATGTGCACAGCAGTTCCTGGTTACGTCCCCCTTATTTTAAGGGCTTCTCTAGATCAACAAAAGAATGTTGCAGTTTGATCATGAGTTCAACACTTGAAACCACTGCTGTTAGCAACCTGATCATTAACATATAATGTCCCTTTCCCATGAAATCGTTCTCTTCTTTTAGTTCTCCACTCTCCATTCTGATTTTATCACAGCTCTGGCCCTCCAAATTCTGTAATATGTTTCATTCATTGCATGCAAAGGTCCACCAACAACTGCAAAACTGAATTCGATCCAACAACCCTGCCTCTCTGAAGTTAAAGCACGGGGGCAAAGCCCACTTTAGCAGTCTTGATAAAAGCTGCCCATCAGAGGCTATGTTGCCTGGATCTCTGAGAAACTCCAGACTTCCCATCTGTTCCTCTTGCCTTATGCGAGTACGTATCTGATAATGCCTTCATGCCATTAGCTCTAATCATTTAACATCAGCATGGATGGAGGAAACAGACTGAAATGATGAATGCCAGACATACTGAGGGTCCAACACACTACAGGGGTTACTTGCATGTGCCTCTCTGTCAAGGCAGCGTATAAGGGGGGGGGAAGCATATTGTTTCTCTTTGTCTTGCTTGAACAAAGCCCATTACTTGTTTTCTTTAGTATTGACAGCAAAAATATTTCTTTGATTAATACTGGCAGCAAGAAGATACTTTAAAAATATGGATAGGTAGTGGCTGCTGGCCATTTGCTCAAATGGGGACTAGAAGGAAACAGCAGCATCTGGTAACGTGTGTACTTGCAAGTTCAACTTCTTCTACTTGTTAGATTACAACCCCAAACTCCGAGATTATTTATGTGCCATGCTGGGTAGCAAACAAAAGATTCTCTTCTCAAGCATACAGCCTGTACAGAGAAAATAAGATGTGCCAGCACTCTGATTCTCTTTGTACTCTTATTAAGTCACTGTGAGTAGGGCTAGACGACAACCAGCTACAGAAGAAGTAATCTATACCCATGGTTCCCAACCTTGGGGAACCCAGATGTTCTTGGATTGCAATTCTCAGAAACCCTGGCCAGCACGACTGGCAGTGAAGGCTTCTGGAAAGTACAATACAAAAAAAGCAGTAGTTCCCAACCTTGGGGGCTACCAAAGGTTGAGAACCACTGATCTAGACCTTTTACACAGGGAGCAGAAGAGAGTGGTGGAATTGAATTTCATTATGTAATGGAGAATTGGAAAAAAATTCAATCCATCCTCAAAATTTTGCAACTAGAAAACCAGAGCAGCAAAGCAAAAGGGAAGGGGGGAAACAAAACTAAATGTTCTGCTTATATATCACCCCCTATCGCTTAAAGCATTCTCTGAATGATTTACAATTTATTTATGTAGACTACACGTCCCCGCCCAATAAACTGAGTATTCAGCTGACCAATCTTGGAAGAAGGGAAGGCTGAGTCAATCTTGAGCCAGCTCATCAGGATTTAACTCAGTACATGAGCAGAGTATTGCAGGGCTGTCCAACTTTGAACAGGCCAAGGTCTACTTTTTCTGGCCCCAAATTGCCTGAGAGCTCCCACACTAATACCTCTACTTACAAATTTTACCCATTCCAAGTAAAACAAAATTGTAAGTAGAGCACTGGTTTCCCATAGGAATGCATTGAAATCTGTCCCCTTAATTCATTGATTTTCAATGCATTCCTATGGGAAGGCTGACCATGCACACACTTCCCTTGCACCCGCTCGATCATCTGGCCGGTGTGGGGGGGGGGAGCAGGGGACCACGCCATGGCCCCTGAACTGCCCTGCTCGGCTGAGACAGTGGGCTGGCAGACCCAGAACTTTGCTGGGGCAGTGGTGGTCCTTGGGATGGAGGAGAGAGGGGTAAATAACTTATCCCCTCACGTTTTTATTGGTGGGCAGCGGGCTACTTTTGAACCCTTTGCAGGCTACCAGTAGCCCTCGGTCTACCTGTTCGGCAGGCCTGGAGTATTGGATATACCACTGCAGTTTAACCACTGCACCATGTGGGCCTTTCTATTCTTTTTAAATTGGTATACTCATTTTCCATGTCCATACAGTTTACCTCTGAATGCTGCCCATATTTTTCTTCTACATGTACTGTGCATGCAGTTGTATACATGATTTTACCATCTCAGGGTTCTGCCACAGCATGCCTAAGTGGCTTCCTAGGGAAATAAATTTAATTTTGTAAGTTCACTGCTAATTGCCAAGAGAAACGTTTACAGTTTCCAAGGTAGCCCTCCCTTTGACCACTGGAGTTCTACCTGCCATTGTGTTGCCAAATTTCTAAACACTCATCAAAGCCATCTGGACACTGTGTGTACCACATAAATTCAGGCTAGATTTAAATATATCTCAGTAACTTGGGCAGTTTCACCAGCAACGACCGAACAAAATGCAAAATGCAAAGATTAAAGCATCTTTCTCCATTTTAGGTTCAAGATCTTGTCCAGATCATTCTGCCAATTTTCAAAGGGCCTCAGACACATGACCAATATGCTACAATGTGACATTTAACTCTAAAACTGGGATAAAACATGTAGCATGCCCTATGTATTTACAACACAATTTGCCACTTCTACCCCTGCTCAATAATTATAGACGTTTACAAGGACACGGGAGGGAAATGCCAACTAAATGCTTTAAATATATTAACATGTGCAGGATTATAACTTATTTTCATGTGAAATTATGAAGTGATATACAATCCCCACATATATTTTTGACAGGAGGAAGAGTGATCAGTCTCTCAGACATGTGCTTAGCTTGTGCATAAAATTGTCATTCTGCTTCAGACAAATCATGTTGATGTCGTAACACACATAGCTAGTAATCTACTTCGCACAAATCCCATCAAATTTCTAAAATCTCTGTCTGTGATTCAGGCTTATTGAAACAGCAGAATGATACTGAACTAAAAGCAGAAACTATTAATTTACTGCTCTACTGAGCTGCTGGCATTTGGTAACTATTGAACATTTTAACACCCCCCTCGCCTATCGCAGGGGTTAGGGACCCACCTGACCCGCGATGCTTGAAAATCTGCGATATGTGGTAGTGGGTTGGGTGGGGGCTGGGGGGCGGCGCGGGGTGATGCGATTGCTCCCCACCCCCCCCCCCCCACCGCGGCACCGAGGCTTCTCGGAGGGGCCCGGGGGGCGACGTGGGGTGATGCGATCGCTCCCTGCCGCCCCCGCGGCTCTGAGGCTTCTCGGAGGAGAACGGGGCAGCGACGTGGGGAAATGCAATCGCTTCCCGACACCCCCATGCGGTTCCGCGGCTTCTCGGAGGAGCGCGGGGTGATGCGATCACCCCCCGACGCCCCCCCCACGCGGCGCCAAGGCGCAGGTACTGCGATCCAGCGATATAGTGGGACCGCAGTACCTTAACCGCGAAATGGCAGGGAGGGGTGACTTGTATATGAAACAGAAATCCACTAGGACTAAAGAGGGTGATATGCTGAATTCTGCCACTTAATACCTTAGCCACTGTACATATGTTTAATTCTAGAGATTTGTGTTGATCCATGAAGTAAACCAGATATGACTGATTGGGAATAGCAAGGAAACACCTAGTCAGAAAAAGCATCACTTTCATATATATCACTTCCTAACATACGGGGACAACACATCATATTAAATAATATGTTGTAGAGACAGCTTGTCAATTAACCTTCTTGCTCAGGGAATAATCTGTCTACTTTAAATGTGCCTAGACTTCACATAGCAGTCAAAAGATAAGATAGTCACTTGGCACAATGCAAATTTTGCCTGATTAGGCTGAAGGACAAACTTGTTATGCCATAGAACCATGACTTGTCCATTTTGAAAATTCCCAGCTTAACTATGCTAGGCTTCAAGCTGAGTATGGGCTGAAGTGATCACAAGATCGTTTCAAATTATTCTCTCTCTTTTAGATATATTCAAACCAAATACTGAACTTGTCATCTAATCTTCCTTAATTGCTTTTCACATGGTTTGGAATTTATGTGGATCTGAATGTGTGTGAATTGGAGTTGAGCAAGAGGTGAAGGATTATGAGCTCGATACTCCAAACACTGTATCTTAAAACCTTCATCACTGAATAGCTTTGAAAAATGGGTGGTGATTGTCCTGAACCAGATACTCAATTTCTTGCTCCATTAGCCTGATAAGTCATTTCAAAATTGCGTGGAAAGTTAGTTCAACATGATAAAATAATATTTTTGTCACATATGGAATGGTCCTGCACCATTTTCCTTTATGTGTTGTTCTTACAAAGTATTATATGGTGATTTGTGTGAGTCACATGCTGAGAAGAGATTGCTTTCCTCATTTTATTTTAAAGGAAGTAAAGTTACTAACAGGAGCCTCATGACACAGTGATTAAATTGCTGAACTGCAGCCAAAACTGTGCTCACGTCACGATCTGGGGTTCAATCCCAGGTACTAGGCTGATGGTTGACTCAGCCTTCCATCCTTCTGAGGTCGGTAAAATAAGTACCCAGACCACTGGTGGGTGGAGTACTCAAATTGAAAGCATAGCCTGAATAATTAAATTGTAAACTGTCCAGAGAGTGATTTAACCATTATGGGTGGTATATAAGCAGAACACTTTTTGCTTTAATTGCATTGGTATGAAAAGTGAAAAAAAAAAAAAAAAAAATCCTTCATTTGTGTTCAACTATTCAAGTTGCATTAATCACTGACTTATATAGCTTTCAAAAACAGTTTAAAGAACTGTTTATGAAATAAGTGGGGTACTACAATAGGGCCAGGAGAAAAAGTAAATGCCTGGCTGAGGTACATACAGTAACTTTTCTTGTCCAGAAGGTAACACAAGGACTCTTCTACATTGTTACAAAGAAGCTCAGCCCCTGAAAGGGTGATAATGCCTTTCTCACTTGTGTATTGTTTTTATTGTATGCTGTCAAGTCAGGTTTATTTATTTATTTATTTATTTATTTATTTATTTATTTATTTATTTATTTATTTATATACAAAAAAAATTAGCTGCCCCACTACCAAATGGTCTCTGGGCCATTCAACTTATGGTGACCCCATGAATCAGTGATCTACAAAATGTTATGTTCTCAGTAGCCCTTCTCAGTTTCTGCAAACTCTTTAAAGAGTCAATCTGTCTCATCAAAGGATTTTCAAGGTAAGAAAGGTTCAGCAGAGGTTGGCCATTACCTTTTTCTGCAGAGTACTTAACAAAAGCTACCTTGAGTGCTATCACCTTTGTCTGTGGCAGATGCTTTGCCACTGTGATCTTCTGGTACAGCAAATGCCCTATGGAAGTTTCTCCACCACCACCCCATCATCACTGAAATGATCAATTTTCTTCTGCTGATGTGACCATGGATCCTGACAAGGGCCGTCACTTCACGAAGAACTTCTCTTCGCAGCGTGATTGCCTTCGCTATGAATTCGAAGGCGGTCACGTGGTAGTCACGTGGTCTCCATTCGCCCCCACCCCTCTTTCCGTGTCCTCACCGGGCGAGGTTTTAGGGTCGAATCCAGTAGTACTTCACGTGCTCCCTTCGCATTCGGAAGCTTACTTGCAACGTCCGGTTTCTGCTTTCTTTTATTTTTTTAAAAAAATTACCACGGCGTATCGATGCATCAATACCCGGCTGTCATTTGCGGTCAGAGGACTTGTGGGCGGCCATCGTGTTTCCCTGAAGCAGAGCTGCTGGGTTGGTTTTTTTTGGGGGGCGGGGCGGGGAGAGGCTTCTCTCAGCTTCATCGCCCTGTGTGCCCCGCCGCCGCTCTCTGGGTGGGCGCGCGCGGGGGTGTCTTGCGGCGGCGGCACCGACACCCCATCCCCCCTCCCTCTGCGCAGCCCTTCGCCATCCCTTGCCAGCGGAGGGGCTCTGCTCACGTCACCCGGGGACGCTTGCCCCCCCTCTGTTGCCCCTGCCCCGTGTACAGAAGGCAAGATCAAAAGAACGGGTTAACCGAAATATCTATGCATCGGCATTTCGGAGGAAAAGTAAGTTAAAAAATAAATAAATATACTTTTTAACTGGCCACACGTGAATTTGGATACGAAGCGGGATGCGAAGCGAGGGAGATTCCCGGCCTCCGGCAGGGGAATCTCTCGCCCCGCTTGGAGCACGGTTTAGGGGCGTGGTCGGGGCGTGGTCGGGGTGGCGCCGCATCCAAAATGGAGGATCGTGCGGACAAAACCGACCGATTCGCGCAGAAATCACGGCTCGCCGCGCAGCGAGAGGTTCGTGAAGTAACGGCCAAGGCTGGCTGCATCTTACTCTGTCTAGTGCCTCAGCTGTGATCATTCCATCTTGGACGACCCCATAAGGAGTACAGACTCCTAAAGGAGTCTAGCTAGCCTCCTGACAGCATTGCTCTTAGCTATTCTTGACATATTCAACCTCTTTCAACTCATTAAGATGTGAATCCAAAAAGGGGGACTTATGGTGAATTAAGAGTTACATTTGTCTTAATGAAATAAAGGCCTCAATTGAATGAATAAATGAAGCCTCAAAGAAACCTGAACAGTGCAGAGTGTGCATGAGCATGTGTTTAACTCCTGATTCGGATAGAAAATTTCTTGAACCTATTGCTTGCAGTAAGGAAAGTGGTGAAGAAAGCCAATTCCATGCTAGGGATCATCAAAAAGGGGATTGAAAATAAAACAGCCAACATTATAATGCCATTATAAAAAACGATAGTAAGTCCACATCTGGAGTATTGTGTACAATTCTGGTCACCGCATCTCAAGAAAGACATATTGGAACTGGAAAAGGTGCAAAAGAGAGAGACTAAAATGATTACTGGGCTGGGGTACCTCCCTTATGAGGAAAGGCTAAAACGTTTGGGGTTCTTTAGTCTGGAAAAAAGGCACCTGAGGGGGGATATGATTGAGACGTACAAAATAATGCAGGGCATGAGTAAAGTGGGTAGAGGGAAGCTCTTCTCCCTCTCACAAAATACCAGAACTAGGGGACATACACTCAAACGAGGGCTGGGAGACTAAGAACAGACAAAAGAAAATATTTTTTCACCCAGTGCATTGTTAGTCTGTGGAACTCCCTGCCACAGGATGTGGTGATGGCATCTGGCCTGGATGCCTTCAAAAGGGGATTGTATAGATTCCTGGAGGAAAAGTCCATCACAGGTTACAAACCATGATGTGGATGTGTAATCTCCAGGCTTAAAATCTGGGGTACTTCAAGGGCCAAATGCAGAGGAGTGGTATCAGGAGACAGAGATCTAGTCTCATGCACTCCCAGAGGCATCTGGTGGGGCCACTGTGAGATACAGGAAGCTGGACTAGATGGGCCTTTGGCCTGATCCAGCATGGCTCTTCTTATGTTCTTATGAAAACGTTCATGGTTGTTAATAAAAAGCTCCCCTAAAATACAAATAGCAGCTCCAGGAAGTAGGCTGGCACAGGTGGAAACAAAGGGTTAAATTCTCTTCCACTTGCTTTTTCTCTTTCTCTCTCTCTCCCCCTCCAATGGTCTTGAGGACTGTATTTACATAACAAGAAAGATGCACTAATTGTGCCCACACAATTAAATTTATATTGACCCCTAGATTCCAGCTGGGAAAGGGAGAAGGGAGGAGCTCTGACAATTGTTTTGATGTAACCATAAAAAAAGGGCTGTGATTACTGAGACAGAAGAAGCAGATGACAGGATGTACAACATGTTCTCATCATGAATACTCACTCCAACTGGCATTGCTAAGGTTTCCCAAGCATCTACAGAGTAACCAAAGATGAATGATGTGGCTTTATAAGAAGTTGGCAAGTCAGTGTGTCTGCATTGCAATCTTGTTTTACATGTTACAACTTGAAAAAAGCTTTTTCAAGCACAATACCACATTCTTCCAATATCAAGAGCATTGTCCCATTATATTTCAAGAAAAAAAGTCTTGATGAGGGTATGGACATACAGATTTTGCGCTAAGCTAGCATGTTAGTCTAGTCATTTGAGCACAGTGAGAGCACGATTTGGAAGTTGAGTCATGGAAACTGGACTTCTTTTCTTACTCTGTTGGGACTTTTCAAAGAATCAACGAGTATGGAAAACATTAGATACTATTTTATCTATGAGTTTCCTTTACAAATGTCTGTGAAGATTTTCAGTCATCCAGGTGAAGTTATCTGGAAGTGGAGTCATGGCAACTGGACTTCTTGTGAGATCGAAACATTTCACTACTCATTCCAAGCAGTTTCATCTGTCTGAGGAAAGTTAGTGGGGAGGCCTCCAATTTATAGTTCACCTTGATTTCACATTACCCTGCTCTGAATAGGCTTGTTAGGTGGACAGTGGCCTGAATAGGCTTGTTAGATGTACGGTGGCCTGGGGTGCGTGAGAGTTCCACCTTATTTTATTCAACCCTTCCTAACACTGATTAAGTATGGGTCATTACTCCTCAATCTAGATGGGCCTTTGGACTGATCCAGCATGGCTCTTCTTATGTTCTTATGTTCTTAACCTTGACTGCCAGACTAGGATTACAAAGGAAATTCAGGATCATGTCTACCAACAGCTATTTTCACCACTCAATTCCAGTTCAGACACGTTGCTTACTTGTGTTCATGGACAGTAATATGCAGAGAGGTTGGTCCATCCCCACTGCTGCGCTGAACAACAGTTCTATTCTATGCCACTTTGCAAACTATTTTTGAAATTACTCTGAGATCAGAATATATTGTTTGAAAAAACAAAACACAAAATACAAAATCCCCCAAAGGGTTTTCAGTTACTATGGTTAGAGTGAGTCAAAAGAGGCAACAAAAAAGAAGTTAGTCACCCAACAACAGATTTGGTTCTATAAAGCAGGACGAACGTCTCATGTGAATGACAACATTGTGCAGCATCCCTTTGGAGATCCTCATTGGCTGAACCAACAGTTAAAGACTTCCCTTATTACTTCAGTTCTGAGTTGCACAGCACAAGCAGGATATTTAAACAGGGAGTTCACTTCCCGTCTGTTGCCAGACTTATGAATTTGTAATGGTGACTTCAATAGGACGTTTGCTTTGCTTATTACAGGTCCTCTCTGGGGAAAAATTAAGCTGACAAAATTATCTTAACTGTGTCAAAGGGTGGAAGATGATCCTTGGAAACACCTAATAGTGAAAAGAGTCCAAGAACCTTTAAAAGAACAGTGACCGAGTAAGTAAAGAGATGGATTGTTATCAAAGGCACCTTGCCTCCAGCTTCTATTCACAATCATGTGGACAGAAATCTTGGGAAACCAATTGTTTTTAAAGGGAAGAAGTTCTAGCACAGTGCATTACGTCAAGTCCTAAGGCATAAACCACATAGAAATGACTAAGCAAAGCATTTCAAGAATGTTACAGCTAACCTTTCACACACTTGTCAGAGAAGCATATTGCACAACTTAGTGAATGGTAAACACTTTTTTTTTACCGTTGATATAGGGCTGTACTCGTGACTTCTAGGATCCAACACATGACCGGAAAACCCAAACATTGATCCATGTTTAGGACCCCAAGAGGTTCAGCAATACCAGGAGAGAAGTTAAATTAATCCGAATCTTTCCCTATCTATTTTTTTAAAAATAGGAGATGTAAAACTGCTTTGCTATCTGGATATATTTTTCAGGAAGATGAAAAGCCTGCCGTACTAAAGTGACAGTAAAAACAGAAAAATTAAGTAAGTACCTAATCCTGATTGTCCCTTTCACTACAACTGGAACAATATGAACAGGAATTATTTACAGAAAGCATGAAGTTGAAACATCTGTTTCTTTAACATCAAGAACTGTATGTTGACTAGTTTTAGAATGTATTTCTGGAGAGAGTGACTTGCTGGATGACAGTGAAATAGAATTATATTTAACAACAATTAAAAGCATCCTGCCAGGAATATTTACACACATTTTGCTCTGCTTATGCTTAAACAGCAATGTCATCCCAAATCAAGGGATTTGTGCTATTTCTACATCTGTTTTCTCTTATCCTTAGGTTTTATATTTTTAGAAGCACAAACTGCTTTTCAATCACATCATTTAATGATAAAACTACTGAAAGTATAACTGTTAGCTTTGAAACCAACAAACAATGCGGTTTATTTGTGGTGGTGGGGGGCAGTATCCTGCATATGTAAATTGTAAATCAGCCAAAAAGTTCTTTAAGTACTATGGGGTGGTATAGAAGCAGCACACTTTACTGGGAAGAAAATTGGTTTTCCCAAGTTTTAAATACACATCAATAAATACAAATTAAAAATGACCAAAATTAAGGATAATTTTCAGGTAATCATCCACATCTGTACCATTTAACAACTTTTAATTGCAATATCAGATGTGAGATGCTTGACTGAATATTTCCCAAGAAAGTTGTCACCAATAGAATGTGACAAAAATGAAGAATATAAATACTTGACACATCACATTATACTGAGTAACAAAGCCTTTCCTTAAATGATGTTTAACTTGTGATTTCCAGACAGTGACATTTGACTAGTTGTCTCTCTCTGTGTGGCTGTGATTTTCCATGGTCTTCACAATCTCTGCACACACCAGTTTTTCTAGATATTGCAGGAATTATCTACAGCAGAGTCACTAAAGAGACTGAAACCTATAATAATCTTTTCATTATACTGTATTTATTATGTTCTTTGTGACTAATATGCCCTTCCCAGAAGGTCATGCACTCTACAAGTCAACTACTGTGGTGACCAAGAGTATCTTATTTTTAATTCAAAGATAACAATTTTAATTCATAGATAATAATTTTGCATACAATATTCTCAGCAGATGATACAAACTGAGTGTGCATCTTGGAACCCTGGATTATAAATGTTATAACTAACATCCCCTCTAATTTTTATTTCTGCCATGCAAGAACCTTGTCTGCACAGTATGTATATGTGTGTGTGGGGGGGGGGCGAGTTCAGCCAAAACCCGGAGGTAAAAAGGTGTTGACCTTGACTGCTGCTGCATGGCACTGATAAAGCTCTGTGTGTGCATGTATATGCTCCCTACAGGGAACGCTGAAGATAACTAATGTCTTTCAATTTACTTCAGCCACATTTCACATAATATATGATCAGAAATTCACCTCTAAGGTCCTAATTAATGTCTGCTTATTCCACCTAGTGAATTCAGGTATATTTCAAAGAGTAGGGCTGTGAAAGGATAAACTAGCAACTGAGCCACAAGACGCCTTATACAATCTTGAACTCACCCTTCTTTTATAAAGAAATGTATTTAGGCCCAATTCAAGGGACCCAGTATGTGAACAGAGATACTCTCATACTCAGAGTCATAAATGACGGGAATAGCAGTGTGTAAATCTTTTAAATGATTGTGTTCATCTCCAAGAGTAGTAACATTTAGTTGGGCATTGCTTAAAAGATGTGCAGAAAGCTAGTTGAGAATAAGCAGACTGGTGCACTTTAGATGCTTGGGTTGTATGGAACACACATGGAATAAGTAAGTGCAATAGATCACCTATCATCAGTCCAAGCAGCACAGCCAATGATTAAAGACTTTGAGCATTAATAAACTGAAACATTTGAATGATAACAAATTGCCAAGTTGCACTAGAGAAGGCTCATTGAATCAGTGGAGTTTTGGCAAGTCAACTTTTCCATAAGCTACTGATTTGAATAGGACTACTCTAGTTGCAACTTACTATACTCAAGCATGCCACAACTAGAGCAGGCCCATTGGAAACGACAGAACTTAAGAGTTGACTCACCAAATACCCACTCATTCAGTGGGCTTACTCTTCTGCAACTTACTAATTAAGCATCTCACATCAATAGTTTTAAAGATATTTGGAATCAATTCTTAACTTATGCATGAGAATGGAAAAGGCTGCACTCCCAGTGTAGATCCAATGTATTTTAGAGAGAACGGGGGCAACAACATGACAAGTATTAATAAGCAAGCTAATATTATAAATTGTTATGTGAACAGAGAAATAGTCCCAAAAGTAAAGGGAGCACAAAGTCAAATAAGTAGTATTTTTTCTTGTTTTACCTTTTTCCTTTATTTTATTTCATTTTATTTTGCTTTTCATTTCATTTTCTTTTCATTTTCTTTTCATTTCAAATGCTATGTGGGACATTTTTCACTGTTTGTTATGTATAGGTTTCTTTAATAAATAAATTTTAAAAACTACACTAAGCAACAAGGTTTCAGCCAGTCATTAAAATTTTTGCTCGATCTGCAAAATAATCGTAAACCACCAATATACAGTATTCGTAAACTGAGGTACCACTGTATATATTTTCAAAATTACTCTACATGTAGCTTAAGTAGAAAGGTAAAGCCTCAACAGTGTGTGTGTGTGTGTGTGTGTGTGTGCGCGTGTGCGTGTGTGTGTGGACTTTGCTAATTTGTTAATTGGCAATGCTCAATAGGCTGTGAAGCCCCCTTCCTCCCATTGAAACCAGTGGTAGTGCATTCAAAATCGTTACAGTAATCCCCCGCCTATCGCTGGGGTTAGGGATCTGACCCGATCCGTGATAATGGAAAATCCGTGATATGTGGATGCTGGGTCAGGTCGGGACTAGGGGACTTCTCTGGGGCCTCCTATACTTACCCAAGGTCTGGTGCTGCCCCAAAGACACTTCTGGTTTTCCAGAATTGACTTCTGGGGCCTCCAACAGGGCCAGGAAGCCCGTTCGGAGGCCCTTTCGGGGCAGCGCCAGGCCTGGGGCAAGTGAGGAGGCCTCAAACTGGCCCATGCAGCTTGCCCCAGGAGCCCTTTGTTTCATATATTGCGGTCCCATGATATACCAGGACCGCAGTACCTGTATATTAAATGCGAAATGGCGAGGGATAACTGTACTATGTCAACACTTGCATTCCTTTCATCAAACCACATTAGGCTGGCAGATGATAGAGGAAGGTTCTGCTCAGTGGTGATCCCATCTCTTCAGAATTATCTGCACATATTCTTTATACTGATGTCATTTGAACTGATAATTGAGTTATGCTAAATTGCTGGAAATGTATACTGCCACTGAGTTTGTGTAGCTTAGTTGAAAGACCTTTCAATAGAACTAGACGTTGGAGTTCAAATCCCTTTGTGCTTCTCTTGTGGGAAAATCAGAAATAACCACTGGATGTCTTTCATGACAGTTAACATCTACTGCCTGGGGGAGCCACAGCTGGCCTAAAGATAGGATGGCCCACTTTCTAAATAACAGCAACACCAACAGTAATTGTCTTGTAGAAAGACTACACCAACAGATTACAAAATTAGACATGATAAGAGCAGCATTTGTCATTATGCAAAAAATGTAACTTGCCAAGGTCTAAAAGCCATGGGAACATTAGGTAGATTAGAAGATGTGTCAGAAAATGTTGAAGTCAAGCTCTTGTAGGGTTTCTGGATCCAAAACGATAGACAATCAGTTGCAGATTTCAGAAACAACCCCACCAGAGTTACAAAAAGCAGCACTATCAGGAACAGCACACATATATTGCGCCTATATTTAACAGATACAGTACTTTGCTCTTGGGTTGCAACTTGTACATCTGGAACACCAGTTTTTATAATTTCTGATTGAACGGTGCCTGGTATTTTTGAAGGACAAGAATTCGCGGCGGTTCTTCAGCGTCGCCGAACCCCTGGCAACGTTTTGGTCCCACAGGCAAGAGGCCACTTCAATGGCGGGCTGCCGTCTTTTGGGACGGGGGTGCCCCGAGATTTCGAAATTATAAAAAAAGAGAAGGGGGAAGAGAAAGGCAGCCCCCCCCCTCGGGTGGCCTTAGAAAAGTATTGAGGCGGGGCCGCGTCGTGAGGAACCCGCGCGTTATTATTTTCTGGTCTGGCGCAGGCGGCTATTTTTAAAGCCGGACCTTCCCCGAGACGCCGCCGGTCCCGGCTTTTGTTATGGCGGCGGCGGCGGCGGCGGCGAGGAAAAGGTTAAAGGGGCTCCTCCGAGGGAGGGCGCTGGGCCCTCCTCCTCCTCCTCCTCCTCCTCCCCCGCTGACGGAGGCAAGGGAGGCGTGGAGCGCGGCGGCGGCGGCGGCAGGGGCAGGGGCAGGGGGAGAGGGGGAGGCCCTCTCGGCCGCCTCCGCAGCGCCCCCTCTGCCGGCTGGCCGAATTTCTCCCTCTCTCCCTCTCTCTCTCTCTGCGCGGCGCCGGCAATCCGGCTTCGGCCCCGAGTCCGACTCCGGAGACAGCGGGCTCCTCCTCCTCCTCCTCCTCCTCTCTCGTCTCGCCCCCCCCCTCCCCACACTTTCCGCCGGAGGATCCAGATGGACGGGGTGCGACGCGACTAAAGGGAGGGAGGGAGGGAGGCCGGCCGGGAAAGGGCAGGAAGGGCCGCTGAGGGGGAGGGGGACGAGGCGGGGAGAAGAACCGGCGCCGGGAGAGGAGAGGAGAGGCCCGGGCACCACCACCGCCGCCGCCGTCGCGGAGAGCGTCTCACTCGGCCAGCCATCCCAGAGGGAGGCGGAGGCTGCGGGCCTTCCCTCCGGCCGCCTTCCCCTTCCCCCCACCCCACCCCCGGGGGGGTGTCGTCACCGGACGAGGGCCCTGCTGCGGGCGGGCGACGCGGCTCCCCGGGAGAGGCGTGACGGGACTCCGGGAGGAGGAGGAGGAGGCCAACCCCGACCCCCGCCGCCGCCGCCGCCGCCTTCGCTCGGTGTTTTGAGGCGTCGCGCCGGGAAGGCGGCGCTCCTGCGGCGGGCGGGCCTCCAGGCTGCGCGGCGTGGAAAGAGGTGACCGTCCAGGGGGGGGGGAGGTTGGAGGGGTCGGGGGAGAGAGGACGGGGGGTGGGGGGGGGGGAACGGACGCTGAGGGAAGCGGCCACGCAGAAGCCCGAAGTGAGGGAAGGGCGTCCGGAGGCCTGGAAAGGAGGTGAGCGGTTGGCACGCACCGGGGGGGGGCGGCGAGAGGGAGGGAGGGAGGAAGGCCGGAGAAAGGCAGGCAACCGGCGTCCTCGCTGGTCATGGCCCCGAGTGGCCGCCGGGCTCCTGTGGAGAAGGGACGGCGGGGCCTCCCCGGGGCCTCTCGGCCTAGTAGAGTTGAGAGAGGGAGCAGGTTTTTTTTTTGCCGCCTCCCCCCCCCCCGCCCGGGAGACTCCCCCTCCTCGAAGGCCTCGGCGGCGACTTCGGCCCGGAGCCTTGGCCGGCCCCCCCCCCTCGCGGTGGGTGGAAGGTGGGCGGCCTCGGCGTCCCCTTGTAGTCTTTCCTCGTGCTTGGTGGGCCCAATAATGGGGTTCCCGGGAAGAAAGGCAGAAGCCGGCCGAAGAGTTGGCGTCGGGGGTGGCCCCGGCGTTAAGCTCATCTCTCTAGGCGCTGGTTCCAAAGGGCCTGGGGAAAAAAATCTTGTTTATGAAAGCATTATATATCTATATCTCTCTCTAGCTCGGTAGATGTGCCTGTGTACGTGAGAGGTGATCCACGCAGCCGATTTCTCCTGCTCCTGTGAGGCTGTCTCTCCCAAGATTTTTTTTTTTTTTTTTTTTTTTTTTTTTTTTTTTGTTTGTTTTTTTTTTTTTTTTTTTTTTTTTTTTTTTTTTTTTTTTTTTTTTTTTTTTTTTTTTTTTTTTTTTTTTTTTTTTTTTTTTTTTTTTTTTTTTTTTTTTTTTTTTTTTTTTTTTTTTTTTTTTTTTTTTTTTTTTTTTTTTTTTTTTTTTTTTTTTTTTTTTTTTTTTTTTTTTTTTTTTTTTTTTTTTTTTTTTTTTTTTTTTTTTTTTTTTTTTTTTTTTTTTTTTTTTTTTTTTTTTTTTTTTTTTTTTTTTTTTTTTTTTTTTTTTTTTTTTTTTTTTTTTTTTTTTTTTTTTTTTTTTTTTTTTTTTTTTTTTTTTTTTTTTTTTTTTTTTTTTTTTTTTTTTTTTTTTTTTTTTTTTTTTTTTTTTTTTTTTTTTTTTTTTTTTTTTTTTTTTTTTTTTTTTTTTTTTTTTTTTTTTTTTTTTTTTTTTTTTTTTTTTTTTTTTTTATTATTTTTTTTTTTTTTTTTTTTTTTTTTTTTTTTTTTTTTTTTTTTTTTTTTTTTTTTTTTTTTTTTTTTTTTTTTTTTTTTTTTTTTTTTTTTTTTTTTTTTTTTTTTTTTTTTTTTTTTTTTTTTTTTTTTTTTTTTTTTTTTTTTTTTTTTTTTTTTTTTTTTTTTTTTTTTTTTTTTTTTTTTTTTTTTTTTTTTTTTTTTTTTTTTTTTTTTTTTTTTTTTTTTTTTTTTTTTTTTTTTTTTTTTTTTTTTTTTTTTTTTTTTTTTTTTTTTTTTTTTTTTTTTTTTTTTTTTTTTTTTTTTTTTTTTTTTTTTTTTTTTTTTTTTTTTTTTTTTTTTTTTTTTTTTTTTTTTTTTTTTTTTTTTTTTTTTTTTTTTTTTTTTTTTTTTTTTTTTTTTTTTTTTTTTTTTTTTTTTTTTTTTTTTTTTTTTTTATTTTTTTTTTTTTTGATAAACTTCTGTTTCCCAATATTTTGATAAACTCCTATGTAGTTAACTTTTGTTATCTTTAGTTCATAATTATATTTCTGAAAGGTTCAAGGGTGTTTATGAAAAAGCCTATTACTGTTTTCACGTGTATTGTTTATTTAATTATATGGACTATTTTTACCCCACCTTTCTCCTTGGAAAAGGACCCAGGGTGGCTCAATACTGAAGGACAATATACATACAACCCAGAACATTTAAGACATATTCAGGTTTAAAAACAGTAAATTTGAAGAGGCATCATACAACATTAAAAGGCTGTATTAAAGCTAAAAACAGCACGGGAACAAACAGTAATGCTGATGATTTTATTGAACTAACACTTAGATTAAATTTACAAAAATAAATATATATTATAGTGGCACATGAAAGCAATTAAAGCTGCAGTTATATGAAAACTTGAGAACAAGCCCCATTGAACTCTTCTGATTATATTTGTCCAGGATTTGTCAAGAAAAAAACAGTAAACAGTAAAATATATAAAATCTTAGTAATATAACATATCACCATCACATTAAGAAAGTAATTCATATTCTTTATACTATTAAACTGTCAATTAAGCAAAAGGTTGTTATCCCAATTGGATGAAACAAAGAATGCTATCAATATTATTTTAAAGAAAATACTGCATTGTAACTTAAAAAAGCATACCAAGAAATAAGCTCTTTTGAATTTATTTTGTATAAATGCAAATTTGACTTAGGTTACATATGTGTTTAGTACAAATCAAAACAGGGATTCCAGTTACAGTCCATTTCTAACCTTCAAATTAATGTATCTTAATTGAGCCATGGGTCTATTTTAATCATAGAATCACAACACTTACAAGGTCATTAAGTCCAACACACACACACACACACACACACACACACACACACACACACACACACACACACACACACACACACACACACACACACACACACACACACACACACACACACACACACACACACACACACACACACACACACACACAGGGAGAGGGAGAGCGAAAGACAGCGAGAGCACTCACCACTTCTTGAGGTAATATGTTCAATTGCTCTAACAATTAGGAAGTTGATAATTATTATTTAACTGAACAACATATTGAGGGAGTGTTGTTTTATTCATCTTGACACATAATTTTTTTATTTCCTAGCTAGTTGGTTCCAACTTTAAACAACCTTAGTAGGGTTTCCAAGGTATTTGAGCCTCGTGACAAAGTGCTTAAGCTGCCATACTGTAGCTGTAACTGCGCTCACAACCTGAGGTTCCATCCCAGATAGCCAGCTCATGCAGGGTTCACTCAGCCTTCCATCCTTCCGAGGCTGGTAAAATGAGTCTTGTTTGCTGGGCAGGGGGCAATGTGTAGCCTGCATAATTACTTGTAAACTGCCCCAAGAATGCTTTAGGTAGTATGGTGTGGTATATAAGCAGCTTACATTGGTACCTCTTAAGATAAATGGCTTGTAAGTAAAAAAAAAAAACCTCATAGGAAGAAAAATATTTCCAGAAATAGGCATGCTTCGTATGACAAAAAAAATCCCTATGGAATGCTTCACAAGACAAAAAAGCGTTTCGCATGTACCCTGGAAAAAAACCCTGGTTATTATTGTCTTTATTCTAGCCTCCAGAACGGGTTAATCTGTTCCTACTGTATTCCTATGGGAAACTGCATTTTATAAGACAAACTTCTTAAAATGAAACTAACCATAGCCTCCAGAACAGATTAATCAATTTTCAGTGCATTCCTATGGGAAACCGTGTTTTGTAAGACAAATTTTTCTTAAAACAAATTCACCCATAGAAAAAAATTAAAATCATTTTAAGAAGTACCAATGTACTTTGCTTTGTTTTGAGCAATTTAAAGCTTAACCCCAGTCAGACACATGTTTTCTGAGTTCAGTTTGGGGCTCTGTCCACTCTTCCACTGGCTCCTTACATTACAACTGAATATTTAAATACTTAATGCTACTTGAGGTAGTTCTATTTCTTAGTAATTATTGCTGCAATAGCTATTGTGCCACATCCCAATCCAACATTCCAAAACAAAACAGAGGACCCCAAACAAAAAGTTATAACTTTGAAATTGCAGATTTGGGAATGTTTGTGCAAATGGTTTTTGAATTGTGATTTTAAAAAAAATAAAGCTGTTTTATTCTCCCCACCCCAAGATACTGGAAATTCTTTCTGTTTTCATATCTAAAAGAGATAAAATACATTGAAAAAACTGAACTTTCAGACTTCGGAAGGGAATGGTTAGTTTCAGCCCTTTAAAACAAATGGAAGGAATCCAGGCACGTATTTATTAAACTGATTTTGCAAAAAGCTATTTGAGAGGCAAAAAGGCCCTGAATTTCTTGTTTGCCATTTAAACTTGTTGAAATGTTTAGGTGAGAAGTGGTTAAGTCAGGCATGTCCAAACGTCAGCCCTTCAGATGTTTTGGAACGCAACTCCCACAGTCCTTTGCCATTGGAAATACAGCCTTGGAATTCTGGGAGTTGTGGTCAAAAACATCAGGAGGGCCAAAGTTTAGATATGCCTGGGTTAAGTGGTTAAAAAAAGGATTCAGCTTCTGGGTTTTTCTTTTGCTTGGTGTCACTTTGTTGATGGTAGTGAGCAGAAGAGTGTATCATATAGACTGATGGGTATTACCAGCTTTGGGTAACCCAGGTACTCTTAGAATTCAACTTCTAGAAATCCTGGAGACTTCTGGGAATTTCAGTCCAATGGGTCCCCCAGAGTTGGAAACTACTGCTGTAGGCCATATTGACAGCTGCCATTGGTTTTGTAAACATTGATGCTACTCTTTGCTATGTAAAACATGGCATCTTTTTCCTGCTGGAAAAGCAGGCACAATGGTTATGTAGCAATCGCAGGCCATTTCCTGGGTGGGTTTTAGAATCGGGAGTGCAGAAACCAGATATTCCATGTTCATAAACTGGAGGGTTTTTGAAGAATTCAATATTTCTTAAGGGACAAAAGTATGTTTCTTCTGAGTCCACAGGGTTTTGTTAAGTTGTTGTATAGTCAAACTGCTAGTGCCTATTAGAATAGCTTACGGTCAACTGTTGCATATGTTTTAATAGATGCCCTAACTGAACAAATGTGTAGAAGGATGTTAGTTCTTAAACTTCTTTGTTATGCCTTTTCTTTTTTCTTATAATGTATTGCTATTGGTTAGGTTAAATACATGGGCTGTAATTCTGTTGGTTAGTTAAGCTGGTTGGGATCATAGAATCATAGAGTTGGAAGAGACCTTAAGGGCCATCCATTCCAACCCCCTGCCATGCAGGAACCCCCATCACAGTATTTGCGACAGATGTAGTGTAGTTGCAGCAGCAATTGCCCCTAGTTAACCAGTTGCTGTCTTAACCCTCATTATTCATCAGCTGATGAATTTGATGAACGATGCAACAGTGACTTGTTAATTTCTGACACTTAAACTGGAATAACTGACCAAGAAGAGGATGCTTCTATAATAGAGGTTGTGTATGTTATATACAATGGTATCTCTAATTACAAAATTAATCTGTTCCAAATGCATTTTGTAACTCAAAGTTTTAATAATTTGAAACAGTTTCCCATAGAAATGCAGTGGAAATGGATTAATCCATTCCAAGTGAGAAATCACACCCTCCCAGAAAGCAAGAAGCACAGTAACAGGAAAGCAAACAACAGAAGATGAACAACCTACCTCATAACCATCTGAGAAATCCACCAAACAAGTCTCCAAAATGGTGCCAAATATTTCCAAAACAAGCAGTTTTAAAAAGTCATCGAAAAAAGAAGCAGCCTGGGTTCTCAGCTTTCTTTTTCAAAATGGCTCCTTCTTCCTAATTGCAGAGTCGGGTGGCCACAAGAAATCCACCAAAGAATTCCCAAAAAGTCCCCAAAACGGTGCCAAACATTTCTAAAACTGGCAGTTTGAAAAGGTCATTTAAAAAAGAAACCCCAGTTCTCAGCTTCCTTTTTCAAAATTGCAGCACTGTAGTCGGATGGCCACAAGATCACAGTATTGCTATTGCAAACAAGCAGGAGACATTTTGAAAAGGAATCTTTCCTTTCCTTTATCCTTTTGTAACTCAAAAAAAGGCTTTTTCGTAACTTGAAATTTCCCTATACCTCTGAATTTTTATTTGTAACTCAATTTTTTGTAACTCGAGTCGATCGTAGCTCAAGGCACCACTGTAGTTCCTTTTATTAAAAATTGCCAGAATTTTAAGAAACTTTCATTATTAGACTGGAGATCAACCACTTGGTATATATCACTGATGAAAGTCCTTTTAACACCACAAACTTAATAGCTAGTAAAAGCCTTACTTTTGAATGTTACTTCAGTTGAATTACATTTTGTAAAAGCATTTATTTATAGCATGAGATACATTTCATTTCACCATTCTAGTTGGCTTTAACTGGTGCCTCTGACCTATGAGATCTCCAACACATTAGCAGGATTGAGTAGAAGTTACTTTTGTTGCCAATGACTCTTCTTTAGGAGGCTGTTTACAACACTTTGGGAAGTGGTGTGGACGATTACAATATGGGGATAGGTATTGCCAAAAATCTCCTACTTTCCCAAGGTATGTTTGAATCCCTTAAGGCAGGCATGTCCAAACTTCAGCCCTCCAGATGTTTTGGACCACAACTCCCACAGTCCTTTGTCATTGGCAATACAGGCTTGGAATTGTGGGAGTTGTGGTCCAAAAATCAGGAGGGCCAAAGTTTGGCCATGCCTGCCTTAAGGGGTGGCATGAGTTAGATGTGTGTGTGTTGTGTCGTTACAGTTGTGACCGACTCTTCGTAACCCCATGACCATGGAGTTTTCTTGGCAGGAATACTGGAGTGGTTTGCCAGTTCCTACTCTAGGCGCCTACAGCACCTGGTACTCCCTGGTGGTCTCCTATCCAAGTACTAACCAGGACCGACCCTGCTTAGCTTCCGAAATCAAGCGAGATCGGATGTGCTTAGGGCATCAAGGCAGCTCATGAGTTAGAAAACTTAATTACATGTAACTAAATAATTCCTATTTCATTTCAGGTGAAGATTGCAAAAACCTGTGGCCTTCTCAGAGTGGAAGATCTATTGGACTCAAGTTATTCTGACTGGATTATTAAAAGCCTTTGGATTCTTTTTTAAGTTAAGAAAAGGCAGCTGTTTAAATCATGGCAGATGTGGACCCAGACACATTGCTTGAGTGGCTGCAGATGGGCCAAGGAGATGAAAGAGACATGCAACTAATAGCACTGGAGCAGTTATGTATGCTGCTTTTGATGTCAGACAATGTAGATCGATGCTTTGAAACGTAAGTAATTTTCCCTTTTGATAGCTTTATGCAGACTTGCATCTGCTGATCAGTTTGATCCTATGCTATTTCACTAGAAATACATGACCAGATCTATTCCAAGCTGACTCCTTTCAGTCGGAGTTGTAGTGACATTGAAATCGTAGCTTCCAATCCATTGACACTGCTAATATTTTCTAGGAGAGGTCCAAGAGATCAGTTGCAGTGTTTTATATCATTTGGTTTATACTCCTGGTGAAAGCACTAGAGTCCAAAGGTGTTTCTGTAGGGATAATTTTTCTGTTTTTAGCAACTACTCAGATCTTCTGATATTCAGATGTTTGCTGTGCTCCATTAGATCACGGGTGGGGTAATTAATTTAAATAATTTTGTAACATTTAAAAATCAGAGGGTTTTTGGACAATTTAAAAAACAGAAACACGGGGGAAGTTGAAATATAAATGCCTTACTTGTTTTTCACAGAAGAGTTGGTGTATGTCTATGTTGCTTCCAGCACTATATTTTATGTAAAATAAAAAGAAACAAAATAACTTTTGTCATCAAACTATATTGGTGAGCTGATATCAGAAGAAGCAATAATTTTAAGGGAGATAATAGAAAAAAATAGAACACTAGAGGTGATACATTTTAGATGGTATTGAACTTAAAATAGTGCAATTTAATTTGTGCATTTTGATTCACATAATGTAAATTGGTTGGGTAATCTGTTGTCTTGCAGCCAGTATTAAACAGAGAATAAAATAGTGTTTATTTCCATCACGTTGACCTGCTAGTGTTGGTTGTTAGTCACCTTTGAGTGACAGTGACTCATGTGGGCTGATTATTATTCATTTAAATGAGTGTAATATGAGCGTTTAAAAAGGTTTGTATGTACGGCTAATATTACTGTAGGTAATAACAGCCATCATCATAATAGAGAAATTTCACCAGTTTGATTTGGGAGCATCCGTGCATAATTTTTCATAACAGCAATTGCTGTTGTGTTGTTATGTCAAGTCAGAACCAACTAGCAGTGACCCTCATGGGGCTTTCAAGGGGAGATATTTAAAGTCTGGTTTTACCGGTGCCACTCAACCCCCTCCTGTAAGCTTGCATGGATGAACAAGGATTGAAACCAAGTCTCCTGAGCTGTAGTCCATCACTCTGTCAACTAAACCCCACTGTTCATCCATTGTTTATAAATGGTGCTGAAAAGGATTTTTATAAATTTCCTGCTTTTCTCAGAAATGTCTGTGGTCATTTTTATTTCATCTTCATTGGAAAAATACAGATACTGTTTCAGGCAGTTTAAATTAAAAGTTACTTTTTAATTGAAACTCTGTTCAGCATCAAAAGTATAATAGTTAATGTAGAGGTACAGTGGTGAACGCATTTTTGGTAGTAAGATAAATTCCAGTGGGACCTGATAGCTCTAAAGTAGGCAATATAGTGCTAAGAATACTGTTCCATTTAAATTCTGAGGACTGAACAGTCTTGTAGGAACATGATATCCCATGTTTTGGAGAAGGTAGCCATTTTAGGCTGTGCAAGAATTCCAGGCAAAAAAATCAAAAGAAAAAAACAAAACAAAACAAAAGACAAAAAACGTGGCACCTTAAAGACTAACTTTCATTTTTGTCTTTTTTTTCTTTGATTTTTTGCCTGGAATGATATCCCAAGTGAACTAGATTTTATTCTTAAGTGACAAAGCTTCCCCCTTTTATTGAAACCCTGTGCTAAAAATTGGTGTGTTTATTAATTAGTTGCAAGCTTTCCAAACATGCCTAATGGCTGTTCACACATTGCCAAAGAATTTTAACTACAGATGGGACTTTTGGAAAAAGCAAATTGCCAGTCCCATTGTTTGGCAGGAGACCCTCAGGCCAATTTATTGGACTAGAAGGCTTAAAAAGCCAGGAGGCAGGGGACACAGCCCTCTTTCCCCGTGTCCTCTCAGCACTGCTGCTTGTGGGCTGTCTGAAAAGTGTCTTGGACACCTTTGAGAATTCCCTGTGACTTGCAAAGATGCATTAAGGAATGGGTTCCAATGGACATGCATGGGCGAAAGAGATTTAACAGGCTGTCATGATGCACTGTGAAGGCAGCCTCCGTTGGAATTCATTCTCCCACACAACTTTGCAAATGGCAAGGAATCCTCATGCTTTGCAGAAGTGCCCAGGGTGGAATTAGAAGATGCCAGTACTGTGGTCTCTCTTTTCTGTTCTGGAGTCCTTGAATAGGCAGTTAGTTAATATCCTTAGGATGCAACTCCCATTATCCTGCACTAATGGCAAACTGGTTAGAGCTAATGTGAGTTGCAACTTTGCCCTTACTCTGGGTTACAGAAACTTCTTCCATTGTAGTGTCATTGTGGAAGACCTTTGTCATAAGAACATAAGTACATAAGAAGAGCCATGCTGGATCAGGCCAAAGGCCCATCTAGTCCAGCTTCCTGTATCTCACAGAGGCCCCACCAGATGCGTTTGGGAGCGCATGAGACTAGATATCTGTCTCCTGATACCACTCCCCTGCATCTGGCCCTTGAAGTACCCTGGTTTCTCCATCATGGTTTGTAACCTGTGATGGACTTTTCCTCCAGGAATCTGTCCAATCCCCTTTTGAAGGCATCCAGGCCAGATGCCATCACCACATCCTGTGGCAGGGAGTTCCATAGACCTACAACGCGCTGGGTGAAAAAATATTTTCTTTTGTCAGTTCTTACTCTCCCAGCCCTCAATTTGAGTGTATGTCCCCTAGTTCTGGTATTTTGGGAGAGAGAGAAGAGCTTCCCTCTATCCACTTTACTCATACCGTGCACTATTTTGTATGTCTCAATCATATCCCCCCTCAAGCGCCTTTTTTCCAGACTAAAGAGGCCCAAATGTTTTAGCCTTTCTTCATAAGGGAGGTGCCCCAGCCCAGTAATCATTTTAGTCGCTCTTTTCTGCACCTTTTCCAGTTCCACTATGTCTTTCTTGAGATGTGGTGACCAGAATTGTACACAATACTCCAGGTGGGGCCTTACTATTGTTTTGTATGATGGCATTATAATGTTGGCTGTTTTATTTTCAATCCCCTTTTTGATAATCCCTAGCATGGAATTGGCCTTCTTCACTGCTGCCGCACATTGGGGAGACACCTTCATGGAGCTGTCCACCAACACACCAAGATCTCTTTCCTGATCCGTCACGGATAACTCAGAGCCCATGAGTTGATAGATGAAGTGGATTTTTTGCCCCAATATGCATTACTTTACATTTGGTTACATTAAAACGCATTTGCCATTTCTCGGCCCATTCCCCCAGTTTGGAGAGATCCTTCTGGAGCTCTTCACAATCTTCTCTGGTTTTCACCACACGGAAAAGTTTTGTGTCATCTGCAAACTTGGCCACCTCACTGTTTATCCCTGTCTCCAGGTCATTTATGAACAGATTGAAAAGCACCGGTCCCAGGACAGAACCCTGGGGCACACCGCTTTTCACTTCTCTCCATTGTGAAAATTTCCCATTGACACCTACTCTTTGTTTCCGGGATCTCAACCAGTTCTCAATCCATAAGAGGACCTATGCTCTTATCCCCTGACTGTGCAATTTTCTCAGCAGCCTTTGGTGAGGGACTGTGTCAAAAGCCTTTTGAAAATCCAGATAGACTATATCCACCGGTTCACCCAAATCCACATGCCTGTTGACCTTTTCAAAAAATTCTAAAAGGTTTGTCAGACAAGATTTACCCTTACAGAAGCCATGCTGATTTTCTCTCAGCAAGGTTTGTTCTTTTATGTGTTTTAAGATTTTCTCTTGGATGAGGCTTTCCACCATCTTCCCTGGGACAGATGTAAGGCTAACTGGCCTATAGTTTCCTGGGTCCCCCCTCCTTCCTTTTTTAAAAATTGGTGTGACATCTGCCATCCTCCAGTCCTCCGGCACTGTGGCCGTTTTAAGAGACAAGTTGCATATAACCATTAAGAGATCTGCAATTTCATTTCTCAGTTCCCTAATAACCCCTGGGTGGATGCCATCTGGGCCCGGTGACTTGTTAATCCTCAATTTATCAATTAGTCCTAAAACCTCCTCTCTTTTAACCTGTATTTGATTTAATTCTTTAGTCAAGAGGGGCGGCTCAGGCAGCGGAATCCGCTCAAGGTCCTCTGTCGTGAAGACAGACGCAAAGAAGTCATTCAATTTCTCTGCAATGTCCAAGTCCTCCTTAACCTCCCCTTTTCCTTCCTCACCATCCAGAGGGCCAACTGGTTCTCTGGCAGGTTTTCTACTTCTAACATATTTAATGAAGCTTTTATTATTACCCTTTATATTGCTAGCCATGCGTTCCTCAAAATCTTTCTTTGCCTCTCTTATCATCTTCTTACATTTCTTTTGCCAGAGTTTGTATTCCTTTTTATTTTCCTCATTTGGGGAGGATTTCCATTTACAGAAAGACCTCTCCTTGAGCTTTAGAGCCTCTCTAACTCCACTCGTTAACCATGCTGGTGTCCTCTTGGACTTGTCATGGCAAGATGACTTGGTATTTATGTGTCAATATGCCTGTTGGGAATCTTTCTCACAGTGCCTCTGTGGCATCCATTTAATGTAAGCTGGAAATCACGTAACTAGCGAGGACAGTTTAACAAAGGCATATTGTACTAAATCAATGCTCAGATACTATGTTTCACTTCTCATCAGGTTCCCAGGCTAATTTCACACATGCGCAGTAGTTTGCATTCCTGCTCATGCTCAGTGTGTTAAGATTTAGACAAAGAAGTAACTTTATTTAGGCATTACGTAGATGTGTAAGTTTGTAATTGGTTAAGAAATTACTGCAAAGTCATATGGGATTTGTAGTCATGTGGTTTTCAATAAAACAGCCTTGCTGGGGTGCGGCAGGGGAATCGGGAATCGAGAATCAGGAGGAAATCAAGAGAGAATCAAGGAGAATCAGGGGAGAATAAAGGGGAATCAAGAATAAAGGAGAGAAGAAGAAGCTGCTCCATTTTGCACCAAGAAGAACACTTGTCGGAGTCTTTATTTTTCCAACCCATTGGGGGGGGCTTGCTGGCTAAGCTTTCCTGCTGGGTTCCCACATTTACTCTCAAGCCTTAAACGTTAAGGCTTCCCTGGGTTTAATTCCTACATTTGGCAAGCAACTTTCCAAGCCTCACAGATTGGGGCTTCCCACGGGAGTAATTCCCACTATGCCTAGATGTATATTCATATATAAATTTATAAATATTTTTGTACAATTTATAATTATGGATATACAGTGAGATCCCTGTATCTGTGGGGGGAATTGGTTGATAATAGCAAATGTTAAATATATAGTTTAGTAAAGGGGGAATGGACCGAGAAAAAAATACTTTAACATGCATTACCAGAACTGACCACTACAGGGTGTGAATATGAGTCCTACTTTGCTTGTTGCTGTAGTAGATGTTTGTCACATACAATAAACAATATATTGAGGATTCATTAGTTATGTTGAACAGTATACCATGCTGTGTATAATATATTCAGACCACAAATAAATGAAACTGTGATACTGAATCCCCAAATAAAGGAACCCTATTGTATACCTAAAGGACCGCCTTCTTCCACATCAGCCTGCCTGTACTCTAAGATCAGGCCAGGAGGCCCTGTTGAAGGTGCCATCCTTCAAAGAGATAAGGGGGGTGGCATGTCGAAGCAGGGCCTTTTTGGCGGTCCCCCCCAACTCTGGAATGCCCTCCCTTGTGGAGATCCGTCTGGTGCCAACACTTTTGGTTTTTCAGCGCCAGGCAAAGACTTTCCTGTTTGGCCAGCTTTTTAATTAGATTATTTGGCTGGACACATGAGCAGCAGGGTTTTATAATTTATAATTGTACTGTATGTTGTTTTAACTGTACCGTGATCCCCCACCAAATGTGGGGGTTAGGGACCTGACCTGACCCACAATAATTGAAAATCCGCGATATGTGGATGCAGGTCAAATCAGGGTGACCCAGAAACCAGGTAGTTTCCTGGGTCATTGCGGCCAGAGCTGTTTTCTCAAGAAAGGGGCGTAACTTGCACATTAGCCTTAATTGTGCAAATGTGCTCCTGGCCATAGCTGTAACCTGGGCATCCAAGCTCAAGGATGAGGCCAAGAGCACCCCCCAAGCTGCGTACCTGATTTTTCAATTGGAGGGTGACCCCATCCAGTACAGGTTGTATCCCTATCCCTTGTTCTCCCTTTTGACTGACCAGGAGCACCTCTGTCTTGTCGGGGTTTAGTTTCATTTTGTTCATCCTCATCCAGTTCATTACTGCTGCTAAACACTCATGTAAATTTGAGATAGTAGCTCCCTTGGAGTCTGAAGGTGATGAGAGGTAGAGCTGGGCATCATCGGCATACTGGTGGCACCTAACTTGCTTGGTGTGACAAAATTTTCCCCAATGCATGCATTGTTTTTTGTTTTGTTTTGTTCTAACCAATGCAATGTACTGAAATCAAAATGTCCCATGTAATTTTTTCATTAAAAAAAGCAGAGCTGATGGACTCTGGTTGTTAGTAGGTTTGCCTCATTGATGTGGGCAGGGTGTAGGATGGATAGGCAACTAGAGTTCTCAGTGGATTCAAGAAATACTGTACAAAATGCATTCTGTATATCATATCCTAAATGTGCTGATCTTTTGTAAATTGGAAATCAGGTTGAGTCTGTAAATACTCTAGAGCTCATTCAGAATGTGTGTGTGTGTGTGTGCGTGTGTGCATGTACATATGGTGGCAGATACATATTCAGTAACACTCCCTATCTGTGGGAAATTGGTTCCAAGTCTCCAGCAGATGCTGAAAAATGCAGATTACAGCAAACACTATTGTTATAGTAAACTCTATGTATAGCATAGTCTCTCAGTTCATTTAGTGGCCAGTTCTGCTAAGTTCTTTGCTAGAAATATATATTTTTAATATTTTTAGATTTGGATAAGTGAATCAGCAGACGCTGATCCTGTGGATATGAGGGTCTGCCTATAATTAAATAGATATAATTAATTGCTACATAGGTATACTAATGGCACCTTATATGGATGAGTTTAAATCAGGATTAGACAGATTCATGGACCTAAAATTTGTAAACCTCAGTTTATGAATTTTTTCCCAGAATACCTCAGTTTAGGTACTCTTCTCGTAAGGCATTGCAAAAAAAATTTAGCCAGGATGCATTGCGCCCTTGTGCATTTCCAGTTTACAAATTTTCTGAAATATAAAACGTCCTAGAGGATGCATTAATTTTGCACACCGAGGTATTCTTGTAACAGTATTATTTAAACTGACTGGCAGTTGGTTTCTAGGATTTCAGACCTACTTTGGAATGAATGCAGAATATTTACATGTAAAACAAGGACTTTCCTACTATGTATGCCATTTTCTCTTTATGTACAGTAATACCTTGGTTTATGAGTGATTTGCAAGATGAGCAACCATATAAAACATTATAATGGTTGCTTGTCAATTTGTAAGACGTGCAGCCATTCTAAATTTTTTGTTTATCAGTGAGCAGTGTCTTGCAATATGAGCACTGGAGCAGCTCACATGATAGCAGGTGATCCAATTGTAGCTCCCTCCCTCCCTCCATGCTGGATATGGGGGATTGTCTAGAACAGTGGTTCTCAACCTGTGGGTCCCCAGATGTATCTGGACTGCAACTCCCAGAAATCCCTTCCAACACAGTGAGTAGTGGAGGCTTCTGGGAGTTGCAGTCCAGAAATGTCTGGGGACCCACAGGTTGAGAACCACTAGTCTAGAACGTTCCATCTCAGGCAGATCTCCAAAGCGGAGGGAGGAGAGAGGAATGGAGGTTTCCCTTGCACCAGCCAGGGTTTTATTTTTATTTTTTATATTTGTAATTAATATTTTTTCAACATCCTTTCTTATTTTTCAAACCATTTCTAGACATGGTGCAGCTAGCCAAGCATTTATATGGCTACAAATTGCATTTTATTATTGTCACATTAAAAAAACTGAGTAAAATCCAGTTGTTAGTCCCAAGCAAAGACGATTCTGCACCCAGGTACTTAAACCATAGGGGCGTGGTGGCTCAGCAGACTAAGATTCCGAAAACTATCAGCTGCAAAGTCGGCAGCTCGGCGGTTCGAATCTCAGGTGCCACACTGTGGAGCGAGCTCTCACTGATGACCCCAGCTCCTGCCAACCTAGCAGTTCGAAAGCATATAAATGCAAGTAGATAAATAGGTAACACCATAAAAAGCGGGAAGGTAAAACTGTTTCTGGGCATGCCAACCACATGGCCATGGACTTGCACAACACTGGCTCTGTGGCTTGAATACGGAGATGAGCACCGCCCCTAGAGTCGGACATGACTAACACACATGTGCGGGGGGAACCTTTACCTTTAGCTTACCTAAAACCATGATGTAGATATGGTTGTCTAGCCAACTTCTTTTGTGAGTTTTGACAATTTGTGTGTACTGTGTGGTCTATGGGGCCCCAGAATGAATGTCTTGGTCCAGCCTTAGCTGCATGTGTATTTGAAAAAAAATGTTGCTTAATGCGGTAGCTTTGGGAAACCCCGCTCATTGAGGAAGAAAGAATGAGAAGTGAAGAGCAATCTTTCTGCTTTCTGCAGTCCCTTTGGAAGGGATAAGACTTCTGCCCTGCCCCTTGTGGCTTCTCCTCCTCTGAACGTGTCACTTCTGTGCGTGTTTTCCCCCCTCTTCCGTCCCGCCCGCCAGATGGGCGGTATATAAGTATTAAAATAAAAATAAATAAATAAATAAATAAATAAATAAATAAATAATCTGAGTTCCCATTATTTCTTATGGGAAGATTTGCTTTGATATAAGAGTGTTTTGGTTTACAAGCATGTTTCTGGAATGGATTATGCTCGTAAACCAAGGTATTAATGTACTGTATAGCATTATCCAGCCTACATGTCTAAATAACGTTCATCTTGGGTTCATTATACACTCTTAATAGGGTGAAGAAATGATTCCTGTTGTCAGCAAGACAAGCCTTTGTATATTTGAAGGTTTACCAAATTAACCTTGTAAATGTATAATGAGATTTAAAATTGAAGGTATCCAGAGCATAAAGATTGAAATCTGTCATAATACAGTACACTTCAGATCTTCAGAGGGGTGACATCTATCATTTCTATAGAACTTATCTCATATTACTATTGTTCTGTTTTATAGTGTCAATTAGATTGTGCTGCTAAAAGCAGTGCATTGTTCCCCTGTTTAGTTAATTTATACACTGCCAGTTAACGCATTTAGATTTCTTTTCTTTCCTTATTAAAAATTTTTTTTGTTTATCAGTGAGATTTCTTTCCTTATTAATTTTTTTTGCAGTTGTAGATATTGGCTTTTATGTGATTCTGACTTTGTGTGAATAGAAAATGTTGTCTCAACCAATTGCCAGCAGTTCTTTTTAACTCCTATGTAACATTTTTTTCCAACAGACTGAGCTGTCAAGAACCATTTTTAAAGGACAGATGGAATGATTGGGAGAAAAAAATGCCCAAGTGTTCTTTTCATAAACTGGAAATTAGGATCCAGAATATTATACTGGAGCGCAGTTGGAAATACACTCACTTAGTCCAGATGTTAATCTATTGATCTGCAAATATGAGAGATAATGTGCTATGAAAAATGAATATTAATGAATATATAGAAAATAAATATTTTGTTTTTTTCTTTCAGATGCCCTCCTCGCACTTTCTTGCCAGCACTGTGCAAAATCTTTCTTGATGAAAGTGCTCCTGATAATGTGTTGGAGGTTACAGCCCGTGCCATAACTTATTATTTGGATGTATCAGCAGAATGTACCCGTCGGATTGTGGGGGTAGATGGTGCTATCAAAGCACTTTGCAATCGTTTAGTTGTTGTTGAACTTAATAACAGAACTAGCAGAGACTTGGCCGAACAAGTGTGTCAAGGTATGTTGCATGATTTTTTTTGTAACTGTGAAAGGTTCCTGTGTAAATTGTATTTATTAGAGTAATGAACTCAAGCAAGATGTACTGTAATTGCTTTGGACTTTTAATCATATCAATACACTCAAACTTCTGCAAGAACACAGACATGTTCTTAAACAGCCAAAGGTGGCAAAACAGGATGTGGACAGACTGGTCCAAGGCCTCAGGCATCTTTATGTGTTATGCTTTTTCCTTGCATAGATAAAAATCAGTTTAGGAGAAAACACATACATTGGCAGCTGTGACGTATACAGTACTAGTGTTTTCATTCTGTCCTGAATATACAAAAAGAAGTAAGGAACAAGTAGCAGTGTGCCACAGATTCTTCTACATCAGAACTTCCTGCATATTAATAATATGCCTGAAATAAACATGAAATAAAATTAAAAAGAGCAACTCTGTCTTTGAAATCCCTTTATTGGTTGATATAGGTGTCTGTTTTACTTGCATTGTGTTTCTGACAATCTGTTGGAGAAATGTTCAAGTGTCATGTCCTCATAGAACGTTGGCAATCAGTAGCCTGAACTGCTTTCTATCTAAATCTATTCTAAATAGAGCAGCTGTGCTCACTGCAGACCATTGGCTTAAGTTCTTAAGATAGAATGTTCTTCTACACCCCAGGCCATGCTTCCCATCTATTTTTCCTTGAAGGATAACCTGCAGCAGATGGTATTTATCATTGCGCATTATGGGTCCAAAATGCTGCAGTTTTCTTCTCTTTATGGTATTGAGGATTTCTAGCTTTTTATTCATGCGCTGTAATACAGCCACATTAGTGACTCTGGCTGTCCTCTGATAGATAAGTCCCATTTTGTCAAGACTTTCCTCATTTTCTGGGAGGAATTTCTAGCTTGTTCAATTCTACAATGGATTTCGCATGAAGCGTCCCAGTTATCCTTGACATAGCACCCCAAGTATTTATAAGACAATACTTTTTCAATTATATCATTGCTGATCTTGTTTTTTACTGATAACATTTTGTCTTCAAGTTAAGTCGCAATCCTATAGCACTGCTTTCTGCAGCGACAGAATCCAATAATCCATGCAAATCTGCCAGACTTGTTGCAAGCAGGAGTGTTGTCAGCATATCTTATGTTATTAACAAGAGCTCCATTCACCTTCACACCTTGGTTCTTTCCTTCAAGAGCATCCTGGAAAATTCTTTCTGAATAGATATTAAAACGTAGAGGTGAAAAAAATACAACCTTGATGAACACCTTTCATAATTGACACCTTTTCTGATCTCTGATCATCCAGACATCAGCATGCTGATTCCAACACAAATCCCCAATCAATCTGATACAACAATTGTCCAGGTCCAGTTCTTTAAGAATATTAATCGGTGTATTATCTTTAACGAAGTCAAATGCTTTTTCATAATCAATGGAGCAAACAAAAACATCGACATTGACATCTGAACTAGTATTTGAAGACTAAATAATGCCTCCCGAGTTCCAAATCCATTCCTGAATCCAAATTGGGTATCTCCAGTGCTCTCTTCACACTTCTGATATAGTCTTAAATGCAAGACTTTTATAAATTACTTCAGAATGTGAGTAATCAAACTTATTGTCCTGTATTCATTACAACTTTTTGCGTTAGGTTTCTTTGGAATCTTTTGAGGTAGTATAAAAGTGGATTTCAGCCAGTCCTGTGGAATGATTCCACTTCTATAAATGCTGTTGTATAAATTGACCAGAAGGGAAGGAGATTGTTCTTCTTTAAGCAATTTCAAAGCTTCCATATGTATGTCATTGGGGCCTGGGGCTTTGCCACACCTCAGTAGTTTAACAGCATGTTCCACCTCTTCCCTCATGATATCTACACCATCATCTAACGACACCATGGTCAATACTTCTGTTATCCTTAAGGAGATGTTTTATATATTCCTTTCACTCCTGTAGTTTCTCCTCAGTGCTTGTCAAGATATTAACGTTCTTGTCAATAAGAGATTCACTTCCACTACTGTTATATACACCTCCTGCTTGCCTTATTTTCTTGTACATGTTAAATGAATCATGCTTAGCATCCAATTCTACAATTTTCGCTACATTCCTTTGAAGGTTTTTCTTCCGTTGACATTCTTATTTTCAGCCGTATTTCTTTCTGCAGTTGTTTATATATGACCGGCTCGGTATTTTTTTCATTTCTCTTCTACGATCTATGAGATCCAGAATTTCATGTGTCACCCAAAGTTTGATCTTCTTTCTCTCAATGATCTTTAATTTGTCTTGGCTCACCTCATTCACAGCAGCTTTACTTTGGCTCCAGGTGTTTTCAACTTCATTTACATCTGTTGTCTCCTTGATGGTTTTGAATTTTATACTCAGGATTGATTGAACTTCAGTTCTTCGTCTCCTTGATTTGTTGAATTTGGGCCTGTGACTCCAGCTGAGGCCTCCTAATATTTCCCAATAGGGACTGGTTCACTGCAGGCCAGTGGCCTCTCCAGTGGACCCCTACCTGTCTTGACTCATTAAAATCGCCAGAGGGAGCATGTTGTAATGGGCCTCATTATTTGCCACTTCCTCCATCAGGGAGTGGATTTTTCCCTGTCATCTGAAGGTGACAGTGGATAAGCCCATTCTTAAAAGACCAGGCCTGGCTGTGAATGATAAGTCTAATTATCATTCCATAGCCAATGTTCCTTTCCTGGGCAAGGTGGTGGAGCAAGTTGCCGCCATGCAGCTCCAGTCGTTCCTAGAGGAAGACCTTGTCTTGGATCCTCCCCAGTCCGGGTTCAGACCGCGTTGCAGGACTGTGATGGCCCTGGTTGCATTGCATGATGACCTATTGAGGAGTGCCGACAGGGGCTGCTCTACCTTGTTGGTTCTTCTTGATTTGTCAGTGGCCTTTGATACCATTGACCACGGTATCCTCCTGGGCAGGCTCTCTGAGGTGGGAATTGGGGGCCTAGCCTTGGGCTGGCTTCACTCCTTTCTCGAGGGCCGAGCCCAGCAAGTGAGCTTGGGGGGTGACCTGTCGTCTCCCTGGACACTCTCTTGTGGGGTGCTTCGGGTGTTGGCAGTCTCCCCCATGCTCTTTAACATCTATATGAGGCCGCTGGCTGAGGTCATCTGGAGTTATGGAGCTTGCTGTCATCAATATGCTGATGACACACAGCTCTACCTCTCTTTTAAAACCTCTGCAGTGGGGGCTGTCCAGACCATTGATCACTGCCTGGCTGAGTTCTGGAGTGTTCTGGAGAGTCCTTTCCAGTCTGGGTGGGACTGTCCTCCAGATGGCTGAAAGAGTGAGGAGTCTGGGCGTTGTCCTGGATCCGAATCTGTCCCTGGAGTCCAGGTGGTTGCTGTGTTCAGATCGGTCTTTAACCATTTTAGGCTTATCAACCAGATTTGCCCATACCTTGACGGAGAGACTCCCTGAGGACAGTTGTGCAGGCACTGGTCATAGTGAGGATAGGTTATTGTAATGCTCTTTACATGGGGCTTCCCTTCACCCTTTTTCAGTGATTGCAGCAGATGCAGAATGTGGCAGCCAGATTGGTGGTGGGTGCAGGCAGATTTGACTGCATCACCCCAGTTCTGGTCTGCCTGCATTGGCTGCCCGTTTCTTCCTGAATAAGGTTCAAGGTGCTGGTTTTGGTTCACAAAACCCTCCATGGTTTGCGTCCTAAATATCTGGCAAAGTACATCTCCTAAAGATCAGTGCTAGCCCGGCCCACCAGAGCTTCAATGGCATCCTCACTCCATGTGGCCACCCCTAGGGAGGCCCATATGGTTGTGACACGTGTAGCGATATGAACTACACGACACATGGATTGGGTGCATCTCTGAGTCCCAGGCGTGTTCTGCTTCTCTCTGTGTGTCTCTGCGTGTCTCTCGCCTGAGACTTAAGGCTTTTATTGGTTACATTAAACAACGATCACAAGGGGTGGAGTGAGAAGCATTGACATAGAAGAGGAAACTCTGGAGGTCATGTAGCTGGATTAGGGAAGCCTTATCTAAGTAGGGAATCCTTGACAGGAGAGGAAGGGGCTTTGGGCTGGTCACGTATGCGTCCTGATATCTTGGGTGGCCAGCTGTTTCCCCTGGCCTCCTGAACCATGCCTTTTGGGGGCTGACCTCTGCCCAGCTCAGGGTTATCTCAAATCTACTCCTGGCTTGGATTATCCACACTGGGTTCCCTGCTGGACATGCTTATCCAGGGCTTACATCTGTCTCAATGCTGCCAGGTTATTTTGGGGCTCAGAGCCTCCATGTGGGCTCCCTACAGACACGCAATTGGGTCTTCTTGGAACAAATTGCCTAGCAAGATTCGCCTAGTCTCATTCCTAGCAGCTTATAAGAAAATAGTTAAAACCTGGCTCTTTAAAGAAGCATTTGGTATTTGCTAATGTTTTCCTGTGTTCACCTGTGATTTTATGTTGCTGTTGCCTTTATTTAGTTTTGCACCTTTTGCCAGGTTATCTGTATTTAGTTGTATTTAGCTGTTCCTTCATTGTATTATTAGGTTGTTTTTTATTTTTGTGTTGGTTTTAACTGTTCAGTGATGTCTTCTGTGTAAACCACCCAGAGTTCCTATTGGGAAAATCGATCTTGGTAAATACATACATACATACATACATACATACATACATACATACATACATACATACATACATACATACATACGAATACTGCTGGGCCCTGAAGCTTAGAAATCACAGTTTGACTATTTGTGACCTTTGACTGACATTTATTCAACTTAAGGTTCACTGTTGCTAACAAAATATTATGATCTGAATTAATATCTGCACCAGGGTATGTTTTCACCCATTTAATTGAATTCCTAAAATGATTATAAAATGATTATAAAACGACACAATCGATCTGATTCCTTATATTCCTGTCAGCATTTGAGGACCAAGTATAAAGACGGTGCGGTGGCATCTGGAAACATGTATTTGCTATTATAAGTACTTCTTCTTGACATAACTGAATTAATCAGTCACCTTGCTCATTGCCAATTCCTAATCCATAATAACCTACTACTTCAGCCCGTTGGCCTTGTTCTACCTTTGCATTGAAATCAACCATTTGATAAATGATAAAGCAGTATTTAATTGAGTATAAAATTCTTCTATATCAGTGATGGCAAACCTTTTAGGGACCGAGTGCCCAAACTGCAATTCAGACCCCACTAATTATTCACAAAGTGCCAATACAGCAATTTAACCTGAATACAGGTGACTGTGAAGGGCCGATGTCAGGTGCCTACAGAAAGGGCTTCGAGTACCACCTTTAGCACCTGTGCCATAGGTTCACCAACACTGTTCTATATCATCCTCTCATACATCACATTTTGGTGCATACACCTTGGTAAAATTTACCAAGATAGGTTGTGCATTAAGTTGAAGAAAAACGACTCTGTCTGACAGTGGCACCAACCTTCTGACAGTCTTACTGATGTTTCGATGGACTATGAACCCCACTCCATTAAAGTGATGAGGTTTGTTGTTGTGGCGCAGTACCTGCACAAGTAAAACTGTGCTCACGATACTCAATCTACTCAACACCTTCCATCCTTCCGAGGTGTAAAATTAGCTTGCTGGGGGGGCAATGTGTAGCCTGCACTCAACCGCCCAGAGATCTCACTAGTATATATAAGCAGAACACTTTGCTTTGCTTTGCTTTACCAGAGTACACGTGATACTCATCTACTATATTAAGTCTTTCCAATTTCCAAGGATCAATATAAGTCTTTCCATTTCCATGATGGCGTTGTGGGTTTTCCCACTTTGAAATAAGCTGTGAACATTCCAGGTAGCTATCCTTCTCATGGCAGGCCCAGAAATTTTCAGCACCCCCTGCCCGCTGAAGGGCTGCCGGGGACTGGGGGCCATGGCTTCAGCTTTTCCAATCATCAGGAAGTTAGAATAACTGAAGTGGTTTCCTGTTGCCTTCTTCATTGCCATTACTGGCCATTATGTCAGCCGCCCATTGTGGTTCAGATGATGTTTGAAGCCGCCCACTCTGGATCAGAAGCTTTGGGAGTGGACACTGTGAGACCCTTCTGGTAGCAATGCCGTTGCAGCTGGAGAAATCCTCAGGGGGGGTGGAATTAAATACTGTATATACTTGAATATAGCTGCCTAGATGCCCTAAGCACATCTGATCTCGCCCAATTTCAGAAGCTAAGCAGGGTCGGGCCCTGGTTAGTACTTGGATGGGAGACCACCAGGGAATACCAGGTGCTGTAGGCGACTGGAGTAGGAACTGGCAAACCACTGCAGTATTCCTGCCAAGAAAACTCCATGGGCATGGGGTCACGAAGAGTCGGTCACGACTAACGACACAACTCACACACATACTCGAATATAAGCCTAGTTTTTTCAGCCCTAATTTTGGGCTGAAAAAAGGGGCCCTCGGCTTATATTTCGGTCAATACTTTTAGCCACTGAGGCAAGTGCTTGGGTCAGTGGCTAAAAGTCATTTTAAACAATGCGTGCCGCTTCTCATGACCCCCCTCTGCATCACAGGGGAGTGGCACGTGGTGTTTAAAATGACTTTTAGCCACTGACCCAAGCACTTGCATCAGTGGCTAAAAGTCATTTTAAACATCACACACCACTCCCCCAGCTCACAGAGGAGGAGCTGCCAGCCCTGCTGCATTTCCCACCCTAGACTTATACTCGAATCAATATGTTTCCCCAGTTTTAGGGGGTTAAATTAGGGGCCTCGACTTATACTCGGGTCGACTTATACTCGAGTATATACGGTAAGTACATAAGAGCAAAAAATGACATTTAACATTGGCTACTTTATGCAATCTAATCTCGTTAACATCTGTATTAAAAGGATTTAAAATTTTCCAAAGATGGTCACTGTGTTTGTTCTGCCCCGTGCTGGACTATGACTTTGACTGTATGGGTATATGTAAACAGGTGATTATATATTACTCACAGTTATGCATGCACGCATATATATTTTAAAATGTGGATCTGTGAGGATACAATACATCATGCTTCTGAACAGCTTCAGCAGGTAGATTGTAAATGTTTAAACAGCATCTAGCTGTCCTTGAGACATGGATAGGATTTCCTGAAATTAAAAACAGCTACTCATTAGCAGCTATGAGAATGAGGAAACTTGTTTTGGCACCTCTATTACCTGTATGTTTTGTCTTAAAGGCAAATAAAGAGCTGGATGAGATATTAATCAGAAAATTAGCATGCAAGGGGACCCTCACCACTACCAGCACAGTAGTCCTGATATAATTGTTAGAGTAATAATACTGATATAACAGTATGATCTCATTTGTGGGTGTTCTGGATTATTGACCCATACATATTTGATTCTTGAGATTTCTAAAATCCATGTTTTGGTGCTTGTCATATTTCAGAGTAAGAATTATTTTGAGACACAGCAGTGTAAATCAAAGATACACAAAGCACAAGCTTCATGTGCAGTTTTCTGGATCTCCAGAAATGGTGCACTCTGATCTAAATACGTTATCGGTCCTATTTCAGGAACTTAGGTCAGTCATGTCTAACAAATACTGTTTGAAAATATTTCTTATAGAACAGGCTAGCATTGGATATAGCCAATTGCCATCTCTGTCTGTCTTGGCATCTGTAATCTGAATTTTGGACAGAAATTGCTTTTGATAATCAAAACATATTCATGGAAGTACTAAAATCTATTTAGTTGGCCACTTATCACTGATACATGAAATCACCTATAATGGTTTGTTGGTTGTCATTTTTTTACGCTTCATTATATTTAATGATACTGTCAACAATTCAGCTCTTCTTCTATGGTCATTTTTTATTATGACAACATTGGTAGCATTGTTCCCTTTAAGCTGTACAGCTGCACATGCCTCTGGCACCCTCTGCACAGGGATTTTCCACCCCACGTACCCATTGCAACCATTTTTCTTCTGGTTGTGACCAAATATGTGGAGGGGGTTGATATGTTCATGTGTGCCTATTGTGCATCCATACGGAAGATGAACATTAGAGGATAATTGATTGGTAGTATTTTCTAGCTTTATTTTCTGTTGTCTCTATCTGTTCCTAATGGACACATCTCATCCGTGCATAGTCTGCACAATTAGTTTTCTAGAACAGACATTACATTTAGTAGATGATTCTTTTACCAAAACAAATTCTGGGTATGTCCAACCACACTTGGCCAATAAAAGGATTCTGATTCTGATTCTGATTGTGAAAATAATGTTTGATTCCCCCCCTTCTACTTCACTTTAGGTATTGGAACTCATCTGTACACGTGAGTCGGGTGCTGTGTTTGAGGCTGGAGGACTGAATTGTGTGTTGACATTTATTCGTGACAGTGGACATCTAGTTCACAAAGATACTTTGCATTCTGCGATGGCCGTGGTATCCAGACTCTGTGGGAAAATGGAACCTCAGGATTCCTCTTTAGAGATCTGTGTGGAATCTCTCTCAAGTCTGTTAAAGCATGAAGACCATCAGGTAAACAGTTCAGAATTTCTGTACCCCTTTGTGTTTCTCTGGTTGATAAAATTGCATACCTTCTAACACAGCTGTAAAAATACGACCAAAAATAAAATGTATAAAGCATCTCAGTTCTGATTTCCAGTATCATACTGGCAACTAATTTGCAGTTTCCAGTGGAACAGGCTTCATGTATGTTTGATACAAGAATAAGTTGCTGGCATTCTCAAAATGCTAGGCCTTCTTATATTATTTGGTGTTTTTGTTTTTACCCTTGTTGAAATCAGTGGGCTGAAGAAAGATTCGTTTTACCCCACACTTAGAGACACAGTGGATAAGAGTGCTGTGTGATAAAAATGCACATTAAATCTAAAGCTGTTGACTACAACCCCACACCAGAGGGAAAGAAGTGCAAGTGGAATACAGCTTCTGCAACATATTGCTGTATGACTTTTCTTTCTTTTTGCAAGATTTTGTGCAGATATTTATGAAACTTCCCTTGACAGAATAGCAGAATCCAGTTCAATCAGAGTGGAGAGATTATTTTTCTTCATCTTGGCTGCATACTTGTGCCCTCATCAAACCAACTTACCCATCCCATGCAATGATCAGGAATGAGCATATATTTTTGTGAATGTTGGCTCTCTTGTAAAGATTGAATATCTTATAGTACAAACAACCTGGTCTAGCTTGCTCAGGTTTAACTGCTAATGGGGAGGGGCAGGGAGCAAATGGTAGTGCAGAACACTTAGTGTAATACAGTGGACCCTTGTATAACAAACGGTTTGTATAACATAAAATTTGTACAACATAAACAATTCTGGAGATAGGGGAAATTTGCTTAACAGAATCGCCTATGGGGAAAATGCATACAACATAAAAACGGGATCACTCTGTTTTCAATGCATTCCTATTCAAAATTTGTATAAAGAAAAAATTGCTTAACATAATTTCATTTGGAACAAATTAATTCCTTTATACAAGGTACCACTGTATAACCATGGAATCCATGTTCAGATGCACTGAGAAGTCACAGCTAAACAAGTTAGAATTTATAAGCCAATGATCTCAGTGTGTTCTTTTTCCAAGAAAAAGAATTGATAAACCATCAGTTTGCATTCAGTTACTTTTTAAAAGTTGTCTGTAAACTGTACTAAATTTTACAGGACAACTGAAACCCATTAACCTACCTGTCTTTTGCTAATTTCTTCACACACTCCACAGATCGGTTCACAGCAGCAGAAACGACTGTCTAACAAAGTCATTTGTAACTAAGAAAATGGCAGTGAAATAGTGGGTTTTTCTCAAGCAGCATTTCTTTGTTTTATTCTCCTATTGATTCTTTCCTTTAAAATTGGTCCCTAGCTAATCATGCCAAAGTAGTTCATCCTAAGTCTTTTTGTTTCCTTCAGGTTTCAGATGGGGCACTGCGATGTTTTGCCTCCTTAGCTGATCGTTTTACACGCCGAGGAGTTGATCCAGCACCGTTAGCCAAACATGGTCTAACGGAGGAGTTGTTATCCCGCATGGCTGCGGCAGGAGGCACAGTTTCAGGACCATCTTCAGGTTGCAAACCTGGCCGAAGTAGCACAGGGGCACCATCTGCAACTGCAGACTCTAAACTAAGTAATCAGGTGTCAACAATTGTAAGCCTGCTATCAACACTCTGCAGAGGCTCTCCAGTAGTAACACATGTAAGAACTTCATTAGTACTGTTAAATATTAATTACACTTAATCTGTCTTTTTAATGTGTAATTTTTGTGGCCACATTTTACTTTTCCATCGTGCTCAGTATTTTGAATTATGATAATGAAGAATTTAAAGAAAGATGTTTTTTGGTAATATAAACCTTCATTACATTTACATTTTTAAAATGTATTACTATTATTTTTAGCTGACTTGCATTTCTCAGAGCTCAGCTTTTTCATATGGAGTATAATCCCTTTCTCATTGGATTTTCTAAAGTCCTGTATATTTTTATTGTTCAGACTTTTAATTATTTCCAGGATCTCCTAAGATCTGAGCTTCCAGATTCTATAGAGAGTGCATTGCAGGGTGATGAAAGATGTGTACTTGATACCATGCGTTTGGTAGATCTTCTTTTGGTGCTACTGTTTGAAGGACGGAAAGCCTTGCCAAAATCTAGTGCTGGATCTACAGGCAGAATTCCAGGACTGCGCCGGCTGGATAGTACTGGAGAACGTTCCCATCGGCAGCTGATAGATTGCATCCGTAGCAAAGATACAGATGCTCTAATAGATGCTATTGACACAGGAGGTAAGCAGAAGATTTTTGTTTCACATCATGTTCTGTGCATTTATATTTAATATACTCTCTCTCTTTCTCTCTCTCTCTCTCTCTCTCTCTCTCTCTCTCTCTCTCTCTCTCTCTCTCTGTGTGTGTGTGTGTGTGTGTGTGTGTGAGAGAGAGAGTGAGAGAGAGAGAGAGAGAGAGAGAGAGAGAGAGATGTCTTGGCAAGCATGTTCTTGTGTGTTTTGACCAAAGACATTATGTAGAGCTTCTTTTGTCTGTGGAGGGCAAATGCTATGAGTTACTTTTTAGGCACATTATATTCTTGTGGCAATTTTATTGTTAATTTAGAATAACTTATTTTTATTTTTCAGCTTTTGAAGTAAATTTTATGGATGATGTAGGACAAACTCTTTTGAACTGGGCCTCAGCTTTTGGAACTCAGGAAATGGTAAAAAGCAAAAAAGAAAATTTTAATTTTTTTGCATAAAGAAAAATGTATAATTAAAAATAAATGAATTCTTTTTTAATCAGGTTGAATTTTTATGTGAACGAGGAGCAGATGTTAACAGGGGTCAGAGATCATCATCCTTACATTATGCAGCTTGTTTTGGAAGACCTCAAGTAGCAAAGGTGACTTCATTATTGCATATTTGTTTAGACTTTAAAAAAAAACAGAGAGAGAGCATGTGCAAACAATACAAACCTGTAACAAACAGAAGTTGGGAGGCCGAGGGGACAACTTATAGATCTGGGGCCAATTTTACGCCCTGGGGACTATTGTGGTATTCCTGTAGGGTATATTAGCATTTGGCATGTGTACTGTCAAATGTTCGATTGCACTGAAAATGTGGGAAAGTAATTCACTAGATATAGTCATGTCACAAGTCCAGGATCTCTTGAATTGTGGACTTCTCATAATTGATCAGGGCTCTGGTGAATGGAATTGTTGGATGACACAGGTGGTGACTTCCGGTTCACTTCCAGTTTGCAGAAAAGCATTTTTGAGTCCTCCAACATGCCTAGAAAAGCCCTCGGAGGCCCCCGAAGTGTTTTCAAATGATCAAAAGGTCACTTCTGGTTCACGGGGAAGCCTTTTTGGAGCCTCTGCCAGATCCGGGAAGGCCGTTACAGGCCCATTTGGAACAGTGCCAGGCCGGGTGTTAGTACAAGAGCCCCCAGCTAGGCCCCCCCAGGCCTGACCTGACCTGCATTCGCATATCACGGATTTTCAGTTATCGCGGGTCGGATTGGATCCCTAACCCCCATCATAGGCGTTGGGTTACTGTATGTTTTTAAAAGAAAATTAAGCTGTGTATGAAAACTTAATTCTTTTTATTATTATTATTGAAGACCCTTTTGCGTCATGGTGCCAATCCAGATTTGAGAGATGAAGATGGAAAGACTCCTTTGGATAAGGCTCGTGAAAGAGGACACAGTGAAGTAGTAGCCATTCTTCAATCTCCTGGTCAGTTTAAAAAGTTGGCAGTCTTATTTTCATATGACAATAGTAGTAATTTAAGTTAAATATAAAAACGTAGAAAATTTAAGTTAAATATAAAGATATGGGAAAAGAGTAAATTTAAAAATGTACTCTTGTTATGTTTAGATGTGATTGTTTCATGTAGTTCTTACAATAAGTGAAACGAATGCATTCTGCTAGAAGATCTCTGCTATTGCTTTGCTGGTTTCTGTTTCAAAATCAGAAACTGAAATATAAAAAAAAACATTTTCCCCGCATCTAGCAGTGGCTTTCTTTATCTAGTAGTGGAAGCTGTGTGTTTTGAGTCGCAAAAACTAGTGTGGTAAGCATTATATGCGCTGTGGGATTAAGGTAGAAGAAAAGCTAAGCTGTGAATACAGTTTACAGCTTCACATGACATTACTCATTCCAGCTATTTCCGAAGCTGCACATGCAATTGTTTCTAGTACACCAGTTGCACCTACTCCTGGAGAGATCTAATCTGGCCAGAGTGATACATGCCTTAGTTACGTCCAAGTGGATTATGATAACATGCTGTATGTGGGGCTGCCTCGGGAAAGCGTCTGGAAAAATTCAGCAGGTCCAAAACATGCCAGCCAGATTGCTAACTGAGGTTGGTAGCAGGGACCGCATAATAAGCCCTCTATTCCAACAGCTCCGTTGGCTGCCAGTCCATTTCCAGTCACAATTCAAACTGCCAATTCTAACTTATTAAAGCCCTCAACTGCTTTGGTCAAAGACCATGTGTCCCTTTATAAATCTCTCAGGTACGCCCGTCTCACCATCTTCAGAGATGTGTTTGGTAGAGACACAGGAGAGGGCCTTCTCTGTTGCTGGTCCCAAAGTTTGGAAATCCTTCTTACTGGAGGCCAGGCTTGTTTCTTTGCCTTCAGGCAAACTTTCCCTGAGTGACTGGCTGCCTGAGTCGGTTTTAAAAATTGATTGTTGTTTTTAGTGTTGTAGGGAATTTTTTTTGTAGTGTGGCTTTTGATTTTTGGTTTTTATTTTTTGTGTTTACTGTTTTAGCTTTAAATATTGTCGTTTAATGATGTTAGCCATCTTGGATCCTTTTAAAAAAAAGAAAGGCAGGGTAAAAATATTTTAAATAAATAAGTGTTTGCAGTGATCCAAACAGGCAGATGTCAAATTGCAGCCTTCCTATAGAAGCAAGATTATTTTAAACAAATGGTAGGTACCTTTCTCTATTGGCCATCAGTTCCAAATTTACATAATGATTTCTAATAATTAATAACAGCATAATTAAGACAATTTTCAGAGCGCAGGAAATCAATAAGATTTTTTAAATTAACACATCAAATTAAAATCCTGGAAAAATAAGCAGGTAGCCTGGTGCTATCAGCATATACATGACATGGTCCCTCTTAAAAAGTATAAAAAGTATAAAATTTTCCTAGCGTCACCATTCTCAGTTGTTTTGGGTAAGTTCTGAAGTTCACTAATATGTAGATACTAAAGAAAATGTCCATTTTTATCACACTAAAAAGAGCTGAAATTAATAAAAGGAACAAATGTTTCCAGATCAAAGAATGTTTTGTAATATATATATATATATATATATCTAAGATTGTTTTTATTGTTAAAAATAAAATGATAATAGACGTCTCTTAAAATTATAGGTGACTGGATGTGTCCTGTTAACAAAAGTGATGAAAAGAAAAAGAAAGATGCAAACAAAGATGAAGAAGAATCAAATGAGCCCAAAGGGGACCCTGAAATGGCACCCATATACTTGAAAAGATTGTTGCCTGTGTTTGCGCAAACGTTTCAGCAAACTATGCTGCCTTCAATAAGGTAATAAGAACTCTGAGTATATGGGGAGGTATGTTTGATTCTAGTTTGCAGCAGCAGTATTTTCAAAATGTAGTGTATTGGGGATAAGAGAATTGGTGCTGTAGGGAAGAAGCCAAAACCAAAGCCCAACCTGGATGATTCGCCTCCACAATAAAGTAGAATTGCATATAGGAGTACTGGTGTTTGTAGTATTTTGTACTAGAGAGTAGCATTAGAGATGAAAAAACCCTCATGCTGTCTTATTAAGTGACTCCTATAAATTTTACACAAGGCTGGGGGAGGAAACAGGAAGAAAACAACTTCTTGCTGTGTTGCACGATGGCCTCCTTTTGCTTAAGGCTGCATTGCAAATGTGTCTTCCTCACAAACTATAGTGACAAAAGGATGGCAGTGAAAGAAAGGACAGCTGTAGTGGTCTTTCTTTGTGAGTTCCCCGTACTGGGGCAAGAGCTGTGAGTAGTTGTTAAGTGGCTGGAGCCTGAAATCTTATTCCAGTTGCATAGTAGAAGCATCCAAGCGTGAGAGGTTGGAGTTGCAACTGTTAGCCAGGATATGTTCCTTGTTTGAATTCTTAAAATGTTCTTTTTCCCTCTATAAAAGGAAGGCGAGTCTTGCTCTCATCAGAAAGATGATTCATTTCTGTTCTGAAGCTCTTTTAAAAGAAGTTTGTGATTCTGATGCTGGGCATAATTTGCCTACAGTGCTGGTAGAGATCACTGCTACTGTTCTTGATCAAGAGGTAAATTATTCCTTGTGTTTTTCTGCTTTGTTTAGTGATAGTTTTTCACCAGTTTAGGGCATTTTTAAAATCTAGGTATCAGAAAATGGAAACTGGTAGTCCAGGACTAGGGCAAAATTTCAGTGAGAATTCTAAGACCAAGTTGACTATGCCTCTGAAGAAAATAATTTATTATTCTGTCCCTTAAGTTAGTGACTTAAAGTCCTTTTGGGTAGTACGGCATGCATTATATTGTTCACACTTGTTGGAGCTGGAAGTGACTAGATAATTTTGTCCATGCAGTAGGTAAAGAATACGTTATATTTCATGTTTATTTCTGTGTGATGTAGAAAATCTCTTTCCTGGCTCTCACATTGACATAATAACTGATGACTCTTCAGTGATGGGTTGCTTGTCAAAATAATAATACGGTACTAAGACTTCCTGTTGAGTGTCAATGAATATTATTATTTTATGAATATTATTTCATAAGACTGAAAACCAGATGTGCAGTGAGTGAATTGCTGTGTACCTTCCTTATTTTTACTTTTCTTATTTGTTCAGGATGATGATGATGGCCACTTACTAGCCTTACAGATCATAAGAGATTTGGTTGATAAAGGAGGTGACCTTTTCTTGGATCAACTTGCTAGGCTTGGTGTAATAAGCAAAGTGTCAACTTTGGCAGGACCATCTTCTGATGACGAGAATGAAGAGGAATCTAAACCAGAGAAAGTAAGAACAGTGTCTGCCAGCTGTAATGTCTCGACCCGATGAATGCTAGTAGAAAGAACAGATTTTGATAATGGTTTTATTGGTCCCAAAGACTGATATCCAGTTGCTGCAGCTACATAGCTTAAATAGTGATTATATCATTCCCTCTCAGTTTAATTTAAACCCCTTCATGTCCCATAGCCAGATTGGAATCATTGACAGCAATCCAGCGGTGATCTTTAGACATTCAAGTCTCTCTCTCCAGACCCTGCTGAGTTTCCCAAAGGGTTCCCTGGGGCAAAAAAAAAAAAATCTAAGGAGTCTTGGAACGTGAAGGAGAGGAGAGATAATTCAATTAAATTGAAGACTAATATTGCCAAGTGATGACATCATCACAGTTTATGCCTAGTGTAGTTGTGCAGAAGGATTTCAGACAGGATTACATAAATTGAGTTCTCCTTATACAGTAGGACCTTTCCTTTCTTTCCTGTGCTCTGCAGTCTCGGTGTTTCTCCAAATTGGAGAAGTCCCTTGGCTGAATTTCAGTGGGATCTTCGCACATTCATTACCAAGGTCTGATGAGGCACTCCTAAGCCCATACATCTGAATACTCTTACTATGCTCCTACAGTTAGAACCTCTGTCTTCTCAGGAGTTCTGATAATAGAAATAAATAAATAAATAAATAAATAAATAAATAAATAAATAAATGTTGTAAGAATATCCAGTTGAAATGGCTCACGGTGCCTCTTCAGACCTTTCCAGTAGATGCTTGCTCATCTAATTGATAGGGGGGTTGCTATGGGGACAAATTTTATGAGTATGCATTTGCACCGACCACAACACTAATTGCTTTCGTCTCTAGCGTCTTAAGTAGGACTTGTGTGTGACTATATATAAACACATACATACTGGATAAAATATTAACAGGAACAAGAGTGAACATCATGAGTTATGCTGTTTACCTTGAAATTCATTTAAGAAATTTCTTCTAGTATTACTTTGTTCTATCCTCTGCTTGAATGAAAGTAGATGAAAAGAGCAAAGCACCTGAATTATGCACCTCATCCCTACTTTGCTTTCAAGGTTCTTATTTTAAATATTCTTGTATGTGTTGAATCCAATCACTCTAAATATATTATTGCAATGGAAGTAGTTGTAAACAGAACAACAGCATTCATCACGGTGTAGTATATGGATAATCCAACGTTGTGATTGGTCAAATAAAGAATTTCATATAGAAGTAGTCTAAAGAATCTTGATTTTCAGGAGGATGAACCACAAGAGGATGCCAAAGAATTGCAGCAGGGTAAACCCTATCACTGGAGAGATTGGTCAATCATTAGAGGACGAGACTGCTTGTATATTTGGAGCGATGCTGCCGCTTTGGAACTTTCAAATGGTAGCAATGGATGGTTCAGATTTATCTTGGATGGAAAGCTAGCTACGATGTATTCCAGTGGCAGTCCTGAAGGAGGATCTGATAGCTCAGGTACAGTCCTGTTTACAACTGTTACGATAAAGAGATCACAACCATGTTATATTTTATGTATTTGATTTTGAGACATTTTATTTTACAGGAATTGCCTCACTAAATAGTAAAGGATATAAACAGGTGGAAGGTGGTTAGTTCATTGCGATGTTTTTGGCCAACTAGCATGTCACAGTAACGTACTACTTAGCTATTGTGTTAAACCTCTTTGCATTCATGTTGTCTTCTTTCTTTTCTGTGCTTACTAATATTAGTCAAATAGTCATTAAGATCATGTGTAGTGGTAATAAATTGCTTTCTAGGCAAAGCAAGTTGGAATGATGATATTGTGGCTTGCATCGGGCTGGATTGGTGAAAGTGCATGTATGTGAAAAATGGGACCGAGTTTCTCTTAAAAGCTGAGAAGCTGTGGCAGACAGAGAACTAGAAAAGTTTTGCTTTACTTGAGCCAGCTATCTGTCACTTTTAACATAATCAATATTGCTTGCCACCTTCTTTTCAGTATTTTTATATTTTCATTAATGCAGCAACTAATCCTTAAATAGTAGTAAATAGAGCAAGTGTGTAAAAAAACTATAGGATTGCTGTATCTTGTTAAACAATGGTTTTAACAGATCTTATGATTCAAATTCTCAGGAAATGGCTTTTTCTGGTGGTGATGCTGCTGCCTTGTAGGCCTCAATTCTGAAAGTTATTTTGCCAACATTTCTTAAACTCGTCTTAGTTTTTAGGATATATTATAATTCCCTTGCAATAATTATGTCAATTTTTCTGTTTTACCTGGAGTAACCCAGGAATTTGCAGGCTGTGATAACCACTGCCAGCAGTACATTTTTCAGCTAATCACTCAAGATAGACATACAAAATCTTTATCTCTGTTTTTGTGGACAGCTTTATGGCATCTCAGTAACATTGATGAATGTTCAGATTCATACTGGAAATGTTGCGGGGTTAAAAGGTTGATAGTGAAATTATCTCTGTTCATTGTAACTCTTAATATGGATAACCATAAATGTTAGACCTTAGCAAGACTTTTCTGAAATAACCAGTGAGCTCTGTCTTTATACCAGTGGCCCCAACCTTTTTGGCACCAAGGACGAATTTTTTGCTGTGCGGGTCTTTTTCTTGCGTGTTGGAAACCCACCCCCACGCCCCACTGTTGCAGTTGCAGACATTTTTGTACATTGTCAGCTCAAAGCAGTCAGTTTGCTTGGATTGGAGATTCCCCCTCCCCCACCACAAACTGTGTTATTGTTGTCATCCTACCTTTAAAGGCTTTTTGGTCTCAAATCCTGTCATGCTAAATCAGTGTCAACTCATAACAGTTTCATTTTTGAGCTAGAATATTTTGGGAAAGATTGTCCTACTGCCATTCGTTCTAACAGTAGTAAGCTTGTGTGATGCCATGCATTTCAAGCTCAGAAGCTCAGAAGAATATGTGAAGCTCAGAAGAAGCTCAGAAGAATATGTCAATCCATTTCCGGTGTTGGGCGATTGAAATAAAAGATGATTTCATGCTGAAGCACACAGTTTTTCCCAGGACAAAAAGTATACCAGAGACATACTATGGTTGGGGGGATGAATATCAGAGATTTAAAAATCTCTACCTTTCCCAGTTCTTTTTTGGAACCTCCCAGAGAGAAGGGATGAAGAAAAGACATCCTTTCCCACTTTTCAGAGAAACACTTGTTTGCTGTAAATGTTTAGGTTTAAGATACTAAATTACAATTGATTAATAGTTAAGTTTAATTTTTCCCCCCCAGTGAGAATGTCTTAAAATAACTCCATCTTAGTGCGGTTTAAGTTTAAGTAACGTTGCTAATTTTGCTAATTAACCTAGTTGTGTAGAGTAGAATTGATCTTGTCAGTCCTTTTTGAAAAGGGATGGTGTTGGCTTAATTTCCTCTACACCAATAAAATACCTTTGGGGTGTTGATCAGCTCAAATATGTAGGTTCATTCATTATGGTCATCTGGGTGCACTAAGCTGCTAGCTGTTTGACAGACGGTCCATGCTTATAGCAAGGTTGTATGTTGGTATATGTTTTCTCTGATATGGCAAAACCTGCGCATTTTGACAACGTGCTCTCTTAATGATAGCACTTTATATGTGGCTCTTATGTGGAAACATCTTTCCCACCAAAGGTGCATGAAACGCAATTCCACCTTACTATTGAGGGCAGCCGTAAATGAGCCCCCTTAGGACATGACTTTGTGGCAAAAATCAACATAACTGTGATTAATCAGGGAAGTGTGGTATTCTTGGGTGTGTATTTTACTATTTGTTTTAAACAGTTATGTATCTTCAGAGAAAATTATCTTCTAAAAAATATTGTCAAATGGATTGATCTAAAACATTAGTCAAAATTCTCTTCAGCTACACCTGTGTAACACAGATTATAGTACAGTAGACATCTGTTCCATGCAATGCAGTGTGCAATAGACAGTAGCTAAAATCTTGTTGAATAAGTTCATGCACGGCTGAGAATGTCATCCTAGCAGTGGTGATTTTTGGTAATTGACAGTTTCCCCCTTATATTGCACTGCCCCCCCGGCATCTTCCTGATGATGAAAGGTATTCCATGAGCTCTTCATGGAAGAAATTGAAACTACAGTATATACTTGGGTATAAACTGACCTGGGTATAAGCTGAGGCGCCTAATTTTGCCTCAAGAAGTGGGAAAATTAACTCGGTAATAAGCCAAGTCAATATTTTGGGCACCCCTTCTCCCTAAACTTGGGGGGGGGGGAGGGAGTAAAATTAACCCAAAAGGCTCCCTCGGGTGCATATGGGAGGTGGTGCGTGCATCCGAACCAGGGCTGGGTTTGGAGAGGTTGGTATGGAGGTGTGAGCGGTGGAGGGTGTTGAAGGAGTGGGGTGGGATGGGATGCAGGAGAGGGGAAGAGCTTGTGGGTGAGAGGCTGTTACCTGGAGGCTTGGTGGAGAAGCTCTGGGACTGCGGCTGGCGAGGAACTAGGCGAGCCCTGCCCGGAGCCCAAGCAGCTGCCTCGCCTCCTTTCCTCCGCCACCACCGGTGCCGTCGAGCCCCCCGGCAGTGAGACTTGGCCTACCGGCAACACGCCATAGCCCAGACCCCCTCCAGTCCGTTCCGCACTCCTCGGTCCTGCCCTCTGAGGGCAGGAGGGCAGGAAAGAAAGTCAGCCAAGGGGACGGAAGAGCTCTGGTACTAACCGAGCAGGAAGGCAAAGAAAGAAAACATTGAAGAAGCCAGCCCAGCAAGGGAGACAGTTTGCTTATAAGGGCAGGAAACCCCAGCGCCTTTCTGCCTCTTTTTGTTTTTCCTGAGCCAAGGAAAAAGGGCCTGCCTCCCCTGCTCCCCTTGACTTTCCCTGCTGCTGCTGCCACTGCGGCACGAGGCCATGGAGGCTGCCGGAGCAGGAGTTACACAGGTTTGGGGTGCCGCCTCCCCCATCTCCACAGCTCCCACCTCTCCTGCTCCGCTGCCACTGGGCACCTGGGTAGCAGGCAAAGTGGGCCGAAGCTACGGAGTACCGGCACCGCCTCCCCCATCCCCCCAGCTCTCACCTCTCCTGCTTTGCTGCCGCCACTGCCGCCAGGCACCTCGGTGGTAGGCGAAACGGGGTGAAGCTGCGGGGCACCAACACTGCCTCCCACCACCCCCAACTTTTTTCTTGACCTGGGTATATGCTGAGGGCCTTTTTTTCAGCCCAAAATAAGGGCTGAAAAACTCGGCTTATACCCAAGTATATATTGTATTTTATTTCTGAAAAATTGCTGCAACTGATGACGTCAGTTTTATGCAGTGTGTTTGGCGGCAACAGGGTTCTAGCTAATGTCTATAATGATTTCTTATCTTGCAGTAATTCATGTCCAACTATGTATAATTTGTGTAACTTTCCAAGCAAATTTTGGGCATTTTGAAGCAACATACAGTTGTACGCAATAGACTGTCTTGATCTTTTATATGGTAACAGGTAACTACTATTTCATAAGTTTCTCCTGGTTGGCCAACTGTTCTCTGATGTTCCTTGGTTTTCTGCCTTTTCCTGCTCTTTAATCCACCCTCTTATTTACCAATTCTCAAAATGTGGATGCCTTCCATCTCTGCCAAATCCTGAGGGCTTCTGCAGATGGATTCTGTATTAGTAAGAGTAGAAATGGAATTTTCACAATTGTATTTGGCTTATACAAATTGTTTAACATTAAGCTAAATGTATTTTTTTTCTGAAATATTTGTGTCTTACGAGGACCCAGTAGATAGCATTGCTCTATATAGTAGGGAGTGATAAATTTATCCTGAGAACTTGAATCTCTGATTGAAATTTGCATTGAATGCCGAGACATGTTACTTTGTGGAAATTAAATGTTTCAATGCTTGATGGTCAGATCAGGTACTGGTTACCTTTTATTTTTCTTTCAAAATAGAAAGTCGAAGTGAATTTTTAGAAAAACTGCAAAGAGCACGAAGCCAAGTAAAGCCATCTACCACAAGCAACCCAATTTTATCAGCCCCGGGACCTGCTAAACTTACAGTGGGAAATTGGTCTCTTACCTGTCTTAAGGAAGGAGAAATTGCTATTCATAATTCAGATGGTCAACAAGCTACAATATTAAAGGAAGATCTTCCAGGTTTTGTTTTTGAGTCGAACAGAGGGACGAAACATTCATTTACTGCAGAAACCTCTCTGGGTGAGTATACCATTTATGGAATATTTTTGTAAAGACAGGAAGCATGCACGCAAAGACTAGCCAAGTTCTGATGCCATCCTTGTAAGCAACAGTAGAAGCCAGCAACATTAGATGAGAAGATAGGAGTTATGTGTGAGCACTTGTTGCTTTTACAGATTCATCAGACTGATTTGTTGGGCTAGGCATGTGATGTCTAATAGTAAGCCACTCTCGGAGTAATGGGACATCCTGCCTTTTTGGGCCTTTTCACACGACCCCTAAGATCCGCTCGTCCCTTAAATTCGGACCAGAGATCTTGGGGGTTCGTTTCTGTTCCTGCGTCCCCACCCCTCAGCACTTCCTGCTCCTGTTGGCGTGAGGGGAGGGAGGGAAAAAAAGGACAAAATAAGCCTTTACTAACCTGCCGGTGCCAGTCGAAGTTGCCACGAGCCCCGTTACTTCCTGGTTCCTTCTCAAGGGGCTCTTAAAGGGGTGGGGGGCAAAAACAACAACAGACAAGCGAGGAGAGCCCGGCACTCTTATCCGCATCAAATATTTTTCATCTGCTGAGAGCAAGTACATGAAAGGTGCGCTGGGTCGCACTAAAGTGGGCGGGGTCGCACTTAATTGTCTGCAAACTCCGGAGCTGGTGGGGAAACATTTTTAAGCTCCGGAGCTGGGAACCATTTGCAGCGCAGCTTAGGGGTCGTGTATAAACGCCTATAGATGTTGTTTTGCAGGATCAGAATTTGTGACTGGCTGGACTGGGAAAAGGGGCAGAAAACTGAAATCCAAACTGGAAAAAACAAAGCAAAAGGTTAGTATGGTTTATTTTAAAAGTATTGTATTTGAAGATTTTTAAACAAAGTTCATTTTTGGTTTTTCCCCCCTAACCTTTAAAAATCACAGTGTTACATATTTTTACTGTGGAGACCAACAGATAAATAAATCCTGTTGTTGGTAGAAATTTATCTAAGTTCTACAGACCTTGCTTTGCAAAAGAATAATTAGTCCTGTGGAATATGTCTGAGAACGATTCTCAAACATCCAGGTGAGGTTATATGGAAGTTGAGTCATGGCAACTGGACTTCTTTTCTTGTGAGACTGAAATGTTTTGCTACTCATTCAAGCAGCTTTGTCAGTCTGAGGAAAGATAGTGGTGAGGCCTCCAATTTATATGTATTCTTGAAGGATTTCATGGCTGGCATCTGATAGCTATTGTGAGTTTTTTGGGCTGCTTGGCCATGTTCTGGAAGTTTTTTTTCCAGAACACAGCCAAACAGCCCCAAAAACTCACAATAGCTACCTCCAATTGATAGTTCACTTTTCTTTCACATCACCCTGATTTGAATAGGCTCATAAGGTGTATGATAGCACTTCACACCTCCAACAGGGAGGCCAAAGCTTATGACCTATACTTGTGTTGGGTTGGGTTGGTGGACTCACCCTAGGCTGTTGAGCCTATTTAGGCCAGTCCTAGAGAATTTAAGGGGTGGCAGTTTTCTTTCTTTAAATTTATTTGGTATGCCTGGGTGGGTAAAAGTTGTTCCTGTTGTTGTTGTTGGAGGTTGTCAAGGTTGCCTCCAGTGTGCACACATATGTGACTCCACTTCCTCTTCTGCACAGTTGTTTTCAGCTCCTTTGGTTCTCACCCTCCATGGAAGGAGGGATGGAGGAGTACGTGTGAGGAGCAGTGCCTGGCTCAGCAGAGATCAAAAACAGAGAAACTGTGTAAAGCTTTGGTGTGAAGTTTTAATGATTCCCAGCAGCCTTTTAGGCATTCTGTAGACAAAAATGAAAGCCAATACAATCCTTTTAAAGATACCACTGCATATTATATTACTTCCCCGTTTATTGCAAGGGTTACCTTTCTGCCCCAACCGACGATAAAGGAAAATCTGTGTTATTCGGACGCCTTTATCGGTGGGTCTGGCTGAGACTGGGGTCCTATTTGGGGCTTCTTGTACTTGCTTCAGGCCTGGTGATGTCTGGAATGGGTCTCTGACAGGCTTCCCAGGCTTTTACAAGCCCCAGGCCTGTACAAGGCCGCCAGAAGACACTTCTGGGGCTTATACAGGCCCGGGAAGCCCAACGGAGGCTCGTTCTGGGCAGCGCCAGGCCTGGGATAAGTACAGGAGGCCCCACACAGGTTGCCCCGACCTGCAGCTTGCCCTGGGCCCAGTGCCACTTAGCCGCTTCCCTGCCACCCACCTGCACCTGCAGTTCCAGTAAATCTGTAATGCACCAGGACCACAGAATATGAAGCGTGATATTTGGGGGGGGGGGTACTGTAATATTTGTAGTATTGTGGCCTGAAAGTTGAATGATAAAAAGAACCAATTTCTCTGGTCCTCTGAAGCTCCTATGCCTTTTATTCTTCTCAAAATAATGCATTTTTCTGTTTAAAGCTGCCTCATGTAAAATCTAAACTCTGTACAAAAATCTATTGAAATCTGCACAAGTCATATGTGAGCATTTCTACTACTGCTCTTGAATGAAACTAATCTAGTAACAGCAAGTAAAAATCATTGGAAAATATTTGATTGGCTTCATAATGGGTTAGCATAAATGCATACTTTTAAATTTAATTTGATTTCCTGAATACTGTTTAGGTACGAACCATGGCAAGAGACTTGTACGATGACCATTTTAAAGCTGTTGAAAGTATGCCTAGAGGTGTAGTGGTAACTCTGAGAAATATAGCAACTCAATTAGAGTCTGCATGGGAGCTCCATACAAACAGGCAGGCAAGTATCAGTGTTTTAAATGTTAATTTATAATAATGTGACTGTAATTTTACTTACTTTGCATTGTGCTATAGCATATTTGTTTCAATATTAACTTGCCTCAGACAGAAATAAAGTCATGGTCTCCGCCCCAATTTTGATACCTGAAAATTAAATGTGTTTTAAAATGTCCCCAGGTTAATGGCATTTTATACTGCATTAACTTATCTAGATATGTTGGGGAGGCTATAGGAATGAGCTTGTGGTAGAAAAAAGAATTCTGGAGGTGAGCAGGAGGATGTGCTTCCTGTAAACTCTAGTTCTAGTTTATACAAAACTATCATGAAATATACTTATACTACATTGCATATGTATGACACACATTTTTGGAAAACCCTTTTTTTCTTGAGTTCTGTGTAAAGTTAAGGTAAACACTGTTATCTGATTTCTTTTTCAGTTCATTGAAGGAGAAAACACTTGGAGAGATTTAATGAAGACTGCTTTGGAAAATTTAATTGTCCTTCTGAAAGATGAAAATACAATTTCGCCATATGAAATGTGCAGCAGTGGCTTGGTGCAGGCACTTCTTACTGTGCTGAATAATGTAGGTTTATTGTGCAGCCATTGTAGTTCTGGTGGTAGAGAAGGCAGGGTCAAAATTTCCACTTGAGCATGAAATTCATTGGCTAGCTTAGACCATTTGCTATCTCACGACCAAAGCTGCTCCACAAAATAGCTGTGAGGATGGGCTGAAAAATAGGTATAACACCCAGAGCTCATCTGAGTGAGGGTAGAAAAGCAGACAGATGAGGTCACTTGTTCATGTAAAAGTGTTGTTGTTGTGTTTTCAGTTATCATGAATGGGCTGGCTATGTGTAATTGTCCCTATACTTAATCTAGTCTGAAAAGTTCTCCAAAGAATCAAGAAAGGCAAGGGAACAAAAGAATGAGTCAAAGACTGCCTTCAGCCTAAATAACTGGGATATGGGGAGATTTCTTTCCTACCACCACCTGATGTCTTCTCTCTCATGTTCTTGGAATCCACAACTAGTAGGCCATATAATAATCTGGGAATGAAAGGGGTTATTTCCTCAAAAGAGAGAAACAACCCTTTTAAAAATCCAGGCGGAGAAAGGCAGAAGGATCCATAGGCGCCTATGGAGAGCAGTCAGAGTGGACCACAATACTGGGCTCCGAAGCAGATGAATTCCACCCACAAGGGACTGAAACAAAAAATCATTGATCACTGATATCCACATTCAGTCTAGCTTCTTCTACAACTCAAAATGCCCTCCTTCCTAAATGTTCTGATTGGCTGTTGACAGCAGCCCTTGTGATAATATTTGATTAAAACATTTCCTGGGCAGTGTGACAGGGAAGAGATGATGGTAATGACAAACAAAAGAGGGAAACAGGAAAGAATCCAAAGCTGTAATGTTCCTCTCTTTTGTTAGAATAAAGCATTCAGGTTTAAGAAGTTGTGGTTTTGAGTTAAAACAAAAGTAAGAGCCTCTTTAATGGTTGGTTGGTTTTTATTTTGATTTGGGCTAACCCAAAAGTCTCATCCCTAGACATTGTCACATAATCTGTAAAAACAGGATTGGGGTTTTTTGTAGTGTAAAAACCACACAAAGAATCACATTGTAGCTCTTACTCGCTATAGATTGTGTACAATGTGGTGTGTTTTGTTAACCATTTAATAGTCGTTTTTTTTCTTTATCTCAGAATGTAGATTTTGATATGAAACAAGATTGTAGTCAGCTAGTAGAAAGAATAAATGTTTTCAAAACAGCTTTCAGTGAAAATGAAGATGATGAAAGGTAAGATACTGTATTAGTAATTGTTGAATATATGCACTGTTATGTATGTATACATCCTTTTTACAAATTACTTCTAATAGCGAAAGCAAAGATTACTCATTATTTAAAGAAACTGCTCATTTTGAAGTACTTATGTATTTTTTAAAAAGACGTTAATGGGTGGATGGTTTTTTGTTGACTTTATGAAAGTTTGAGAAATGAATGTACTAGAATCTTGATTCAGATGAAATAATTGGCTGTGTTAGGACAAGCTGTAAGAAATTAGACTCAAGGTTTCTTCTTGTTGAAAATAAACAGATTTTTTCGGTATATGGAGAAAGTGAGAAAATGTGACTTATTACAAAGTTTGAATATTTATATTTCTTTCTGTCAGAGCTACTAGTTCAGTTCTTTAGGCAGGCTGTGGACTTTTTTTTCTAAATGTGTTTTATTTTAAAATGCTTTAAAATAATTAATTGGGAAGTAGATCTCTAACAAGTTTAAAAACAACTTATTTCATCAATATTTGTAACATGTCTCCGTTCTGTTTTCGTAGTCGTCCAGCAGTTGCATTAATTCGGAAATTGATAGCAGTATTAGAATCTATTGAACGTCTACCTCTACATTTATATGATACACCAGGATCAACATACAACTTGCAGGTAAATTTGGAGTGCCGTGGAAATGTATTGTATTCTTAGTTTTACCATACTTCCAGAAACGTTCTCTACTGTTCTATCTGTAAATTTCCAATAGCTGCAGTTGTGCCAAAATTCAATTGCAGATGTTGATGACATAGAAATTATCTAATACATTTTTTAAAAAAAATCTCACCAGTAATAGAGGAGTGTTCAGAAAAGGGGCAGTGAGATAAATTCAGGAGCATTCATGATAATAATCTAGAGCAAAGGAAGATATTGCTAATAATTTGCCATCTATTGTGGAATTGTTTACCACACGAGCTAAAAAGAGGGCGATGGAAATATATACAGATTCCACACATCCTGGACATAATCTGTTTCAATTGTTACCCTCAGGGCGACGTTTTAGGGCATTGCATACTAGGACAACTAGATATAAAGATAGTTTCTTTCCAAGTGCTATCAAACTGTTGAATAATTAATTTTTACTTTTCTTCTTCCTTTTTAAATAATAGGTTATATTGTATTGTTGTACTGTGTTTTTATTGTTGACTACATGGTTCTTATATTTCCTTTTATATAGAGAGAGCATATTTTACCAAAACAAATTCTGGGTGTGTCCAACCACACTTGGCCAATAAAAGTATTCTGATTCTGATTCTGATAGCATAAGAAGGCAGTTGAGTCAAGAGGAGAAAATGCAAAGACATATTAGTTGCCCACAGCTTGTGAAGTGGATTGATTTCCGTAATGTTTCAGTGGTTAACTTTGCAGTCATGTTTTTTAAATATTCATATGATATAATTGGGAAACATATGAGCAAAAGAGATGGTTCTAAATAAAACTTCATATGTTGGTTTTAGATATTAACAAGACGCCTACGGTTTCGTTTGGAACGTGCTTCTGGAGAGGCAGCTTTGATAGACAGAACTGGCCGAATGTTGAAAATGGAGCCTTTGGCAACTGTAGAATCCTTGGAACAATACCTGTTAAAAATGGTGAGCAAACCTCTATTGACCCTGTTTACGGAAAAGTCTATGCATCTGAAATATTGATCTTTGTTAACTTTTTCTTCAGGTGGCAAAGCAGTGGTATGACTTTGACAGAGCATCCTTTGTTTTTGTACGAAAACTACGTGAAGGCCAGACATTTGTGTTTAGACACCAGCATGATTTTGATGAAAATGGAATTATTTACTGGATTGGAACAAATGCAAAGTAAGATTTTAATTATCCTCGTGATGCTATGCTGGAAACCTTTGAACAACAGAGCACGGGGTTTTTTTTTCCAGTGGTTTTGCAAGGCTTTTTATCAGCTGAGTTTCTATTATTCAGAAGGTACTGGCTTAAGTTTTTTTAAAGGCATATGAATTTAAAGTACATTTTGATAAAATGGTTTTAAGTCTTTTAATTGGTTTCAAATTGCCCTTAGTTTCTTATAAGACTTAAAGATGTTTAAAAGGGATGTGTATATTGTCTGGATGTTTGGATGACTTTTAATAATGTGCTGTTGAAATGAACAGAAATGACAGGTTGCCTTGCTGTTTATAAGTTAAATTTGTCTATTAACTACCTGTGTTGTTGTTTCTATTGTAGAACAGCATATGAGTGGGTAAATCCAGCTGCTTATGGGCTAGTGGTAGTAACATCTTCAGAAGGAAGAAATCTACCGTATGGTCGTTTGGAAGACATCTTAAGTCGTGATAGTTCAGCTTTAAATTGTCATACTAATGATGATAAAAATGCATGGTTTGCTATTGATCTTGGTCTTTGGGTAATACCATCAGCGTACACATTGCGCCATGCTCGTGGTTATGGACGATCTGCTCTCAGAAATTGGGTTTTCCAAGTATCCAAGGATGGACAGATCTGGACAAATCTGTATACTCATGTTGATGACTGCAGTCTTAATGAACCAGGGTATGTCAATGTATTTCTGTTCAGTACATTAAAACACACTTCTTTCACTTGTATTTGTGATGGTTATTTCTGTATTCTTATTTGCATAGTGTGTCCCCCCCCCCGATTATTTTATTTATATTTATATTTATTTTTGCATTTATATACCGCTCACATTTCCCGAAGGGAACTCCAGGCGGTTCACACAATAAGATTAAAAACATAACATCAGTTGGAGAATATAAAAAGGTATTAGGCAAGAGGCATAAAACTAGATAGTAATGATTTTTAAAAAAAACCTTGGTACAAACCCTAGCAGTTGCCAAAGGCATCCCTGAACAGCCAGGTTTTAACGGCTTTTTTGAAGGATGCCAATGAAGGAGCCTGGCGTATCTCGCTCGGTAATTTGTCCCAAAGCGTCGGGCTGGCCACTGAGAAGGCCCGTTTACGAGTTGCTACCCTACGGGCCTCCCTACGGGTGGCCACCCGGAGCAAGAGAGCCATGGAGGAACGGGTGGGTCGGGCCAGCTCTGATCGCAGGGAGATAACGCTCTGCAAAATAATCAGGACCCAGGCCATGGAGGGTTTTGTAAATCAAAGCCAACACCTTGAACCTTATTCGGGAGGCAACGGGCAACCAGTGCAGACGAGCCAGAATGGGGGTGATGCGGTCAAACCTGCCCGCATGAAAATAGTCTGCTCTCTATCTGTTGTAATACGGGGAATTCTGAAATCAGGGGTCTGAGTATTCAATGAAGGACTCACTTATCAGGACACTGTGAATATACTGTACTATTTGTGCTAGTTTTTTTCATAAGTAGATTACTGTACTAGCATTTAATAACAAGAGGCAGCATTTCAGCAGTGTCAAATGCAATGCAGTGTTTAAATATGTTTCATATCATGGAATTGGAGGGAATAATTCTCCAGTATTGAACTTGCTTGTCATTTTGAACTGTATAGCCTTTGGCATTTCAGTTAAAGCATTTTTTAAAATCCATTAAGTGAAAGAGAAGGGTAGCCTTGCTTTCCCCATGCTAGTTCTCCCGTGTAGCAAGCAGGGACTTCTCAACTCAGAGAGATACCCATGCTGTATCTTCAGAACCTGGGAAGTTCTGTTTTTTCAGATGTTTCATCACATGGAGAGCACTGCAGATTGTTCTGTTTTTCATATTTAGCTTTCTCATTACGAGAGCTGCTGTAGAGAAGAACAGGACTACAGTGGACCCTTGTATAACAAACAGTTTGTATAATGTAAAATCTGTACAACACAAACAATTTCCGGAGATAGGGGAAATTTGCTTATCATAATTGCTTGTGGGGTGAATCTGTACAACATAAAAATGGGTTACTCCATTTTCAATGCATTCCTATGGGAAATTTGTATAAAGGAAAATTTGCTTAATATAATTTCATTTGGAACGAATTAATTCCTTTATACTAGGTACCACTGTAGTCTGTTTCCTCTGCTTATGGAGTCAGCTTAACAGGGGGGAAAATAGCCTCTCGGTCTTCATTCTTATCAGGGTGTGTGCCTTTTTAAATGAACAGTCTCTTACTGTTTTCATCTCATTTCCCCGAACATTCAACGTGAAGCTCAACAGCAACATGGCCACTAGACCCACCAAAAGATGAGAAGCAAGGCTGGAGACATATAAGAATTAAACAGATGGGAAAGAATGCCAGTGGGCAGACACACTACCTCTCTCTGTCTGGATTTGAACTTTATGGCACTGTGAATGGTGTGTGCGAAGATCAGCTAGGTAAGCAACAATGAACTGATTTTTGTTTCATAGCAATGCCATGGTAATAAATGTCATGGATTGAACTTCTTCAGAAACATTTGTGTGTATGTTAAAACAGTGGGATGTGCCTTAGAATCAGATATTGCTTCATTGCATTGCATCCATCATATTTCACATATTCTGAGTCAGATTGCAGTTCTATATTCTTGTACAGATTGGTTTAAATGCTGTGTCTGTAATCAGTGTTTCCCTTGTGTATAGGAAAAGCTGCTAAAGAAGCGGAAGCTAATCTGCGAAGGCAGAGGAGACTGGTTCGTTCTCAGGTTCTGAAGTACATGGTTCCAGGTGCCCGTGTCATCAGAGGAATTGACTGGAAATGGAGAGATCAGGATGGTTGCCCACAAGGTGAAGGCACTGTTACTGGTGAATTACACAATGGTGAGCAAATGGATAAATAGTTTTCCATAAATCAGCAATCTTAAAAGTAGCTTTACGAATAAGGAAGTGTAGATTAGAAGGAAATTAGAAGGAAGATAGGAAATAGCATAATTGCCTGAATAATTGCTCAAACTGTATTCTGTGCCCTTTCAGAGACATGTTTGGCATCAGGATTGTACTGTATCTTTGTCCTAGCAATCCTGCTGAAATATAATTCAAATATAATTAGTCTCTAAATAAATTTATTTCAAAGTAAATTTCACTGATTTTTGATAGAAGTTGTTAATCGATAAAGCATGTTTAATATTGTTGCCAAGGAAGAAGGAAAAAGGGCATCTACCTGTCCTCCTATGGGAGAGAGTTCAAAAGTTTGGGAGCTGAAACATAGAAGGCCCTCTCTTTTGTGACCTCACTAAATCTGCTTAAAAGAGTGACAGTCTTTCAGATAGTTTTGACCCAAGTATTTTTAAATAGTCACTTCATTGTGATAACCAGGAAGATATATACTGGTAGTTTAGGCTTAATAATAATAATAATAATAATAATAATAATAATAATAATAATAATAATAATAATAATAATAATAATAATAATAATAATAATAATAGGGAAGCATTTGACTAGTGATTGGTAATATAAAATCCAGCGTAGATAGCTGTGTGGTTAATAAATAATAAAAATAATAAATTGTGCTGTACGCCATACCAATCAAGAGGTATCAGAAAAAATGGACCTGCTTAGGATTCCTTAGTCAGAGGAAATATGTGCTGGATTTTTAAAAACTAGTTCAAGAAAATAAATGGTTAGGAGCACTTCATGGTTATAGAGCAAGGATATCTTGATGGTCTCTTAGAACAAAATTCCATGGGGTAGCATAAAGTAATGGATGAACGAAAAATTATAGTTGAGTTACATTACATGCCAGTTAGGTACAGTGTAGCATAATGGAAGTTATAAGATTATGCCAATTACACATAGTCCATTATGTGAGGATTATTTTGTAATTTTGTGTGTTATCAGTATGGATGCATGATGCATTTTTAAATAAATATTTCTCTATATAATATCAAATACTTCAATATATCTCTTTTGGCTTGGCATTTTCAGCTTGCTTTTTCCTTTTGCATCTGTCAAGTTTTCTATATCCTTTTCATATTTTTGTTACCTTCACTGGGATCCAGTTGCTGTTTTTGTGACACATTTGATGACATCAAATTGCATTTAAATTGAATTTAAAATGATGCTAAGAGGATGCTCTCAAATGCCCAGGTCATAATGATTAGAATTATATTACTGCCATTGCACAAAATACATGACTTGATGTTAGTAAACACAAGAGTGGAATCCAATGTTGTGCAAGTGACAGCCCATTTGTGCAGCAGTATTTGCTCCTCCCCCTCAGCTCCCCACAGTCCCTTATATCTGCTCTGGAACAGTGCCCAGCCCTAATCTGAATGTTGAGGGCCTGCAGAGGCAAAGGAGGAGCATCCCAGTGTTTCTGATGGGAAGTGTTCCATTGGCAGAAGAACAGAACTGGATTTCACTGAAGGTCTACATCATTTCGTAGGTCTCTCTGGTATAAAGTGCCTTACCTACATCTGCTTTAACATCTTTTTTGTAAGTAACTTTACTTCTCATGCTGTTATTCATATGGGGGAAATTGAGGTGGAAGTATTGAATGTGGTAGTTTTTCAAGCGCTTCTCTGTGAGTTGTCTCCCATTCTTGTAAAAAGACATTAGGAATACTGAAGCCAGATACAGTAGTCTTATCATCTTGGGGCATCCACATTTATGTACAAAGGATTCTGCTAAGCAAAGCCCTGTTGCTTAGAATAATAACTTGCACTAAAGCAGGCCCATTAAATCAGTGCAGATTTGGTGAGTCAACTCCTTCATAATGTCCACTGATCCAAATGGCCCTAACTCAAGTTGCAACTTCACCATAATAAGTCACAACTGGACTAGGGCCATTTGAATCACTGGGACTTATGGAGGAGTTGACTTGCCATCTTGTTATTTAAAAATGTTTTGTAATGGTTTACAACAAATAAGAAATAAAATAGCTAGGTCAAAAAGTATTGTGGAGATTTTAATGCAATCTTCAGAGATCAGATTTTGATTAAAAATTAGTTGCCTAATTATTTAAAATAAATTTAAATTCACATAGGGAGGTTTTCATATTGGTAGCAGGAAGAAGATTCAAGGATATTTGCTGTCACCCAACTTGATTTTTCTTCTTTCCCCACCTCACCTGTAGTAAAAGTAAGTTCTCCTTCGTGGCATTCACAAAGACACACAGATGAGTTTCCCAGTGTGCATGCGCGGAGGTCGGATTTCCCTATCAATAGGAAATTTTGATAGTCTCCTCCCCGCTTGCCCCACGCATGAGTGAGGGGCTTCCTGCCCAAACGCCTCAGTTCCCTCTTACCGCCATGGTAAGAGGTCATGTTTCGTAGTCTCCCTGTAATAGCGCTTTTTCTCATTTTTTTGTACTTCCTTGAGAGTTTATGGCATTTCTCCCACCTTTCAAGAAGCGCGTTTCGTGGGGGGCCAAAATCTCTCACACTGACAGCCACCTCCAGTGTTTTTACTGCCTCTGGGAATCCCATCGTCCTGAAACCTGTTCTATCTGTAAAGGTTTCAGTAACCAGACTATAAAATACCAGAGGAGCCATCTCAATACAAAATCTCCTTCTTCGGCTGTGTCTAGCCCATCAGTTTCTAAGAAGGCTCCAGCCCAAAATTGCTGGTTTTGGAGAAGACTTCAAAGTCGAAATCACCCTCAAAAAAGTCTTTGACTCCGATTTCCAAGAGCTCCGAGGTGATTCTCGTCGAGTCCTATCGGGTTCAGTTGATCCTATCGGGTTCAACTCCTGCCTTTTCTCATCAGCCCGAGTTCAACCCGCTTTTTCCATCAGTGTCCTCAGATTCGTCTTCTGATAGCGACTGCTTGGTATCAGAGCAGCAGCCCAACATCAGCCTGATGAAGGATCTCTTAATACCAGTTACGTTAGCTCTGACTTCTTCATATGATCCATAATCTTGCACCGTGGCTTCGGATATGACCACTATAACACACACTCCTATTCTCCAGGCTTCTTCTCCATCAAGGTCCATGGTGTCTTGGTCCACCCTTTCGCTGACCGCTTCTACTGTTTCGAGGTCTGCCCTATAGCCGACATCTCTGGTGCCTATCCAAGACACTTCTATGTCTTAACAGTCGAATCCAGTTGCCTCTGCCCAGATGGCCAAGAAGCACCACAAACAGGTGCACCTTGTTGAGGATCCATCCCGTACCTCGGTTCCGATTGTGCCTTCAGAGTCTTCAGTCCTTACAAAGACTTCGGTTTCGACAGCTACATTTCCTGCTACTGCTTCAGTCTCTACATCCACTGATCCCAAGCCAGGTTGTTCGATCCTGAAAAAGAAGCGTAGATCTTCTATTTCAATGCCTTCGGATTCAGCTTTTTCCATATCGGTACCGATCTCCTATTCTGGCATGTTCTCTCTGTTTTCACAGAAAGCAATGGACCATTCAGCCAATGGATTCTTCTACTTCAGATCTTCCATCCCGCCCTTTGACTTCGAATGCGCCCTTGGATTTGGGTTCACCATCCGAAGTCAATGATTTTGATCAGGAGTCACCCAAGTTTGTAACCGCACCCGATTCCAACACAAAAGAGTGTTCTCTGCTTTCATCTTCAGAAGCCATGTGCAACTACACTGATTTTGTGTTGTGGGTGGCAAAATCCATTGACCTCCCAATGAACCATCCCAGACCATGCCACATTGATCATATTTTTGGAAAAATCTCTTCGGAAGAAGCTGCACCGGTACACGTATCCATGATTCCATCCTTCCTCTCAATGGTGGAGTCCTTCAAGAAGATTGGATCCATGTCAGTCTCAACAAAGATTGAAACTTTGTACAAGGTGCATGATGAGAGGGCACCTTTCCTAAGCAAACATCCACGCCTAATTATGTTGTGGTCGCTTCCTCTCAAGTACAGTCTCAAACCAAACAGGTCCCAATCCCTCCCTCAAAGGAGGGCAGAAAATTAGACACTGTTGGTTGAAACATTTACAACTTTGCGGCCCTCTTATTTTAAGATTTCAAACTACCTAGGGGCCATGGGGGCATACCAAAGGGAGTTTCTCTCTCACTTACAACCATTCTTGAAGCTCGTTCCTGAGTCCAAGAGGTCAGATGCTTCAATCATTTTAGAAGAAGCTATGACCCTCGCAGCACAGCAAATGCTCTCCTCCAGGCATACTTTCGATTGCATTTCAAAAGTTTTGGGAGACGCCATAGGCTTGCGTAGGCATGCTTGGCTGTGATCTAAAGGCCTCTCCAATGACCACAAGACACAAATAGAGCACCTCCCCTTTGAGGGTGATGGTCTCTTCCATCCCACAACAGATGACTTGATGGAGGAAAGGCATAAGAAGCAAAACACTGCCAAAAAACTTAGGTCACTATTCAAAATACTTCACTGTTCCCAAAAAGGATGTCAGTCTCTGCCCCATCTTAGACCTCTGAGTTCTCAACACTTTCCTTGTACTGTAATATCAAAGTTCGGAATGGTGACCTCGGAAAAGATTATCCCACTTCTTTGCAGAGGAGACTGGTTTGCAGTTGTGGATGTCATCTCTATTCGCCCAGCACACTGTCACTTCCTGCAGTTCGTTATTGGTGACATCTTTGAATATTCCGCCCTGCCATTTGGTTTGGCCGCAGCCCCAAGGGTTTTCACCAAATGCATGGCAACAGTGGGGGCCTATCTTAGAACCCAGGGCATCATGGTGTTTCCGTACTTAGACGACTGGCTCATCGTGTCAGAGTCCCAGGCGCAGGCGGAAAGAGACATTGCCTTTGTTCTCCAAACTCTTTCAAACCTCAGCCTACAAATCAACATGAAAAAGCCAAAACTTGTTCCATCTCCAGTAGTTTCTTTCATCAGAGCAACCCCTCGATGTCAACTGGGCCAGGGCCTTTCCACCTCCAGATCGTCTTCAAAAGATCTTCTGCCTTCTTCCATTGTTGCAGCCCAACGCCCAAGTGCAGGCTGTTCAGGTGCGGAAGCTCCTAGGATACATGGTGTCAATGACAGCAGTACTACCCTATGCCAGGCTGAAGCTGCGCCACCTGTAGGTGTGGTACCTCTCTTGCTTCAACCTGGTGCTCGACCCTCCCACCAAACTCTTGACCGTACCACCACACTTATCTCCTCTACTCACCTGGTGGTCCAAAGCCTCCAACCTTATGGTTGGCCAGCCATTTTGCACTCCATTTCCTACCATACAAGTGACAACAGATGCAGGCAACACCGGCTGGGGGGCATTATGTTTCGACTTCAAGTTACACGATACCTGGTCCCATCAGGAGTGTCTCCTTCACATCAACCAGCTGGAGTTGCTTGCAGTCTTCAAGGCCTTCCGTGCGTTTGTCCGACACTTCTCCGGCAATGTAGTACTGGTGGTCAATAACATGACCACCATGTATTACATCAACAAACAGGGCGGCACTCATTCTAAAGGCCTTCTTTTGTTGACTATCAACTTCTGGGAGTGGTGCCTATCTCACCACGTTCACCCCAGCAGCCATGCATCTGGCAGGCTCAGAGAACCTCAACGCTGACAGCCTGAACAGGAGACAAAACACATCCCACAGGTGGGAGTTATATCAGACATCATTTGATCACCTGTGCCATCATAAGGGGAACTCCATCGGTGCCAAATGTCCACAGTTTTGCTACATGGCTGGAAAGGGCCATTATTCAAAGCGAGAATGCTCTGATGTTTCCTTGGAAATCCAACCTTCTCTATGCCTTCCCCCAAATTCCTCTTCTTCACAGGGTAGTCACTGTGGACATCATTCTCATAGCCGCATGGTGGCCAAGACAGTCCTGGTTCACCCACCTGTTCAACAAGGCTCAGGAGTTCCAATGTCTTCCTGCGATTCCGAATCTTCTGTCATGCCAAAGGGGTCAAATTCTCCACCCAGATCTTCCTCGACTTCAGCTCACTGCTTGGAGAATCTGAAACTAATGGATAGAGTTTTCGCCACTTGTGGAAAACCTTCCATGTATCTCTTATACAGTTACAAGTGGAAAAAGTTTCTGTCCTTTGCAACTGAGAGAGGCTTTTCACCATTCAACTCGTCTTTAACTCATGTTTTACAGTACCTCCTGTACTTTAAAAAGTCTGGCCTCTCCATGGTCTCTCTCCGTGTATTCCTTTCTGGTATTGTGGTGAACCAGCCTCCTGACTCAGAGGTGTCTAAGTTTTTCCAACATCCCCACTTGAAGTTATTCTTGAGAGGATTGAAAACCACCTTCCCTGACCGTAAACCAGTCCCACTTCAGTGGTCCTGCAGCAGCTTATGTGGCCAACCTTCGACCTATGGCGACTTCGCCTCCTCAGTTTCAAGACAGCCTTTCTTCTACCCATCACTTCTGCAAGAAGGTCTAGCGAACTGCATACTCCATTGCAATCCTCCATCTATAAGGACAAAGTAGTAACATATCCTGATGCTACCTTCCTCCCTAAGGTGGTCTCCTCCTTCCACCTTTCCCAACCCATCTCCCTACCTACCTTCTTTCCGGATCCATCTTTTCTGGAACGTGACCTTCACTTCTTCGATGTTTGTCATGCCCTTACCTTTTACACATCCAGAACTGTGCCTGTTTAATTTCCCAAATGTTTATTTGTTACGACCCTAGTTCTCGTGGGCCCGCTGTTTCTCCCCAGTGATTTTCACACTGGATCATTTCCACAATGAAACTGGCTTACAAATTAGCCAAAAGGCTGTTGCCGTGTCCTGTTCGGGCCCACTCTACACAAGACCGGTTGCATCCTCAGCAGCCTTCTTCAGGGGCATCCCTTTGGAAGATATATGTAATGCAGCCACGTAATCAACACCTACAGCTTTTGTGAAGCACTGTCACATGGATGCCCAGGTGAGATCCACCACTTCCTTTGGGAGAGCCGTCCTTTCCTTTGTGACAGCGTGACTCCCCGCCATCCTGTGAGTACTGCTTGTAATCACCCATCTGTGTGGCTTCATGAAGGCCACAAAGGAGAAGAACCAGTTACTAACCTGTAAAGGTGGTTCTTTGAGTGGACCTTCGTGAAGCCACACAGCACCTGCCCACCTCCCCTCGACTCATCACGCTGTATCTGGTAATTACCTGTCACACTGGCGGTTGCGAGGGAACTAAAGCAGTTGGGCGGGAAGCCCCTCACTCATGCGAGGGGCAAGGGAGGGAGGAGACTAACAAAGTTTCCTCTTGCTAGGGAAGTCCGACCTTCACGCGTGTGTGCGCTGGGAAACCCATCTGTGTGGCTTCACGAAGGTCCACTCGAAGAACTACCTTTACAGGTAAGTAACTGTTTTCGTTTGGAATTGCCTAGTTGCAATTAGAAGCAGGAGCCTGCAATTAAATAACTGGCTCTTTGGTTTCTAGTGGGAATTCCATTGAATCCACTACTCTAGTAAGCAGCAGTTGAGGATAAGTTATCTTAGAGACCATGGAAGGTAGAACACATCATAAATGCCCACACGTCTCGGTTTGACCAAAATGTATTTCTAGGAAGTTTAAATAATTTTAATGTCATCCTCTGATTACATTTTTTGCTAAAATGACAGAACTTTATAGCACCCTAACCCATCCCAACAAGCGTACAGTAATCTGCCGGGGGGGGGCATACTCCATGCCCAGAATCCTATTTGTTTACCCAATTTTGGAGTGCAATATTTGCGGGACATTTGCCACATTCTCAGTAGGTTTCTTTCAGTGCAGCTGATCCTGCAACATGAGCTGAAAAACAGGGAAATCTGCTTCCACAGTGATGCTTCTGCACACCGTTTTTCAGAACAGAATGCTAGTCCGGTGCACAGGGGTCACTGGAAACAGTTTTCACTTTTTCTAGCTGGTGTAGCACAACCAGTTGCACATTTAAGAAACCAGCTGAGCATGTGACAAAATTAGACGGGCAGCTCTTAACATTATCCCCTTATGACATTTTACAATCATTTTACGATTACAGATTTGGGGAGTTTACTGTTGCAATTTAAATACCAGCCTGTCTTATAAAGCCTAAAAATCCACAGAGGGCAGTCCCATTCAAACAAAATGTTAAGAGCTGCCAGATCGTAGTCAAAACCATTGTTTGGCTTTCGACTCTCATCAAGTAATTTCTGTAACTTAGGGTAGCGGCCCAATAAGAAGCTGATCCCATATTGTGGAGCTACTGTCTTACACGCTCCTGTCTGCTTTCTGCTGGGTCTCACAAACTCCTGTCCCTTTCTAGGCTGGATTGATGTCACCTGGGATGCTGGTGGCTCTAACTCTTACCGTATGGGCGCAGAAGGAAAATTTGACCTCAAGCTTGCCCCAGGGTACGACCCTGATTCAGCGGCATCACCCAAACCTGTTTCATCCACTGTTTCAGGCACAACGCAGTCATGGAGCAGCTTGGTGAAAAACAACTGTCCAGACAAGATGACTGCTGCTGCAGGCTCCTCAAGTAGAAAAGGAAGTAGCAGTTCTGTGTGTAGCGTGGCCAGTAGCAGCGACATCAGCTTGGGTTCGACCAAAATGGAGCGGAGAGCTGAAAATGTAATGGAGCAAAATATAGTTTCAGGCACTGACGTCCATGAGCCAATTGTTGTACTTTCCTCTGCCGATAGCATGCCTCAGACTGAAGTAGGGTCAACGTCCAGTGCAAGTACCAGCACCTTAACAGCAGATGTGGGAAATGAAAATGTTGAAAGAAAGCTAGGACCTGACAACACAATACGTGCAACTGGGGAGTCCAATGCTATATCCATGGGAATTGTTAGTGTGAGCTCTCCAGACGTTAGTTCGGTATCTGAGCTAACTAATAAAGAAGCCACGTCCCAGAGACCCCTTAGTTCTTCAGCAAGTAACAGACTCTCTGTGAGTTCGCTGCTGGCAGCTGGAGCTCCAATGAGTTCCAGTGCAAGCGTTCCTAACTTATCCTCTCGAGAAACATCTAGTTTGGAATCCTTTGTCCGAAGAGTGGCGAACATCGCTCGCACCAATGCTACTAACAACATGAATTTAAGCCGAAGTAGCAGTGATAACAACACTAATACTTTGGGAAGAAATGTCATGAGCACTGCAAGTAAGTAAAAATAATATTTGCTTCACATATGCAGTTTCTGTGAAAAAGGAGAGAAAGGTGTGTTAAAATGTGGTAGCTTTATGGAGCTGTGTTACCCACAGTGTTGTGTGGGCCTTGGTATAGGAAATCAGTGTAAGTGCAGTAGTATTAGGATTCTAGGGCCAGAATGCAACTTGATCCAAGCACTTTCCTGGTGCTATAGAAGGAAGTTAAGTATAACTGTGGTTTTTCTTTCGGGGGTGTGGGTACCACAAAAGTGGTATAGCCCTTTAACCCCTTTAAAGTAAATAAGCTTTTACTTCTAGTCAGCCACAGAAGTCCCCAGAAGTATCTCATGAAATTATCTTAGAATATGCAGTAGGACCCCCATATCCACTGATTCAGTTATCCATGGTTGGCAGAGGAAAAAATTAAATAATTCAGCAGCCGCAAAGCAAGCTACTTCTACAAGTAGCAGCTGTAAAGCAAGCTACTGTCGTAAAATAGCAGCCGTAAAGCAAGCTACTCTGACAAAACAGCAGTTTTTGGGATTTGGGGCGTTTTCTCTTATCCACAGTTTTCATTATCCACGGGAAGGTCTGGAACCAATCCCCAGCGGATACCGGGGTCCTACTGTAATGCAATGCTTGTCCATATTGTAACTCAGAAACTATATAATTCTTATATTTTCCCTTGATTTCTACGTATGAACTTTGGTTAAGTAAAATCACAGAATGTTACAATATAACAAAAGATAAAAGAAAGCACTTTTATCTTTATATTACTTCTCTTATGTACCCCTGCTTATGCTTAAATCTATAGATCAGGACAGAACTATAGCAGAAATATCTCTTATGCAACTCACCTGCTTTGTTTTTAATATCTTTTATTGAAACCTCTGACTACAGTACTGAAACTGATAAGAATGTAGACAAAACTCATTTTGATACAGACCAAGGATATGTTTCTCATAATTTTACTTTGGAATATGAATATATAAGCTTATTTCACCATTTTATATCAGCTGTGGCTTATTGCATGGCTGGAAGGTCTACTTGCATTCTGTTTTTTTTTTTTTTCCTTAAGTAATGAAGTAGGCAGTTTTTACCATGAGAATTGGAAAATGTATTTTTGTTTTTCATGGAAAAGAACAGAAGGCCAATGTTGGCACTGGAATTGCAGTCCACATAGTACGTCAACATTTTGAGAACTGCTTAAAAACCCCTTTGGTTTTGAACTCTTATGATTTGCACTTTGTCAGATTGAAAGAAGTGAATCAGAATATAATTGTGCAAATTTGTTTGAATGAAAATGTGAGCATTTTGTAGATGATAAAGAGTTAAACTAATATATTTTTCTTTTAATGGATGTAATTATTTGTAGATTCTATGTACAGTGGTACCTTGTATAAAGGAATTAATTTGTTCCAAATGAAATTCCGTTAAGCAAATTTTCCTTTGTACAAATTTCCCATAGGAATGCATCGAAAATGGAATAATCCCTAATCACGACCATTTTTATGTTGTATGGATTCGTCCCATAGGCGATTCTGTTAAGCAAATTTCCCCTATCTCTGGAATTTTTTATGTTGTAAAGATTTTATGTTATACAAACTGTTTGTTATATGAGGGTCCACTGTAATTTGATAATTCTTAAATTTATTTATAAACCTGTGCAATTAACGTATTTTTTCCTATCCCATATAACTGGAAGTTGAGTCATGGCAAATGGAGTTCATTTCAAAAAAAAAAAGAAGAAGAAGAAGAAGAAGAAGACGTCCAGTTGCCATGCCTCAACTTCCAGATAACCTCACCTGGATGACTGAGAATCTTCACAGACTATCCCCCATATTTATTTATTTATTTATTTATTTATTCGATTTTTACCCCCGCCCATCTTTTAATAATGACTGATTGTTAGCATTGAGAAATTTGAGTATAGAATTGCTCAGATATAATGGCAGATCATGGTTTGTTCTGACTAGCAACACTTGAGAAATCTTGGTTTGTAAGTAGCAACATCACAATGAACAAACAATAGTTTGATGTTTATATCTGAACAATATCTGGGATATCGCTTTGATTTGATCAGATTCTGCTTATGGTTTCAGTCAGGGAATCTGAACAAGACAGAGAAATATGATGGTTTGTGTGCAACTTCCAGAGCACCAATTTTGTGCTTGTAGTGTAACATGGTTTAGATATTACATGCTACTCCTGGCTCAAAACAACACATGGATTACTTCATAACAACCATGTTCTTCTCTGCTTATTTTGTTGCTCTCTTTGATTTGAAATCCCTTTCCCCCCCCCCATTGTCCTGTAATCCTGCATTGATAAATAAAATAGATATAGTGACTATTTAAAAAAAACATTGGCTTAAAACACAACATTCATTAATGTAACTTGTACTGCTTTGGATCATTTATTTTATCTTACCATATCTTTATCTGTAGCTTCTCCTCTAATGGGTGCCCAAAGTTTTCCTAATCTGACTACAACTGGTACCACATCAACAGTGACCATGTCTACATCCAGTGTTACTAGCAGCAGCAATGTAGCTACAGCAACTACAGTTTTAACTGTTGGTCAGTCCCTTAGTAACACTCTAACTACTAGCCTAACATCAACATCTAGTGAAAGCGATACAGGTCAGGAAGCAGAATATTCTTTATATGGTAAGTTTCATTTTTAAATGAACATAAGCAGATTTCCCATTAATGATTTTCCTTTGCCAATTTTTGTTATGGATTTCTCACTTAGTAATTCCATTTACTAAAGCATATGAGATGTTTTCCTGTTACTAGTTATATAAAGATTTGCCAGGTAAAGCTGTTAGGCCTAATGCCATTATTGCCATATATTTTAGGTCTTCACAACCTCTCTTACCTGCCATCCACTGATGATAATTATTCATAGCTATTCTGCTGTCAAAGTGTTCCTAAATTAAAGAAACACTTTGAATTTCATAATAATTTAAGAGATATTCTAAAATGACAACATATGTACATTTTCTAAACTTCTGAATACGCTTTCCAACATTATTGGCAAGTTATTGCCAATAGATGATTTGTGGAATTTGTTCGTGACATCAGAATTCAGCTTTTGCAATAAGATTTTCTCAGTTTTCTCCAAAGTTGCAGTCCTTCACATTGCTTGCCTAAGGTGGGTTGATGGAACTCTTCTGTAACGTGGAAAACCACCTTTGGATCAAAGCTTGCAGGGATGTTACTGGTAATAGTCAAAGTCAAAAGGCATTTGCAGTTAATAGCTAGTTTTTCCAATGCACATTCCAAGAGTTTTGAAGTTATTTGTATGCAAAGGGAAGGCATCCATGGGAAAGACAACCACACCAGAACCAGCCACTTAGAAAACTATCCCTGAGTGGCCAGAGGTTCTGCATAAATCATGTTTCGGAAGACAGAGAATGAAAGGAACCATGTGAGCTTTGACAACATAGGATCAGGTTTTAACATCAAGGACTAGAGAAGGTGGCAGAACATACTTATTTCCATGTGTTGAATTCCTTGTCTGCCAAAGTAAAAGTTAAGTATTTCTCGGATATTTTTGTCAACTGTACAGATTCTTTCACACTGGTTTAGTAAGACAGTGTACTCTTTAAAAAGTGTAATATAGCAAACTGTAGAAGCATCCTTAAGCCAGGTTTGATTGTTTTAAATTTTTGTAAGATCATCATGAGAACCCAAGCCCAGCATTTTCTTTTTGAGACTACAGTAGTTTTGCATCACAAATGTATTCTTTCAATATATTCATTTGAAAGTTTATATAGATGTGTTGCTAATAAGATGCTCAGACATGCATCACATTAAACATATATGTTAAGTTTGCCGCTGGAAGATTTTATCAAAATAATTCATGAATGATACCAGTGGTAGAAATGATGTATATGGCAGGGCTATTAGGCATCTAGATCGTGGTTGTATGAGACTATTTTTAAGAGAGATGCTCATGAAATACAAAAACGGGGTGTTGTTCTACAGTATATATCAAATTGGGTTCCTTTTTTGCATGGATATAACTTCTTTGTAGAAAGTGAAGGTGTACTGTTATAGCGTTAAATAAAGGCTGCATATTTGCTGGTATTCATATAAGTTTTGCAAAAATGTGGCATAGTTAACTGCTGTTAAGTGCTGAGGTGCCAGAAGACATTGTGGTTGTGCAGTAAATCAGCTATGCTAAGTTACCTTACGCAAAGACTAATCGGCCTAAGGTTATTTGAGTCCTCTGTCTGTGCCTCTAGAAGCTGAGGCTTCCATCATGAGTACATGAGAAAGTCCATGTGCATTCCTCACATGATACTTACCAGGCCTGCCAGATAATGGGGAACTATTTCCATCGTGGGTGAGCAAATTGTGACCCACCTGGACAGTGCTCACAAAGGCAGCCAGGGCTCAGAATAAGAGAAGGAGAGCAAGTATGGGGCTACAAGATGGGTGAAGTGATAGAAGGCAAACAAATTCATCTCGCCCCCTGAAAGAGGCAGTCTCTCCTTTTCCACCACTCCAGTCAGGGAGGTGGGAACAGGAGAAAGGGGTGGGGGAGAGAGAGAGAGAGAAACTGAGAATAAAATGGTTTCCCATTGCAAGCTTGCATGATAACACTCTGAGGGCAGGAAAGGAAATTGGTACTGTGTTTTCTTGTACAGTATAGATGAAAATCATGAGCATATGTTCTTGTCCAAAACGCTATGGTCTAAGAAATGTTATTAAGTGAGGAAACTAACTATAGGAAAGTCAGCAAGTACACATACGCTGTTCTTTGGTCTTGATTAATATAAATGTTAAAAATTAGTAATTGTAGAATTTGCATGTAATTCTAATGAAGTTTTATGAGTGTTTGTGTTTTCTTTTGTTATGTACGACATGCACAGGCTTAGATTTACACTTGGATACAGCTTTCTTGGTTTCAATTTCAGCTTACTCCCCTGGGCTACAGTAGTGACAAGGTCTCTAATGTCTTCGTGGAAAATTTTGCTAGTGTTAAAGGAACCTGTTCAGGCTTCTGAAAATGTACTGGGAGAACACCTAGTGTGAAATGCACATTTAAATGTACAGTGTGGGGAACAGTATATAAATCAGGTGTTTTAGATTTCCACTAGTGCTGTGGGTTGAAAAATAGGATCAGTCCACCTGCATGTTTACCTTTAACACTACCGTTTTCCATTTCTTTTCAGGTTATTTTCTCAAGTCCTCCTCCTCTTCAACTTTTCATTGTGCTAATAACTTCTACAATAGGTTCCTGTCCCGCTGCCTTGAACGTTACTCTGCTACCCTCTTTTCCCTGTTCCTGCTTTGTATTTATAGAATCACTTCATCCTTCAGCCGTGCTGTCTTGTTTTAGAGAAGGAGGTCTTTAGTGAGGTTTTTGTTTGTTTTTCTGTGTAGATTTCCTTGATAGCTGTCGGGCCAGCACTCTGTTAGCAGAGTTAGATGATGATGAAGATCTCCCTGAACCAGATGAAGAAGATGATGAGAACGAAGATGACAATCAAGAAGATCAGGAGTATGAGGAAGTTATGGTATGGTGTATATCTGTTTGTTTTTATAGTATTGTTGTATCTGTAGCTTTCCTCGTCCATTTTAAAAACTTTTGGAACATAGTGAATGTGAATGATAGTCCAGGTTCCTTGTCGAATACTGTATACAAACTGAAAGCAGTCAGGTAGAAATCTTGGCTATAGTAGTTCTCTCAGTTGTCTTGACAACATCGTTCTAAAGTCTTACTATAAATAATTTGCTTGGATGACATGTCCAAGAATAGCAATTTAAAAAAAAATTGGTGAAAGATAAGATTACTGTTCTCTTTTCAGTTTAGTGGAACACTGAAGTAAATTCCTAAATTAAATTTACAGTAAATTAGTCACAGCACTATAGGTGACCTATTCTGTGTGTTCTCCATTCTGTCCTGGATGATCAGTGTAATGCCTGCCATTTATATTTGTCCTGTCAGAGATCTTTGCTGAGTCATTGGAGCACAGTGATGCGATGTAACAGGTCATCTGAAGACAGTTTCTAGAGAAGATTCATCCATAGATTATGGATTTTGAACTGTTCTGCATTAATTCTGCATTAGTTTTAATTAGCTGCGGATTGATAGGGTATACTTCTGTGTAACCATCATTTTAAATATATGTATATGCTAGATTAATCCTGCTAAAGCACATACATGCAATTTTTTCCCACTTGTTCCTGCTGATAAAACATGAATTTCTCAACGTGACCACTTGTCAAACTAAAACACACATTTTAAGTTAAACTGTGCAATGTTTGTTCATAGGATTTTAAAAATGCAGATGATGGGGTCAAAATAGTGCAGGGTTGGTTTACTTGTGCTTAAATTTAATGTGATTATAGTCTTAGGGTGGTTTACCCATCTTGCCTACTGTGGCCTAAATTCAGTGATATGTTTCTGCCCTCCACTTCTCTAGGTATTAAAATCATGCTCCAGAAGATTTCCCAGATACTAGAGCAGGTTTTGGGGTGCTTGGGGGCAGCCATGCTGCTCCATCCAGAATTTTGCCTTTGTACAAGCATAAGTCCAGCATTCATTAGCGTTCACTGTCTTTATACATACAGTAATACCTTGATTTACAGGTACCTTGGCTTAAGAGTGTTTTGCGAGACAAGCAAACATTTCTTCTAAATTTTGCCTTGATCAACAAGCAGTGCCTTGTGACCTTGCTGGAGCAGGTCACATGATCGCAAAATGAGCCAGTGGTTCTTGTCTCTCTCTCTCTCCCTCTGCTGGATTGTGGGTGATTAGAATGTTCCGTCTCAGGCAAGACTCCAAAGCAGAGTGAGGAGAGAGGAATGCAGGTCTCCTTTGCACCAGCCAGGAAGGTTTCAGAAAGGAGTGCAGGTTTAGGGGTTTGTTTTATTTTTCTTTATATTTTCCTTTAATTTGTTTTCAATAACCTTTCTTATTTTTCAAACCATTTCTAGTCATGGTGCAGCTAGGCAAGTATGTATATGACTACAAATTACATTTTATTATTGTCACATTAAAAACACTGAGTAAATCCAGTTCTTAGTCCCAAGCAAAGCAGATTCTGCAGCCAGGTACCTAAACCATAGTGTGGACTTCTAGCCAGCTTCTTTTGTGAATTTTGACATTTTGTGTGTACAGTATTTGGTCTGTGCATGCGGCCCCAGAATGAATAATCAGTTTTTTAATATTTCTTATGGGGAAATTTGCTTTGATATAAAAGCGCTCTGGTTTACAACCATGTTTCTGGAACAAATTATGTTCATAAACCAATGTATTACTGTACAGATAGTCTGAAATCAAGTTAATATACTTAATTAAAATTATTAATGGCCTGTGGGTTTTTTATAGGAAGAAGAAGAATATGAAACTAAAGGAGGCCGTCGAAGAACATGGGATGATGACTATGTTCTGAAGCGCCAGTTTTCTGCTTTAGTACCTGCCTTTGATCCCAGACCTGGCCGTACTAATGTCCAACAGACAACTGACCTTGAAATTCCTCCCCCAGGTATATGCAAAAGCAGTTTGGAAAACATGTGGAGACATGGACAGATTTAAATACATTAGCATGCCAGAGGGATGTAAAAATGAGATTAGAAATGGAGAAGAGTCAATGTGGAGAAAGAGTTGTTCTGCCCACCCTTTACATTACCTGCTTGGTGGGCAAGTTACCGCATTTGAGTATTAAACTCAGATGAATATTAACAGGGTGTATTCTGGAAGGCTTTCACGGCCGGGATCTGATAGCTGTTGTGAGTTTTTCATGCTGTTTGGCTGTGTTCTGGATGTTTTTCTTCCTGATATTTCACCAGACTCTGTGTCCGGCATCTTCAGAGGGCAAGGAGCTCAGGGAACTAGGAATTCTGTCTGTGCTTGGATGTATAGAATGAGTGAGATTGTGTGGTTTTAAAGTTATGGGAAAGAGGATACTTGTCCTGTGCAGGGGGATAGGTGTTAGCCATTGCATTGTGATGGAGGGATTAAGAAGTTTCACTGCAATCACTCATGCTTGAATCATTCAGTTCAAACAGATGTTACGGTCAGTAAAGGACAAAAGGAACCCACTCACCACTGCAGGAATATACTGGATAACTTGTAGTTGTGGCCAGGTATATATTGGGACCACAAAGTGCAGCATCCAGAACAGAATCAAAGAACATGAAGACACTGCAGGCTAAAACAACCTGAAAAATCAGTAGATGAACACACCCTGAAACAAACTGGACATGAAATCCTCTTCCAGGACACAGAGGTACAGGACAACACTACCAGCCACTATGTCAGACTACACAGGGAAGCCATTGAAATCCACAAACATAAGCACAGTTTGAACAAAAAAGAAGAAAGTCTAAAAATCAACAAAGCCTGCTTCCAGTAATGAAAACTACAGCCTGCAAAAGATCAAAGTTCAATTATTCCCACCCAGCCACAAGCACCAGTGATCAGTTTACACAATAGAATAGCTAATGACACCCGTTAAATACAGAGAAGGATTGCTGCCACCCCTGATTGCATTGAAACTTCTTAACCCCTCCATTACAATACAATGATTAACACCTATTCTCCTGCATAGGACAAGTTTCCTCTTTCCCACAACTTCAAAACCATACAGTCTCACTCACACTATATCCCAGAGCACAGAGAGAACTCCTAGTTCCTTGAGCTACTTGCCCTCTGAAGATGCCAGCCCCAGAGTCTGGCGAAACGTCAGGAAGAAAAACTTCCAGAACATGGCCAAACAGCCCAAAAAAACTCAAAACAGCTATTAGCTGGGTGATTCATAAGACTAGGGATGGGATAAGGGATTAGAAGACTCAGCATATAGAACTGAATTTTATTCCTTCTATCACAGAAGTCAGTTGCTGTGATGGGAGACTAAGCATTAGAAATGCACCATTCTCCCCACAATGCTGCCTTCAGAAACCTAGGCTGTTAGGGGGACACAATTAATTATCAAATGGAAGAAGCTGGAGAAGAGGTATGCTGTGTGGAACTGAAGCAAAGGAATTGTGAACAAGTGTATTGGAGACTGAGAAGAAAACGGAAGCTAGAACATGATATCCCACTTAAAATTTCAAAGTCTTTTACTGCTAAGAAATTTATTTTTGTGTGTAGATAAGGAATGTGGTGTCATATACAAAGGGTACAACAAATAAGCTACTGTAATTTTATGTGAGATGGTGATAACTGATTGAAAATAGAATGTATTGCTTATCTGCCACTAATTCACTATTACAGGAACGCCTCATTCAGAACTCTTGCAAGAAGTTGAATGCACACCATCACCACGTTTAGCACTTACCTTGAAAGTTACAGGCCTTGGTACTTCTCGTGAAGTGGAGCTACCACTGACAAACTTCCGATCAACCATCTTTTACTATGTGCAAAAATTGTTGCAGCTTTCGTGCAATGGCAATGTGAAGTCTGATAAGCTTAGGCGGATTTGGGAACCAACATACACGTAAGGGTTTATTATTGGTGTTCTTTAATTGTTTCCTGCCTTTTGAAAAAGATGTTCCTTCATTCCAGCAAAATTAAACTAGGCCCCAATATAATGTGTGATCCCAAAGGTATTAGTTGTTTTTACAATTTTTGTAATTTAGTAGCAAGATCGAAGCAACTCGTTTGTTGGGGTAAATTATAGCCAATCCATGTAGGTCTTGTATGGTACAAGAAAAGTTGAAGAACCAAAGTTAGCATGCGATAATCCAGCTGTACCCCAAGAGTCATGTTTTATGCTACATAATGTGAGAATATCCAATTTTGCTGTAGAAGGCTGATTAAAACAGATATATAACTCTATTTTTCTTCTTTCAGAATTGTATACAGAGAAATGAAAGACTCTGATAAAGAAAAGGAGAATGGGAAAATGGTGAGATTAAATACTGATATTACATGGCTATAGTTTGTTTGTTTATTTATTTTTGTATTTATTTGTGTGCATTTTGGGCACTTTAAAAATAGCAGCTTGAGAGAAAAATTGCACTAACTTAGTTCTGTTATGGATATGATAAAGAATGTTCGTGAATGCATGTTCCTAAAGAAATATGTGTAGTGCATGTGAAATCTTTCAAACTTTACAATCAGGAAGGACCAATATTTGGTGGTTCCTGTTGTAGGGTTGCTGGTCAATAGAGCATGTGGAACAGTACCTTGGCACTGATGAATTACCAAAGAATGACTTGATAACCTACCTTCAGAAGAATGCGGATTCAGCCTTTCTGCGCCACTGGAAATTAACCGGCACTAATAAAAGCATTAGGAAAAACAGAAATTGTTCCCAGCTTATAGCTGCATACAAGGTATATGTCCGCATATAAAAGTATTGGTTTTGGGAATGTGTGTATATTTTGGGAGGGTTTTGGGTTTTTGTTTGGCATCATGCAAGGTATCCCACTGAAGGGATATGGTATGTAACTAATAAGAGTTGTGTAAGTCAATATGTTTATTTGATGCTTTCCATGTTCAGCTTTTTACCAGCTCTATTTTTCCATATGTTCTTGAAAGGCACACTAATGTATTATTAACATAGTGCCTAACAAAATTGTAAGTGCATCACATTTAAAACATGTTCACATTTTTCTCTCCCTAAAACTAAACATGTTACAATTCGAATACAAAATTAGCGTGTACTTAATTTATTTCTTATAATTTACAGGATTTCTGTGAGCATGGATCAAAGTCTAGTTTGAGCCAAGGAACTATTTCCACACTCCAGACCTCGGACATTCTTAGTTCAACAAAAGAACAGCCTCAAGCCAAAGCTGGAAGTGGGCAGAATTCCTGTGGGGTAGAAGATGTTCTGCAGTTGCTCCGTATTTTGTATATTGTTGCAAGTGATCCTTATGCCATTCGAACATCTCAAGAAGGTAAGCAAGGTACAACACATTTTTCTTTTAAAAACTTTCCTAAAGGCCATGGGCAATGAATGTTTCTGTTAATAATTTCAGAAGGAGATGAACAACTTCAGTTTAATTTTCCGCCAGATGAGTTCACAAGCAAAAAAATCACTACAAAAATTCTTCAACAGATTGAGGTAATTTATATATCTGTTTTTGAGATCATGTTTCATATGTTTTGGCTTGATGGTACTCAATGTAGTCTATAACTCTTAGTCTTGGGGACTTATGAAAATTGCTGTATGTGTATGTGCAGGTGTACGGGTATGGGTATGTCTAAATTGTCCCATGTCCCTTCAGAAGCTAGTTTTGGAGCATCTAGAATTTCACAGAAACACTAATGTGACCTGATAGGCTGTTGTCCCTGGGTGGTAGTGAAGATGTCCAACAGCAAGCAGATATATGTAGTTAACCATATAGTTCTGTGGATTGTAGCTATAATTTTGAAAGTTGAATGTTTGTGGAAGGCAGTCACTTGACACATAAATCCTAAGTGCTTAAAATGGCTTCAGTTGTCTCAAAATTGTAGTCTTGATTTAATGTTTTGCTTCTTTTGAATGAAACAGTTCACAAGATCATGAGAATCAGTATTGTACAATAATTTAAGTGTGTTACTAGAGAGCTGGTTCAGCTCAGTGAGTTGCAGCTCTTGGCTGCAAAGCCAGGGACTGGGAGAATTAGAATGTAGGTCTAGAACTACAAGGACTAAGTTCAAATCTTGAATCGACTGTATAGGTCACTAAAGAGCATTCGGCCAGCTCTCACGTTTCAACCTATCCTGCCTCACAGAACTGTTGTAGAAAGATCAGGATGACAATTGGAGGAAGGACAAAATTCTGTTTAATTATGGCCATCATGTTCCCAAAATTTGTCATGATATTTAGGGAAATGTCTGGTATAATTGTAAAAGCTGTTTTATCCATCATGCATTTTGTTCTTCAGTTTTCGTTCCTTAACCAGCCTGCATGTTAAATTATAGGAGCCATTGGCACTCGCAAGTGGAGCTTTGCCAGACTGGTGTGAACAAATAACTAGCAAATGCCCTTTCTTAATTCCATTTGAAACCAGGCAACTCTATTTTACTTGTACAGCCTTTGGGGCATCCAGGTAAGAAAACTTATAAATAAGATTTTGTTCATATGGGATAACTTCAGAGTGTTGAAATTATTTTACCATCAGCACTAAGAATGTACCAATGCTGACAATCTCAGAAAATTACTCTAGTTGCTTTTCTCTTGCAAGGGGTAAAAAGTAGAAGTAGCAAAATCTTCCAGAAATGTCAGAGGTAGTCTTATATTTATTACAGGGATGACAAGACTGACTTTTCTTTGTCTCTATGAAACATTAATAACCGGTTACATATTAGTGTGGTGAAAAGTCATGATCCATTTAACAAGCAAGTTTGAACAGGATGATTCCTATGTTCTTGCATACATGACTGTATTGAGTAATACAAATATGTGGGGTATGCACTAAAGCATGGCAGTTGGTCAGTGCTGATTTTCATGATTCCAGCCACTGCATTTCACCCCCCCTCCCATTTTTTCATGGGTAGTTTTTTCACTTTAGTGATTCCCCCCCCCCCCCAGAGAACTTCTACTTTTTCAAACCTTGCCATGACCAAGATATCTCCCTCTTCAATATCTTATGTGTCACTTGGGCAGCAGAAACAGTGGTACTCACCCCCCCTGAACTTTGGAAAAAGCAAAAAGCAAAGTGTTCTGCTTATATACCGCCCCATACCACTACAAGTAGTCTCTGGGCGGTTTACAATTTTGATTACAGTGTGCAGGCTATACATTGCCCCCCCCCCCAGCAATCTGGGTACTCATTTTACCGACCTCGGAAGGATGGAAGGCTGAGTGAACCTTGAGCCTGCTGCCGGGGATTGAACCCAGGTCGTGAGCACAGTTTTACCTGCAGTACAGGCATTTAACCATTGCGCCACGAGGCTCAGTAGAAGAAATTACATGAAATTATTGCCAACAAAATGACTTAGTTATTAATAATAGCAAATCAAAAGTTGTGGTATTTGGCAATAAAAGGAAACAATATATGTTGTTTTTAGAGGGCAAGGAAATAGAACAGACTGGGACATATAATTACCTTGGCGTAGTTTTTTCCTCAACAGGTTCCTGGTCTCAGCAGATAAAGAAGAACGAAACAAAAGCTTTAGTAGCAGTTAACTCCCTGAACAAGCTACTTAATTATAAATATCCAGGATCCCTCCAACCAGTTATAAAAATATTTAAAGGAAAAGTGCTGCCCATGCTATGCTATGGTGCAGAAATATGGAGTCTTGGAAGTAGTAAGAAAGTTGAAAAGCTGCTCTGACCCATGCGGTCAGAGCAGAACTAGGCTTGGTAACAGTACATGATCTATGTCTTATTAGAGTATTTAACTATTGGATTAAGCTATGCCAGATGTCTTATGATAGGTTGCCTAAGATGTGTCTATCTGAACAAATGACTAATCCTGTAACTAAATCTTGGTTTAAGAATTTTTCGCAAATGCTTACTAACCATGGGTTAAGTGTTGAGGCTCTTAGCTTAAGTAAATCAAACTGTAAAGTCGCATTCAAACAAAGAGTGTTTGATATTAGAGCCCAATTAGATCTGGCTGCCTTGGCCTCGGTGTGATCCCTAAAGTGGTTATCAACATCTAAGACAATTTTCCAGGCAGAAAAATATCTTTTCTTCTCTATGAAAAGAGAGTATCGTATTGCATTCACTCACCTTCGTTTCGAGTTAATGGACTCAGCAATGTTACAAGGCAGATATCAAGGTATACCAGTACAAGATAGATTGTGTATTTGTGGGGAGGCTAAAGTGGAAGACTTGGCACACTATGTTCTGCAATGCCAACTGTATACTAATATTAGAAAATTCTATTTAAGCCCCTATCCTAGATGCTGGGGGAATTGGGATGATAAAAAGAAAACTTGCCTATTTGTTATGTGGGAGAAATCATCATTTAACACATAAAGTTGGAATTTTTGCAGTAAAAGCAGCAATTCTGAGGAAGCAGGTGGTTAGTAAGGGTGTGATCTAGTTGGATCAAGATATATATTAAATGTGAATATATCCCTTGTAGCTCTTGAGCAAGAACTATGTAATATTATTGTTTTAATGCATTGTATTTGTATATTTATCAGTATTTGGATGTGCGTGTTTTTTATCTTGTGGTTTTGAAATGGTCTAATCGACTTATTCAATAAAGAATTGTTGGTTGGTTGTTGGTACATGAAACACAATTGCTGCAATATTCCTAGAGAACAAAATGGAAGATCCTTTGCGATTATTTTAAGTGTTAGGTTATATTGTCTCATAAACTAGAGATAATTGGTCCTGAGTCTTCCCACCCCCACCCCACATATCACCCCACAACCCTGGGTTTTTCTGTCTTGCAATCAACTGTTGAATTTTTGTTTGTTCCCATTGTCAGAGCAATAGTTTGGCTACAAAATCGACGTGAAGCTACTGTTGAGCGAACACGCACTACGAGCACTGTGCGAAGAGATGATCCTGGAGAATTTAGAGTTGGGCGGCTTAAACATGAAAGAGTAAAAGTTCCGCGTGGTGAATCTTTGATGGAGTGGGCAGAAAACGTCATGCAGATCCATGCAGACAGAAAATCAGTACTCGAGGTATATTATGGCCCATATCTGGAAGTTGAGTCATGACAACTGGGCTCCTTTTTCTTGAGAGATTGAAACATTTCAGTGCTCATCCAAACAGCTTTGTCATTTCCATGCTTGCTTAAGGAAAAAGACCATCCTAACTTGCATTCAAATACCCCATATGTGGAATTGTGTCCCACAGGAGTCATCTAGTGAAAGAAGGGAGATAAATATTTTCTTGGTCCCTCTTGTGCATTTTGCAAAACTGCTCCAAGGGCCAGGTGGGAAGGAATGGGGAGTGGCAATGAGACAGGCTAAATGGAAACACAATCCCAGCAGTCTAAATCCTGTCTCACTGAGTCTTTGAGAGGTGAGGTTATGAGAGTGAAGTGCAACTTAAGTTAATGCCAGTGCCTTAAATTAGTTGTTAGTCCAACTGGAGTAGATCCATTGACTTAACAGAACTTAAATAATGGTTGATGTTCCCAAGCAGGCTTACCCACAGTTCGATTTAGGCCCATGATTGAAACTTGTGTTGTCTGTTTTCCAGGTAGAGTTTTTGGGAGAAGAAGGTACTGGATTGGGACCCACTTTAGAGTTCTATGCACTGGTGGCAGCAGAATTCCAGAGAACAGAACTAGGAGCGTGGCTTTGTGATGATGATTTTCCAGATGATGAATCACGTCAGGTATATCTTGCTTTTCTACTCCATAGAACTAGAAAGATGTTGACGTGTATATATCTTCCAATATCTAACATTTTTCTCCATTGTGTTGTTTTTTTTAAAAAAAAAACAGGTTGACATAGGTGGTGGATTAAAACCTCCAGGATATTACGTACAAAGATCATGTGGGCTGTTCACTGCACCATTTCCACAGGATAGTGATGAACTTGAAAGAATTACCAAGCTCTTTCACTTTCTGGGGATTTTCTTAGCCAAATGCATTCAGGACAATAGACTAGTAGATTTGCCCATTTCCAAGCCTTTCTTTAAACTCATGTGCATGGGAGATATTAAAAGCAACATGAGCAAACTGATTTATGAATCCCGGGGTGACAGAGACTTACACTGTACAGAAAGCCAGTCAGAGGCTTCCACAGAAGAGGGTCATGATTCTCTCTCAGTAGGAAGTTTTGAAGAAGATTCCAAATCTGAATTCATCCTTGATCCACCCAAACCTAAACCTCCCGCATGGTTCAATGGGATCTTAACGTGGGAGGATTTTGAATTGGTAAACCCTCACAGAGCAAGATTTTTGAAAGAAATTAAGGACCTTGCCATTAAGAGGCGTCAAATCCTAACCAACAAAAGCCTTTCAGAAGATGAAAAAAATACCAAACTGCAAGAACTGATGATGAAGAATCCATCCAGATCTGGGCCAGCACTTAGCATAGAAGATTTAGGGTAAGTTGACTTTTGTTTATTTGTTTACTGCTGGCACATGCCTGGACCTTTGTGTGCATAAAAATTGGCACATAGCAGAAATCCAGTTTTTAAAATGTAAATTATGATTTAAATCCACCCTGTTAGAAATAGTTCTCAACAAAGCAAACGCAGTACATAGAAAAGAATGCCTGTTGGATGGCAGGGCTGAGGAGAGACTAGAAGTATTTTGAATTACATATTACAGTGGTACCCCACCCTTTCGCGGTTCCAGTACCGTGGTCCCGCTATATCGCGGGACCACGGTACCAGGAAAGGGCTTGAGGGAGGGGGGATCGCACACCGCCCGCCTGCGCCTCCTAGGAGGTCCAGGCAAGCGGCGCGCGATTGCAGAGGCGCTTCCGGCTGCGGAGCCCCAGTGCCGGGCTCCCCAGCCGAAGGACCTTTGTCGGATCGCACGCTGCCCGCCCCCGACCTCCCGGGAGGTCGGAGCAAGCGGCGCGTGCGATTGCCCGCCCCCAGCCCCACCCCACCCGCTTCTGCATATCGCGGATTTTCCTGCATCGCGGGTGGGGTGGGTCCCTAACCCCCGTGATCGGCGGGGGGTTACTGTATAGGTAAAAAAACTCATAAGATTCGAGCCAAACCTACTGATATTCCAAAAACATTTTGGCTCTTTTGCATGTTCAGGATAATCGTTTAGTGAAATTTTCACTAATTATTTTAGATTTCTGCAGCTAACACACACTAGAATATTTTACATAATGTATGGTTCTTTTTTAACAATAAATTAAATTAAATATTTTAAAGGGTTTTAATTTCAGAGTGAATGTAATTATTTTAATATGGATTATATTTAGTCCCACTTCTAGAGAAAGGTTTCACATACATACATACATACATACATACATACATACATACATACATACATACATACATACATACATACATACATACATCTACTGCTGAATTTGTTTGATTCCTAGACTTGCATCAAATAGTTCACAAGAAGAGAACCACAACTCCAATTTTTTCCTTTCTGACTATTCAGTGCAAAGGTTTATTCCCCAGGTGTATAAATGTATGAATTCCAAACATTAAAATAGAAGCACAGTATATTGGATGAAGAAGCATGTTTAGAGTATGAAGTTGAACAAATGAGATCTAGAATTTAAGGGTAAGATAATGTTGCTGATGGTCTGTTCAGGATCACCTCAGGGGAAACATTCACAGGGGTTATTCTGCACAGCTGCAAGGACCAGATCAGGATGGTGATGGATGATGAAAGTGAATGCAAAGAAAATGTTCTTTTAAAAACTCCAGAAGTTTTTTAAGATACAATTTAGATTGTGGGTCTTCTGATGGCAATTTTAGTGTGATGATTTTAGTATAAGGTTTTTATTATTGTTTTACTTATTTATTGTTGTTTGATGTTTTTACTGTTTTAATTATTTGATTGGAAGCCGCCCAGAGACCTTTGGGTAGTGGGCGGCATATAAGTTGTAAAAATAAATAAATAAGTAAATAAATAAATATTAGTGTTCTTGCTGTCATCCAGTGAAAATGGCCCACCCAGTTAAATATTGGTTTGAGGAATTAGCCAAATTAAAAGTCTTATGAATTGTTGCTAGTTGTGATGAACTTATGGATGGGTCCGGAGGCAGTATGCCTTCAGGAATCTGATTAGGTGTATAAAAAAGACTGTAACAATCTTTCAGAACTTGTGAATGTTGCCATACATGTTTTGTGCACTTGATCAATCTCTGAAAAAGTTGAAGTTGGTTGGTATGAAGGCTGTGTTTGCTTTTGGCTTCAAACAGTTTTGCTCCTATTCCTGCAAATGAATTGTAAGCTGCTCCTTAAACTGAGCAGTGGCTTCTTCAGCTGCTCTTCTGCTGAAAATCTGTGGGTTCCTTTGCTTCTACTGATGCCTTCTCTCTCCTGCCTTGCCTTACAGCCTTAATTTCCAGTTTTGCCCTTCCTCCAGAGTATATGGCTTTACAGCTGTGGACCTCAAGCCTGGTGGTGAAGATGAGGTAGAAAAACAATTACAGAACTTTGATTTTTAAAAATATTTTGCAAATTATTCTGTGGTGTGATATGAACACTTTCTGACCATTTACAAACATGTCTTGTTACAGTTGGTAACTATGGACAATGCAGAAGAGTACGTGGATTTGATATTTGACTTCTGCATGCACGCTGGCATACAGAAACAGATGGACGCTTTTAGAGGTGCGTAGGTGACTATTTGAAGGTGACATATGAGGTCTAATTATCTGCTTAAGAGGAAATAGCTGATCTGCTAATGAAAAAAATGAAGTGTATACAGTGGTAACTTGTTTGAAGGATTTAATTTGTTCCAAATGAAATTCTGTTAAGCAAATTTTCCTTTGTACAGATTTCCCTAGGAATGCATTGAAAACGGATTAATTCCTAATCGCAACCGTATTTCTGTTATATAGATTTGCCCCATAGGCGATTCTGTTAAGCGGTTTTCCCCTATCTCTGGAATTTTTTTTCTTTAAGCGGATTTTTTCTGTTAAACAAACCACTTGTTTTATGAGGT